>OU343220.1:166494239-166601123 GCA_910596185.1 Chrysanthemum makinoi
AACCCTTTAGAGTTGAGTATTCCCCCATGTCACATATATTCCACATAACATTTGCCCCATCCATCACTGTAATATCGTCTATAATCACATGTATTTGGTATCATAAGTTTACCCAAAACTAAGAAGAAAGGAAAGATCATTGGTAGTACCTATAATCTCAACTCATCAGAAGGGTCGTCTAATTTTCATTAAGCATGGACGCTAGTAGAACATCGGGAAGACACGACATCCTTTTACTATTTCAGCTTACTTACCTAATTCGTTTACCAATCTTCATATTTTAAATATATAACAAAGAGTATGTTTATCTAGTTATCATCGTACTCTAATCCAATTTGTTCATCAATATCATATGATCCCCTATTACCGTTTCGTGTGCACAAACCGATACTAATCCATCAATCATTCAAAAACACTAGTTGTTATGCATTCTTTCATACAAGATATCACAACATTACTCATCTCTCGCCCCTAAAAGTTTTGACTAAAAAAAAAAAAAAAAAAAAAAAAAAAAAAAAAAAAAAAAAAAACCCTCATTCTAAATTAGAGTGAAATAAGTCCTTAAAAATCTATACAGGAATTAACTCTCCTAATTTTGATAAAACTGCCATCCTAAATAAATTGCATAGAAATTACAGAACCGAAGCTAAATAAATAGTAACACTAATCCTTTATCAACATGTCATCAAATACACTCTTCCATATAAACACGTTAAACGTACCTTTGTTGCAAAGTTAATACAAACAAACTGCTTTCACTTATCAGCTTATTTTACGGTAAAATAAGGAATTCTCAATAAGCCTTATTTAAGATGACACTTGAATCATCATATATCTAACCTAGACAGCTTAGAATATATACAAATGCGATGTTTATCAATTATGGGTAAATTAGTTACACCATAAACACTATATCAACAATCACAATATAATAAGTATATAAAATTTGGGGGACTTACGAAATCTGAAAAGATGGCACCGATTGACATGTTACGGATGATTACATCGTTCAGTTCAGAGACTGATGTGTTCCTCATCATTAAACACGCGCTTTTTTTATTTTATTTTGTTTCAAATTGATTGATTTTAGGTAGACGTTGGTTAGTTGTGGTGAATTAGTGAATTTATATACCTAGGGAGAAAAGTTCCGTATAGATCAAATATTTTTTAAAGATCAAATGACTCAATCCCCACCATCCAATCCTCTAGATCTAATGGTATACAATAAAACTAATTTTATAAACTAATAAAATACGGAGGGATAATTTTGTAATTTTATAATTCTCACCTAACATCCCACCCTCCCAAACACTCACTCTCTCAGATCTTCATTTTACACACACATGCTCTCACCTAATCTTCCAAATATCTTCTATATCATGGATCTCGTTTATTTTACTAAGGATGAAGTCATCACCGACTGGTAGTAGATGTATGTATTTCACTTTATATATATTCAAATCACTGTTAAGTTTTAATAACAAATGATGACGTCATCACTGATTGTTAGTAGTGTTTTTGAGAATATGTATTTGATTATTAGATCACTGTAGTATTTCACTATTGATGATGTCATCATTGATTTTTACTAGTATTTTCGATTATTAGATATTTATATATATGCTTCATGATCTAATCACTGATGTTATTATATCTTAATTATTGATTAATCAATCATTATTATTTTCTGTTTACTTAATTGTGATGATTAGTTGGTATGTAGATATTTGGTGCGGGCTTTAGATGTATATCACTTAATTTCTTACTATCTGATCATGACGTTAAGTCCGTTTTTTTTATTTCACTAGATGTGTTTTGTTAGACAGTTAATTGTGTATGATTATGTTTTAGGACTCTACACATATATTTTTAGTAGAAAGACTAATTACTGAACATATATAACAAACGGATACTACTAAACAAAAACTTTAGATCTGGGGCATTGGTTCTAGAATTTAGATCCCTTTCGTCTTTTTTGGTATTTACTCTGATGGCTGGTCCAATTCATAGTGCGAAGGGATGGGTTACTGATAAAATAGAGTAACTAACTAAGGGATGGGTTACGAAACTGAATAACATGTGATAATGTTTTGATCTAGTAAGTAAATCATACGTGATTTTGTTTTTGTTGTGTTTTGTTATGGAAAAATGTAAACCACATGTAACTTACTCTTTGTTGTAGAACCATTTATAGCAAATTGGAAACAATGGCGGAGGAAAGTGATACAACGATAAAAACAGTGGTAGGCTATAGCGTATGTTACTTGAAAGTATGAACTAGTAATTTGTTGTGAGATTATTATATCAGAATCACATGTGATTCTTATGTGAATCACATGTGATCCTGGTATGAATCACATGTGATTCTTATGTGAATCACATGTGATCCTGGTATGAATCACATGTGATTCTTATGTGAATCACGTGTGTAAAATCTAATTCTCTATTTCTTGTGTTATGAAAAGGTACGCATCTGTAGAAGATGGGTCGATGGTATGTTCGATATGGTTAATCGAAACAAATGAAAGAGAAAAAAACAATTCAAGTTAAATCGAAACAAATGAAGGTTTGTTACTTGAAAGTATGAACTAGTAATTTGTTGTGAGATTCTTATATCATAATCACATGTGATTCTTATATGAATCACATGTGATCATTATGTGAATCACATGTGATCCTGGTATGAATCACATGTAATCCTCGTATGAATCACATGTGATTCTTATGTGAATCACATGTGTTCCTTGTACAAGATCGCATGTGTAAAATCTAATTCTCTATTTCTTGTGTTGTGAAAAGTAATGCATAATCTTGTAGAAGATGGGTTGATGGTATGTTCGATATGGTTAAATCGAAACAAATGAAAGAGAAAAAAACACTTCAAGTTAAATCGAAACAAATGAAGGTTTGTGGGCATTGTTGATAGAAGATTAACTTGCATACCAAAACAACTCTTCTATTGAATCCAAAGGCAAAGAGAAAGCTAAACCGGTTGATGATTGAACACTTTAGAGTTTTGTAAATCTCGTTTACTTGAATATATTAAATTCTTTAGAATTTTTGCAAGTTTTTGTTAGTACATTGAATATATGGTTTAAAAATTTATTAGTGTTATAATATGTTATAACAATCACATGTGATATTGGTGTAAATCACGTGTGATTTGGGTTCTGCACTCTGTAATAAGGTTTTGTGTTCAGTTGAAGACAAGCCAGTGGAATGTACCTGTAGTTATTTCTTCGGTTCGGATTTTTATGTTGCCACATATTTTGTTTTTAAAGAACTGTGCATTGGAGAAGGGATATAATACCACCTGCATTGAGAAGAAATACAAACAAATATGGAGAAAAAAAATGAAACAAAGGTGATGTGAAAGGAGCACGTTGAAAAAACTAGAAGAGAAAAAAAAGTATTACGTAGAATAAAATCACTTGTGATTCATCTCAAAATCACTTGTGATTCATGCCAAATCACATGTGATTCATCTCAAAATCACATGTGATTCGTGTAAGAATCACAAATGATTTTCACTTGAATCACATGTAATCTAGCTGTATAACTTATCCGATTATGACCATCAGTTATCACATTTACCAAAATCAAGAAAGACACTTGCTAAAACATGCAACAAAAGACTAGCTAATAAACATACTACTTGTTCAAAAATCATTATATACTTCTAATAAGATCATTACAACTTGTCCAGACTACAATAAACAAACTACGACCATAAACATGTTCTTTCAAAAGACTACCATTAACATATTATTACCAATACAACCATAAGTACTACACCAAATCAGTTATCAACCATTAAAAGCTTACAACCATCAATAGACCATCAAAATCCTACCAAATCTAAATACTACTCTTGACTTTCATGCCGACCATTGTTGTTAATTGCATTAACAAAAATGGAAATCCTTGTAGCATCATCATAATCTTGGTGCTTCCATTTTGATAAACATCTTTTCATCTCCTCCATAATCGTCATTCAACTTGTGAGCCAAAATCTTCTAGACCTGGAAATTAACATTTGAGTACTTGGTTGACATGCATAAAAAAACAATAAAATACATTTTTGAGTAATCATTTATACATAGAAATGTTTAAGAATCACGTGTGATTTACGGTCTAAAATATATTCTTAGATTTCTTAAATCACGTGTGATTATCACATGCACATTTCATCAAACACATGGTGTGCATCAACAATCATAACAACAACAATCACAACGACAATAATCACAATACAACAATCCAAAGGTTAATTAATATGACTACCATTTACTTACATACTGAATAAACATAATCATACACAATTAACTATCTAAAAATAAATTTCTTATGATGATATGCTTACTTGAGAACAAAATAAGCAGTTTGTAACTTCTTTATTCATCTCGCTTATCCCAATTATTCACCTCTTAAATCCCCAGCATAAGAATAACCACACTCAAAACATTTGTTTATATCTACTAACACATTAATCAAATTTATCTCTAGTGTAAAAACATATATACATCATCCTTTTTGAATTTAATTGCTTACATTAGAACTAGAACTAACACCATTTATAACCACCAAATCTAACCATTAGTAGCAGCTCATCTTTGTAAAATCACTAGAGCTCATTTCATAGAAAAACAACTAACCAAAAGAAATATAGAACACGATTATATGTTATCGAGGTTCAAAGGTGGACGACGGAGGACGGCGGATCGACAATCGGCGGAGGAACAGATCGTCGGATAGAGGCGGATCGTCGACGAATAGAAGGCGGCTCGACAAAGACTGCGATTTACGGTGGTTTCTGTGTGTTTCAACGGTTTGTATGTGTTTTTGTAGAGAGAAGCTTTTTTGTTGTTGTTGTTAAAGTGAACGTAAAAAAGATATTTTTGGCTTTTATAATGGACAAATTTGCCCTTATTGTGTGATTGGTTGATTTGATCACAGCCATTAGATTAAAACTAAATCAAAGGCCACGATTTACTGGTTTGATCTTTAAAGAATGCATGATCTAAGCGGATCTCACCTCTATACCTAGGGCTTTGTCACAGGGTTTAACGTTTTTTTTCCCTCTCCTTATGCTAATTTTATATAGGGTTTTTTAACCGGCGTGTGTCACATTTTCAATGGCTAATAGTTTTTTTTATTGGTCCTCGTTATCTTTTGGCATCAGGTCAACCACTTACTAAAGGTGACACCCTGGCTTTTTATCCTTCATTTTGTATTTTTTTTTCCATGTTTCGACTTTTCTTGTGGCGAGTAAGTGGTTTTGCCAATTTATCAGAGTCATCAAATGATTTTTTGGAGAACATCATTTTCTCATCTTGTAGATAGTAAACTCTCGAGAACCAATATGATCTCTACGAACAAGAAGCAAACACCCATGTGACTCGAACAATTTCCCTTCCATATACAATATTTGAGGTATTTGTATGGTTATTACCATTGGAAGCATATACCCATAAGACTCGAAGAAGTTCCTTCCCGGCTGCAAGCATTGATGGATTTGTATGTTTTTAAAAATAGGATGTTCATGGTCTTCAAAATTTAACATGTAAACTGTAAGCTGCCTATTGACTGTTCCTAGCCAATGAAATGCATCATTCCAATAGACTGCATTGTCAAAATGATCAAAACTGAAGAAGTTAAACTGGTTTGTTCCGAAGGCCTAACGAGTTAAGCGAGTTCCTTTTTTCTTGTCCCTAAACATGCTCCAATTGCTTGAACAATAATTTGTATATCAATGTCAAAAGATGTGCGTTCAGCATGCGCAACTTTGTAGTAAAGTGATTTTGTAGGATCAAAGGCCAGTCTCAATCCAGCCCTTCTGTAAAAAGGTGAATCATCATGCCAGTAATCCAGTTGCGAAAGCATTTTGAACAGATTAGTGGATGGATTATTTACGTAATCAAAACCAGGCCCCGTCGTATTAGTACACAGAAGCAAACCATTGCAATACTGCAAGATCTTAACATTATTAACTGCCTCGGTAGAGCCAAGAGTGAAGGAGTTATCTACAATGGATTTTCTTGACTGAATTCTTGAATCTATCGACACAAAATCACATTCAAATTAACATCTAATGTGATTAACAAATAGACCAGCAGGAGGATCAAGGTTAGGGATTTGGCAACTTTTTAGGGTGCAAACAGGGGATGTGAGAATTCTTAGCCATTGTTTTGATACACATGTAAACAGATGAATACAGAGAATAGGTAATCGGATTAAGATTTCAGTAAAAAGATCGTCGTTAGTAAGGACTTTATGTGTTGTTGCATAGGTTTCTCGAGCATGTGTAATGCGCTCTTCTAACATCATCTCCAATATCTAGTGAATTTTTTATGAGGTTACAGTAATTGTTAAAATGATAAAGAAACAAACTTGTAAAAATATCACGATTTGGGAACCCATAAAATCGATTAGGAAAGAATTAATAATGTTAGTTGTGGAAGAGTTAATTCATGGTTGCTGGAGTGTCTCAGACTTCATTAAATAAGAAAGACAAGATGACAAGCTAACACTAAATTGGCAGGGACGAAATATGCAATGAAGTTATTTTTCTAGTAGGGTAATTTTTAAAGTCAAACACATCTCACTGACCACTTACCCAGTCAAACGTTTAATCTAATCCTTATCCTGAAAAGACATTGACATTAAGCCATTTCCAAACACACCCTAAACTGTTTTACATAGTTTGACTTGTAGTAGTCAAACTGGTATTCTACCCTAATTGAATTGTAAAAGTCAAACTTATGAAAACATATTGTGGAAAACTAGAAGGGGGGGGGGGGTTGAATAATTTTGCCGATTTTAAATTAGTTTTAAAAAAACTTTAGATTCGATCTTATGTGAATTCGTATGGATGGATAGAAAGTATAAAGCAATACGTAATGCAAGCAATGAAAGCAAGTAAAGTAAATGATAGAAATGACACAACCGATTTATAGTGGTTCGGCTACAAGGACACCTTCCTTGCCGCCATGGCGTATTCTTCGTCATCACTATCCGAAGAAGAGTTTTCTTCATCGCTTGAGACCTTCTTGGCTTTTAAGGCAAGAGATTTGTGTTTCTCTTTCTTTTCTTTTGAGGATTCAGAATCTTTAGCGAGGACAAGCTCATAGACTTTTAGATTGCCTATGAGCTCGTCGAGGGTGAGGATTGATAAGTCTTTTGATTCTTCGATGGCCGTCACCTTTGATCTCCACTTGGATGGATGTGGCCTTAGATATCTCCTGACATGATTACTGATGACGTATAGTCTACATTCGGGTCATGAACCCGACCAATGAACGATACTAACAATTAAGCCCAGTACGCATGGGCTAACCCGGTAACGGTTTGGGCTCACGAAGGCCCAAACCCGAAGTTATTTATGGCTTCGATATCGGATATATCTTATTTATGAGATATATATTAGTTGACCGACTTAGGTGGGATACGCCGAAGATTGGGGAACACGAAACTAACAAGGATTTCGTGTACATATAAAGGGCATTCTAGCCATCATAAGAGGTACGATCTACAACACTAACTCTTAACTAAACTCTAAAACCGATTACTTACTCTTACGCCGGAGGATAATCGTGGGAGACAATCCCACGGTAAGCCTGACGGTGTTTTCTGTTTTCTTAGTGCGCAGGTCTCAAGCATTAAGAACCAATTGATACGGGAACCGGAGTCCAAACAAGGAACGCCCAACTTTTATATCAACAAGTGGCGCCATCCGTGGGACCCAACACTAAGAACTAGAATGACGAAGCAAGGAAACCAAAATCAGCGATCGCATGGTGACCTACAAGGGAAGAAACAGCAAAGCGGATCAGACCTCAAACAAGCCTCGGAACAACCAGCTAAAACCAAGGGCGAGGATTAGATCGATCTTCCCGACGGTGGAACGGCGCCGGGAACAACCCATCTTTGCCGCCACAACAACAACCAACGTAGAGATCCACTACGAAATCTTTATACCACTCCCTACTAGAAAAGGACCTCACAAAACGCCAGGCAGCACTCTCCAAACAGGAGTCCAGATATGGAAACAGATATTCTTGCACTAGAAGGAGTCGTGCCTGAATTAGCACCAAGCGACACGTGTCCCAAAACTTACGAAACCTTGGCGACTCATGCAGAGGAGGCGAAAAGAGGTCGAGCCAGAGTCTAAAAAGCCCGGCTAAACTTCGACACCGAGGCATCCCCATCGCCTTGAGAGGGATAAGCGGAAAGAATAGCCGCGACCCCGGTGTTTACCAGGGTTGGAAGGAGAGTGGAGAACGATGAAGCAAATAAACTGCAATATCTGGAAGAACATGAAGAGGATGGACGGCGTATCAATGTCCACGATAGGCTTGGAAGCCGCAGGGTTCAGTACAGACTTGGATCACGACGCTCCCCAAGTGGAAGCCCTTCAAGTTCAGATTCTGAGGACAGTCGGTGCAAGGGCCGAAAGAGAAGAAGTTCATCCTATGGAGACTCCTCAGACGGTAGGCGCAAGCGCCGACAAAAGGAAAGCACGTCCTCTGGTAATTCCTCGGACAACGAGGACATCAAAACTGGACACTGGAAGTCCAGGGGAAGATATCGCAACCAGGAGGAGGAAGATATGTCTCTTCCCTGGCGCCGCCAAAAGGTGGATGCGTTCACTCGGCGCATTAGTGATTTCTCAGAAAATAAGAGAAGGCGCATGCCCGTTAATGTGAAAACCTATGACGCAACAAGTGATCCAGACGATCACCTAAAAATTTTCGAATCAGCTGCTACCATCGAAAATTGGCCACAACCTGTGTGGTGCCATATGTTTAATTCCACATTAGTGGGTAATGCGCGCAAGAATCGGTTCAAGAAGCTTCCACGCGCAGAGCATTGATGGTTTTGAAGAATTGCGAAAGGCGTTTCGCCTGAACTTCACTCAGAGGAAAAAGTGCGCCAAAAACCATGTTGAACTCGCTAGGGTAAAACAACGCCAGGGGGAATCTACAAGCTTATGAGAGCGCTTCAAAGATGAGTGCATACAGGTTAAAGCATGCCCGGAATGCGAAGATCTCGGGGTTTATGAATGGGATCAATAACCCAGAACTCATCGAAAGGTTGAACGACAAGATTCCCCAAACCTTTGATGAACTTATGAAACGGACAAGGTCCATTATCCAAGGAGAAGCAACCGGCGGATAGCGGAAGGGCTACTCAAACTACGAGTCACAAGAACATTCCGGAGACAATCCATGACTGAGTAGCAACCGCAACAAGAACTACGCGACCAAGCGGAGCCGACGAGATAATGACAAATGTACCCCGCTAACCAAGACTCCAAAGGAGATATTCGCGACGGAAGGCGCGAACTTCCCAGACCCCACCAATGCGCGCCTTGAAGATAGGCGTGGGGAATGGATACTGCGACTACCATGGACAGAAGGGCCACACCACCAATGAGTGTGTCCAATTGCGCCAACTAATTGATAAGTTGATAAAAGAAGGCAGATTGGACCATTTAGTCAAGAATATTAAGGAAGGAAAAGATAAGCAAAAACCGGGAACAAGAAGGATGGCGCACCCAAAGATAAGGCGGACACCATCTACATGATACAATCATGGAAACGAATGACTAGGCAGTGAAGATCACCAAAAGTTTTCCGTGGAAGCGAAATCTCCTTCCTCAACTTGGCGGCGGACAACGCAGTAGTAGAGCCGCTCACCATTGAGATTAATGCAGGGGGTCACGATATCCACCGCATGTATATTGATGGAGGGGCATCTGCAGATATAATGTACGAACATTGCTTCAAGCAAATACGACCGGAGATACGAAGTCAATTAAGCCCGGTCATGACGGCATTGACTGGTTTTACAGGAGAAAAGATATGGCCATAGGGCAAATACGTCTACTAGTCAATATCGGTAATCAGGAACACTCGACGACGGCTTGGATGAATTTCATGGTAATTAAATCCCCTTCGCCATACAATGGCATCATTGAAGACCAGGGATATCAGCCATACGCGCGGTACCGTCTACAGCACATGGGATGCTCAAATTCCCAATGGAGGGAGGCATTGTCACTCTCTACAATACCACCGTACCACCTAGAGAATGTAACACGATTACATGTGAGACGACGCACATTCCTGAACAACGCGCACCTAAGGTATCAAAACTGAGGGTGGCAATTCATCTTGAGTACCCATAACAAGAAGTATCTATCGGAGGATCGCTGTTCGATAACGGCAAGACAGCCGTGTGCGCGCTCTTGCAAAAGAACCTGGATATCTTTGCATGGGAACCAAAACACATGACTGGTGTACCACGCTCTATTACAGAACATAAGTTGCGGATCCGACAAGGATACCCCCCTGACAGAAGAAGCGTGGCCAGGCTCCGCGCGCTACAAGCAATTCGGCAGAAGTACATAAACTTCGTAGACGCACATCATGCGAGAAGTCTACTACCATGACGGCTTTCCAACCCGGTGATGGTCAAAGAGCGATGGTAGTTGGAGGATGTGCGTGGACTTCACGATCTCAACAAGGCATGTCGACAAGATCGCTACCCGCCACGGAGATAGACGGAAGGTAGAATCTTTGTGTGGATACCCACTTAAATGCTTCCTAGACGCATACAAAGGATACCACCAAATTCAGATGGCTAAGGAAGATGAGGAAAAACGGCCTTTCATACAAGCCAAGGCATTTATTGTTACACTAAGATGCCCTTTGGCTTGAAGAACGCAGACGCTACCTACCAGCGATTGGTGGATAACGCATTTGAAAAGCGGTGGGCGCAACCTAGAGGTTTATGTTGATGATCTTGTCATAAAAAGCCATACGGAGGAAGAATTGGTGCGTGACATTGAGGAAACATTTAAAACACTGCGAGAGATCAACATGAAGTTAAATCCTAAGAAATGCACCTTTGGCGCCTACGAGGGCATGTTCCTTGGATACTTGATAGAGCCCAATGGCATTAAACCATGTCCGAAAAAACGAATGCGTCATTCAGCTTCCCTCACCGCGTACGTTGAAGGAAGTCCAGTCTTTGAATGGAAAACTAGCCGGTCTAAACAGATTCTTGTCCAAATCAGCAGATAAGTCACTACCTCTCTTTAAAACACTCAAGAAGTGTACAAAGAAGGGAGATTTCCGATGGACGGTAAGAGGCGAAGAAGCTTTATGCAGCTTAAACAACACTTAGCAGGCCCCCATGCTAGTCGCACCCCGCCTGTGGGAGGAACTGATTATGTATTTATCGCGACTCATGGAGCGGTCACTGCTACTACGACAGAATAGGGATTCATACAAACACGGTATACTTTGTAAGCAAAACGCTCAAGAAAACGGAGGTTAACTACAACACGATGGAAAAGTTGGTCTTAGCATTGGTATTCGCCGCCAAACGGCTGCTCAGATACTTCGAGCGCACCCAATAGCGGTGATTACAGATCAACCTATAAAGCAAATCATTTCCAAACCCGCGCTCAGGATCGTCTACGAAGTAGAGTGTATTGCTAGGTGAGCATAACATTTCCTACGACCACGTCTGCGGTTAAAGGCGGATACTAGCAGACTTTATCATCGAAAAAACGGACACCGATGACACATCCTCCCAAAACAAGGTGGAATTACAAGAACCATGGATCTTATTCATGGATGGATCCTCATGTGTGACGGTGGCGCAGGCCTTATTCTCACGAGTCCAGATGGAACGGAATTCACTTACGCACTGCGTTTTGAGTTCACAGCGGCCCGAACAACGAGGCAGAGTATGAAGCCTTGATTGCAGGACTACACATTGCAGCTCGAATGGGCATACGTAACCTAGAAGCAAATGTGGATTCCCGATTAGTAGCCAACCACGTGTTAGGCGAGTATGTGGCTAAGGAGGAAAACATGGTCCAATACCTTGACAGGACCAAGTCCCTAATCCAGGACTTCGACAGGTTTACCATCAAGCAAGTTCCCAGAGGGGAGAACAGGAAGGCGGATGCACTAAGCAAGATTGCATCCACAAGCTTTGCGCACCTATCAAAACAAGTATTGGTGGAAACCCTGAAGAGCAAGTCCATCATGGAGATGGAGATATCCACGGTAATAGAGGAACAAGGTCCTACATGGATGACCCCAATAGTCGAGTTCATAAGCAAGGGTGTATTGCCCCAAGAGCAGAAGGAAGCCAGAAGAATACGGTGCACATCACAGAGGTTTGAACTTCGAGACGGTATACTATATCGATGCTCCTTCCTACAACCATGGCTACGCTGTGTCGGACCCCTGCAAGCAAATTATGTACTGCGGGAAATCCATGCCGGTTCATGCAGCATGCATTCAGGACCACGGTTCGTGGTGGCGCCCGCTTTACGGTCAGGATACTACTGGCCCACCATGCACCGTGATGCGCGGGACTTAATAAGAAAGTGCGGCGACTGCCAGGTTCACAAACCCATTCCACGCCAACCACAACAGGAGCTAACACCTATTATGGCACCATGGCCATTCTACAAGTGGGGTATCGACATTTCAGGTCCCTTTCTTGCGTGGGAGGATTGAAGTTCCTCATAGTAGCCATAGACTATTTCACCAAGTGGATCGAAGCAAATGTGGTTGTAACAATCACTGGCAATCAGGTAAAATGCTTTGTTTGGGAAAGTATTGTATGCCGCTTCGGATTACTTGGGGAAATCATCTCGGACAATGGGAAACAATTATGTGACAACCCTTTCAAGGCTGGTGCGAAGTTAAATATCACACAAGACTCGCATCGGTTAAACACCCACAAACCAACGGCTTAGTGGAGCGTGCAAATCGAAGTCTGGGTGAAGGAATTAAGGCACGTCTGGATAAGCACAAAGGAAGGTGGGTGGAAGAATTATCTCATGTCTTATGGGCGCACCGCACTTCAATCAAAACTAGCACGGGAGACACTCCCTTTTCCCTTGTCTGTGGGACAGAAGCCGTCATACCAGCAGAAATTGGGATGCCAACTATTCGCACTGCCGAAGTTAATGCTACAACCAATGATGATGAACGGTGCATCGACTTGGACCTGTTGGAAGAAAGGAGTGAGCGCGCAACTATATGTGAAGCAAGAGCTAAGTCAAAAATGAAGGGATACTACGATGCCAAAGTGCGCAGTGTTTCATTCAGACCAGGCGACTTCGTATATCGTGCCAATGATGCGAGCCACGCGAAAGATACATGGAAACTTGGAACGAAGTGGGAAGGACCTTATGAGGTCATTGAAGCATTAGGAAACGGCGCGTACAAGCTGCGCGACATGGATGGACGTGAGCTACCACGCACATGGAACATCTGCAACCTCAAACGCTGCTATCTCTAGTAATGGTAACGGCCCAGCGCAAGGATACTCCTGCACTTTAATATAATGTTCAATAAATATCCGTGTATTTACATTCTGTTTACTTAGGCAAATGTTTTTCTTTTCTTTTTACAAAACCTTGCAAGTATTAATAAAATGTCGTAGTTTCTAGCTAACTCCACGACACATTTTAATTTGTTATTTACATATTATTCATATCTCAACATTGTTGTCTTATTATCTTTCGCCTAAATGGCGTGCGTGCACCTACTACACCCACGATGGTGTAAAGGATGAGTAAACCTACTAAATAACTCGTTGAGTAAGAGGGTTGCAAACCCATCAACATTGGATGACGCATCCTTGTTAAACACCTTATTTTCAAGACGTTGGAGTAAGTTCGACGCGCATTCCACGACGGATGCGCAACAATGCACACTGTGCGCGTTTAACAAAAATAGGAATCAAGACTCTTGGTTCCTTACTATGATATTTACAGTACGCTGCATATCACAACATACACGATTATGTACAAACATTATAAGTTGCAACTACATCATCACGCATTCAACAAAAAGGAATATTTTATTAAGGACTACAAGTTCTTACAAAATAATATTTACAACGAAGATATAACCTACATACTATTACGGCGCCTATGAAATGAACCCTCCACACGGCGGGCCGCGTCCCCAACATCCTTTAGCTCCTTTAACAACTCAGAGTCTTGGCGGGATACCGTGGCAACACTAACAGTACCCCGTCGAGATCTAGAAGATGCGCCGCGCCAATACCACATAAATAGCCTTGCCTTTAATACCTTTCTTCCGGCAAGTCTCGTCTCATGAGCTTCTAGGATTCCTTTAAAGGAATTTCCTTCTCTAGTGCGAAGGGTTCAAGATGTCATGGGCGAACAAAATGGGCACCTGCCATTTGGGACTCATCAGGCTTCAAATAATAATCAGGTTGCGCCTCTGCACCCTCAGCACGATGGCGAGCCAAGGTTAGTCCCTCCATAATTACACCTATGGGATAATCCTGGTCGCGCTCCAACTGCGCAATCAGCGGAAGCTCCAACAGCTTCATCTATCCCATTGCAGCGACCAAGTCATCATATGCATGCTCATTATAACCAGGCACCTTATCAGCAGGAACTTTCAATGAACCACTCTCATGGAGCTCCTCTATAGCTTCTGCCTTGCCACACGCAAGCGCGCACTGCACCACCGCCCCAAACTTATCAACAACTTCGCGAGACTCCAAGGTACTTAGGGCGGCAAGGCGCAGTCCATGGCCGATGAGCCACCTGCGCTCAGCGATAGAAGACATGAGCCGGGGATATAATTCCTCATCATACTCAATGCTGAGCTTGCGCAACTTCATCTCCTGCGCTTCCAGTGAGCTTCCCACAGTTGCACCAAAATCCCCTAACTGAGAGAACAACTCTTCCTTCCCCTTCTCAAGATATTTCAGCCCGAAACACGAAGCCTTATACTCTGTTGATGCAAAGATGCGCTCCGACTTATTTGGGCCAGTAGTGCCACCTTTTCTTCAGCAAGTCTTTGGGCGTACGAGTTCATGACCTCTGCTTCAACCTTGGCACTGGCCAAACGCGCCTCCAGCAATGCCATTTGTTGGTCCTTTTGCGCGCTCTGGCTACTTTCCCCGTAGTACTTAGCCTTTAGTTGCGCAACCAACGTAGCTTGGTGCGCGGTAGCCTGCACCCGATCTTCAACAAGCTGATCCATTGGCGCATCCCCAGATGCCAATGGCTCAGCGCTTTGGCTCTTCGGTTCAGAAGCTTCAGCCCGCACAGGACTCTCCTTGGGGGGCGACTCTACAGAGCGTTCAAACCTGCACACATACAAGCAAATCAGCAATTGTTTCCTAACATCAAAAGGGAATGCGATAAGGACTTTGAAAATCACACTTACTGAGGAGTAGCAGTATCAGCTGAAGGGGGAGGCGATGCAACGTCACTGGAGGACGACTTAACGACCTGAATGACAGGATGTAACATATTGGATTTCACATACACATCAAACCATTAACACAAGAGGCGTACAAGATGAGTTTCTAGAGAGAGAAAGGGTTAGAGGTTTGGGAACTTTAGTGAGAGAAAGAAAAATCTTATTATGAGCTCCAACTCTCTACCTTGGAAGGTAGAGAGTATTTATAGTACTTACATTAATCGCCACCTACGGCTGTGGATCAGGCATACAGTGGGTAAAGACCCGTCCGTCCTCCACGGTGTTACAAACTAAATACTACTTAACTTGTAATAATCTACGACTACGAGCTTTCTAACGATTACATATACTTGAGGTGACCGACTCTTTAATTACTGGATTTACTAAATCCTAACAATCTCCCCCAAAGGGAGGTCACCTCAAACACACATTAAAATTACATTGAATACAAACAGATATTACATTATAAATTGTTCTTGCATTCTTTATGTAGGACTTTGCTCAAGCTTCGTAGTCATCGATTCTTCATTATTGCATGTTTGGTTAATCCAAGTGGAGGTCTTTATCTGATCCACGTGATAATGAGTTTTGAGCCAGCTTTGAGATCATCAGCAATCATAAATCTCGACTCATCCATTGTGGTGTTGGTATTATGTGATGTTGTGACTTTTGGACCGACATGCTCACATTTTGGATCATAATATCTTCTCATCAGAGTAGCGGAAGCTTTCGTTGATTCATGATATTGGCAGCAGCGTAGAAGAAGCATGGAGTGAAAATATCAGAGTCATTGATGCACTAATCATGATTTCTTTAGAAATGAATGTATTGTGTGAGCATGCGGCTATGGATTGATCGCATCATTCGATCATTTTGCAAACGTCGGGCGTACGCATACAAGAGTTAGCAATAAAGCGCACGAAAAGTGTCTTTGATCACTTTCGTTGAATTGAGGTACACGCCCACGGTTCCCCGTTGATCAGTACAAGTACTGCCTGTGAACAGGTAAAATTTTGAAGAATTTCCTTGACAGGGTTTCGCAGCTGCTCTAGCTGTTCTCAAACCGGAACGTCTCAAAGAAGACAACACGGAGTGAGTGAACCAGCGAATTAAGATTCACTGATTGATAAAAAGAGATTTGAAAAACAATCGAGTATTGCTCAATAGAAATTGTTTTTGCTATACAACGAAGGTTTTAATGAAAATTAATTATCAATCATACACACCTTTTAATTTGAAATATCTGTACACGGTCGATGTGCTAAGGTAAAGAGTTTTTAAGCACAACGACTGGTTTTTCAAAGGTATTCGTCAATCCATAACCTGAACCAGGATTGATTCAAATGATTGAATCGCCCCATTGTTTTTGTTCAGTTGTCACATGGTTGATCTATTGAATAGATCTCACATGCCACCTACCAGGAGCTTGTTTATTGTTGGCTCCAGAAGGCTTTCCATCTTCATTGTGAATATGTTTGCATATCACTCAGATGTTCTGGCAATACCACAAGGATAATGCGTAGGACTCATAAGATATAATCTCTCTTTCCACATTGTGTGAAACAGAGAGTCTTCATTGACAGTGTCCTAAGGAGATTTATTTGATGATCTCGTGGCTCTAGACTCAATTGTGCATATTTGAATCCTATGCCGGAGACTAGGGATAGGGTCTCCTTCTTCAATATCAACAAACTCTAAGAGAAAGTCGATAGATAATGTCGGTTCCCCGTGAGAATGAAACAAGCCCTTTTAAGAGGAACTTGAGTAGCTTGGGAAGTTGTAGTGCAGTGCGTCACTGGGTCCATGACGTCTTGTCTTCAATACCGATGTTACCTTGGTAACCATCAGTAGCATATGAATTGAACCCGGTTTCTGCCCTAAGGTTGAATAAATGGAGGGCTATTTCTTTTCACCCTTTTCTCATTTCATTTCTTTTTCATTCTTCAACCCCTTCAGTGCTTACCAAGACTTCATAACCAGAACCTTGTTGGGTTTATTCCAGTTCTAGCTCAGTCTCAGTCCGCACTCTTCCCATTTATCACTTTTCTCCTTTTTTTCTCATCAAACCTAAGGACTTCTTTACTATCTAGTGGATTGTCCCTGGGTAGATCCCTCCGGTTCTGGCGGATCATGGGAACTAATACCTAACCTTATCTTTCTTATATCACCATACATAACGTAAAGTTGGTCGGTCTATTTGGTATTGTTCAGCTGCCATTGGTACCAATTGAAAACCATTTGAAAATCAATCCAGATACTTATGATATATTATAAAAACATTTTGTACCTGAATTGTTTTTGATAATTTTAGAAACAGAGCTCCCCCTCAACATGTGCATCATGCATCCTTTTGTAATAGAAATAATTTTCATCTTTGAGTGGTTGGCTTGCATCTAAGAGTAGTTATATGAAGAATGTGGTTTTCAAAATAGTTGCTCCCCCTCAATATGTGCATGGAAATTTGAAAATATTTTGCACATATTAGGAAACGACTGCACATTGAAATAAATTGATCATGTTTCAAATCTTAGTGGTTTAAGATAGATGCTCCCCCTCAACATGTGCCTGGAAAATTTGAAATCGTTTGGCACATCTTGGAAGGAGAGCTTGTACATCCTTATAAAACCATTTACCGAATTATCAGATTAAATCCAATTTAAATCACAAATTCTCCCCCGATCACAATTATCAAATCATTTGAGATTTATGATCTCTGTAGATTTAAATTGATTTTGAAAGCTTTTAAGGAGAATTGTGACTTGATTATGAAAACGTTTTAACTGGTAAGGATCGGATTTTGAGACTTTAAACTCTATTGATTAAACATGTATGATTATCTTTTGAAAAACAATTGTATGACAAATAACCTTTTGATTTAATTGAAATTATTCTCCCCCTCAATCAATGACATAAGTTGTTGATTGAGATATAGATATTTTGACAAACGTTAAGTCCAGATGATTTAAAAATAGAGTCCGAGTTATTTTTTCAAAGCAATTAGTTTTCATAATATAGTAAGTAATTGTTTATAGAATCAGAGCATGAGATTTGAAAACCAAGATAAAACATGGCTCTGTTCTTTCTTTGAAAACGGTTCTTGCACGAAATGACAATAAACCATTGTTTCACTTTTCTCCCAAAAATATATATATATATATATATATATATATATATATAAAGAAACGATCATATGTATATTCAAGAATATCTAAAGACCCGTGACATTCTTTGAAAGTCAACACAAAGTCCGTAGATGATATCAAACAAGGAAAAACATGACAAAATAACAATATTTTTGGAATTTTTTTCAAAATTTTCTAATTTTTATGGGTTTTTTGAAAGTTTTATATTTTTCTCTTTGCTTTTTGAAGGTTTTGCAATTTTGTATTTTGCTTTTTGAATAGATATTTACAAGAGATAGATGAAGGAAAACCTTTTACTCCTCTTCTTCCTCTTGAAGAAGTTTGAGTGTTTCCGGTTGTAAGCTCTTAAGACCAAGTCGTGGAAGGATAAACTCAAAACGTTCTCTAGGAAGAGCTTTGGTGAAGATGTCTGCTAACTGGTATTCAGTCCTTACAAAATAAAGTTCCACCACACCGTTTTCTATTTTCTCCCTGATGAAATGATGTCATATGTCGATGTGCTTTGCTCTTGAGTGTTGTATATTGTTGCATGAGAGAGCAATAGCACTTTTATTATCACAGTACATAAGGATTTTGTTGAATTCAAAGCCATAGTCAGATAATTGGGATCTCATCCAAAGGATTTGAGCACAACAAGATGACATGGCTATGTATTCAGCATCTGTAGAGGAAATAGAAGTACTCATTTGCTTCTTTGAAGACCAGCTCACAAGCTTATCACCCAAAAACTGAGCACCTTCAGACGTACTTCGACGAGTATCTTGACATCGTGCATGATCAGCATCCTGCATAGGCTGTTAGTGACATACCGGTGTCCTTCGGGTACCAAAGTCCCATATTGATGGTTCCTTGGAGATACCGAAAGACCCGTTTAACTGCTTCAAGGTGCTTTTTGGTAGGCTTAGCCTGATATCTAGCACACATGCAAACAACGAACAAGATGTCTGGTCTACTAGCTGTGAGGTACATCAGGGATCCAATCATACTACGATATTTCGTTTGGTCTACCATGATCCCTGAGTGGTCCTCATCTAGTTTAGTACGCTCTATCATGGGAGTGTCAACAGGATCACTAGAATCAAATCCAAATTTCTTTAAAATCTCATTAGCATATTTAGATTGATTTATAAAAATGCCTCTGGGACTTTGTGAAATTTGTAATCCTAAGAAAAATGACATTTTTTCCCATCATTGACATTTGAAATTTAGAACCCATTTGAATAGAAAAACGGTCACACTCATTGGGGTCAGTCGAGGCAAAGATAATATCATCAACATATATTTGAACGTGAATTAAATGTTTGCCTGACTTCCTGGTGAACAATGTCGGATCAATTGCTCCTTTGCTGAATCCAGTGGATAGAAGAAACTTTGATAGCATATCATACCATGCCCTTGGAGCTTGCTTTAAACCGTAAAGAGCCTTCTTCAAATGATAGACGTGAGTAGGATGCTCTGGATTCAAAAAGCCTTCAGGTTGGCTGACATATACGACTTCTTTAAGATCTCCGTTAAGAAACGCCGTCTTTACATCCATTTGATAGACTACCATATTCTTACTTGCAGCATTAGCCAAGAAGATTCTGATTGCCTCGATACGAGCAACAGGAGCAAATGATTCTTCAAAGTCAATACCCTCCTCTTGATGACATATTGGATTTCACATACACATCAAACCATTAACACAAGAGGCGTACAAGATGAGTTTCTAGAGAGAGAAAGGGTTAGAGGTTTGGGAACTTTAGTGAGAGAAAGAAAAATCTTATTATGAGCTCCAACTCTCTACCTTGGAAGGTAGAGAGTATTTATAGTACTTACATAAATCGCCACCTACGGGCTGTGGATCAAGCATACAGTGGGTAAAGACCCGTCCGTCCACCACGGTGTTAGAAACTAAATACTACTTAAATTGAAATAATCTACGACTACGAGCTTTCTAACGATTACATATACTTGAGGTGACCGACTCTTTAATAACTGGATTTACTAAATCCTAACAATCTCCCCCTAAGGGAGGTCACCTCAAACACACATTAAAAATTACATTGAATACAAACAGATATTACGTTATAAATTGTTCTTGCATTCTTGATGTAGGACTTTGCTCTGAAGCTCGTAATCATCGATTCTTCATTATTGCATGTTTGGTTAATCCAAGTGGAGGTCTTTATCTGATCCACGTGATAATGAGTTTTGAGCCAGCTTTGAGATCATCAACAATCATAAATCTCTGACTCATCCATTGTGGTGTTGGTATTATGTGATGTTGTGACTTTTGGACCAACATGCTCACATTTTGGATCATGATTTCTTCTCATCAGAGTAGCGGAAGCGTTCGTTGATTCATGATATTGGCAGCAGCATAGCAGAAGCATGGAGTGAGAATATCAGAGTCATTGATGCACTAATCATGATTTCTTTAGAAATGAATGTATTGTGTGAGCATGCGGCTATGGATTGATCTGCATCATTCGATCAGCTGCAACGTCGGGCGCTACACTCGCATACAACAGTTAGCAATAAAGCGCACGAAAGTGTCTTTGATCACTTTCGTTGAATTGAGGTACACGCCCACGGTTCCCCGTTGATCAGTACAAGTACTGCTCTGTGAACGGTAAAATTCTAAAGAATTTCCTGACAGGGTTTTCGCAGCTGCTCTAGCTGTTCTCAAACCGGAACGTCTCAAAGAAGACAACACGGATTGAGTGAACCAGCCAATTGAGATTCAGATTGATAAAAGAGATTTGAAAAACAATCGAGTATTGCTCAATAGAAATTGTTTTTGCTATACAACGAAGGTTTTAATGAAAATTAAATATCAATCATAAACACCTTTTAATTTGAAATATCGTACACCTGGCCGATGTGCTAAAGTAAAGAGTTTTTTAAGCACAACGACCGGTTTTTCAAAGGTATCTGTCAATCCATAACCTGAACCAGGATTGATTCAAATGATTGAATCGCCCCATTGTTTTTGTTCAGTTGTCACATGGTTGATCTATTGAATAGATCTCACATGCCACCTACCAGGAGCTTGTTTGATGTTGGCTCCAGAAGGCTTTCCATCTTCATTGTGAATATGTTTGCATATCACTCAGATGTTCTGGCAATACCACAAGGATAATGCGTAGGACTCATAAGATATAATCTCTCTTTCCACATTGTGTGAAACAGAGAGTCTTCATTGAAAGTGTCCTAAGGAGATTTATTTGATGATCTCGTGGATCTAGACTCAATAGTGCACATTTGGTTCCTATGCCGGAGACTAGGGAGAGGGTCTCCTTCTTCAATATCAACAAACTCTAAGAGAAAGTCGATAGATAATGTCGGTTCCCCGTGAGAATAAAACAAGCCCTTTTAAGAGGAACTTGAGTAGCTTGGGAAGTTGTAGTGCAATGCGTCACTGGGTCCATGACGTCTTGTCTTCAATACCGATGTTACCTTGGTAACCACCAGCAACATATGAATTGAACCCGGTTTCTGCCCTAAGGTTGAATAAATGGAGGCTATTTCTTTTCACCCTTTTCTCATTTCATTTCTTTTTCATTCTTCAACCCCTTCAGTGCTTACCAAGACTTCATAACCAGAACCTTGTTGGGTTTATTCCAGTTCTAGCTCAGTCTTAGTCCGCACTCTTCCCATTTATCACTTTTCTCCTTTTTTCTCATCAGACCTAAGGACTTCTTTACTATCTAGTGGATTGTCCCTGGGTAGATCCCTCCGGTTATGGCGGATCATGGGAACTAATACCTAACCTTATCTTCCTTATATCACCATACATAACGTAAAGTTGGTCAATTTATTTGGTATTTTTTATCTACCATTGGTACCAATTGAAAACCATTTGAAAATCAATCCAGATACTTGTGATATATTATCAAAACATTTTGTACCTGAATTGTTTTTGATAATTTCTGAAACAGAGCTCCCCCTCAACATGTGCATCATGCATCATTTTGTAATAGAAATAATTTTCATCTTTGAGGGGTTGGCTTGCATCTAAGAGTAGTTATATGAAGAATGTGATTTTCAAAATAGTTGCTCCTCCTCAATATGTGCATGGAAATTTGAAAATGTTTTGCACATATTAGGAAGGAAACGCATTGCACATTGAAATAAATTGATCACGTTTCAAATCTTAGTGGTTTAAGATAGATGCTCCCCCTCAACATGTGCACGGAAAATTTGAAATCGTTTGGCACATGTGGGAAGGAGAGCTTGTACATCCTTATAAAACCATTTACCGAATTATCAGATTAAATCCAATTTAAATAACAAATTCTCCCCGATCACAATTATCAAATCATTTGAGATTTGTGATCTCTGTAGATTTAAATTGATTTTGAAAGCTTTTAAGGAGAATTGTGACTTGATTATGAAACGTTTTAACTGATAAGGATCGGATTTTGAGACTTTAAACTCCATTGATTAAACATGAATGATTATCTTTTGAAAAACAATTGTATGACAAATAACCCTTTGATTTAATTGAAATCATTCTCCCCCTCAATCAATGACATAAGTTGTTGATTGAGATATAGATATTTTGACAAACGTTAAGTCCATATGATTTTAAAAAATAGAGTCCGAGTTATTTTTCAAAGCAATTAGTTTTCATAAGATAGTAAGTAATTGTTTATAGAATCAGAGCATGAGATTTGAAAAACAATATAAAGCATGGCTCTCGTTTCTTTCTTTGAAAAACGGGTTATCTTTTGAAATGACAATAAACCATTGTTTCACTTTCTCCCAATTTTTTTTTAAAGAAACGATCTTATGTATATTCGAAGAACATCTAAAGACTCGTGACATTCTTTGAAAGTAAACACAAAGTCCGTAGATGATATCGAACAAGGAAAAACATGACAAAATAACAATATTTTTGGAATTTTTTTCAAAATTTTCTAATTTTTATGGGTTTTTTGAAAGTTTTATATTTTTCTCTTTGCTTTTTGAAGGTTTTGCAATTTTGTATTTTGCTTTTTGAATAGATATTTACAAGAGATAGATGAAGGAAAACCTTTTACTCCTCTTCTTCCTCTTGAAGACGTTTGAGTGTTTACGGTTGTAGGCTCTTAAGACCAAGTCGCGGGAAGGATAAACTCAAAAAGTTCTCTAGGAAGAGCTTTGGTGAAGATGTCTGCTAACTGGTATTCAGTCCTTACAAAATAAAGTTCCACCACACCGTTTTCTATTTGCTCCCTAATGAAATGATGTCGTATGTCGATGTGCTTTGCTCTTGAGTGTTGTACATTATTGCATGAGAGAGCAATAGCACTTTTATTATCACAGTACAGAGGGATTTTGTTGAATTCAAAGCCATAGTCAGATAATTGGGATCTCATCCAAAGGATTTGAGCACAACACGATGATTGTTGGGTTTTTGGTTCCTTGAATCATGAATTACTTTAAGTACTGGAACCACGGACAAGTTTGATATAACCACGGACAGAAGAATGTAACCGCTGATAAAGACAACCACGGCTAGTAGTAATGTATAATCACGGATGATATATTGTAACCACTGCTAGTGTTTTGTATAGTCGGTTTAGTTTATTGTATTAGATAAATATGGTAAAGATATTTATCTTGTAGGTTATGTATTGTATTATGTAAAGGACTCCTTAGTCTATAAAAGGAGGTTATAGGTTAGATTAGATATACGTAAGTTTTATATCTAAAGTCGATACACTTCAAGGTTGAAAAACCCTAATACTGTAAGAGTATTCGTATTAATAAATAATATTGAGGTGTTGAATGTTAACTGTTCTTCTTCTTAAGATTAAGTGTTAAATTCCGCATAATACTTAATAAGCTTTTATTCTAAGTCAGTTTCTATATTAGATCGTTTGCTCAACTGGGATCAACAAGTGGTATCTGAGCTTGTGATCTAGAAACTGTAATCAAGAAGAGGTCAAGTTAAGTTCTGTTCAAGGAAGATAAGATGTCTGACGAAACTCACATGGTAACTGCTTCAAAGGTACCCATGCTCAAGCATGGTGAGTATCAAATCTGGAGAATGCGAATGAGGCAATACATTCGCATGATTGATTATGCTCTATGGGATGTCGTTGAAAAGGGAGACACTCTTCCTAAGAAGGGTGAGGATGGCAAAGAAATTACCATTGTTAGTGAAATTGATAAGGCTAAGAGAAAGCTGGAGATCAAAGCTCACAGTATTCTCTCCATGGGAATACCCAATGATTATGCTTTGGATTTTGAACAATATGAATCTGCTAAAGAGTTACTGGATGCTCTTGAGACAAGGTTTGCTGGCAATGAAGCCACCAAGAAGTCCAGGATGAATATGCTCAAACATCAATTTGAAACCTTCACTGCTCTTAGTGGAGAAAAGATTGATGGTACATACAATAGGCTTCAAAAACTTATCATCAATCTGAAGTCAGATTATAAGGTTCTTCAAGAAGATATTAATTTGAAGTTCATTAGGAGTTTATCATCTGAATGGGCTATTCATACAATTGTGTGGAGAAATAAGGTGGACTTTGATAAGATGACTCTGACAATCTCTTCAACAACTTGAAGGTTTATGAGTCTGAGAATAACTTTGCATAATGTATCTTCTCGCTAATCAAAACATTGCTTTTGTATCCACTAATCACAAGAGCCAACAAGATGTATCCACTGCTGCATATGGTATAACCACGACTATTGCAAACAATACCACTGTTAGTGATAATGTCGGTGATGGTGCAATTTGTGCTTTACTGATTTAACTACTAGTTTTACTGTGTTGAATCAAGATCCGGATCAAATTGATCCTGATGATCTGGAAGAGATTAATCTTCAATGGCAAATGGCAATGTTGACTCTCCAAGCAAGGAAGTTTCTGAGGAGGACTGGAAGACAAGTTAAGTATGATGGTCAAAGGAGAGCAGGGTTCAATAAAGCAAGATGGAGTGCTTTAACTGCAAGAAGAAGGGTCACTTTGCAAGGGAATGTGGAGCTCCTAAGAGGATTGAAGGTGTTAAGAAGATCTCTGATGCCTCCTTCCCCGACATTGGTGGCTCAAGATGGTCTTGGTGATTATGATTGGAGTGATCAGATTGAAGAAGGACCCAATGCAGCTTTTCTTGCTAGTGAAGCTTCAAAGAGCATAATTTGCTCTTATGGCTTATGCTTCATCTTAAGTTCGATTCGAGGTATCTAATGAGTCTACTTGTTCTTTTAAATCATGTCATGATAACTTAGAATCTCAAAAGCTATCATGAAAGTATGAGGAAAGAAGTAGAAAGACTAACTATGGATAACTTAGGTTATAGAGTTGGTCTAGAGTGTGTGGAAGAGAAGCTTAAATCTTACGTATTAAATGTGAGTTTGAGTATGTAGATAAGATCAATATATTAGGTGGTGAAATTGATCTTAAAAATAGAGAGATTAAAATGCTTAAAGAGAAACTTGAACTAGCAGAGAGTGCAAAACAAAAGGCCCTAGATGAAAAAGAAAAATATGTTGTTAGGGTAGCTAAAACACAATTTGCTTCGATCGGTTCATAAATCTATAGAGAGTCATCTAATGCAAAAGGGGTTGGGATAGGATACAACAATATGCCACCACCCACTCTTATGCAACATGCACCACCTGCTACTGTCATTTAGTAGTGAATGTTTTAACAAACACCTTGAAGGAATAAATAAGACTTGAAACACCTAAGATAAGTTCGATCACGTCATCAATGCTCCCATCATTGAAGATTGGGAATCAGGTTCTGAGGAAAATAGTAAAGTATCAACACAGCCTGAAAAGTTAGAATCTCTTAAGAAAGTTGATACTAGACAAACTAACCTTGTACCTAGATTTGGAGCTCAAATTACTAAGAAAGTAGTAGAGTACAAGGAAGTACCTAGGGAACAAATGAAAAGATATATAACTAGGGGCAATCAGAGAAACTTTAATGGCCTAATATCTAATAGGTTAGGTAATAAGTTTCAATGTGTCAAGAAAGCTTGTTATAGTTGTGGTAGTTTTGAGCACTTACGGAGAATTGTTATAACAATAGACCACCAGTTTGGAATCATTGGAGGAGGGTAAATCACCAAAACTTTTCAAAGAAAATAAATCCTCATCCTAATAAAACATGATTCAAGAGTAGTGTTAATGAGGAATGGGAATACAAAATCAATTGTCCTTTGCTTCTCCCAAATGGGTTCCAATCACAAGCTAAGCAAAGTGTAAACACGGCTAAGCAAAATCAAACCATTGAAAAGCCAAAAATCACCACAGATAACAAAGAAGTTTTAAAAATTCCAAAGGTGATAAGCGTCTGATGGTTGGAAATCATTTTATGCTGTTAAGGCCTCAGCTAGTTGGCAATGGAAACCTAAGACCAAGGTTTTACATCATGTCAATTGTGCATCAATGGACCTAAACAAATTTTATTATATTGATGCACAGGCGGACTGGTCAGAGTATTGGCTTGGGTCCACAAAAGGAACTAATATGTTTAATTTCATGTGCAGGGCAATCTACAAGATGAGCTAAAAGACAAAGGAATATTTGATAGTGGTTGCTACGGGCACATGACTTGGGATGGAGCAACACGGAAGATTTTGAAGCTTTTGATGGAGGATATGTGGCATTTGGCAATGATCCAAAGGGAGGAAAGATACTTGGAAGAGGCATAATCGAGCAGGGGAATTTGGACTTTGAAAAAGTCTACTTGGTACAAGGACTTAAGTACAATTTATTCAGTGTTTCTCAAATGTGTGATAAGAAAAACTGGGTACTTTTGGTGAAACTGAGTGTGTGGTGTTGTCTCACGAGTTTAAGATGCCGATGAGAAGTTTATACAACTTAGGGTACCTAGGAAGGAAAATATATATTGTTTTGATCTTAAAGATGTAATTCCTAATAGGTCCTTAACTTGTTTGTTTGCTAAAGCATCTGTGGATGAGTCTAAGTTATGGCATAGAAGATTATGTCACCTCAATTACAAAACAATCAATAAAGTGGTTAAAGGGAACTTAGTGAGAGGGTTACCTTCTAAGGTTTTTGAGTGTAAGGAGCTGTGTGTGGCTTGTCAAAAAGGAAAACAACATAGAGCTTCTTGTAATTCCAAAACTGTCAACACCATTACACAACCAGCATTTATGCTTCATATGGACTTATTTGGACCTACTTTGTCAAGAGTTTGAACCATAAGCGGATATTGCCTAGTTATCTTGATGATTATAGTAGATTTTCTTGGGTTTACTTTTTGGCTGCTAAGAGTGAAACTAGTGAGGTTCTCAAGAGTTTCATTACTAAGATAGAAAATCTTGTAAATCATAAGGTAAAGATAATCAGATGTGATAATGGGCTGAGTTTAAGAATCTTTGATGATGAGTCAGTTTTGTGTAGATAAAAGGTATAGAAAGAGACAGTTTAGTGTTGCTAGAACACCACAACAAAATGGTGTAGCTGAAAGGAAAAATAGAACACTAATTGAGGCTGCTAGGACTATGTTGTCAGAGTCTAAGTTACCAACTACCTTTTGGGCTGAAGCTGTAGGCACTGCATGTTATGTGCAGAATAGAAGTAAGGTAGTGAAGCCTCATAACAAGACCCCTATGAGCTGTTACATGATAGGAAGCCAATGATTGCATTCCTAAAACCTTTTGGGTGTCCTGTAACTATCTTGAATACCATAGACTACCTAGGCAAGTTTCAAGAAAAAGCTGATGATGGATACTTTTTAGGCTACTCTTCAAATAGTAAAGCCTTTAGAGTATACAATAGGAGGACTAAAATAGTTGAAGAGAACTTACATGTTCAATTTAGTGAAAAGACTCCTTGTGTTGAGACCAAAGGACCAGACGGGCTGTTTAACATTGATATGCTAACCAAATCTATGAATTATGAGCCTATCATTGCAGGAACTTCCACTAATGTTGATGCAGGTACTCAAAAGAATTCTGGTGCAGAAGCAATTTCTAAGGAAGCTGATTCTCCTCAAGAGTTCTATCTGTTTGAAAAGTGGAAAGCTAGTTCAGTCTCACCCATCATTGATAAGCAAGGTCCCACTGATGATGATGTCTTGAATACTGGAGGCAATGGTGATCATCATCAAGATAAGGATGAGTTATTGAAAGATAATTCAGTGTTGGTAGAAGAAATTGAAAAGAAGAAAAAGCAGTCTGCAAGCACGGATAAGTCAAACATAAGCACGGATAGAGTTAATACAACCACTACTAAGCCAACAACTTCTACCACTGTCATTACAAGTGAAATCCCGGCTGTAAGTACTGATAGTAGTACTTTCTTTGGACCACATGCAAAGCCATTACATGGTGAAGAGGAGTATCCACATGATCCTGATATGCCTGCTTTGATTGAAATTGATACTCCTACTGATGATGAAGACATGGATGATTTCTTCAATGCTGATTTAACTAACTTGGAACATGTCATTCATGAAAGTCCTGTTACCTCAACAAGGATTCACAAGATTCATCCCAAGGAACAAATACTTGGAAATTTGAATACTCCAGTTCAAACAAGAAGCAAGGTTAAGAACACTGAACCCTTTCCTGAACATGGGTTCTTTGCAAGATCACTTCACAAAATAAATAGTCATAAAGATCTGCAAAATTGCTTGTTTGCTTGTTTTCTGTCTCAAAAGGAGCCCAAGAGAGTTGAAGAAGCATTATCTGAAGAAGGATGGGTAGAATCAATGCAAGAGGAGCTTCTTCAGTTCAAACTTCAAGAGGTTTGGACATTGGTCGAACTTCCAAATGGTAAGAGGGCTATTGGGACAAAATGGGTGTTCAGAAACAAAAGGGATGAAAGAGGTATTGTTGTGAGGAACAAGTCAAGGTTGGTTGCTCAAGGATACACACAAACTGAAGGCTTGGATTATGATGAAGTGTTTGCTCTAGTTGCAAGAATTGAGGCTATTAGATTGTTTTTAGCTTATGCTTCATTCAAAAATTTTGTTGTGTATCAGATGGATGTTAAAAGTGCATTTTTTATGGCACAATTGATGAGGAGGTTTATGTTTGTCAACCTCCTGGTTTTGAAGATCCTGATCATCTTGACAAGGTCTACAGGGTGAGGAAGGCTATGTATGGTTTGCATCAAGCTCCTAGGGCATGGTATGAGTGCCTGTCCACTTATTTGATGGACAATGGGGTTAAAAGAGGACTGATTGATAAAACTTTGTTCATAAGGAAGCACAAAGATGATATTTTATTGGTTCAGGTTTATGTAGATGACATCATCTTTGGCTCAAACAATAAAGAGCTATGCAAAGATTTTGAGAAGCTTATGCATGATAAGTTTCAGATGAGTTCTATGGGAGAACTCACTTTCTTTTAGGGGCTACAGGTTCAACAAAGGACTGATGGTAATTTCATTAGTCAAGACAAGTATGTAGCAGATGTTTTGAAGAAGTTTGGGTTTCAGGATGTGAAGAGTGCTAGTACACTAATGGAGACTCAAAACCATGCTACCTGATGGATGGAAGTACCAGAGTTGATCAGAAGTTATATAGGTCCATGATTGGATCTTTGATGTATCTCACTGCATCTAGGCCAGATATTATGTTCTCAGTATGTGTGTGTGCAAGATTTCAAGTAACACCTAATACATCACACATGAATGCTGTAAAGAGAATTTTTAAATACCTTAAGGGTCATCCTAAATTGGGCCTTTGGTACTCTAAGGATTCACCTTTTAATTTGGTGGCCTACACAGATAGTGACTATGCTGGTGCTAGTTTGGATAGGAAGTCTACAAATGGAGGATGTCAGTTTGGGAAGCAGACTTATTTCATGGCAGTGTAAAAAGCAAACTATTGTGGCAAATTCAACAACTGAAGCTGAATGTGGCTGTGCTGCTAGTTGCTGTGGTCAAGTTCTATGGATTCGAATCAATGCTGGATTTGGGTACAATTTTATGCATACTAAGATTTACATTGATAATAACAGTACAATATGCATCATTAAAAATCCTGTTTTACACTCTAGAACTAAACATATTGAGATAAGGCATCATTTTATTAGAGATTGTAATGAGAAAGGTTGATTCAAATGGTAAAAATCCATACTGATTTCAATGTTGCTGATCTTCTCACTAAGGCTTTTGATGTGGGAGGTTCAGTACTTGTTGTTAGTATTGGAATGATAAATCTCTAAACTCTCAACTTGTTTTGTATCAGTTTGTTTAAGTATTGGACTGTTATTATGTAATCTTAGTTTTGCTATTTTGTTTCTAACCACTGATAGTTTGTTTCTAACCACTGATAGTTTGGTTTAAACTACTGCTAGTTGTCCTGTTTTCACTAACCATTTTGCAGATACAAGAAAGATCATTATAGAAGTAAAAGAAGTACTGAAGTTCATTGTTCATTCATTTAAAACAGTTTACAGCTTACAATGCAACTTCAAGTGCAAATTAAAAGACTACTTCTATACATGATTTTCTATTACTATACTTGCTCACATAGTTTCTTCCAGTTGCTGGATATGCATTTATCATATGCATGACCAGTCAAGACGAAGAAGATAAGGATCAAAATGGGAAGGATGGATTGATGAAAACGAAGATGATGACGATGACCACAGTAGATGAAGCATAAAGGACATAGTCATATCATACTTGCATCTGCTGATTTCACCAAAAAGCATCATTCCATTTTCCTTTTCCCTTCCCCCTTACGATATGTGAAGAAGCACCATAAACTGGTGCTGGAAGACCAAGAACCACCTCTGTTGTTTGGAGTGGTGGGTTTCTTGCTCGTGGTCTTGTTTGGGGTTGGGATGATGAAGGTTTGGGGTTTGAAGTTTTCTTTTTTGAGGAGTCATCAGAGTCCTCAGCTGCATCACTTGGATTCAGCACACTATCATCTTCTGATGATGGAAGAAATGGGGATTTTCTTGGTCTTGTTTATTGTGGAGGGAGGTAAACCGCCATGGTTAGTGTCTTCTTTGATGATGATGAGGGATGAGGAGGTTGTTAGATCAACAACTTCTGGTTTATTCCAACTAGGGTTCCACATGGTGATTGGAGTTGATTATGGATTTTGGAGTACTTAGGGTTTTGATTTTGATTGGGTGTGTGTATATGAGTTTGGGGTTTTATATAAGCAGAGTAATGGGCTTTGGAAGTAAATGAGGGGCAGGTTAAATGTGGTTGAGGAGTTAATGCGATTCTTGGGTATTGTACTGATATTAATCCAAACAGTTGACCATATTGACTTACCTGTTCTAACTGCGGATAGGTTATTTGGATCCCCTGATGGCTTTTTCTAACCACTGATAACCATACCTTCTTCTCTGTGTTTGTTTTGAGTTTTTATCTTGCAGGTATGAAGGATTTGTGTACATAGGAGCTGATGTGTTAGCTACTTGTGTTTGTTTAAAAAAAAATTGTGGAATCTTCAATTTTTGGATGATCTCTTTCATCATAACACAAATTTGCTTGCTATATCTTGGTAGTTTGGTTGAAGTGTTATGTATCACGGATGGTTTGTGTCTAAACGCTGATAGCTGTTCTGCAACCGCGGATAGCATTTCGTTAGAGTTGGAAACTACAGGGCTGCTTGGTAACTTTTGCAAAGTATATTATTTCCCCAAATCACGGCTGGATCATTTATTTGATCTTCAAAACACTTCTATTGGCGCTCTTACTAACACTAATCACTTATCTTTGTATAATTCACAAAACCCACATCATAAACTTCATTCATCAAATGGCTGAAAAGTATTCCACTTCCCATAACCTTGTTGCTATTCTCACAAAGAATGATCGATCTGAAGGGTTTCATCAAATGATTGATTTTCTTGTTCACAGTCCTATTCAGTATGCTTAACTGTTACACCAACCATTTTTAAAGCCTACATACATCAGTTCTGGAGGAATGCTATGCTTGAAAAGGTTGATGGAGTAGACGTGTTTCGCACTGTTGTGGATGAGAATGCTATTTCTGTTTCTGAGGAGATCATTAGGGATGTTTTAAAGTTGGATGATACTGATGGTGTTGATAATCTTTCAGATGTTGAGATTGTTACTAGTTTGCAAAGGTTAGGTTATACACACAGAGGTGATAAGGTACAGTATTTTAAGAGTTTCTTTTCGAAACAATGGAAGTTTCTTATTCACACCTTATTGACGTGTATGAGTAATAAGACCACAGGATTTAATGACTTTCCTTCCAAAATTGCTACTGCTATTATTTGTTTGTCTGATGGAAGAAAATTCAATTGGTCTAAGATGATCTATGAGGGGCTAGTTCAAAACATTAGGAGAAAGGGTAAATACTATTTGTATCCTAGGTTTGTTCAGTTGATTGTGGAAAGTCAAATAGAGGAGCATGTTGAGCATACTCATGATTGGGAGTAAATTATATGCTTTCTAAGGTTTTTGCACATATGAGGAATCAGCCACAAAATGTACACATTATAGATGTTCCTTTATTTCCTCATATGATTTCTTTGCTCACTGATCATGAGTTTGTTGAGGATTCTGCAACAAATGAAACCACTGCTGATACATCTCTAATCCCTGATAGAATACCTGTAACTGTTGATAGTGTATCTTAACCCATTCCTAGTTAATCTCAAACCACTGATACAACCATTGTTTTCACTAGGAGATTGAAGGGCACTGAGCTACCTCAGGCTAGTGCTAGTGGTGTTGCTCATGAGGCTGTCACAGGTGCTGCAGGTGACATGATTGGAAGGGCTTCCACTACTGATACATGCTTAGATGCTGATCAGGATAGTGGAAACATGAATAAGACCCAACCTTTGGCAACTTCTAATGTGGAGAGTTCCTTGGAACTCAACACAGGTGGAGGAATCCCTAGCCACTTGGCTAATACAGGGTGCTTAGATGTTCAGGCTCGGTCTGATGCTATGTTTTCTATATCCAAGGATTCACCTCTCGGAGCAGTTAACACAGCTCGAAGTGATGAGGATAGGTTGGAACCTGACCATGAATTGACGGATTCTGAGTTTGTACATGATGACTTTTCCAATGAACCACCTCTCGGACCAGTTCACACAAGTCGAAGTGGGGAGGATATTCTTGAAGGCTTAAATGAATTGACGGTTAAATGTACCAAAATGGAGGAGACGATCTCGAATCTCAAGGAATTGGCTGGGTTTCATGAAAAGGATATTAGGCGTTTGAAGCACAGGGTTTTGGTTTTGGAGAAGATGAAAAGGCCTGGGATTGCTGCTTTAAAGAAGCTACGGAAAAAGAAGGGTGACTCCTCTTCAGCTCTGAATATGGAGGATGTATCCAAACAGGGGAGGAGTGAAGGCAAGAATTCAGGGGAGGCTGTTAATGTATCTATGGAAGAAGATGTTGATAGTGGAGATCAAACATTTTTGGTATCTGATAAAGATGGGAATGAGGCAGTTCTTGAAAATGTGAAGAAAGTTGTAGAAGATGTAGTACAGAACACAAACACTGATGGTATGTCTGAAACCACGGTTAGTACTCTTCTAACCACTGATGTTGTAACAGACATGGCAACTATAACCACTACAACTATACCTACTACAATCATACCCACTGCTATCATAACCACTTCCACTGTTGTCACAACTCTCTCTGTATCACCACCTAAGTCTAAAGAAGTTGAGAAAGAAGCTGCTAGTACATTGATAAATCTAAGCAAACCTTCATCTATTTCTACACCTGTTTTATCTGTTCAATCTATCAACTAAACCCAAACCCAGAGGAAAAAGTTTAGTTATTGGTGAACCTTTGAAGAAGAAAGTGATTCAATATGATATTGGAAAAGGTAAAGGGGTTGCAGTATCAGAGTTGAAGTTTAAATCTAAAGTAGAACAAGAAGCTTATGATGCAGAGTATGTAAAGAATATGGTTGCTGAAGAACAAGAAGCTTTAGAGAAAAGAAAGTAAAGAAAAGAGGAAGCTAGTCAGAGAATGTTAGCTATATGGTATGAATCACAAAACTTTCTTGAAGCTTCTCAACAAATACATGATGAATATAATGCACAAGAATGGAATTTGTTGGATGATAAGGAAAAAGCTAGGCTTTTGGGTGAAATGGCAAGGAAGGTTGGTAAAGAAAGGAAGCAAGTTATAAGAAAGAAACCTCTTTCAATGGCACAGATGAGGAATGTATTAATGAAAATTATTAAGAATTCAGGCATTCACATTTCTGAAAATCTTAGTAAATGTTCATTTGAAAGAATTCTTGAGATTTATGAAAGATGTATGAAGATTAATCATGATGATTTCTATCCAATGAATTCTGAGAAGGATGAAGAATGGATTAAGAAGCATGATGAGTGGATGCAAAGTAAAAGAAAGAGAAAATCTGAGATTCAAGAGGCATCTGACTCTAAAAGATTGAAAGAAGTTGCAGATGTTAATCAAATTGTTTCTTATGAGTTTAAGCTTAATGATGGAAGTGAAGGAGTTTGGAAAATTCAAAGACTCAATAATGAAGTTTATGAGTATAACAAATTTTCACAAATGCTTCAATACTTTGAAAGGGATGATTTGATGAATCTTTGGAGACTTTATAAGAATAAGTTTGGTGAAGTACATCCAAATGATTATCATGAGAGACTGGTCTATTATAATTTGAAGATTTTATTTGAACCAACTCATGATGAACCTGAGTGGAAAGGACTCTACAATGGTACTGTGACAAGATGGTTTTTATATCAAACTTGTGGAGTTCATGTTTTAACTGCTTTTCGGAAAAGTTATTCATATGCTTGTAGAAGGTGATTATCCTCAGTTGAATAAGTATCCAGGAATTATTGCTCAGATGTTGAAACCTGGTATTATCAAGATGTTACCCTATGATGGTCAAGCCTATGATTTGTTGAAGAAATATGAGACAATTTTTAAATCTCATAAGTGTTTGGCTACATCCTCCATTTCAGATGTTTTGAGCTTAAAGGAAACTTGAGAATTCTGTTGGAATGTATCAAGTTTAAGGGAGGATTGTTGGGTTTTTGGTTCCTTGAATCATGAATTACTTTAAGTACTGGAACCACGGACATATTTGATATAACCACGGACGTAAGAATGTAACCGCTACGATAAAGACAACCACGGCTAGTAGTAATGTATAATCACGGATGATATATTGTAACCACTGCTAGTGTTTTGTATAGTCGGTTTAGTTTATTGTATTAGATAAATATGGTAAAGATATTTATCTTGTAGGTTACTTATTGTATTATGTAAATGACCTCCTAGTCTATAAAAGGAGGTTCTAGGTTAGATTAGATATAATGTAGTTTTATATCTAAAGTCGATACACTTCAAGGTTGAAAAACCCTAATACTGTAAGAGTATACGTATTAATAAATAATATTGAGGTGTTGAATGTTAACTGTTCTTCTTCTTAAGATTAAGTGTTAAATTCCGCATAATACTTAATAAGCTTTTATTCTAAGTCAGTTTCTATATTAGATCATTTGCTCAACTGGGATCAACAGACATGGCTATGTATTCAGCCTCTGTAGAGGAAATAGAAGTACTCATTTGCTTCTTTGAAGACTAGCTCACAAGCTTATCACCCAAAAACTGAGCACCTCCAGATGTACTTCGACATGTATCTTGACATCCTCGCATGATCAAGATCTGATAGGTCGTTAGTGACATACCGTGTCCTTCGGGTACCAAAGTCCCATATTGATGGTTCCTTGGAGATACCGAAAGACCCGCTTAACCGCTTCAAGGTGCTTTTGGTAGGCTTAGCCTGATATCTAGCACACATGCAAACAGTGAACAAGATGTCTGGGTCTACTAGCGTGAGGTACATCAGGGATCCAATCATACTACGATATTTCGTTTGGTCTACCATGATCCCTGAGTGGTCCTCATCTAGTTTAGTACGCTCAATCATGGGAGTGTCAACAGGTCACTAGAATCAAATCCAAATTTCTTTAAAATCTCATTTGCATATTTAGATTGATTTATAAAAATGCCTCCTCGACTTTGTGAAATTTGTAATCCCAAGAAAAATGACATTTGTCCCATCATTGACATTTGAAATTTGGAACCCATTTCATTTGAAAAATGGTCACATTCATTGGGGTCAGTCGAGGCAAAGATAATATCATCAACATATATTTGAACGTGAATTAAATGTTTGCCTGACTTCTTGGTGAACAATGTCGGATCAATCGCCTTTGCTTAATCCAGTGGATAGAAGAAACTTTGATAGCATATCATACCATGCCCTTGGAGCTTGCTTTAAACCGTAAAGAGCCTTCTTCAAACGATAGACGTGAGTAGGATGCTCTCGATTCACAAAGCCTTCAGGTTGGCTGACGTATACGACTTCTTTAAGATCTCCGTTAAGAAACGCCGCCTTTACATCCATTTGATAGACTACCATGTTCTTACTTGCAGCATTAGCCAAGAAGATTCTGATTGCCTCGATACGAGCAAAAGGAGCAAATGATTCTTCAAAGTCAATACCCTCCTCTTGACGATATCCTTTTGCAACCAATCGAGCCTTGTTCTTTAAAACATCACCATGCTCATCAAGTTTCACTTTGAAGATCCACTTTAGAGCAATGATCATAGCACAAACTGGAGCAGGTACTAATTCCCATACATCAAGTCGATCAAACTCATGAATTTCTTCATGCATGGCATTGAACCAGCTGTCTTCATTCATGGCATTTTTAACATCTTTGGTTCGACCTTAGAGAGTACGGAGTTGAAGAAGCACCATAAGGCATCGGTTGCAAGTTGTTTCCGTGTGGATACCGGACGAGAGAGGTTTCCAATGATGTTGTCCAATGGATGATCATGTGTCCACTTTGTAAGGTGTTCATGTGGTTGTTGTTGAGGAACCGAGTAGCAGAGTCGATATCTCTTGATGAAGATGGTTCTGATGATGATTCAGGAGCAAATATGTTTTCAAATGGATCATCTTCAGTAGTAGCAAAGGGATTAACTTCATCATTGATGCCGAAAACAATTCCATGATGTACATTCGATGATTGATGATTTGTTGATGAGACAGAGTGATCAGCAGCAGCTGCTTCTTGACTTAATGATATTGAGACTGAAGGGTTGACTTCATTCACAAGGATAGGAGCGACCTCTGTTGATGGAATTGACATTTCATCAGCATTTGGTTCATAGTGTTCATCAAACATTGGATCAAACAATTTCTTTAAATCATCTTCTGATGGAGGTACATAAGGAGTTGCTGGAGAGGGATTTGAAACAAGAGTAGAACTGATAGGACTACTTGATGAAAATTGAGTGCGGGTCCAGAACTGGATTGTCCTGGAGCCATTTGACCGGTCAGCTCATCGAACGTAACGTGAATTGTTTCCATGATATTTCGGTTCTCTTGTTGTAGATTCGGTAACCCTTCTTGTTTGGTGCATAACCAAACAAAACTCCAATATCTGCCTTTGCTCTTAATTTACCTAAGTCTTGACCGTCATTCATTGGATAGCACAAAGCACCAAACACACGAAGGTAGGAGAGATCATGTTTTTGTTTATGAACAAGTTCATATGGAGTTTTTCCATGAGAGGTATGAATAAAGGAACGATTTTAGGTGTAGCAAGCAGTGGCAATGGCTTCAGACCATAGAAACATTGGAACCTTTGAATAAATTAGCATTGTTCTTGCGGCTTCCACAAGAGTTGGATTTTGTCTTTCAAACTACACCGCTCGCTTGAGGAGTTCGTGGAACACTTCTTTGATGACTGATTCCAACACTTTCATAAAAAAAGGATTAAGTCTTTGTTAACAAATTGTGCCATTGTCTGTTCAACTATTCTAACAGATTGTTGAGTCGAACTTGTAGCTGTTTGATAAGTTTGATGATGACATCTGGAGTTTCATCCTTTGTTCTAAAAAACTTTACCCAAGTAAATCGAGAGTAGTCATCCACAACGACTAAAATGTATTTCTTCCCATTTATCTTTTGTACTCTCATTGGTCCGCACAAATCCATATGAAGGGTATGAAGAACTTCCATTACCGAGTTTGTGGGTTTTGGTTTGTGGGCATATTTCGTGCTTTTACCCAATTGGCAAGTGAACAAAGATGATCTTTTTCATATTTTAATCTGGGTAAGCCTCTGACAAGATCCTTTCTCGAAAGGTTATTAATGGTGCCGAAGTTCAAGTGATTGAGACGACGATGCCATAACCATGACTTTGTTTAAGAAGCCTTTGACAGCAAAGCGATTGGAGAAGACTTCATCATGTCTTCGATAGAGATGGTGTATAGGTTAGAACCACGAGTACCTCTTAATAATTCCACACCATCAAGTTGTCTAACTAAGCAAACTATGTTTTCTAAAGGCCACTCTAGATCGAATCACGAATTGACCAACAGAGAACAAATTATGACCAAGACCTTCCACATAATATACCCTGGAGATTACACTTTTGCCAACTACATAATCACCATAACCCATAATTGCTCCAAAATGGTCGTTCCCGAATCTAACATTCCCGATGAATTTGCTCACGGTTCATGAGCCCGCGATCGGTCTCCAGTCATTTGTATGCTTGGAACAACCTGAGTCCAAGTACCACGTAACGATTTGAACGATCCTGCATTGAACACGACAAGAATGGATAACGGATAATTGGGATCCCCATGCAAGAATGGGTTCCACTTGGTTAGTAACAGTGATTGGAACACCCACATCAGAAGTAGAAACAATGGAATCATTAGAAATAGATGCAGTGTTAGTGTCCATATTTGACCTATTCAAAGTATGTTCACTTCTTAAGGGAATAGTTCTACCAATAGGCATCCATTTTCTAGTGGGCATTGATTTAGCAACTTTAGGGCAAAGCTCATTAATCTTATGGCCAATAGGTATCCATTGATAACCTATATTACTAAATTTCTTCCTGTGGGTTTCCACTGTTTTCTAACTTTCTTTCGCCTTTGCCTTTAGCCTTCTTAGCTTGAATTTTAACATTAACATTTTATCGGGCGCATTTAACAAGATTAGACAAATCATTCACACCACATTCATGATTAGTAACAAAACCACGCAATCATCATTACATGTTTTGCCAAAAGTAGCAGAATTAGCATTAATTACAAGACGCTTAAAGCTAATACTAGAATCAACACGATTCGTTTTATTCAACTCAAACTTAATATTCCTAGGGTGATCTTCTACTCTCTTCCAATGCACATTCTTAGCTTGCGAGGTCCTATCTTGCTTGGTATTGCCGGGAGGCTTTGACCCGCTTGCTTTAATGTCACCGATTACTCCTGTAGAGGGAATTATGGGAACATTAGTTGGTTGATCTACTTTTCGCATTTCTGAACTAGATGTGCAAGGGATCTGAACTACTTGAAGGCATTTTATGTTCACTTTCTTAAACTGGGCATAGAATGATTTGAATGCTTGGCACTAGGCATAGAACAAGGCATCACAGCTTTACCTTTCGCACCTAAGGATTTAGGACATGTTGCAATTAAACATTCTAGCAGCTCTTGAGATCGTTTGGCCTGAATGCAAGCAAACCTAATTTATCTATCAAGAGGTTTGTTAATGAAATCCTCTTCTACAATCTCACGGAGACATTCTAGACTATCCTTAAGGTGAGCACAATAGTCATGAAAAGCAAGTTCATTATTCCTAAGATGAGGAGGAATGTATTTAACAATACATTGTATTTTGTACCGAGGATGACTTTGATGCAACATTCTAATTAAAAACAAGTGGCAGCTTTCCATTTTCCCGACTCCTCAGATTCTCAATTTCTTTTGTAAAGACGTTATTTTTTCGTTGTTTTGGTCACGAGTGACTTTCATTGAATCATATAACTCTTTAAAGTGTCGTTTAACTTTTTCATTTTCTTCTAGAAAACTCTCGCTTTCCTTTTGTAAGGCATTAACTAAGTTTTGAAGATGAAAAGTTTGAGAATACTGAGAATCTAAAGGAGGAGGCATTTGGGATCCAGTCACATTGTTCTTTTCACCCTTTAATTGAGAGATTTGGGCTTTCAACTTTCTGATCATATTACAATGAGCTCGAATCTGTTCATCACGTTTGCTTAATTTCAAAAACTGATCAAATTCGGAACATCCAAGGATGTCTTGATATTTGAGGTTTTAACATTTTCTTTCAGATGTTGATATTTTAATTGCAAAGCAAGATGCTCAATTTCCAATTTAGAAAATGTTTTACCAAATTATCATGATCATCCCTGGTCAACTTTATCATGCAGTTTAGAGTTAGTTTTTCAAGCTCAATGACACGATCATGGGAGACTTTCAGAGCAACCGATAATTCATGAAATTGAGAAGCATTAATGGAACAATTTGTAGCTGTAAAACACATCTTGAGCAATACATTCAGAAATAAGATTCTCATTCAAGGTATGCAAGTTCTTCCTCTCAATCTCATTATATTTTAATTCTCGCTCATAGTCACTAACCTCAACTATCATTGCATCAAATTCCTTTTCCATTTCTTTAATATCTAAGTCCATCCCTTTTTAAGACTCTCAAATTGACCTTTTAATTGTTTAAAGAAAGGCATGACCTCAGTTAAATAGCATTCTTTAGTTTGCTCAAAACCCCTTTCCCCTTCAGTTATCCCAGTGGGTGTGATCCTTTTCTTACAAGTTTTCTCAAAATCAACAAATAATTGAAAGATAACATATTGACTGATTAAGGTCTTGCTTTTAGTGGCAATAGTTCTAGGAACTAAATGCATTGGTGTATTTGGAGGATACACAGTCGCTGAAGGCATGTTCCTAAGGGGAGGGTTTGTTACAACAAGATTCTCTGCTTTTTGCTTATCTAAATCCTTTTTCCAGAACACTTGTTCGGGTGTTAACAACGTTTGAGGCTTAAACTTGTTCAAGGAGATCCAATTTTCCTTTTTGTAATCATGGGGTTTGATCGTTATGTTATTCTCTTTACATTCAGGATCATCTAGCTTCTTATTCATTTTCTCCCTAGATGCATCATCTAATTTTCTATCTTCCTCAGTGCACTCAACGCAACTAGGTTTCTGTCTAGGTTTAAGAATCTCATTACCATCATAGATTACATTATGGGCAGCTCTAGCCTTTTTAACAACCTCAGGATTAGGTTTCACAACAAGGGGAATGCTATGCTTATCGCTTAAGACTCTATGCTTAGTGATCAAGTGAGCAGTCTGAATGGTATTCCCTTGTACGTACAACTTATTTTCAAGCTTGTTTTTCAAAGTTTTTAGATTGGAAAAATCATTCAAAAGTTTTGATTCCTTAGCATTGAATTCTTGCTTAAGCATTTTAACATTTTCTTGAAGTTCTTGTTTTTGCTTAGCCGTTTTAGAAAGCTTTTCTTGTAAGGAGTTTAACTCTTGTTTTAATACTTCTTCTCTAAAGTTACTTTTTCTAATAATTGTACACATTTGGTCATCCATTTCCGCCACGGGTGGTCAACTCAAACTTAGCACGTTGTTCATAAATAGCAACTTGTTCTTTATAGGTTTTCAGTTCAGAGATAAATGTAATCATCAGGGGCACATGCAGTGTATTCATCAAAGACATAGTCCTCATTGATCATATGGGACAATTATTCTATTACCCTCATCATCAATATCTGATTCATAAGTTTCAAGATTTTGTACTTTATTATGCATCTTTTGTTCATCAACATCATCATATAGTTTTAATACCTCTGAAATGATTTTGTCTTTGGATGGATTAGCTGTTGTGGTGGGAGACAGAGACCTTTGAGAGACCATAGGTGAGATGCTAGCCATGAAGATTGTTTGGGCAGTAGGTTCATCATCGACATCAGAGTCAAATGCATCACAGTCGCTACTTGAAATGCATTTAGATGATTATTACCTATCTCCTGAATTGGCTGTTCATCAACATCAACATCATAGGTTCGGGCATTTCCCTCAGCAAGGAACAACAACTCCTCTTCATCCAAAGTTGCTCCATTATCCTGAGCTTGCACAAGCAGCATCTTGTCTCTTAAGTATTCTGCATTCTTGTGGACGTTTTGGAGATGTGCAGTTCCTAGCAATATGTCCCTCACCACCACAGTTGTAGAACTTAATTGGCTTTGCTTGACCTTGATTCCCATTCCTTCCCCTATTCTGATTTACAACATATCCTCTACCAACTCCTCCTCTTCCCTGTTCATACTGCCTTTCTTGAACTGTTTGCACCATAACCTTCCCATCTCTGACAGTTGCTTGATTGTGTGGATTGGATGTCGCTCGAGGTTATTGTTGGTGTGTGGAAGAGAGTTCATGTTTTGACTGACCATGAGAGACAGTTGATTGATGAAGTTTTCCATGAATGTGTTTGGGTCCAGAGGCTTATATGCTGGATCAGGGATGAGTTTGTAATTACCATCACCCATGGGTATGACTTGAGAAGCTTTGGTAGTGATACCAACATTTGTGTAACAGGCTGTTGAGTCATTTGATGAACTTGTTTCTCCCTGGTTGGTTTTGAACTGTTCTAGAATCTTTTTCAAACATAGCATGTCTCTCATTCTGGAGAAGGAAGGCATACAGTTGCTCATAGTGGGTGTTCTTCAATCCTTTGGTTAGCTTCACAGAGGTGACAAACTTGTGCCTTTCGGGATTCATGTTGTTCACAAACTTTGAGTTCAGCTGAATGTTTGGCATAGTCATTCTGATATTCCTCATATCATTTACAAGCTTGTGGAATCTCACATAGTATTCATAGATACTCTCATCTGGTTTCATCTTGAAGTGCTCAAACTCATCATACAGTTGTGATTCTCTGTCTTCTTTGGTTAATTCAGAACCTAAGAGAAGCATCTTGACATTATCCCAAATCCTTGGCTTCAGTGTTGTGATTGATAAGCTTATAAATATCTTTTGGAAGACCCTGAAGTATAATGTTAGAAGCCCTGAAATCAACATCGAACCTTTTTTTCTCTTATCATTGAGCTCATCATACGTCTTTGGTCTATCTATTCCATAGATCATTGTTCCATCTCCAGCTGTATCAATTAAGTCTCTTGTAGTCTCAATCTGATAAGGTCCTTCATCAATAGACTTGAGAATGTTGACTCCGTTTCCTTTCCAAGACAGTACAATCTGATTCGTTGAGCCCAAGAGTCGTAGTCAGTTCTGTCAAGCATGGGTGGACGAGTATCTGAACCAGCCGCTTGAACATCCTCGGCAACAGTGGAGATAATTGTAGGTAACTGGTAGACATGTTTAAAGATTACACGGGATTTTATAACTCAATGATTAAACCGGGAAATAGATTCTTTCACGGGATTTTACTAAATCAAGAGAAAACGGTATTACAAACAAAAATTCAACCAAGTCGCTAAGCACCAAGTTGCTAAGTATTATGAAATCAAGTCGCTATAATGCCAAGTCGCTAAGACACAGTAAAGTTGCTAAAGAACAACTCGCTAAGATCCAAGTCACTGAGAATTATGACAACAAGTCGCTAAGTCGTCAAGTCGCTAAATAGCAACTCGCTAAGGTCCAAGTCGCTAACACCAAGTCGCTAAGAAACTTAAGTACAAGTCGCTAACAAGATTGAAAGCAAGTTGCTACCTTCACCAAGTCGCTACCCGTAGTGGAGAATCCACTAAGTGTACTGTTTGTCTACTTGTCTCAAAAGACAAGTCGCTAGGACCAAGTCGCTACCAAAAAGCACTACAACTCGCTACTTTTTACTAAAGCAAGTCGCTAAGATGAAATTCACTACGAGAACCAAGTCGCTATCAAGAAAAACTTCAAAAACACACTTTTCAATCCAAAACAAGCTCAACTACAATGATTCAAGCTTACCAAATCAAAACCCAAGCACATACAATGATCCTAAACACAAAAGTACACCCAAAATTCAAACTTTAACACTAGAAATGAACCAAATGATGCAAAAACCACTAAGGGGGCGTTTGGTTCATGAATTTTAATTTATGGGGTTTGAAATTCAGAATTTGGAGTATAAATAATTATAGGATTTTAAATTTCTAAAACATGTTTGGTTGGCAGTTACGATGAGGGTACATTATGAGTGTTAACTATAAAAGACGGAATTACCCTTTTATCATTTAACACATTAGTCCATCAAATAAAAAAAAATGAGGGTAGCTTTGTCATGTTGTCTTTTTACAAAAGCATAGGCCCACCGAAATTTAAATGCCCTTCGGATATAATGAATTTATAATGACCCACTTTTGGCATTTCATGAACATTAAATTTCCTGTACTTTTTCAACCAAACACAATATTTTGTGGTATTATAAATTCAAATCTCTTGAAATTCCTCCAATGTAGGCCAACCAAACAGGCCCTAAACCTTTTCCAACTCAAAAACCATCTAAAAACCACTAGAAATCCAAGGATATATAAGAGATGATCAAACCATGGCTCTTGATACCATTTGTAACATATTGGATTTCACGTACACATCAAACCATTAACACAAGAGGCGTACAAGATGAGTTTCTAGAGAGAGAAAGGGTTAGAGGTTTGGGAACTTTAGTGAGAGAAAGAAAAATCTTATTATGAGCTCCAACTCTCTACCTTGGAAGGTAGAGAGTATTTATAGTACTTACATAAATCGCCACCTACGGACTGTGGATCAGGCATACAGTGGGTAAAGACCCGTCCCATCCTCCACTCTGCAGTTACAAACTAAATACTACTTAACTTGTAATAATCTACGACTATGAGCTTTCTAATGATTACATATACTTGAGGTGACCGACTCTTTAATAACTGGATTTACTAAATCCTAACACAGGACGCTTCTTCCTAGATGTGCTCGCGCCATCGCCATCAAGCGATCTCTTGCGCTTCAACCCTTGGCTCTCCTCCTCTTCTTCTTCCATGTCTTCCGCCACATCTATGTGCGACGGCTCCACTAACGGGGAAGGTACCCTGGTGCTAGGCATGCTTTGGAGAGGGGTCGCCTCCAGCGCGACGGAGGCACTACCTCCCGTTTCTCCCAACTCCATTTCTAGGGTACGCCCCGAGGTAGCTTCCAAAACGGGCTCTTCTCCCTCTTTCAATGGGCACACCCCCACAAAGAACTTGGCGAGGCTTCGCTAACTGTACAACTGCGAATAGATTCATCTCTGCGCAACAAAAGACAAATAACAAACATGTTACAAAAAGTACAAAGATTAAAAGAAAGGCTCACATTAGTAAATCAAAGGAATGCGAAAGGACGAGCACCCACCCTGGCCATCCGCGTCCAAGAATATCGGCACCTCATCAGGTCTAACAAAGTAATTGCGACTGATGCCCATATGCACTAAAAATTCCTCATGGTAGGAACTGATGGGTATGCGGTTGGTGTTTATTGTATCAGCATCCTCGGGCAGATGTTCCAGGGTGGGGCGCCATCCTTGGCAAATAACCTCGGGTATAGAAGTCGAAATCCTGTGGGAATAACGCCTTTATCAATCCCAGAAATTTTTTTCCTCCAGTTCCTAAGCGCCCAGTTCTCCCGTGTAACATTGCAGTCTACCGGCGCGCTTAGCAAAAGATACCCACCCGTTTGACCACGTTGTGTGGTAAAATGCGCGGAATAAGTGGATAGTCGGGTTAATTTGTTAGGATTTGGAAAATCCAGTAGTTAAAGTGTCGGTCACCTCAAGTATATGTAATCGTTAGAAAGCTCGTAGTCGTAGTCATTTAATGTTAAGTAGTATTTAGTTTAGTAACACCGTGGAGGACGGACGGGTCATTACCCACTGTATGCCGATCCACGCAACCGAGGGTATGCTTATGTGTACTATAAATACCTCTACCTCCCAAGGTAGAGAGTTTGAGCTCATAATAAGATTTTTCTTTCTCTCACTAAAGTTCCCAAACCTCTAACTTTCTCTCTAAAACTCATTGTGTACGCCTACTTTGGTTATGGTTTGATGTGTATGTGAAATCCAATATGTTACAAATGGTATCAAGAGCCATGGTTAGATCATCTCTTACATATCTTTGGATTTCTAGTGGTTTTTGAGTTTGAGAAAGTTTAGTGGTTTTGCATCATTTGGTTGATTTCTAGTGTTAAAGTTTGGATTTTGATTGTACTTTTGTGTTTAGGATCATCACAAGTGTTTAGGTTTTGATTTGGAAGGCTTGAATCATCGTGGTTGGGTTGTTTTTGGATTGAAAAGTGTGTTTTGGAAGTTTTTTTAAGTTAGCGACTTATCCAGTGTAATTTTCTTGATAGCGACTTGCTTCAGTAAAATTTTAGCTTAGTTGGAGTGTTGTTAAGTGTGGCTTATTTGGTCCTAGCGACTTGCCTTTTAGAGACAAGTTCACACAAAAATTATCGTTGGTGGATTCTCCACACGGGTAGCTGACTTGGTAAGGTAGCAATTTGCTTCAATTTGATAGTTATACTTGTTCTTAAGTTTCTTAGCTAACTTGGTGTTAGCGATTTGGATCAAGAGCTTAGTTGCTATTTAGCTTAATTTGATTTCTTAGTGACTTGGTGCATAGCGACTTGTCAGTCAAAATTTGTAGCTTAATTTTGGTACTTAGCGACTTGTTTTGTTATTACTTAGCAACTTAGTACTTAGCGACTTGGTTCAAGGATTATTAGCGACTTGGTTAAATTTTGTTTGTAATACGTGTTTTCTTGATTTAGTAAAATCCCCTGAAAGAATCTATTTCCCGGTTTAATCATAGAGTTATAAAATCCCGTGTAAATCTTTAAACATTTCTACCAACGTTCCTACAATCATCTCCACTGTTGCCGAGGATGTTCAAGCAGCTGTTCAGATAATTGCCCACCCATGCTGGATGAATGACTACGACTCTGGCTCCAAGAATCGACTATACTGTCTTGGAAAGGAAAATGGGGTCAACATTCTCAAATCAATTGATGAAGGACCTTATCAGATTGAGACTACAAGAGACTTAATTGATACTACTGCAGATGGAACAATGATCTATGGAATAGACACCAAAAAGACATATGATGAGCTCATTGATAAGAAGAAAAGAGATTCGATGTGATATCGGGCTTCTAACATTATACTTCAGGGTCTTCCAAAATATATCTACAAGCTTATCAATCACAACACAGGCTGAAGGCAAAGTGGGATAATATCAGATGCTTCTTCTCGTTCGAATTAACTATGGAAGACAGAGAATCCAACTCTATGATGAATTTGAGCACTTCAAATGAAACCGGATGCGAAAGTGTCTATGAGTATTACGTGAGATTCCACAAGCTTGTTAATGACATGAGGAACATCATAATGACTATGCCAAACATTCAAATGAACTCAAAGTTTGTGAACAACATGAATCCCGAATGGCATAAGTTTGTCACTTCTGTGAAGCTAACCAAAGGACTGAAGAATAAAAACTATAAGCAACTCTATGCCTTCCTTCTTCAGAATGAGAGACATGCTATGTTTGAATCAAATGATTCAACTGCTTTCTACTCAAACATTGGAATTACCACCAAAGCATCTCAAGTTATACCCATGGGTAATGGCTGTAGATCCCGATTCGTAGACGGTTGTTGTTGTATGGATCTTTAACCTTAACTTATAAAGGGTTTAGCAATCTTGTATAAATACAAAACTACTAAGTGGAATTCTACCTATAACTTTAATGAGTATGCATCTACTCAAGAAGGCTAAGAAGAACACGAACAATAAGAATAGTAGAACACAAGAATAATATCGACAAGCCTCAATATTATAATACAATCACTTAATAGTGATAGGGTTTTTCAACCTTGAAGCTATGAACTAATTATAATATATGGGACGTGTATATTTTTGTGTGTAGTTCTAATCATGTGTTAAACTACGTCCTCTGCCATCTCTTTATATAATAGAGGTGCTAGGGTTACAAACTTAACCTACAAGTAAAACAATATCTTCTGTAATCTTCTATACAAGATCTTCTGATATCTTTAATAAAGATAAGTATTTTGCATATACTCCATCAGCTTGTAGAATCTCCATTATGCATATTAAGTCCTTCAATTATCTTCATTGAAGCATATGTAGTTTTGTTGTATCAAATCACATATACATGATTGTATATGGCCCAACAATCTTCCCCTATTTGATATTACAAAACTATCAGCAATCTTCAATGACGATAATCTTCATTCCCATTGTTTCATTCTTGTATTTATTTTGTCTTTTTAATGATAACAAAATAAACAAAGTCGGTACTAACTTCCCCTTAAATAGAGAAGTTGAGATGTAATCATCTCCGTGAATGAAACAAACACACATAAATAAGCCGCAAATAATCTTCATGTTAACTTCTTCCCCTTTTTGTAATCATCGAATAGGGAACCTGTGAAGATAAAACAACCCGTATACACTTCCCCTAAAATGTATATTAACCAACTTCTTGAATTCTAAAAATAATAACCATAAAGCATCCGAGAAAGCAAACCATGTGTTACCCAATAGCTTTAACAAAGATAGCAAAGATTTCTGTGATATGTCGGCCAACACGAGCAAGACGCATAACAAACGTCCCCAACTAACTAATCACAAAATCGTTGTCTTTCCCTTAGCAATATTGTTTCGCAAAGCAAACTTTGACCAATCATAACTTTCACCCAGTGACTTTTGATAAGTGCAGAAGTACTTGAACAAGACATGGAATAAACACCATAAACCTTCATGTTCACTAACACCATACACCATAACAATTCTCAATCACCCACTTTCTATGAATTGCTATGCACACAATACATTAAGAATTAATGCCTTTTGAAGTCCCAAGCCAGAATAGACTTGAATCTTCCATAAGCATCAACATAATCATATCGTGTTAAGATCTTTGATGGATTCTTGTGTTCAGAAACAACTAATTCTTCTTGTTTAGGTTTCCAAAACCATCTCGGGCTGGAAGCCTTTAACAACGCTTAACCTCTCGAAGTTCGCCTAGCAAGACTTTCGCTTGGCCTAGCAAGATTTTGTTTCAATCCTTGTTTAGTAAGTACTGGCGGGATAAAACCTTCTTTGTTGAGGATATTTAGAATCGTTTGAAAAATTTCTATGGTTAATCCTCTTTGAGTTGTTCCATACCGCTTTGATCACTAACTGCGGTTTCTGAGAGTTTACATGTATACCGCAGATGATCAAACCGCCACAAACATAGCAAGCTTTATTTCTGAAACTCAAAAGTCGCCCCGAGCTTTTTGAGTTATCATCCCATTCCGGTTTCTTTTGATTACCTCTAGGACTATTGTTGTTGTTCCTAGGGTTTTTATTTGAGTTGTTGTGACTTTTAACGGTTTGTTTCTAAAGGTTCAAAAACTTCACAGACTTCAAGATTTTTTCTTTTTAACCTTTGAAAACCTTCAGAACTACTTTATCATCACGTTCAACCCAATCTTCAATGTTGACTATATTCCTATCAATCTGATCAGTTTGTGTAGGTGAAGCTAGTGTAGCATTCTTCTCACCTAAACTTTCACTTTTCATAGATTCACAAGATTGACTCAGCAAGTTTTGTAAAAGATCATCCTTTCCTTGGTGAGCTTCTCAACTTTCGATATCTTACAACCTAACTTCCAATCACTTAGTTTTAATTGATACTCTAGTTGGTTGTACTTTTCTGTCCAAGCTTCTTCATTATCTTTATAAACAAGAACAGAAGCTTCAACTGCTTCTAGATTAAATAAATATTCTAGTTTCTCAAAATTTCTAGCTGTTCTATGACTCTTTTTCAAGTTCAAGATCTTAAGGTTTGATAAGAATCATGACGTTAACACGTAATTTTACCTTCTTGTGTGGATCATCGATGATGTGTAAAAATGGCCATCAATGAAACTTCATGGATCAAGACTGTGTTCTTTATGTAGAATATCCCTCGGGCGGACATACCAACCCCAAGCAAAGAAACTTAACCTACAAGTAAAACAACAATATCTTTCAGAATCTTCTATATACAAGATCTTCCATATATCTTTAATAAAGATAAGTATTTTGCATATACTCCATCAGGTTGTAGAATCTCCATTATGCATATTAAGTCCTTCAATTATCTTCATTGAAGCATATGTAGTTTTGTTGTATCAAATCACATATACATGATTGTATATGGCCCAACAATGGCAATCACAAACTCATTCCCCATCCAAGATTCAAACAAGCTGATGCTGATGCAGCCGTGGGACACTTCATTACTTAACTGGCCCTTATGGTTAAACAAAACATGACTCTCACCCACATACCAACAACACACTAACAATGAGATCGAACCTGCATCCACCTTACAATCAAGCTCTAGTCGAGATGGAAAGTTATGGTGCAAGCCAGCTCAAGAAAGGCAAGATGAACAAGGAAGAGGTGGAGTTGGTAGAGGTTATGTGCAAATCGAATAGGGAAGGAATGGAAATCAAGGACAAGCAAAGCCGATCAAGTGTTACAACTGTGGAGGTGAGGGACACATTGCAAGGAATTGCACATCGCCAAAAACGCGCACGCGCAGTGAGTACTTTAGGGATAAGATGTTGCTTGTTCAAGCTCAGGATAATGGTGCAACTTTGGATGAAGAAGAGTTGTTGTTTCTTGCTGAGGGAAATGCCAAGACGTATGATGCAAATGTGGATGAGCAACCAATTCAGAGATAGGCCATCAATCATCGTAATGCCTTTCAAGTAGCCGATTGTGATGCATATGACTGATGTTGATGATGAACCTACCGCACAAACCATTTTCATGGCTAGCATTTCTCCAATGGTCTCTCCTAAAGTCTCTTCATCACCACAAGCTGGTACATCCAAAGACAAAACATTTCGAGGTATTAAAACTATAATGATGATGCCGATGTGCAAAAGATGCATGACAAAGTACAATCAACCGAAACTATTGAGTCAAATATTGAAAATATGGGTAATATCAATGTTGTCCCATATGATCAATATGTGAAACAAAGTGAAAGTGTGATCGTACCAAGTGATGCATCCGCAATCAATGATGACTATGTTTTTGATGAATACACCGCATGTGCCCCTCGATGATCTCAAGTATCTCGAACTTAATGCCTATAAAGAACAAGTTGCCATTTATGAACAACGTGCTAAGTTTGAGCTAACTACTCGTGAGCAGGAGTTGGATAACCAAATGCGTACAATTATTAGAAAAAGTAATTTTAGAGAAGAAGTGTTAAAACAAGAGTTAAACTCCTTACAAGAAAAGCTTTCTAAAACTGCTAAGCAAAAACAAGAACTTCAAGAAAATGTTAAAGTGCTTAAGCAAGAATTTCATGCTAAGGAATCAAAACTTTTGAATGATTTTTCTAATCTAAAAACTTTGAAGAACAAGCTTGAAAATAAGTTGTACGTACAAGGGAATACCATTTAGATCGCTCACATGGTCACTAAGCATAGAGTGTTAAGCGATAAGCATAGTGTTCCCATTATAGATAAACCCAATCCGAAGTAATGTAAGATAGCAAAAGCGTACCAAAATGTAATCTATGATGGTAATGAGATTCTTAAACCTAAACAGAAACCTAGTTGCATTGAGTGCATCGAGGAAGATAGAAAATTAGATGATGCATCTAGGGAGAAAATGAATAAGAAGCTAGAAGATTCTGAATGTAAAAAGAATAACATCACAATCAAACCCCATGATTACAAGAAGGAAAACTGGATCTCCTTAAACAAATTTAAGCCTCAAACGTTGTTAACACCCGAACAAGTTTTCTGGAAAAAGGACTTAGATAAGCAAAAAGCTAAAAATCTTGTTGAAAAAAACCCTCCCCTTAGGAAAATGCCTGCAGTGACTGTGTATCCTCCAAATAAACCAATTCATTTAGTTCCTAGAACTATTGCCACTAAGAGCAAGACCTTAATCAGCCAATATGTTATTCTTCAACTATTTGTCGATTTTGAGAAAACTTGTAAGAAAAGGATTACACTCACTGGGATAACTGAAGGGGAAATGGGTTTTGAGCAAACAAAAGAATGCTATCTAACTGAGGTCATGCCTTTCTTTAAACAACTAAAAGATCATTTTGAGAGTCTTAAAAAGGGGATGGATTCAGATATTAAAGGAATGGAAAAGGAATTTGATGCAATGATAGTTGAGGTTAGTGACTATGAGCGAGCATTAAAATATAATGAGATTGAGAGGAAGAACTTGCATACCTTGAATGAGAATCTTATTTCTGAATGTATTGCTCAAGATGTGTTTTACATTGCTACGAATTGCTCCATTAATGCTTTTCAATTTCATGAATTATCTCTGTTGCTCGAAAGTCTCCCATGATCGTGTCATTGAGCTTGAAAAGATTAATTCAAAACTTAATGAGAAAATTGATCAAGATGATCACGATAATTTGGTAAAGCATCTTTCTAAACTAGAAGTTGAACATTTTGATTTACAACTAAAATATCAACATCTTAAAGAAAATGTAAAACCTCAAATATCAAGACATCCTTGGATGTTCCCTGAATTTGATGCGCTTTTGAAATTAGCAAACGTGATGAACAGATTCGAGCTCATTGTAACACGATCAAAAAGTTGAAAGCCCAAATCTCTCAATTAAAGGGTGAAATGAACAATGTGATTGGATCCCAAATGCCTCCTCCTTTAGATTCTCAGAATTTTCAAACTTTTCATCTTCAAAACTTAGTTAATGCCTTACAAAAGGAAAACGAGAGTTTTCTAGAAGAAAATGAAAAAGTTAAATGACACTTTAAAGAGTTATATGATTCAATGAAAGTCACTCGTGACCAAAACAACGAAAAATAACGTCTTTACAAAAAGAAATTGAGAATCTGAGAAGTCAGGAAAATGGGAAACTGCCACTTGTTTTAATAAGAATGGTTTATCAAAGTCACCCTTAGACTGCAAATACACTGTGACGGTTAAATATATTCCTCCTCATCTTAGGAATAATGAACCTGCATTTCATGACTATTGTGCTCACCTTAAGGATAGTCTAGAATGTCTCCGTGAGATTGTTGAAGAGGATTTCATTAATAAACCTCTTGATAGAGAAATTAGGTTTGCTTGCCTCTATGCCAAACGATCTCAAGAGACGCTGCTAGAATGTGTAATTGCAACATGTCCTAAATCCTTAGGTGCAAAAGGCAAAGCTGTGATGCCTTGTTCTATGCCTAGTGCCAAGCATACAACCCATTCTAGGCCCAAAAGTGAACATCAATGTGCCTTCTAGTAATACTGACCTTGCACATCTAGTTCAAGAATGCAAAACGTAGATCAACCAACTAATGTTCCCATAATTCCCTCTACAGAGTAATCATGACATTAAAGCAAGCTGGTCAAAGCCTGCAATACCAAGCAAGATAGGACCTCGCAAGCTAAAAATGTGCATTGGAAGAGAGTAGAAGACCAACCTAGGAACTTTAAGTTTGAGTTGAATAAAACGAATCGTGTTGATTCTAATATTAGCCATAGGCGCATCGTAATTAATTCAAATTCTGATACTATTTGCAAACCATGTAATGATGTATGTATGAATTCTGTTGCTAATCATGATTATGGTGTGAATGCTTTGTCTAATGTCACAAATGCCCAGCTAAAATTGTTAATGCTAAAAATCATGCAAAGAAGGCTAAAAGGCAAAGACGAAAGATAGTTAAAAACAAGGGAAACCCAGTGAAGAACATTTATAAAGATAGGTTATCATTGGATACCTTTTGGCCATAAGAATAATCAGTTTTGCCCTCAAACCGCTAAGACTATGCCCACTAGAAAATGGATGCCTAACGGTAGAACTATTCCCTTAAGAAGTGAACATACTTTGAATAGGTCAAATACCAAAGACTGCATCTATTCCTAATGATTCCATAGATTCTATTTATTCATGTGGGTGTTCCAATCAATGTTACTAACCAAGTGGAACCCATTCTTGCATGGGGATCCCAATTATCCAGTTATCCATTCTTGTCTGTGTTCAACCGCAGATCGTTCAAATCGCTCTGTGGTACTTGGACTCAGCCGCTCCAAGCATATGACCGGAGACCGGTCGCGGCTCATGAACTTCGTGAGCAAATTCATCGGGACTGGTAGATTCGGGAACGACCATTTTGGAGCAATTATGGGTTATGGTGATTATGTAGTTGGCAAAAGTGTAATCTCCAGGTATATTATGTGGAAGGTCTTGGTCATAATTTGTTCTCTCGCTGGTCAATCTCGGATTCTCATCTAGAGGTGGCCTTTAGAAAACATACTTGCTTCGTTAGACAACTTGATGGTGTGGAATTATTAAGAGGTACTCGAGGTTCTAACCTATACACCATTTCTATCGAAGACATGATGAAGTCTTCTCCAATCCGCTTGCTGTCAAAGGCTTCTAAAACAAAGTCATGGTTATGGCATCGTCATCTCAATCACTTGAACTTTGGCACCATTAATAACCTTCCGTAAAGGATCTTGTTAGAGGCTTACCCAGATTAAAATATGGAAAAGATCATCTTTGCTCAGCTTTGCCAATTGGGTAAAAGCACGAAATATGCCCACAAACCAAAACCCACAAATTCAATAATGGAAGTTTTTCATACCCTTCATATGGACTGTGCCTACCAATGAGAGTGCAAAGGATAAATGGGAAGAAATACATTCTAGTAGTTGTTGATGACTACTCTCGATTTACTTTGGTAAAGTTTTTGAGGACAAAGGATGAAACTCCTGATGTCATCATCAAACTAATCAAACAACTTCAAGTTCGACTCAACAATACAAATGTAATTGTTCGAACGCACAATGGCACAGAGTTTGTCAATAAAGACTTAATTCAGCTTTTATGAAAGTGTTGGAATCACCATCAAAGAAGTGTTCCACCTAACTCCTCAACAAAACGGTGTAGTTGAAAGAAGAAATTTAACTCTTGTGGAAGCCGCAAGAACAATGCTTATTTATTCGAAGGTTCCAATGTTTCTCATGGGCGTAAGCCATTGCCACCGCTTACACCCAAAATCGCTCCCTTATACACACCTCTCATGGAAAAACTCCATATGAACTTGTTCATAAACTAAAACCTGATCTCTCCTACCTTCGTGTGTTTGGTGCTTTGTGCTATCCAACTAATGACGGTCAAGACTTAGGTAAATTAAGAGCAAAGGCAGATATTGGAGTTTTGTTGGTTATGCACCAAACAAGAAGGGTTACCGAATCTACAACAAGAGAACCCAAATATCATGGAAACAATTCATGCTACGCTCGATGAGTCGACCGGTCAAATGGCTCCTGGACAATCCAGCTCTGACCCGCGACTTCAAAACAGTACCCCATTGGTTCATCACTTGTACCAACTCATCTCCAAGAACCCATATGTGTTGGGAATTACGGTAAGCTATTGAACATGCCAGTTACTACTGGATCTGCCTGAAGTATCGGCCAAGAGTTTCTACCGAAGAAGGATGGATTCTGCTGAAGTTATACTTCAGCTGAAGTGTTAATGCAGAGATCGTGATTCTCACGACAGTGCTAATCCACGAGGAGAGATAAGCCGTATGTAGGTCCGATGCAGGAAAAGTAAGCGCCGTATGAAATATAGGTTGGCCATATGATACAGAGCTTACTCATAATAAACAATATCATTAGTAAAACAATATGATTAGTTGCATGGTTGTCTAGATGCATGCTTGGTCTATGTTTGTATTAGGAGCGTACATTGTAAACGCTGGGGAGTCATTAGGGTTTCTTGCCTATAAAAGGAACCAAAATAGTTTGTAATAGATAAGTTTTTCTCAAGTCTTCAATATCTTAAAAATTATCCGAAACATAGAGTTTCTATAATAAAAAGATCCATAGAGGATCAAAGAGTTCTTAGTCATTATAACTTGTGTTTACATTCCGCTAAAGAATACAAGTTGTAGAGATCTTCTATTAGTTTGCTTGTGATTACATAGGCAATACTAACGATCTCCGAGTGCTTAAAGATCTATCAAGGTCTCTGTTTTCAACAAGTGGTATCAGAGCCTCGGGAAAGTCTCTACGATACTGAGAACCATTCATACCCTCATACAACCAAACATATCCTCACCATGCCTGGATCCGATAATGAAACTGAAGTCACCAACACAAACAACACCAACACCACTTCCATGCAACAACTTAGTCTTTCAAACAGTAATGGAAAATTTCCTATTTGAAAAGGAAGAATATGATCTTTGGACTATGAAGATGGAAAACTGGATTTCCAATATTGATTGGAATCTGTGGGAGGTGGTAAAGAAAGGAAACAATTTAAAGAAAATGATTCCGCAGGGATGGGAAGTTTATCATGGCTCCTCCCAAAACTGCTGAAGAAGTACCGCCATGCAGAGAGAGCACAAAGTAAAACTATTCTGCTTAAGCCATTCCTAAAGATCACCTGTGTGATTTTCACCATATGGATGATGCAAAGGACATATGGATGGCTCTCAAAGCAAGGTTCGGTGGAAATGAAGAATCGAAAAGAATGAGAAAGTCCATGCTAAGGCAACAATTTCAAGACTTTAATATCTCCGAAGAAGAAGGTATCCACAAGGGATACGACAGGTTCCATAGGAGTTTGAGTCAGCTAAACCAAATTAATGCAAAACTCCTGATAATGATGATGCAACTCAAAGTTCCTTCGATCCTTGCCTCCATCATGGTTACATGTAAGTATAGTCCTCAAGGCTAAAGGTGGATTGGACATGCTCACCTTTGATGAGCTGTACAAACAACTTAACTCTTGAACCTGATGTCGAACTCCATACCGCATCTTCTTTCATGCAAACTTTGTTGGGACATCTCACTCCAACATGATGGTACAAGCTCCTAGTTCCAACTACTTTCCAACATCTCCTAGTTCCAACTACTTTCCATCATCTTGCACTCCCGCTCCACCACATAACACTCGCCCTAGTCCACCATGTTCTCAAACTAAGACTAGTAGTGTGATGGAGGATGTTCTTCATTCATTTGTTGCTGATTATGATACTCAGCAGTATCTGGCATATGAAGACTTTGATCAGTTGGACCCACTTGAAATAGAGGAGATGAAACTGAAAATGGTGGCATTGCTGCAGTGGACATCAAAAGGTTTGAAGAGAAATCTGGAAGGAAGTTTGCTTTCAAGGGAAAGGAACCACCGCTTGACATTGTGAGGAAAGTCAAGTGTTTCACTTGCCACCGATGGGCATTTCATGGAATGCAAAGACAGGAAGAGTGGAGATGGAGCTAACTACATTTCCTATCAGAGAAACAAGCAGAAGCTGGAGTCAGCAGCTCTACTCACCATGGATGAACAAGTCAACTGGACTGCACATGAACCTGTGAATGAGGAAGCTCATGATACTGATAAGCTTGATTATCGGCAAGGTGTACTTCTGATGAAAGGCATGATCAATTTGCCTTGATGGGACTATCTCAGGTATACAATCAGATATTTGGTTGTAGTCTTAGATACAACGAACTTAAAGAAGAATATGATTCTATGAAACCTAAATTCGATGAATGCTATGTTGAAAATGAAGCTCATAAACTAGCATTAAAAACTGTAGAAAGGCAAAAAGTATGGTTTCAAAAGAATCAAATAGCTTATGAAGAAAAGATAAAGGTGTTATAGTTTGATCTTGAAGTTGCTAATAATTACTTAAAACCTGTCTCGAGAAAGCAAAGGATGAAACTGTGTCTGAGAACCTAGAGCTTAAAGAAAAATTAGCTGAGGAAATAGCTAGGCATAACCAATGGTTAATTTCAGGTGATAATCTGGATAGAGAAATCTATAATACCAATCAAGTAACCTCTGGCTTAGGATTAGGCTTTCAAAAGTATGTGGGAGTAGAAGCTAGGTATGATGGTCGTAAATCCACACCAGCAGGGTTAGCTAACTTTGTAAAGGAGGGTAATATGCATGCTGTCCCTGGACCTATTAGAGGTGAATTTATGCCCACAGACCTATCCATCACTGTTGACTTTGATGGATCACATCATCTATATGGCAACAAGTCAAAAGACTTGCAGCACTCGATACCTCATCTAATGACTTTGTCTCTTGCTCTGACAGTGACAACTCATCGGATCAAGGGTCTACTTCCTATGAAAGCTGTGATTCACATGAGAAGTCTGACCTTCCCAAGCCTGAGCCTACACCCAAGCCTGCATCCCAGTCTACTTACAAGCCTTCTAAGGAAGCTGCTGAGGAATCAACTTCCAAGACAGTTTCTTCTTAAGACTTGTCTTTTAAATCTTTGAATAATCAGTCTGTTAAAAACAATTCCTTGAATGTTTCTGATTTAAGTACTTCTGCATGTAATCAAACATCTCCCTATTTGAATAAATCTTCTAAGAAGAAAACGTGTTTTGTATGTGGAAGTAAATTTCATTTAATTAAGGATTGTGATTTTTATGAACAAAGATTGGGTGCATGTGCTACTCACCAGAAACATAAATCTAAGTGGACCAATGTTGATAATATTCCACCTTATGTCCCACAAGCAGCTTATGTCCCACAAGCAGCTAATACTGACTCCCATTGGAGAGGTTCAGTTACCAGACCTTATGTGCAACCAACTAGCCCATACTTTAAACATGGTTATTGGCCTACATATGTTGACTCTATGTATGCTGGGATGGGATATGGGAGTACTGCTGTGAAGCCCTCAGCAGGTTGTTCTTGGACTATCAAGGGACCCAATCATCAATGGAGGACCAAGAACAATGGTGGATCCTCTAGATCTTCATGTCCTACACCTGTGATTCCACAAGGCAGTTCAAGTCAAGAATGACTTGAACCTCCTTTGAATACTAACAGTATGTATATATTTTTTTGGTTGTTTGTAGGATCATCCCCTTAAGCATAAGAATGTTGGTATTGTTGATAGTGGCTGTTCCAGAAGCATGTCTGGGAACAGAGACATGATGTACAACTTTGTTCCTATAGAAGGAGGAGGCAATGTGACGTTTGGAGGAAGTGATGGGAGTATCACAGGAAAAGGCACCATAAAGACACCTCATATGGATTTTGAAAATGTGTACTATGTTAAGGAACTTCAGCATTTCAACTTATTCTCCGTTTCACAAATCTGTGACACCAAGAACAAAGTACTCTTCTCTGAAAATGAATGTCTTGTGTCAGTTCTAAAGACTTCAAACTCCCAGAAGATACTTCAATTCTTCTGAAAGTCCCTCGAACTCACAATTTATACACATTCAACCTCAATGAAGTTCAACCTGGTGGTGACCTCACGTGTTTGGTGGCTAAAGCATCCCTTGATGAATCTACTAAATGGCATAGGAGGATGGGTCATGTGAATTTCAAGACCATTAACAAACTCTCTAAAATGGGTCTTGTTGAAGGTCTTCCCACCAAAGTTTTCACCAATGATCATAATTGTGTTGCATGCAACAAAGGAAAACAACACAGAGCCTCTTACAAAGCTATCAATGCTATGAGCATCATTTCTGAACCTCTTCAGTTGCTCCACATGGATCTGTTTGGCCCAACTCAAGTCAGAAGCGTTGATCATAAGTACTTCGTTTGGTTATCACCGATGGCTATAGCAGATTTTGTTGGGTTTTCTTTCTCGAGAACCAAAGATGAAACATCTCAAGTGCCGATGAATTCATCACCCTTGTTGAAAATCAGTTGAACAAAAGGTTAAGGAATTCGTGTGATAATGGGACAGAGTTCAAAAATGCTATTCTTATAGAACTCTGTGGGTCTAAAGGCATCAAAAGGGACTATAGTAATCCAAGAACCCCTCAACAAAATGGGGTGGCTGAAAGAAAGAATAGGACCTTAATAGAGGCTGCAAGATCAATGGTTGCAGACTCTAAACGCCCACTATGTTCGGACTGAAGCCGCTTGGCACGTGCTATGTGCTAAACAGGGTCTCCATTACTAGACCACAACTCAAAACACCATATGAACTTCTCTTTGGGAAGGTTCCTGTCATTCACTACCTAAAACCTTTTGGTTGTCAAGTGACCATTCTGAACACCAGTGATCCGTTGGGAAAGTTTGATGAGAAGGCTGATGATGGTTACATTGTGGGTTATTCAGCTCATAGTAAGGCATACAGGGTGTACAATTTGCAAGCCAAGAAGATAGAGGAGACGTTGAACCTGAGATTTTTGGAAGATAAGCCTAATGTTCAAGGACAGGGTCATACGTGGTCTTTTGACCTTGACTACTTAACTGACTATTTGGGGTACACCAGACATTTGGCCAACCAAAATGCAGGTCCTCAAGAGTCTTCCACTAACAATGCAGGTCCCTTAGATGATGACTCTGAAAATGAGTTTGAAGATGATGAGCAACCTATACTTGTGCCTTCCTTCTCCCCTAACAATATTGCAGGTACCACCTCCAAGGATATTGCTGATACGAGTGATGAAGATGAATCACATTATGTTGAAGACCTTGCTAGGCTCCAGACTCAAGAATTTGCTGCTAAGCTTGAAGCAGAGAAACTGAATGGAGAGATTGCTAATGAAGGAGTCAGTAGAAACCATGGTTCTGCTGAAGTTGATTCTACCACACGTACCATCCACAAATCCATGAAGGCTATGCCTGATTCTTCTCATGTTCCTTCTCAAGTGTCTTCAGACTTTGGTGAACCCTATACACGCTTTCCAAAACCTTCAGATCTTGGAAATCATCAACCCAAAGTTGGCATCTTCACCTCACCCTCTTATGATGCGGAGTTTGAACCAACCATCACTAATCTTGATTAATCCATTGAAGTCAACCCCATCGCTACTCGAGGATCAATCTTGCTCATCCTCAATCCAACATTATAGGTGATCTTCTGGCACCGGTTAGAACTAGAAGAGCTATCACCAGTCCTCGTTTGGATGCAGATTGCTTTTTCTCTTATGTCTCCAACCAGTAAAGAGACAATCACAATGACTTCAAGCATTGTCTGTTTGCTTGTTTTCTTTCTCAAGTGGAACCAACAAGTGTTTCTCAAGCTCTTAACGATTCAAGCTGGCTAGAAGCAATGCAAGAAGAGATGCAACAATTTCACAATCAGCAGGTTTGGATCTTGGTTCCACTTCCTGATGGGAAATATGCCATTGGGACAAAGTGGATTTTGAAGAATAAGAGAGATGCTCGGGGTGTTGTGATAAAAATCAAAGCAAGATTAGTGGCTCAAGGATTCAGACAGGAGGAGGGGATTGATTATGATGAAGTGTTTGCACCTGTTGCCAGAGTTGAAGCCATTCTCATTTTCTTGGCTTATGCTTCTTACATGGGTTTCATGGTATACCAGATGGATGTTAAAGGTGCTTTTCTATATGGAGAGATTGAAGAAGAAGTTTATGTCACTCAACCCAAGGGATTTGAAGACCCATATCACCCAAATCATGTTTACAAGGTTGTCAAAGCTCTCTATGGCTTACATCAGGCACCTAGAGCTTGGTATGCTAGGCTTTCATCATTCCTGCTGAAGCATGGCTATAGGAGAGGTGCTATTGATAAAACTTTGTTCCTAAAGAAGAATTACTCAGACATCATTCTTGTGCAAGTTTATGTGGACGACATTATTTTTGGTTCCACAAACGAAGCTTGGTGCAGGGAATTTGAGGAACTAATGAAAGGTGAATTTCAAATGAGTGCTATGGGAGAGCTTAGTTTCTTTTTGGGTCTCCAGTGTTCAAGAAACAAGATGGCATTTTTATCTGTCAAGATAAATATGTGAGGGACATTTTGAAGAAGTTCGGTATGGAAGGTGTTAAGGACCTGCCACAACACCTTATGAAGCTCCAAAGACTAAAGCAAATAATGAACCAGATTCACCTGTGAATGTTCATCGTATGCATCCATGATTGGTTCATTAATGTATCTAACACTTCAAGACCGATATTACCTTTGCTGTGAGTGTTTGCTCTCGACATCAAGTCACTCCACTTACTTCCCATCTCAATGCTGTCAAGAAGATCTTTAAGTACCTCAAAGGCCAACCTCTTTAGGCCTTTGGTACCCAAAAGAATCTCCTTTCAAGTTGGAAGCATATAGTGATAGTGATTATGCTGGTGCAAATCTGGCTAGAAGATCCACAACCTGGGGCAGCCAATTTCTTGGCAAGAGGTTGATTTCTTGGCAATGCAAGAAACAAACCATTGTGGTCGCTTCAACTAATGAAGCAGAGTATGTTGCTGCGAAATTGTCGTGGACATGTGTCCTTTGGATTCAAAACCAATTTTGGACTATGGGTACAACTTCATGAACACTACAATTCATATAGATAATCAAAGTACCATATGCATAGTCAAAAATCCAGTCTTTCACAAATCGAACAAAACACATTGAAATCAAGCACCACTTTATAAGAGATGCTTATGAAAAACATTTGATAAAAGTGGCTAAAATCCAAACTGATGACAATGTGGCGTGACTTGTTAACAAAAGCTTTTGATGGACCAAGGTTTCAACACCTTGTGGTCAATATTGGAATGTTAAACCCTTAACTGCATCGTTTAAGGGGAGGCATAGGCCTCAGGGGAGGCATATGCCTCAGGGGAGGATTTGTGCAAACTCTGCATATTTTTGTACAATATTTTGTTTAACTAACACTAACTTCTAATAATTCTCTAGTTTGTTTGTTTTTGTTGTTTGTGTGTATTTTTATGTCTGTTTTGCGTTGTTCAGACTGCATTTTGTCTCTGTCTCATTATCCTGGATTGCAGTTTGTATATCCCTGATCAAGATCAAATTCATCAAGTGTGGTTCATGAGTATATGGTCAAAAGAGCTAAAAGAGTGTTGCTTGTTTCTTCGAAATCAATGGTATCAAGCAAACAATTTGATTCCACTGAAGTTATATTACTGAAGAAAAGAAATAGAAGTCAAATTGCTCATTCATTCATTCAAGAAATGCTTTACGTACAGTACTACATAAAGTCAACCTACTACAAATGCATCTTCAAGATCGAAGCTATACACTTAAGCTAAACCTAACCTACTGCATATCATCCATTCCAACATCTAAGTGAACGTTGGATATGCATTAGATGTCGGCTTTGCTTTCGTAGGTCTTGCATAACCACCCATTCCGTCTACCTGGATGGTTGGATATGCATGACCAGCTCGACGAAGATGCTAAGGACCAAAATGGAGAGGATAGATTGATGCAAACGTTGATGATGACGATGACCACGCATGATGACGGAGAAAATAACCTCCTCTGTGCTTCATCTATGCATTTCAACCAAAATGCATTTCATCTACCCTCTCCAAGCCCTTCTATTATAATGATGTGTTGATACACCAAAAGATGGTGAAGTGAGACCAAGAAACACCTCTCTATCTTTGGGGAGTGGCGGATTCCTAGCACGAGGCCTTTGTTGAGGCCGAGGTGCTGGAGGTTGGGAGTATGATGTTCCCTCCTTATAGGAGTCATCAGAATCATCAGCAGATTCACTTGGGTTCACTACACTATCATCTTCTGAAGAAGGAAGAAAGGGTGATTTATTTGGTCGTGGATAAGGTTGAGGAAAGTAATGCAGCCATGGGTTTGATTCACCACTTGATGATGATGAAGATGATAAAGATGAGGTTATGAGATCTATGATCTCAATTTTGGTATTCATGGTACAATTTTGTTGAATGGGGTTTTATCTTTGCATCTAGGGTTTGTGGTAAATATTTGGGGATCTTGATGAAGAGATGAGTTACATTGGGATCATTTTATAGACGGGTTCGAGGTTCAATGAGTTTAATGCAAGTGGTTGACACAGTAATTCTAGAAACTTACCGAAGATATTCTTATCTTTGATGCATTCTGTTGAAGCTATAACTCACAGATTGACCATGTGTTTCTCACTGAAGTGTTAATTTGGGTTGGGTCAAAGATGCAACACACGTCACGACGGTCAACCAAACGGTCCATTTTTCTTTGACTATAATTTGGGCAAAAACTATCAATCCACCATCACTCTCTTCAGAACAAACCAATTCCCTCTCATCCTTATTTCACAAACACTCACCATTTCGAGAATCATAACTCTAAACACTCATATCCCTCATGGCTCTTTAATTTAAACATGATCACAACAAAGTTGCATTTCTGGGAAATGGCAAGGGATATGAATTGTACGAACCAATGGTGGAATTCCTGAAAAGGTCCAAGATCAGTTATGCTCTAACTCATTCTCCAAATGAGATATATGAATCACTAGTTACTCAATTTTGGGAATCTGCTGAGAAGAGGAGTGAGACAGAAATTAGGGCTGTGATTGATGAAACAGAGTACATAGTGTCAGAGGACCTAATTAGGAGGAAGCTTCACTTGAAGATGCTGATGGAGAATATCTCTAATCAGAAGAAGTCCTTACTGGGTTAAGAGCAATTGGCTATCAAGGAACAAGAACTGATATGTGGTCAAGAAGGAACTTTGCCCAAAGTGGAGGTTCCTGGTTCACACATCGCTTCAATGCATGAGCAACAAGACTGGAGGATGGGACCAGTTCTCTACCCAACTAGGCTATGGTATTGTGTGTCTTTCCCAAGGGGTAACTTTCAATTTTTCTAAGTATATTTTTGAAAACATGGTTGAAAATATTCAAAAGAAAAAGGGAAAATTTTTAATGTACCCAAGGTTTCTACAAATAATTTTAGACACCGCTACCCAACCCCAATCTTTCTATCCCATAGGTACTTTAACTGCTAAACTGTTTGCTACAATGAGAACCCACTTTCAGGGGGAACATCATCCCTTGCTAGCAGCCATGTTACCCCAAGGTAATGAGGCTGCTGATGAGGAGAATGTGGCTCATAATCCTCCTTCTTCACTGTGCTAACTGATGGTAATCCGTCGGGTTACCATTGATGAGGGCTCCTCATCAACAGTTGAAGCAACTCATGTTGCTCCAGACCAGCCACCTTGTCCCAGTCCTCCACCCACACTAGCTGCTCATGATGAGTCCGATCTATTTAGACTACCCACACCAAGTCCTGTTAGGGATCCTCTCCATGAAGATCTTCCTCACTTTGAGCAAGACCATGCTTCTACTGAAAGGTCCAATGAAGCTCCCCTTACCACAGAGCAATCTGCTGGTGGAGCTGAGGACCCTATTACACTCTCATCCATCTATGCTCTTGTCAAAGGTATGCTCTGAGGTTACTAGTCTAAAAAAGGAGCTTGCAGAAACCAAGTCTTCTCTTGGAAGTAAGATTGAAGAACTGCAGAATCAAGTCAAGGAATTAGAAGGCAAACTCAAAGGGGGGTCCAAAAGGAAACTTGTGGTTTCTTCTGATGAAGAACATGAAGTACCTCCGTTTGAGTCTCTTGATTTGTTGGCTGATGTTTCTCTCAATGATCCTTCATCATTAGTTGCTGCTTCCTCAAAGAAGAAGGAACCTGTTCTCTACAAAAGAAGAAAGAGATCTTATTTAAATAAGGTTTCTTCTGAAGCTTCTAAGGAACCTAGTGCTGATAAGACTACATCTGTGATATGAATGGAGGATATTTCTTCAGATCATGATGACCAGGTATTTACTCGAGGTCCCCTGTCGTTGATTTAACTAAAGATGAGTGGGTTAAGAAGCCTGATGATAAAGGGAAAGATATAATAACTGAAGATGAGCTTGGTCAGACACTGGTAAGTGAGGAGGAAAGACTAGGACAAGCAAGTAGATTGGCTGAGTTTGAAAAGTCAAAGAAAAGTGCATTATTGGCTCAACAACTTGAAACAGAGGACTTTTCATCTTTAACTCCTGAAAGAAGAAGAGAACTGGATGCAATGCGGGTTCAGATGCCTGCTGAACACTAGGATGTTCTAACTCAGCAAGTCATTTCAAGACCTTCTCTTGCTCAAAGTATACTAGGTGGAGATTTCCTCAGTGACAATTATGTGGAGCAAATGATGGCTCAGGGAAGACAAAGGAAGCAAGAAGCAATTGTGCAAAGGAAAGCCATCAAAGCTCAGAAGAACAAAGAGAAACCTCCTTCTAAATCTGAAATGAGAATGGTGGTGAAAAATCAATGCTCGATGTACAACTCTGGCTTAACAATGAAACAAGTCAAGGCTTTTCCTGATCATGTCCTGTTTCGCAAATATAACCAGATCATGAGGGACAAATCATCATCGTCAACACATTCTACCAACTTGAAAAGGATTGCTGAGAGTGAAGTTGCTCAAGAAGCCAAAAGACTCAAGTCTGATGAAACTCCACCCAAGGCGACTTCTCCAGTCATTTCTACTGAAGCATCTGCTGAAGTTGCTTCCTCTACTGTCAAGGGTCCATCTACTGAACCAGCTTCCAATTCTCCTGAAGCACATGATGTATCAGCTCCCACCTCATCAGTGGCACCCGTTGTCACTCTGGAAGATTCTAAAGTTAAGGAAGCTGATCTCGCTGAAATAAAAACAAAAAGGGCAATAAAGATGCTCCACAAGATGAATGTACTTCGTGTTCCATCTAAGTCTCCCTCTACCTCTTCAAGTCTTACCACAAATGTTCAAGATGAACCTGCTCCCTCTAGGGAAATCTATAAGCCTGGTAGGAGGAAGAAGAGAATGGCCAAAATATCTCACTTGGATCTTGAAGCTGATGACTCAACTTTCATAATAGAAGGTTCTGCTGCTGATTTTCCTGACGAAGATCAAAATGCGTTGGAAGATTGGAAACTGAAGGATGATGAGATGAATGTCATTCATCGAAGGAACTCCCCTTCAATGGAATTCACCTTTCAGAAGGAAATTCTACACTTGGTAGACAGGGCAGACTTGATTTCTCTGTACACTCGTGTTACCTCCCATTACTGCAACAAAGAACCACAAGGTTCTGGGATGTTCTTACCAGGAGATCTTCAAGTCCTGTTAAACTCTCATATTCCCAATAGCAAGGCACATTCCATTTGGGAAAACTCACATCGGTGGAAGGTTGCATCCTGGAGATTCTATCCTCTCCCTCGTGTACATGTGCTTGAGACTAAGAGTGGAATCACTGTCTGTATGCTTGCTGAAAGAAAGTATCCATTGCCCAAGAGACTTATGGAACGGATGCTTAGTCAGAAATTGGAAATTCCTCCGGATCCAGAGGCAATGAAAGACTGTCTGCTTCAACAGTGGTGGGTTTAATCAAGACTCAACTTCTACAACAGCAAAAGGCCTAATCCTCATCCTAATCATGGCACTTGGTACTCTCTGCACTACCTTGTTTTGTTACTTTTAGTCTGCATTATTTATGTTAATTTCTATCTTATTTTTAAGAAGTAAAATAGTTTCATAAAAAGAAAAATCACAAAAACATCTTTTTAAAAATAGTGATAGCGTTTATTTAATATAAATTAGATTTTTAGTTTTCTTTTTCAGCTTATTCTAAGCACTTTCAGTTTCTTAAATTACATTAAAAAAAAAAAAAAAAACTAACTTTTTTGCAGGTTTGTTTGTTTTAAAATTTTGATGGTTTTTAACTCACCTGATGTACATTGTGTATGTCAAAGAGTTAACTAGTCCAAAGGGTACAGCTTTGGTAAAGACACACAACAAATCTGTTGATAGCTGTAATGATTTGCTCAAAATCATAGGGTATGCAACCACCCATGCTTAACTGCTGAGGGTTGTATGGTCATCAATTCACCATGGTCTATTCCTGTTTGGAATCCAAGAATTGGCTAGCCCACATGTATATGGCATGTGGTAAAGGCAACTGAATCCATATTTGGTGCTCAATTCACCAACACTAAGAATTGACAAGTCCGAGCAAACGGCTACAGGTAAAGACAAGTCAAATCCGTTTATATGGTTGCTGGTTTGCCAATAAATCAGATGGTTATCAATGTACCATAGTTTTCGAACTCAAACATTTGGCTACTCCAGTAGTGATGGCTATTGGTAAAGAGACATCAAACCCATTATTTTCAATGATTCACCTCTCACAGGAGTTAACACACCTGGAAGTGATGAGAATAGTATGAAACTTATATGTTTTGATGTACATGATGTCATATGTTGCTGCAAAGATCTGGTATATCACCGTTCAGTCATCATAGAGATGTTCCTCTTCTGAAACTTTGTTGCTGATGTTCAAAGACAATCCTCAACAATTTTAACGATCTATCAAGGAAACTGGAACTTAACCTAGTCAAATTCCAGTTTAGGGGAGGATTGTTGGGAATTACGGTAAGCTATTGAACATGCTGAAGTTACTACTGGATCTGCTGAAGTATCGGCCGAAGAGTTTCTACCGAAGAAGGATGGATTCTGCTGAAGTTATACTTCAGCTGAAGTGTTAATGCAGAGATCGTGATTCTGCTGACAGTGCTAATCCACGTAGGAGAGATAAGCGCCGTATGTAGGCCATATGCAGGAAAAGTAAGCGCCGTATGAAATATAGGTTGGCGCCGTATGATATAGAGCTTACTCAGAATAAACAATATCATTAGTAAAACAATATGATTAGTTGCATGGTTGTCTAGATGCATGCTTGGTCTATGTTTGTATTAGGAGTGTACATTGTAAACGCTGGGAGTCATTAGGTTTCTTGCCTATAAAAGGAACCAAAATAGTTTGTAATAGATAAGTTTTTCTCAAGTCTTCAATATGTTAAAAATTATCCGAAACATAGAGTTTCTATAATAAAAAGATCCATAGAGGATCAAAGAGTTCTTAGTCATTATAACTTGTGTTTACATTCCGCTAAAGAATACAAGTTGTAGAGATCTTCTATTAGTTTGCTTGTGATTACATAGGCAATACTAACGATCTCCGAGTGCTTAAAGATCTATCAAGGTCTCTGTTTTCAACAATATGTACCTCCATCAGAAGATGATTTAAAGAAATTGTTGGATCCAATGTTTGATGAACACTATGAACCGAATGCTGATGAAATGACAATTCCATCAACATAGGCTACTCCTATCCCTGTGAATGAAGTCAACCCTTCAGTCTCAATTTCATTAAGTCAAGAAGGCTACCTCAGCTGGATCATTCTCGTCTCATCAACAAATCATCAATCATCAAATGTACATCATGGAATTGTTTCTGGCATCAATGATGAAGTTAATCCCTTTGCTACTCCCAAAGATGCTCCATTTGAAAATATCTTTGCTCCTGAATCATCATCAACCTTCTTCATGAGACATCGACCTGCTACTCTTCCGTCCACAACAACAACCACATGAACACCTTAGAAGATGGACACATGATCACCCATTGGACAACATCATTGGAAACCCTCTCACCATATCCACATGGAAACAACTTGCAACCGATGCCTTATGGTGCTTCTTCAACCTCGTACTCTCTAAGTAAGGTCGAACCAAAAGACATTAAAACCGCCATGAATGAAGACTACTGGTTCAATGCCATGCAAGAAGAAATCCATGAGTTTGATCGACTTGATGTATGGGAATTAGTACCTGCTCCAGATTGTGCTATGATCATTGCTCTAAAATGGATTTTCAAAGTGAAACTTGATGAGCATGGTGATGTTTTAAAGAACAAAGCTCGATTGGTTGCCAAAGGATACCATCAAGAAGAGGGTATTGACTTTGAAGAATCATTTGCTCCTGTTGCTCGTGACGAAGCTATCGCAATCTTCTTGGCTAATGCCGACTAGTAAAACATGGTAGTATATCAGATGGATGTGCGAACAGCCTTTCTTAATGGTGATTTGAAAGAGGTGGTTTACTACACAACCGAGGTTTTGTGAATCCGAGATCATCCTACTCATGTCTATCGCTTGAAAAAAGCCCTTTACGGTTTAAAGCAAGCTCCTAGAGCATGGTATGATACGCTGTCAAATTTTTTTCTATCCACTGGATTTAAACAGGAGCAGTTGATCCGACATTGTTCACATGGAAGTCAGGCAAACATTTAATTTCACGTTCAAATTTATGTTGATGATATTATTTTTGCCTCGACTGACCCCAATGAATGTGATCGTTTTTCAAATGAAATGGGTTCCAAATTTCAAATGTCAATGATGGGACAAATGTCATTTTTCTTGGGATTACAAATTTCACAAAGTCCGGAGGCATTTTTATAAATCAATCTAAATATGCAAATGAGATTTTAAAGAAATTTGGATTTGTATCATGTGACACCGTTGACACTCCCATGATTGAACGAACCAAGCTGGATGAGGACCACTCAAGGATCATGGTAGATCAAACAAAATATCGTAGCATGATTGGATCCCTGATGTACCTCACAGCTAGCATACCAGACATCTTGTTATTTGTGTGCATGTGTGCTAGATATCAGGCTAAGTCTACTAATAAAGCACCTTGAAGCGTTAACGGGTCTTTCGTATCTCCAAAGAACCATCAATATGGGACTATGGTACCCGAAGGACACCTGTATGTCACTAAACCTATGCAGATCACGGATCATGCAGGATGTCAAGATACGCCGTCGAAGTACGTCGGGAGGTGCTCAGTTTTTGGGTGATAAGCTTGTGAGCTGGTCTTCAAAGAAGCAAATGAGTACTTCTATTTCCTCTACAGAGGCTGAATACATAGCCATGTCATCTTGTTGTGCTCAAATCCTTTGGATGAGATTCCAATTATCTGACTATGGCTTTGAATTCAACAAAATCCCTATGTACTGTGATAATAAAAGTGCTATTGCTCTCTCATGCAACAACGTGCAACACTCAAGAACAAAGCACATTGACATCCGACATCATTTCATCAGGGAGCAAGTGGAAACGGTGTGGTGGAACTCTATTTTGTGAAGTCGTAATACCGGTTAGTAGACATCTTCACCAAAGCTCTTCCGAGAGAACGTTTTGTGTTTATTCTTCCTCGACTTGGCTTGAAAAGCCTTCAACCAGAAACACTCAAACGTCTTCAGGAGGAAGACGAGGAGTAAAGGTCTTTTCTTCATCTATATTTTGTATATATTTATTCAAAAAGCAAAATACAAAATTATAAAACCAACTAAAATCAAATAGAAAAATATAAAACTTTCAAAAAATCCATAAAAATCTGAAAATCTCAAAAAAAAATCTCAAAAATATTGTCCTTTCTGTTTTTTTTCTTTCTTGATTCGATATATATCTACGGTCTTTGTGCTGTCAGTCAAAGAGCCGACACGGGACTTTAGATGTTGTTCGAATGTTTAAAAAAAAAATTTTTTTTGAGAGAAAGTAAAACAATGGTTTATTGTCATTTCAGGCAATAACCCGCTTTTCAAAGAAAGAATAGAGCCATGCTTTATCTCTTGTTTCAAACCTAATGCTCTGATTCTAAAAATAAACGTTTGTCATCAACAAGACAAATGTTTAACTTCAAATATTTTTCCTTCTAATGATTCCTCTGAAAAATATTTGCAATCTTATGAAAACTCAAATGTTTAGAAAACACTTCGGACTCTATTTTTGAAAATCAAAAGAACTTATCAAGTGTCAAAATCTCAATTCATCAATCAACGACTTTCGTCATTGATTGAGGGGGAGAATGATTTTTCAATCAAATCAAAAAGTGTTCTTTTCAAAAAATTTGCACTTAAATGAGTAAGGTCTACTCTAAATGTTTTACAAAATGTTACACAATTGGTTCCAAACCTTGGTTATTATTATGTTTTCAAAAGATAATCATGCATGTTTAATCAATGGAGTTTAAAGTCTCAAAATCCAATCCTTATCAGTTAAAACGCTTTCATAATCAAGTCACAATTCTCCTTAAAAGCTTTCAAAATCAATTTAAATCTACAGAGATCACAAATCTCAAATGATTTGATAATTGTGATCGGGGGAGAATTTGTGATTTAAATTGGATTTAAAATGATAATTCGATAAATGGTTTCGTAAGTGTTTAGCATGTTTTCTCCCCAAGTGACAAACGATTTCAAATTTTTCATGCACATGTTGTGGGGGAGCATCTATTTTAAACCTCAAATTATTGAAACATGACTGAATTGTCTCTAAGTGCAGATTCCCTCTAATATGTGCAAAACTCTTTCAAACTCAGGCACATATTGAGGGGAGCAAACTTTGAAAACCTCATCCTTCCTCAAAATGTGGTGTCTACTCAAATTGATTGGGAAGTGATGATGATCATTTTAGAAAATGTTAATCAAAAGATTGGACCTTTCATTCTTAATCTAACGATTTCAAAGATCTCTTGCCTCCATGTGCTAAACAAATTCTTAATTTTTATGCATATGTTGAGGGGAGCATTTCTAAAATATCAAAACAATTAAGATACAAAATGCTTTGATTCTATATCACAAGTATCTTGATTGATTTTTTCAAATGGTTTTCAATTGGTTCCAATGGCAGATGAACAATTCCAAAAAGACCGACTGTTGGGAATTCTGTGAAGTAGGAATTCTGCTGAAAATAACGTCAAGGAACTGTTAGTACATGGATTCTCGCAGAAGAAGGAATTCTCACAAGTTATATTACAAATAGGTTGGTTTCTACGGATATAGATATTCCGGATATTTATTAGTTTGTTAGGATATGCATGAGCTATTTTAGGTAGTGATATGCATTTATTTTATATTATTGTATTTTAGGGTTCCTTGTGTATAAAAGGAACAGAGGACTTTAGTATTAGATAAGTCTTTAGAAAAACTCTAGAACTCTCAGAAAAACATTCCAGAGAAACACATTAAGAGAGAGTGAAAAGATCCATAGAGGATCATTGTTTCTTGAAGAAAAACCTTGTTTGTAACTTTGATTGTGTTAATTATTATCCGCTGTGCATCTATTCAATCATTGTTATTATACCCTAGTTGAGTCCGGATCTTGGATTCTTCATCTATTCATTGGTTTATGTTTGGTGATATAAGACCGCCAGATAAGGTTACTTTATGTATGGTGATATAAGGATGATAAGGTTAGGTTGAGGTCCCATGATCCGCCAGACCTGGAGGGATCTACCAGGGACAATCCACTAGATAGTGTAGAGTCCTTAGGTATGATGGAAAAGGAGAAAAGTGAGATATGGGAAGAGTCGAAACAGAGATAGAGCTAGAACTGGAATAAACCCAACAAGGTTCTAGTAATGAAGTCTCGGTAAGCACTTGAGGGGTTGAAGAAAAAAGAATTGAATGTAGAAAGGGTGAAAAGAAATATCCCTCCATTTATTCAACCTTAGACAAAACCGTTCAATTCATATACTACAGTGGTTACCAAGGTAACATCGGTATTGAAGACAAGACGTCACACCCAAAGGACGACCGCACTTCAACTTTCCAAACCACTCAAGTTCCTCTTAAAAGGGCTTGTTTCATTCTCACGGGGAACCAACATAATCTATCGACTTTCTCTTAGAGATTGTTGATATTGAAGAAGGAGACCCTCTCCCTAGTCTTTGACATAGGAAACCAAATGTGCACAATTGAGTCTAGAGCCAAGAGATCATCCAAAATATCTCATTAGGACACTTTCAATGAAGACTCTCTGTTTCACACAATGTGGAAAGAGAGATTATATCTTATGAGTCCTATGCATTATCCTTGTGGTATTGCCAGAACATCTGAGTGATATGCAAACATATTCACAATGAAGATGGAAAGCCTTCTGGAGCCAACATCAAACAAGCTCCTGTAGGTGGCATGTGAGATCTATCCAATAGATCAACCATGTGACAAACTGAAAAACAATGAGCGATTCAATCTTTTGAATCAATCCTGGTTCAGGGTATGGATTGACGGATACCTTTGAAAAACCGGTCGTTGTGCTTAAAAATTATTTTCTTTAGCACATCGATTTGTGCTTATTTCCCAAAATAAAGGTGTTTATGATTGATAATTGATTTTCATTAAAACCTTCCTTGTATTGCAAAAACAATTTCTATTGAGCAATACACGATTGTTTTTCAAATCTCTTTGCATCAATCAGTGAATCTCATTTCGCTGGTTCACTCCTCCGTGTTGTCTCTTTGAGACGTCCGGTTTAGAACGTTTAGAATAAATGCGAAACCTGTCAAGGAAATTCTTCGTAATTATACCATCACGTGCAGATTTGAAACGATCAACGAGGAACCGTGGGCCGTGCACCTCAATTCAACGAAAGTGATCAAAGACACTTTCGTGCGCCATTACTAACTGTCTTATGCAGGTACACCCCGACGTTAGGTAATGACGAATGAAGCGGTCAATCCATAGCCACATGCTCACATGACACATTCATATCGAAAGAAATCATGATTGATGCATCAATGACTCTGATATTTTCACTCCATGCTTCGCTACGCTGCGCCAATATCATGAATCAACGAAGCTTCCAGCTATCTGATAAGAATAAATCATGATCCGAATGTGAGCATGTCGTTCCAAAAGTCACAACATCACATAATACCAACACCACAATGGATGAGTCAGAGATGAATGTGACCAATGATCTCAAAGCCGCTCAAAACTCAATATCACGCTGGATCGTTAGAGACCTCCACCAGATTATCCTAACATGCAAAGATGAAGAATCAAAGACTATGGCAAGCTGAGCAAAGAACATGAACAAGAATTCAAGAACAATATCAATGTAATATCCGCTTTTGTTTTCTATAATTTAATGTGTGTTTGAGGTGACCTCCTTAGGGGAGATTTTTAGGATTTGGAAAATCCAGTAGCTAAAGTGTCGCAGTACCTCAAGAGTATGTAATCGTTAAAGTTCGTAGTCGTCATTTAATGTTAAGTAGAATTTAGTTTAGTAACACCGTGGAGGACGGACGGGTCTTTACCCACTGTATACTGATCTACTGACCGGTAGGTGGCGCTTTTTATGTATTACTATAAATACTCTCTACTTCCCAAGGTAGAGAGTTGGAGCTCATAATAAGATTTTTCTTTCTCTCACTAAAGTTCCCAAACCTCTAACTTTCTCTCTCTCAAACTCATTGTGTACGCCTACTTTGGTTATAGTTTGATGTGTATGTGAAATCCAATATGTTACATAATTGCCAGGAGACGACAATTAACCTCGAAATTTGTTATTTTGGCTGCACCTATGCAGTGCAGTTGGGATATGTGCAGACGGTAGTAATTTAACACGCCGCCAAGAATAATAGGATATGGGCACACGTTGATTCGCGAACTCAAAAAACGCTGTATACCCCACTTTTCCTGGAAGTTGCGCAATTGACGCCATGATTCGGAACTTCCGGATGCGCGAAGGGAATATAATAATCCAGGAGACTTCAGAAGTTCATCCTCCGGCCGTGAGGTAAAGTCAGTCAATCCACGGACCATGGTATAGTTTTTTAAAGCGCACGCGCCGTTACCTCTGGAATTCTAAGGGTTTCTTGGTTGCAAGTTTGGAGTTTTTAACAATGGTGGATATGTTTTTACTGTGATAATCACACCATGAGGAGGCGGTAGGTTATATAAGTTTTTACATCCACGCGATGATTGACACGCTGGACTTCACTATCTCTAAATGTGTGATAGGATCGTTCGTGACATATTTTCACAACTTTCCACATTTTACGAGGTGGAATTTGAAAATTCGATTAGGTCACTATGTTTTCTTCACCGCGGGACACCCTTTAGCTTCTTCGCCACGTTTCAAATAATTTACGATTACAATTAGTCTAGCATCCTGGCAGTTGTCCCTACGCATACTAGGTGGGGACATGATAACGAGTATCTACATTTGGGTCATGAACCCACCAATGAATCGATACTAAAATTAAGTCCAACGCATGGGCTAACCCGGTAACGGTTTGGGCTCATGAAGGCCCAAACCGAAGTTATTTATGGTTTCGATATCGATATATCTTATTTATGAGATATATATTAGTTGACCGACTTAGGTGGGATATGTTGAAGATTGGGGAACACGAAACCAACAAGGATTTCGTGTATATATAAAGGGCATTATAGCCATCATAAGAGATACGATCTACAACCCTAACTCTTAACTAAACTCTAAAACCGATTACTTACTCTGACGCCGGAGGATAATCGTGGGAGACAATCCCACGGTAAGCCCTGACGGTTACTCGCTTTAGTGCGCATGTCTCAAGCATTAAGAACCAATTGATACGGGAACCGGAGTCTAAACAAGGAACGTCCAACTTTTGTATCAACAATTACGACTAGAGAAAGACTCATCAAGTGCTTGTAATGATGTAATTATTGTATTAAAGTTAGCAAAAGAATTATCTATAGTATCCTCATCTGATATTGAAAATTGTTCATATTGTTGAAGAAACAAATCTATTTTATTGTTTTTAACTTGTTGATTTCCTTGATGAGTTACAACTAAAGAATTCCAAATTTTTTTAGAGGTTTTAAGCATAGAAATTCTTTCAATTTTTTTGGGTAAAGCATTGTATAAAACCATTTTAGCTTCACTATTTTTGGAAAGCTTTTTCTTTTGATCATCGGAGAGTTGATCATGAGGTGTGTTTATTAGATTTCCGGTTTTATCATCTTTTGTAGTGGCTTCAAAGTCGCCTTTAACAATGATGTACCAAAGATCAATATCTTTTGACTTCGCATAAGTTTTGAATCTATTTTTCCAATAAATAAAACCATTAGTTTCAAGTAGTGGAGGTCGTTGCATAGATTGCCCTTCTTTATAATTTTCAGATCCTGACAGGAAAAGTTTTTAAAATACAATTTACTTTAAAACTTTTGTAAACCTTGCTCTTGATGCCAATTGTGGAAAACTATAAGGGAGGGTTGAATAGTTTTGACGATTTTAAATTAGTTTAAAAAAAACTTTAGATTCGATCTTATGTGAATTCGTATTGATGGATAGAAAGTATAAAGCAATACGTAATGCAAGTAATGAAAGCAAGTAAAGTAAATGATAGAAATGACACAACCGATTTATAGTGGTTCGGCTACAAGGACACTTTCTTTGCCCTACTCCACTCCCTGAGTCACCTACTCGAGAGTTAAAGCACTATGTCAACAAACTCCTTCAACTCGGCTATTTCACAACGCCGCTTTACACTTTTTTTCAAAGTAAAAGCAATACAGAGTCCTAACACGGAGGACCAAACCAACACAACTATAACACAACAACTATGTGAAATTTGAAATACAAGATCTTCCCTGAGAATCTTGTGGAGGAACAAATCAATCAAGGACCCCTTGCTTGGATGACTTATAGTATCTCGTGATCTCGCCTTTGAGAAGGACCTATATGAGAATCACAACAAAAGAAATAAGATCTACTATATAGATCAAGAGATCTGAGATTAGAAGAGAGAAACAAAGATATGAGAGAGAGTTTGTAAGAAGATTTGTGAGTTACGAAGAAAAATGGCTCACTATTTATAGGCAAAAATCACTATTGTTCCTCAATCCCACTAACCTTACATGAGGGATCCGTCCAGTGTAATCTGGGGGATCCGTAGGAAGCTTCTCCTAAATGGGTTATGGGTCATGGATCATGGGTCATAGACTTTGGACCATGGGTATCCATCTAGAAGATGTAATGCATCTAGTCAATGGGTCATGGGTTAGCTCCATGGGTTATGAATATGCTCCATGGGTATGGGTCATGAGTTATGGTTTTTACCCATCCTAATAAACTATTACAATAAATGAATTATTATAACAATTTATGTTAAATGATTATATATGTAAATGCTTTACAAAAATAACATGCATCCTTATAATTTTACTTATGATAAATTTATATTTGTTATCAACAAAACACAAAGAGATCGCTAAATATGAATAAACGTTTTTACGATTTATTTGTATTAACACATATTATGTAAACATTTAAAAGTATGCAATGCTGAAGAACAACACAAAACACAAAACTATGCAATATTGTAAAAGTCACGCTTTCATCATATTACTTTATTGTCAATAACGATAGAAGAACAACACAAAACACATTAGAACTTTAGAAGAACAACATCATCACCCATTTAAGGTTTTTTCATAGCTTCAACAAATTCTGTTTTTTCAAAGGTAGGCAACTGAGTTTCGTTGATGTGCATCATTAAATGATGGCGCATCTCCAACTCGCGATTTTGAAGTTATTGGTTATGCTCAAGTCAAATCGGTAACTCTATGGCCGGGAATACGTGATCCTATTAGGGCACACACGTATACACTTAGAGAACATTTACTAATGTAATTGATATATTTATTGTATACATATTTATTATATTAATATGTTACGAAAATAACTAACGGTCGTTATTTATACTGTTAGGCGTTATAAATAATTAATAGACTTAATAATTAACTAGTAAATGACTTAATTAATTATTCCAACGCCCCACACGATTTGAAACTTGAGGAGGGGGGGGGGGGAGAGGTGGGAAATTCGGCTAAAGTTCTAAAGGGGAGGGGGAGTGTTTGTATCTGCAACACCCCCAAAATAGGGTCCAGCGGAAGCATACATGCATTGGGGTGCTACTATATTGGTATCACAACATAAGGTACAAAGAATGGTTTTATTTCTTTCATTTAGAATAAAATTCATTATCAAAAATATTAAGTTTACATTTATGAAAATAGTGGAGAAATAGGCCCATAAAAAAAAATCAAAGCGGTCCCAATTGTTCATCAGAGTTGCCTATGACCATGCCCCTTGCCAAGCACCTTCCAATAGTGAGCTATCGCCTTAAACCTGAGAATACATGCTAAAAAGGTCAGCTTACGCTTGTGAGTTCACAAAGTTTAATCTTAAAATTTAGTAGTGGACCTGATAGAGTTAATTGCTATATGGGACTAAGGGAGATATATATCAAACATTCCAATAATAATCATTCAAATATCGAAGCGAGAGTAAGATCTTAGTATGGCCTTAAGCGACTCTAGCCAGGTACCGACGATATAGCAAGTATAATACGTTGCTACCCTGGTCTAGGTCGGATACAAATATCTATTCTTAGCTAGGCACCAGTGATATAGCAAAGGATTGCTACCCTAGTCTAAGTCAACATCTTTCACATATCAGAATCTATTCTTAGCTAGGCACCAATGATATAGCAAAGGATTGCTATCCTAGTCTACGTCAATATCTTTCGCATATCTAACCTTACCTAGTTAAGACATTATCAAATCAAAAAGAGTAATGGCAGGTCCAAGAAATTGTTTGCAACTCGCATTTACTTCCGATAAACACATAAAGCCTTCAATCGCTAATTCAAATATTCCAATCAAACAATCATTCTTAAATAAACATTCCACATATCCAATTGCACAATCATTAAGTTTAGTTAAAACGAGCATGTATTCTCCCCCAAAGTAGCTATAAAAACCATTGAAAAAAAGGGGCCATGAACTCACCTTAGTCACAGAAAAGCAGAGATCACAACTGAAACGACTGGCATCTAGAGCTAATTCACAACGACATCCGGAAGAAAGGTACGATGAGTACAATGGTACAGAAAAGGCGCAACCTAATACGTATACGATTTTCTCAGAATATGGCTCATACGATAACGAAGTCGATAGATGATAACGTGTCGTCGTTTTCGTGGATTATTCGTATCATTACTTTCAAAAGTCCATTACCAATCTCCAAAAAGTTTAGTTTTAACTTTTCGTGTGGTAGTAAGAAACTTAGACTTATAACACAACTCACGCCAAAGAGGAAAAGACATCGACAAAGTCAAGAAATACTGACAATACTCAAGCTAATAAAAGAAGAGTAGGAAACGACGACAACTATCTGTGAAATATAAATAGGTCAATTGGTAAGTTTCGGTAATTTCTCTTAATCCCAAATAGTTTGGAAAAGTCATTATAAATTAAAAAAGGTAACTTAAGTTTAGGAAATGTTGGAATCACTCCTAAACCTTAATTCAAGTGTTAGTTACTCATATGTAATAGGTAGCTTATTATGGACTTTATGTTTGTTTAAGGTCTAGCTTATGTAGAAGGCCCATAAGCTTAGGCCCATGTCCAATAAGGATAAGGATGGGAACTAGGAGTGTTGCCCTAGCTTCCCTCCTATAAATACTCTTGTAAACCTTCATTTGAAGGTTGGTTGTTCAATCTATTCCTTTCATTCACATCTTACGCATAACTGGTCATAAGCATATCGTGTGTGTTTGTTTGGTTTATTGTTCAACCGCCTCTATCTTTCTTGTAAGCTTTTTGTAAAACTAGTGACCAACAAGGTATCAATCGCCTACTAGTTGGGTGAAACGTTTGGTTTTTGAAGTTTTTGTTCTTGGTCTTACGCGTAAAACGGTTGATACTGGTTCGCTTAAAAACGTCTTTTTTACACTTTTGAATCCAAGATTCTTGTACTTTCAACGTTTAAGGTGTTAAAATACGTGTTTTTGGCAAAAAGTTTCAAACTTTATGCGTGGATCGTTGTTTTAAACTAGTTTTTATACGAGGGTTTCAACCTACGCATAACTGTTTTAAGAGCTTTGGATCATCAAGTTTCACACTTTTGTTTCTTTTGGTGTTATTGAAGCTATTTCATCACACAAAAACTGGTTTAGAAACATCTTTGGGCATTATCATTTTTACGAGTAATCCTACGCGTAGCAAAACCCTAAAACTACGCTTAAGGTTATCCTTGGTTTGATCTTCGTTGTTGGTTTACTCCGTGTTTTCTTGCTTGGATAAGCCTGAAAATACTTCGACTTTGGATATCTTTGCACTGTGGAAGTGTAAAAGATCACTGGGATAAAACCCTAAAATTACGCATAAGCATAAAGCTTACAGCCAGAAATCCCACGCATAAGATTCATCTTCCGCCTAAGCCTAGTCTTCGCACTAAGATAATCCTACACCTAACTTTGTTCACATAGCAACTTTAGCTGCCTTTTCCCTACTTACTAGCGTAAGCTAAATCTACGCCGTAACTCTTGATTGTTGCGTAACTTTGTTTTACATGAAGTGCTACTTGCTATGTGATTTCTACGCCTAAGGATACTTCATCAACAAAGGTTCTGCTCGACTACAAAGATCCAATTTTACCAACACAAGTTTATCAACATGTCACAACCACCATACTCTAACTATTTCCCTTACAGCTTATTCTCACGTCAACAACAATTAAGTCCCCAACATCAACAATGGAATAAACAACAAGCAATTTATCAACAACAATTTAATCAACAACACATACCCACAACTTCTGCAATTCCACAACCTCAAATGGTTCAACCACCACCAAGTCTTCAAGGTCAACCCTACACAACCGAATTCAATCAACATCCATCAAGGAACACTATGAAGGAACCCACTTGGCAAAGATGTGTGAAGCTTTAAGTGCCAACAATCAATTCATGAGGCCGATCACTTGATAGACCTCCAATGCTCACTCCGGGAAACTATGATCAATGGGTGATAAGGTTCTTTAGGTTTTGTGGACCAAGAAGCCACATGGAAAGTTCTTAAAGAAGGTTATCTTGGAAGGTCCATTTGAGATGCCTACTGTCATTGTACCCGACGATCCAAATGCTATTCCACCAAGAGATGAACAAACAAACATTCTATCTGTTGTGCACTTGAATCCTCAAGAACTTCTACACTATGAAGCTGATGAACTTGCAATGCAATATATCCTCTTAGGATTACCTAACCAATTCTTCGAAGTGTTGATGCTCAAAAGACTGCAAAGGAAATGTGGGTTCATATTCATCTTCTATGGAAGGCTCTCAGTACTCAATCGAGAGGATTTGGAATCCAAAATTTACTTGGCTTATGAACACTTCATGATTGAATCTAGAGAGACACTAGAGTCCTATCATCATCGTTTTTTAGACATCATCAATGATTTGGATAAACACAACATCATCATGCTAAGAATTGCTGTGAATACTAAGTTCCCTCGAGTCTTGGTCACGAATGGGAGAATGTCATTTTTCTCCGTCAAGCGAAGAATTTGCATCATTCTACATATGGATTGTTGTACGATTACATGAAGCCTCATGAAAAGGAAGTTGATAGGGAAAGGATTCTGTGTTTCAAATCGCCCAACGACACATCCGAAAAATCAACAACTTGCCTACATGTCAAAAACAGTTATTCTCCTCAACCGCAAACTCAACCAACTGCTACAATCACATCATATGATCCTTATACTCACTCTCAAACTCAATTGTTCCATACAACAACAATAATGCTCAAGCACTTGTCGTGAAGCTAATGAGGAATCTGATCCGTCCGAAGCACTGCAACAAGGATTTGCTATGATTGCTAATGCCTTTAGCCATTATACCAACAAGTCCAACAACCGTATTCGACCGCTTCAACACAAGAATCAAGTGACAGAACAATGGACGAGTTGAAGTTCAGAATCGGGGTTATGGTCATCGGATAATGTGGTCGGGGTTTAATGCTGTGGTAGGAATAACAATCACTGGTGGAATAGGGAAATGCTCGAATGTTGAATGGTCTCGATGCTACAACCGCAATGAAAGGACACTGGCTAATGCATGCCCAAAGCCAAGGACTAGGGCAGTCTTATTTCAAAGAGAGGCTCTTTTTGGCTCTTAGGATGAAGCTGGTGGAACTCTCACAGACAAAGAACAGAGCTTTATGGCAAATGCTGACTCAGATGATGATATGGAGGACTCAGGCCAATGCGCCTATTATGTTGATGGCTAATATGCATGAATTTCACATGAGGACACATGCCTGAAGTGATGACATCGATGGCTTGTCCAGGTACCCAACAAACCATATTTATCTCCGATCTCATATCTCGCCAACATTCAATCCGCAGGCTCGGAATGTTCAAAATGCCGCCCCACATCTCATTCTCCACGATTTTCAACTAGACACCATAGTTATATTTGACGATCAAGATGACCAAACGGTTTGATAATCAAATTGACTCGTGGTTATATCAGGATCTTCAATGATCATGTTGAGACTCACGGATCATCGCCAACTTTTGCTCATCCGATTTTGCTCGCTTAATACAAGACCACCGGACCATAGTGGAAAAATGTCATGCATTAATGGGGACTTGAAAAGCAAAAATGTGTCATAACCAGGATTTTTGAATGTTTACAAAGCAACTCAACTTTTCAAAACTCAAGAAAAATGTGAAAAGCGGTTTTGAAGCAGCCTTTGCCAAATCTCATCAAAAAGCGAAAATATTTAGAAGACATCGTGATCTAGCGCTTAAGAATGCTTTGTTGTCAAATAGAACAACCGAAACATGAACATAAAAAGTCACGCTCTCACCTTGGAAAATCAAAAAGCTAAATTGAAGGTTAACTTGTCAAAAAGCACTTCTACAAAAAAAGCATTCAACGAAACGAATAGATGATCATCTTGAAGAAATCATCATTGCAAAACAAACTTAAAGAGTTTAAAACTGTTGTTTACAAACATGGCGAGTCGGTCACAGCCATTGAAAAGTTTACTTTAAAACCAAATCAAAATGGATATGGACCACTCTTTGCTGATTATAAACCTAAGCTTTAAACCAAAGCATCAAACCAAATCTTGAAGTTTCCAGTGCATAATATAAAATTGATAATTCTGTTATGAGTGTTGTTGAATATCATCGTCAAGAGGAATTAGATGCACAAGACGAGAGTCGATCAAAATTAGAAAAAGTTGTTTACAACAAACCTTTTAACTATTCTAAAGCGTTTCGTCACACCAATGAATTCTTCTAACACACCAAGGATTATCATAAAAACGTCTGAGTCTTCTAATGACAATCCCAAACCAGATTATGCACAAACTTATGGTCCTTACCTTCCATCAGTGAAGTAAACTCAAAACCTGAAAATCACAAAATTTCTTCTATTTTGACCTTTCATGGTGACCTCAAAACTTTACAACATGAGATCGAATATCATTCAAATCAAAGTTCAACACTTTCAATCGCCTCTAGCGCGAGAACAAAGAGACATTTTTAGAAAAATCTTTTACCAAATGTTAAAATTTGGAAAGTGTGCATTGTCTTGGGAAAAGCACTTTCATAAGGAACTTGGATTAATGAAGGTCGTTTGAGAAACAAAAACATCTATTTCTAACACTAAACGTAAAAAGAAACCGTTGAGAAAAGATGTTGATCGACTCTTGGAAGATGTCATATGTGCTGATGTCCATAATGCTATGTTATTGAATTCTTTGTCATATGCATTTGATTATATCTCTACCGATAATGTTGATTCGTGGTAAATGTTGAGAACACCGATAATGTGCTTGGTCGAGATCTTAATTGTTGAAAACAAACGATTGTCAAACGAACTTTCAAAATGCATACGTCGTCTTTTAATGGCAAAAAGATATTCACGATCAACAACTTGCTTTTTTAAAATGCATCGCCAGCTTGCAAAATCTTTGATCCTAAAATTGAGCAACTGGATGATCAAAACGTGTCTTTAAGTGTCAAATCTCAAAATATGAACAAGAACTTGTAAAAGTTAAAAGGAATATGGTGTCATATTTGATTTACTCAAAAGACCTGATGAAGCATCAAATGAACTTGATCATTATCTTGCACACACTAAAGAAGTTATGCATTTTTCTGGAAATATTCGGTCTAAAAATCAAGATCTGATTCACACTATCTTGTTAAGAAATGTTAAAAGTATGAACAACTTCCTACCACCATGATTAAGAGAATAGCCCAGAACACTTAGTAATCATGAACCTAGAATCATCTTGCCAAATCACAAGTTGCTAACGTGCTCCTTCTAATAAACAGACTAGTTGCGTCTTTTCCAAACGTCCCCATCTCTACAAACCTAGGAGTACTACATCAAGAATAGGAAGTTTTACCTAAGAAAGATCAATAAGGAATGCTAAAGTAGAAGAACACCCTAGGACTATGAATAAGACTCACGTTGCTTCCATTATAGATATTAAGGTCCAAGCAAATGTAATAGAAATAGTGATAACGAATGCTAAACCGTTAAGTACTTTTGATATCACCGATGCACCTGTGTTATTTGTCGTAAAGTATGAATTTCGATTGTCATGATAAATGTGTTGCTAAAGCTATCATCTATCGTTTAAGGAATCCTAAGAACCAGAATACCTCTAGGCCCACTACTCTTTCTAAGTCTTGCTTGGTAGACCGCCTCTTTAGATTCTAAGAACGCCGCGTCCCCTGTAGCTCCGTTCACCTCCTAGGAATGTAGTACCACCTAGTGCATTCACTAAGACTAAAGCTAAGACTAGTTGGAGATGCAAATGGATATAACACACTAGATTTAAAGGATACCTAAAGCTATTGATGTGTGTATATCTACTATAACTGCTATGGAACCCTCTAACATTTCGGGTTCCACATCTACTTCTATTCCATCTGTGTCGGCTGTGTGTAATGCAGTGATATATCATTCCTGGATTGATAGCGGATGTTCCCGACACATGACAGGCAACCTTAAACTGTTATCAAAATTTATTGCAAAGTTCATTACACTGTGGATTCGAATGATCACTTCGCACCTATCATGGGCTACGGAGACTATATCAATGGGAACATCGAAATTAGCAGGGGTTATTATGTGGAAGGCCTCGGTCACAATCAATTTTCGTAGGCCGTTCAGGATGGAGATTGGAGGTTGCTTTGAGAGAAAACTTGTTTCATTCTGTGATCTACAAGGAAACGACCTTATGTCCGCTCGCTAATTCAAGTCTTTACACTATCTCTATGCAAGACATGGTTGCTTCTTCTCCCATCTGCCTACTTTCAAAGGCAACATCAACAAAATCCTGGCTATGGCACCGTCGTCCCTCACATCTAAACTTTCAAACCATCACCAACCTTGCTCGACACAAACTAGTTGAAGGACTCCACTGTTTTGGTATTCTAAAGATCACTTTTGCTCGCTTGTGAACAAGGCAAAAGCACTCGTGTTTCATTTTCCTTCAAAGTGGAACACAACTCGCATGTGCTTCATCTTCTTCACATGGATTTGTGTGGCCCGATCTTGGCGTGCAAACGATCAATGGCAAAAGCTACATCTTAGTAATTGTTGATGACTATTCATGCTGGACTTGGGTCTACTTTCTTGAAGCAGATCAAGCTCCACAGGATGATCATCACCTTTCTCAAGAAAATACAAGTTTAGCTACGAACACCGTTCTTCAAATCGTAACGTAATGAGCAATGAATTTGTTAACCAAACTCTTCGTGAATTTTATGAGAAAGTAGGAATTACATCGACATCTACGTATACACCGAACAAAACTGAGTTGTTGAAAGACCTAAACCGACGCGTTAGTGAAGGCGCAAGAACAATGTTAATCAATGCTAAACTTCCAGTTACTTTAAGGTAAGTCAGATCTCTCGTATGCTATACCAAAACCGTTCTATTATTACAAAACGCCACAACAAAACACCTTTTGAGCTTGTCAACAACAGAAAACCGAATCTCAAACACTTTCATGTATTTGGATCTCTTTGCTATCCGAATAATGATCGTGATGAATTTGGAAAGCTCAAAGCCAAAGTGACATGGAGTCTTTATAGGATATTGTGATAATTCTAAAGGCTTCCGAATCGGAATCGTCGAACAGCGAGGTTATGGAACGATTCATGCTCATTTTGATGAATACGGAAATGGCTCTGAGTATAATGACTTGGAACCGGTAACAACCGCTTAAACTTCCCCAAACCTCATCACTGCGACAAAGCCCCCACCACCTCGTCAACAAATGGAAAGGTTATTTGCTCCGCCGTCAGGATTGACTATTGATGAACGCGCCTCGTGTGTATCCGCATTGCTTCCGTTGCTCAACCTGGATAATACTCTTATCGATACACTCACAACAACTACGTGAAGAAGCAAGCGCATTGACTCTCAACACAACGGTTGAACAAACCGCTCCAACAATGATGAACCGCCGATGATGTTCAAATGAAGTACCCCACCTGCAGATTTTGATCCAAATGCGTTTCAACCCGTTTGCAAATGACTACTGCACTGGCCGGAATCATCAAACAAACCATTTGATTCCTCAGAATTCTACAATGTATACCAACATCAACCTCCACATAGATGGACAAAAAGACCATCCGAAAATATGATTGGCAACCCGAATCAACCGGGCCGTTACAAGACAACGTCTTCACTCGGATGGTGAAATATTGCATTTATGTAATCATACTGTCCAATTCAACCTAAAAACATCAAAGACGCCAATGACAGCAAAATGGATTGAATCCATGAAGAAGAACTCAACCATTCAAACATCTTGAAGTATGGAATCTGAAAGACCAACAGGGGTCTACGTCATTGGTCTCAAATGGATTTGGAAAAACAAATTTGATGTTGAAGGAAGCGTAATCCCAAACAAGTCACGTCTAGTTGCTAAGGGTTATCGCCGAAGAGGGAATAGACTCTCAAGAATCTTTTGCTCCGGCTGCTCGCCTCGAAAGGTCAGCTCTGAATATGATATGGATGTCATGTCATACTATGCGAATACTCGTTGATCACGATGGATACTACACGACAAATTGTATGACTTGAAAATCTTCCAAAGAAACATCACACAGAGATAATAATGTTCTGTGACCCAGACTCCATATATAATACATATTAATTGTTCAAATTTACGTGGATGACATCATTTTGGGTCTACACATAAAAAGTTTTCAATCGCTTTTGCAAAACTAATGAAGAAAAATTTGAAATGTCCATGATGGGTGAACCACGTTCTTTCTCGACCCGCAGTTCGTTCAATCACTCCGTGGTTTTTTGAATACCCAAATATGCCCTTGAATTGTTAAACAAATTTGGAATGAAGACTCGTGACACTTATACCACACCAATGGCTCATACCAAGAAGCTAGACGCTGATTTACATAGGAAATTGGTGGACCCTACAAGATACCTAGGTATTGGAGTCATGTATCTACAAATAGCGCACTGATATTGTTTCGTCACGTATATCTTTGCTCGTTATCAGCCACACCAATGGAAACCCACCTCTCTGAGGCTTAAAGAATCCTCAGATACATAAAGGGAACCATTAACTTGGGATCTGTATCCGGGATTACGGTTTTGAACTAATCGCTGACCGAACACGAGGGATGCTAGACTCACGGAAAAGTACTTCTGAGCTTTACAATTTCTTGGTGATAAACGGTGTCATGGCAATCGGAAGAAGGATTGTACATGTTGCCTCTCAACCGAGGTAATATGTAGCCATGTAGGCGTGTTGTGCTCCAGTCATCTGACACAACTCAAAGACTATGGTTACGTGATTTGATAGAATCAGATGTCATGTACAATCGAGTGCCGCCATGCGATCTCGGCAACCTCATTTAGCTTTTCAAATCAAAGCACATCATCTTAGATATCATTTCATCAAGGATCACGGAAGTGGTCTGTTGAATTATATTTTGTGGTACAATACCAATCGGTATCTTTCTCACCAAAGCCTGCCTCCCGCTAGGTTTAATGAGTTGGTCCACGGAGTATGAGGTGTTTGACTCAAGAGGAATTGGATGACCTCCCAAGCAGTCTTAAAAACACAAACACCAAAATCTCTTTTGTAAATATTTTTCAAAACAAAATACAAAAATATAAAATCAGATAAAACAACAAAAATATTCTTCTATCTATTTTTCATTCAATATGGCAGAACATTCCACAACACTATAATCTTTCAAAATTGATTTTTTCATCTAGTGTTGAGGTAGAAAATAAATTTTAACTGCTTCAAAATCATCCGGTACTTTTGATGAGTGCGTATTACTTTCATCATTTTAGTCAACTGAAATGCGCAAACATTTAAAACACTTCTGAAATGCATCAAAATGTCGAAAATATCTCAAAATTGTGTTTTATATGTTGCGCATGCAAAATGTTAAAAATGGATGAATACGAATAAAGTTTGCATAATTGGCGTCACCCCTTTCAAAATTACGTAAATAGTCCCCGAACGTAATTTAAAAGTCACCAAAGGTCCTTTTGAAATCATAAGTTGTCATAATTAGTCCTTTGGTGAAATATTTCAAAAGTTTGAGAAATTACAAGTTTGATCCCCGATTTTTAAAGTGTCAAATTTAATCCTTTAAATTGAGTTTTGGCAAAAATGGTCCTCAACATATTTGAGTTTCACATGTTTGGACCTTTGATTACATTTTCAGAATTTCATGAATGGTCCACTGATTTCAGATTTTGCACCTATGGTCCCTAAATGTTTAATGGATTCAAAACTTATCCTAAGTCCAATATAACTACTTAGGCCCAAAATAACCAATCCAGGTCAATTCCACCAAACCAATATACCTTTGCCGGAAGAATAAACAAAACCCCCCCAAACCCGCTTTCTTCCATTCCGCCAAATCACACCCCCCCCTCTCTCCAAGAACTCTAGTTTCATCTTCCCAAAACCCTAATGCTCCTTTCAATCCTTCCAAACACTCAACCTCACCCATCTCTCTTTTACCCATATACCTTTACCCAAACCCACTTTATCCCTTCACTGTTTTCACCAAATCCCAAACCCACTACCCTCCCCCCAAGACTTGCCAAGTCAATCCCAGCTTCAAATGAGCTCTGGATACAAGATTTAGTTCAAAATGCTACCTACTTGATGGAAGATGGGATCAACTCAAGATAGCACAAGGATGGTTTTTGTCTCTCAAGCACTCACAAAAGAAGCACAACATCAAGAACAAGACTTGAAGACCTAGAGTAATATAAATAGGAAGCCTTGTAAGCCATTTAGAGGCACCCCTAGTTTTAAGTAGAAAATTTTAAGTTTAAGCTTTTCTTTTGTAATCCTTAATTTTACTTGAATGGAAAAGTTAATTTGAGTAAACCTTTGTTATCTTTCTAGTCATTATCAATCTTTGTTATTTGTTAATTTTCTTGATTTTAAAAGATAAGAAAAGGGGTCAAAACCCAAAAGTATGTTTGGATTTACCTACGTGGGTCAAGACACCCACTTTGACTTTACTTACAAAGTTTTCAAAATAGTTTGAGTAAGTTTCAAGTTGATTAAAGTCCTTTTGGTGAGTTTTGAAAAGAAAAATAAAAGATTGTCGACTTAAAATTTTGTATAAGAACAATGGCATTGGTCACTTTTCATGAGCTTATTTATTAGATGATTTGAAGTCCAAGTTTTGCTAACTGCTTTTTCTTGATCCTCTTCTAACCATCTAAATTTGTCTCCTTAATTTGGATCTAGAATAGCTTTAGCATAGTTTATATTGCACTCAAAATCGTCCTTTCAATTTTTTTGTATCTGTCTCCAGAGTTAACAAGCCATGCCTCGATCTTGGCTTAATTTTAAGCTATAAACGTTGTCCCTTGGCTTCTAGTTGGTTCTTTTGCATGTCTACTAGTCTAACTTTGTTTTGCAGTTTGCACTTTCCTGAAGCCATCTTTCAAATTTGTCAATAAGCCCCAAACAAACAAGAAGTTTGTTTTCAAACTGCAGTCGCTAAAGTCTCAGTGTCTAGTGTTAGCTTGTCATTAGTACTCATAGCTTATTTAGGTTAATTTTAGCTTATTAGTTTGGATATCTTAAGATTAGTATAAACTTAGCTTAATTTAGTTTAGTTACCCCCCTTTATAGCTTATTCCTTTCACTCTTAGACTTAGGATTTCCATTAGTTAAAAATTATCCCAAGCTTTTTTCCTTCATTTAGTGCTTTGCAGCTTATTTACGACTTGTTTATGATTGCATCCGCCTTTTAATTAGTGGTCATAAGTTCAAGAGGTGTTTGGGGTGACCACTTAACTGAGTTCTTAAGAATATTTGGTTGTTAACTGTCATAAGGGTGTGTTTGTTTTGTCCAAACTGGACAATAAGTTGTTCCCACAACTTATTGGTACCTTTCATAAGTCAAGTTTTTACAAAATCTCTTTGTTTTGATCCTATAAACAAGTTTCAAAAAGAAAGTCCACAAGTAAAAGGAGTGTTTGGTTATTTGTTTTCAAAATTGTTTGTGTTCACCGTTGAATTCATGGCATATTTGATTATACACTTATTGGTTGAGTTCTCAAAAAGGTTTTCACAAAAAATGCTTATTAATGTGTTCCTCACAAGTTCCAAAAAGAAAAGTTGAAAAAAAATAAAGTTTCAAAAAAATTGCACCGTGGATTCGAACCCAGTCACTCTCCTCACAACACCACACCTAATCATCATACTGGGACTTGTCTTGTTTTGTTTTACACCAACAAACCTTCTACCCTTAAAATTTTGAGCTTTAAGCTCTTTTGAGCTTATTCCACTTATTTTCCAAAGCAACCCCATGCTTTCTTATTTTTCTCTAACTAAGCCTTTGTAAAGTAGTTTTTCTGTAAATTTTCAGATTTTTCTATATTAGTTTAGTATTTTTAATCATTTAATTAGTGTTAATTAGTTTTTAATTCGTAGTAATTATTTTAAAAGTCAAAAAATATTCCGCTTTTCCTAAAATCATTTTAGTCAAATAGATCAGGGAAAATTGATTTCACACCGTGAGCCCTTAAATTGCAAAAATTTTACCGTTTATGGTTCTGCTTTTTTCGCTTTTAATGCTTTTACGTTTTGCACCCTAGGACTTAGTGTAGTTTCGTTTTATCATTTTTCTAGGTTTAGTGATAGTTTAATGTTAGTTTATTAGGGTTCCCTTGCCTTAATTACTTTCCCGTTAATTAATTTGTAGAATTCGTAATCTAATCCAAAATCATTAAAATCCAATTCAAGTTCAAAATCACCTAAACTCAACGAATCCTTCCATTCACACACTTAATCTGGGAAATCACTTTCCGGTATCACTTTTATCACACCGTGAGATTTGGCACGTTAACCCTTTCCTAAAGGGTTAATTTGTCAAATTTTACTACTAATTTGATATCACGTTGATATTTGTGTTTTCTTCACACTTCACATTCAACGAATCAAATTTTATGCCTCACGCCGGGAGGTGTAAGTTATGACAATATCGTGAAGTTTTTCGATTAGTGACTTGAAGAACCTTCCTCGTAGTTATTGTTTTATAAAATACAAAAATAAAAAAATATTTTTCTTTCATATATATGTAAAAGATTAAAAATACAAAAGATTTTCCTTGTTGTTTTAAATAAATAGAAGACACAATCAATATAACATTCTTAACTGAGGGTCATTATAAGTTCCCTAACAAAAGATTTAAAACTGCCTTTGTGTCATTTCGTGTTTTGGTTTACTTCATCGGTTTAACAAAGCGTAGGGTATAGAGGGCTCCGACATTAAAGTGCGGTGAAAAGAGCGGGTTTTTAATAAGTTTCATAATAATCCACAAAGTCTCCTCCTTTGTAGCTTTACTTATAGAAGTGATCATTTCAATGGGATTATTGGTTTAAGTTCTCAGTTGTTTTGCCTCTGGTCTTGTTTTATTGAAAGTGTTGTTTTTGAAAGTGCATGTGCACTCGTCTTTGTCATAAAACCCCAAAAAAATAATCGTCTTTATCCTCTGACCCGATGATTCTTTCCGTTTATCCCTCTTTCTTGAAATTCTTCGTGATGTCTTCGTCTTACCAATTCTGGCTTACGAATGGTGCTGGGTCCTCAAAATGGTGAAAATTGCCCGTAGTTTGTAGCATTGTGAGGCTGGAAGCTTGTCTCTACGACCAAAATCCCTACAATCAAACCAATTTCCTTAACCAACCCCACATCATGAGATGGATACATGTTCTTGTGAACATTTTAGTGGCCCTCACCAAGGTTTTGAATGTCAAGTTCAATATAAGAATCAAACCTTTGGTTATGACCATTATCCATACAATTCACCAAACTGTCACAACAATCAGATATTGTTGTAATCATGGGAGGTCCCGATTTTAACTTCAGTGTCAAACCAGGAATTCATATGACCAACCTCCATGCCAAAATGATTCAAACACAACCTCCGCCAATTCCTCAAAGACTTCTCCTAGATTTTCTAGATGTATTAAAGGATTTAAAAGAATGGTTAATAAACGCGTCAAGAAGAGTCTCATCCGAAAACGTATGGAGAACTTCTAATGAAGAACAAGCGACCGCAGCGAAAGATTGCTAGCCGAAGAAGCTAAAAGGCGTGCTCTATTTAATCGAGGCTTGCCGCTCGATAACGAGATGAGGGAGGATTGGGAGACGATTAAGGACAAGGTGCATATCTCAAGCCCACAAAGTACCGCATATGTCCACTCTCGCCTTATCTTGCCTATCTACCTTAGAACCATCGGATAATCTTTTAATGGGGACCGAACATCTTAGCACTATTCGAAACCGTCGTAAGGCCAGAGAACCTTGTCCCAACCCCATGGAACTGGTTATCTCCTAATATGTGTGATAAGCCGCTTGACGACATCTTCTCCTCCTCTGACATTCCAAAGCCATCATGTCGAGATGTTCTCGATTCGATGAAGATTGTACCGTTTGTGATTCTTTATCTTATGGAGACATCATTATGTCAGAGAGTTGCCTCCGAGCTAGTCACCAAAGGAGGAGAGATTTTGATGATCCTAAAATTGAGGATGATATACATCGTGAAAAATTGTTCAATGTAGATCTTCTCATTTCTAAGATCGAATCTACTTGTGATAAAACGACTTCACCTCCTATCCCCATTGAGGATAGTGACTCTATTGGAAAGCCCGAAACATTTCCTAACCTTGAGGCTTTATCCAATGATTTTCTTCCAGAATATGAAGCATTCCGTTTTGATATCGGGCATATTGGAGAAGAGTAAGTGCGTACCCCACTTCTCATCCCCGATATCTCTTTCGACTTATGAGTCGTTTTGTTTTGATATCGATCATACCGAGATAATGAAGTGTGCGCACTCACTTCTCATGCATGTATCTTCTTTCCAGTATGATTCTTTTGCTTTGATCTAGATCCCTAGGGGTTCTCCATGAACTCTCTCATAACATATCTTGAGGTGATCATTTCTATTTTGATCTTGATCTTGACCCGAGGAGACATGCTCTATCATAAGAGTTTGCTTATTGAGGACACTACCCCGCCTCCTCCTCAGGTGTTTGTTGAAAATGACCAAAAAGCTTTAATGATGATATTCAAAATAAGGAAAATGAAAACTTTCTTTGAGGATGAAGATCTTATCGATTTTTATAACATCTTTCTTCCATTCCTCACATATGATGTGATTTCTCATCTCCTTCATTCCTACGGGAGTGAGGACATCATATTTGACCCCGGCATCTTCATTTATCATTCTTTTGAGTCGTTGTATTTCATCGGAGTGGAACTTTCAACACATTCAATGTTTATCCAAACCATTTGAATGAAAGTCCGATGGAGATTATATTTTCCACTTGCTTCCCATAACCAATGACTCGGGTCGAAGCTAGCAATACCAGGAACAAAAACAAGAAGATCGCTATATGGGTTTTCACCGTATTTCACGATTTTTTCTACTTTCTACCACCCCAGTGTGGGGGTTGCCATGTCACATATATAAGTGTCCAAAAAAAAAAAAAAAAAAAAATCTTCTTTCTAAATAATGTCGTAGTATTTCCCTTTACGCTTCTTTTGTTTCACGCATAACTGCGGGTGCTTTTGAATATTGAGGGCAATATTCATTTTTAGTGGGGGAATTCTCGAATTTTATCATATAATTATATTAATTCCCCGCTTGGCCAAAATTTTTTTGGGAAGTAAGTGTTTTACACTTACTCATTTGTTATCGATCCGCCATGTTCAGAAGACAAAAGATTGGCTAATCAGAGCAAACGGCTCTTGGTAAAGATTTCTCAAATCCGTTTATATGGCTTGCAATTTGCCCAAAATTGTATGGTTCTCAACTCACCATATCCCAAAAGTGAAGAGTTGGCTAGCCCAAGGTTATGGCTTGTGGTAAAGGCAGATGGAAAATATAATTGTAATGTCAGCTCACCAAAAGATAATATTGATAATTTATCTAAGAGTTGGCTAGTCCAGGTATTTCGGTAAAGACAAATCAAAACCGTTGAAGGTCAGTGGTTTGCTCAAAATCATAATGGTTATTGTACCATGGTTCTTACTTGAACTAAAACATTTGGCTACCTCGAGTAATGGCTTTTGTAAAGAGACTCAAATCCATTAAGTTTTCTCAAAAGATTGCTAAGGACTAGCAATGTTTTAGTGTAGATTTGATGAAAAGGATATTCACTCATCATTTTAGGTCAAATCAGTCAAAACATTTAAAACACTTCGAAATGCATCAAAATACGAAAATATCTCAAAATTGTGTTTTATATGTTGGGACAAAATGTTTAAAATCGATGAAATCTGAATAAAGTTTGCATAATTGGCGCTTCCCTCGCCTTTCAAAATTGACGAAATAGTCCCCGAACGTAATTTAAAAGAAAAGTCACCAAAGGTCCTTTTGAAATCATAAGTTGTCATAATTAGTCCTTTGGTGAAATATTTCAAAAGTTTGAGAAATTACAAGTTTGATCCTTGGATTTTTAAAAGTGTCAAATTTAATCCTTGGAAATTGATTTTGGCAAAATGGTCCCCAACATATTTGAGTTTCACATGTTTGGACCTTTGATTACATTTTCTAATTTCTATGAATGGTCCTGGATTTGCATTTTGCACCATGGTCCTAAATGTTTAATGGATTCAAAACTTATCCTAAGTCCAATATAAATCACTAGGCCCAAAATAACCCAATCCAGGTCAATCTGGATCAATAGTTCAACTATACCTTTGACCAGCTTCAAGAATAAACAAACCCCCAAACCGTCTTCTCCCTCCCCCTTCAAATCACACCCTCTGCCCAAGGAACCTAGCTTTTTTCCTTCAAACCCTAACCCTTAATGCTCCTTTCTTCAACCTAAACACTAACCTCACCATCTTCTCTTTTACCCACATACACCTTTACCCAAACCCACCTTATCCCTCTTTACCCGGTTTCACCCAAATCCCAAACCCAGCTACCCTCCCCAAGATTCTGAGCAGCGGCAATCCCAGCTCAAAATGAGCTCAGTGGATGGCCAAGATTTAGTTCAAAATGCTACCTACTTGATGGAAGGATGGGATCAACTTCAAGATAGCACAAGGATGGTTTTTTGTCTCTCTGCACTCACAAAAGAAGCACAACATCAAGAACAAGACTTGAAGACCTAGAGTAATATAAATAGGAAGCCTTGTAAGTTTTTAGAGGCACCCCTAGTTTTAAGTAGAAATTTTTTTTTAAGTTTTTCTTTTGTAATCCTTAAATTTTATTTGAATGGAAAAGTTAATTTGAGTAAACCTTGTTATCTTTTGTTTCTAGTCATTATCAATCTTTGTTATTTGTTAATTTGCTTGATTTTCAAAAAAGATAAGAAAAGTCAAAAAACTGCAAAAGTATGTTTGGATTTGACCGGTACTGGGGTCAAGACAAGTTCTACCACTTTGACTTTACAAGTCAGTGGGTTTGAGTTTTCAAAATAGTTTGAGTAAGTTTCAAGTTGATTAAAGTCCTTTTGGTGAGTTTTGAAAAGAAAATAAAAAGATTGTCGACTTAAATTTTGTATAAGAACAAGGGCATCATTGCATGAGCTTATTTATTAGATGATTTGAAGTCCAAGTTTTGCTAAATCTGTTTTTCTTGCATCCTCTTCTAACCATCTAAATTTGTCTTCACTTAATTTGGATCTAGAATAGCTTTAGCATAGTTTATATTGCACTCAAAATCTGTCCTTTCACATTTTGTATCTGTCTCTAAAGTTAAACAAGCTGCTTGATCTTGGCTTAATTTTAAGCTAAACAGTTGTCCTTGGCTTCTAGTTGGTTCTTTTTGCATGTCTACTAGTCTAACTTTGTTTTTGCAGCTTAACTTTCCTGGAAGCCATCTTTTCAAATTTATCAATAAGCCCCAAACAAGCCCCAATGAGTCATTTTACCTGCAATGCTTAAAGTCTCGTGTCGAGTGTTAGCTTGTCATTAGTACTCATAGCTTATTTAGGTTAATTTTAGCTTATTAGTTTGGATATCTTAAGATTAGTATAAACTTAGCTTAATTTAGTTTAGTTACCCCCCTTTATAGCTTATTCCTTTCACTCTTAGACTTAGGATTTCCATTAGTTAAAAATTATCCCAAATGTTTCCTTCCTTCATTTAGTGCTTTACTTATTTCTGACTTGTTTATGATTGCATCCAAATTTTATTAATTAGTCATAAGTTCAGTTAGAGGGTGTTTGAAGCACTTAAAGCGAGGTTCTTAAGAATATTTGGTTGTTAAGTCATATAAGGTGTTTGTTTGTTTTGTCAAAGCGTGGACAATAAGTTGTTCCCACAGCTTATTGGTACCTTTTCATAAGTCAAGTTTTTACAAAATCTCTTTGTTTTGATCCTATAAACAAGTTTCAAAAAGAAAGTCCACAAGTAAAAGGAGTGTTTGGTTATTTGTTTTCAAAATTGTTTGTGCCTTTCATTTGCACCTGGCATATAAATCGATTATCTGACTTATTGGTTGAGTTCCTCAAAAAGGTTTTCACAAAAATGCTTATTAATGTGTCCTCACAAGTTCCAAAAGAAAAGTTGAAAAAATAAAGTTTCAAAAACTCGGTACTGTGGGATTGAACCCGTGTCACTCTCCTCAACACCACACTCCAATCATTAGCCCTTGGGACTTGTCTTGTTTGTTTTACACCAACAAACCTTCTACCCCTAAATGCTTTGAGCTTTAAGCTCTTTTGAGCTTATTCCTTATTTTCCAAAGCAACCCCGCTTTCTTATTTTTTCTAACTAACTAAGCACCGTAGTAGTTTTCAGAATTTTCATTTTTCTATATTAGTTTAGTATTTTTAATCATTTAATTAGTGTTAATTAGTTTTTAATTCATAGTAATTAATTTAAAAGTCGAAAAATATTCAGCTTTTTCCTAAAATCATTTTTAGTCAAAATAGATCGTAGGAATTGATTTCACACCGTAGCCCTTAAATTGCAAAATTTTTACGTTTATGGCTCTGTTGTTTTTCTCGCTTTACGCTTTTACGCTTTTGCACCTAGGACTTAGTGTAGTTTCGTTTTATCATTTCTTAGGTTTAGTGATAGTTTAATGTTAGTTTATTAGGGTTCCCTTGCCTTAATTACTTTCCCGTTAATTAATTTGTAGAATTAAGTAATCTAATCCAAAATCATTAAATCAATTCAAGTTCAAATCACAAAACTCAACGAATCCTTCCATTCACACCTCGTTGGGACATGCACCCGGGAAATCACTTTCCGGTATCACTTTACAATCACACCGTGAGATTTGGCGTTAACCCTTTTCCCAAAGGGTTAATTTGTCAAATTTACGACTAATTGATATACGTTGATATTTGTGTTTTTCTCACACCCACTTCACAAAATAACTCATACTTGTGTTACTTTATTATGTTTGTTTCTTGTATCAATGGTGGTAAACTTTTCGGTTCAACCTGACACTCCTCGACTAAAATTTATAACCTTTCATTATTTTCTTAAGTTAGGGGAGTGGTCAAAGTTCTTTCTTAAAATCTTTGTTTGGTAACCAAAATGGAAGTTAAAGGCTTTGGGTGAAAATGGAAAAGGTGGAGAGACCAAAACTGCCAAAGATGAAAGTCATTTTAATAAAAGTCTTCCACCTAACTTTTTCACCTCACATTTAATACTCTCAACTAACAACCGCCTAAGATTCTGTCTTCATCCAATCCGTGTTTTTGATCATCAAACCGTAAGTGGATTAATGTTTCTAACATGTTTTTAAGCATTGGTTTTGATTCTCAAATGAATCCAACGGTTAAATTTGCTTATATGATTGATTTTGTGTTCTTCTGCATATATGCAGAACACATGATCATGTGTTAAGTGTTTGTGGTTAAAGAGATTGTGTCAAAACGTTTTTAGAACATCTATAATATGTACTTTATCCTCAAAATGCACCCATATACAATAATGATGGATTTTGGATATTAGTATTATGGTTTTGTATTTTCAAATGTGAAGGTTTTGGTCTAAAAGATTGTTTTGTGAGGTTAATATGATGTTGAATTAATGATATCCAGGCCTAATAACCCGTAAACACTAATTAAGTCTAATTAGAAATTAGGGTTTTAATGTTCTTGAGTTTGGGTATTTTGATTCACCAATAGTGGATGTTAAAACTTGGTTATTAGACTCTCAACACCTAAGACCAAGGAAAAAGTTTGGTGCAATTTCCATGGTTAGAAATCTCATGTAATTCATAACTCTTAGGGTTTTGACCTACTATGTATGTGTTTCTACGTGTAAAATGTTTAACATGTTCTCCATGCCGTGTCCTGCTTAATATGACTATGCATGTTAAGATTGCTGATTTGATGACTTTATTTCAGGCTTGCTACGCAAAAATCGTAATCAAGGTCATTTGAATCTCTACGCATATGATCACCTTAGAAAGTTGCAGAAATCCTTACCGCCGTAAACTATTACGTAATAGTTCAGGGTACAATATTCACGCTGTATTCTGCGAAGGATATCGCAGTAATAGTGATTTCTACGATAAGGTCTACTCAGTAAGCCTTACTGCAGGTCTTTATACGCCACGCTAAAGCCCCAGGTTCCTTCCTCACGCGTAACATTTCTTACGCTGTAAGTAAGGATCCTACGATAAGCTTAGCGCCACGCATATAGTAACTTTATCATTTCTACGCCAAGCCCGGATTGACCTTAATTTTGAATTGTTACGTACAATCTTGTAAATAAACCAATCATATCACCGAAACCAATAATGTCACTAATAAACTTAAACGTTTGATATGTTGTGGACTATAAGTGATAACATAAACTTTAAAACTTAAATTTAACCAACTCAAAACGCCTCACGATGTCATTGGACTATTGGACAAAAGTGACTTAGGACTCAGTAACAATCATTAGCACTGCATATCAATAATTAGACAATAAAAACCTTCATGACTAACATTATGTCTTCGGTTGGTTCTATTGGCTAATTTTATTCGCATCGACATGGTTGCATAAATGAATGTGGATGCACGAAGTTCTCACAATTGTCGACATCTTCCCAATGGCTATCCTAGAAAGATTGGAAAGAACAACCTTAGGGTTGACTTTGAAACCCCTCACATGTCGTAATCTTCTTGTGTCATTGCATTGTGGATATTCTAAGGAATCATCCCTCCGAACATGCTCTCACACTCGACACCAGACAAATCTACATTCGGCAATTCCGGAATTCAATTTGAGGATCGCGATCAGTCAAAAAATACAAAGGTGACACTTAATCACAAAACAAGTCGCTATCACCTCTCAGACTTACCGTATTATCATTCCGCACATTGTGCCAATGACTTTTTGCCACACCTATTGAAGAGACAGCCGCAATTTCTACTTGATATTGGCTATGATGAAGCGTCAGGAATTATTTACAAGCACTCTCACGTGGAGCTTAAGAACATTCCTCAACCGTGGAGAACACTCTACCTCATCATCACTAAGTTCTGCCTCTCTCACAGAATGGCTATGCGAGCATCCCAAGCTCATGGAACTACAAGTCTTCTGGTCATTGATCAATAAAAAGGACATTGAAATCAAGCAAGCGATATGGGATGACATGATGACATTTCACAAGAAGCTTGGCTCAAAGATTCCCTATGTCAAATACACAAAGATTTTGATCAGAGAGCACTGGACTTAATCTCGATATTCCCAGAGGCTCAATGACCACGACAATCCACGGCGTGTTGTCGAACCTATCCTTTCTATCAATCAAAGGAATCGCCAAAAAAGAAACAAGGTGTCCGTGCTTTCCATCGATCACCTTCCGACTAATGAAATCAAAAAGCTTGAAACATACAAAAGGTATCAAGTAGCAGTACGAGAAGGCAAAGTTGGTAATCTCGATGAAAAGCTCTCCGGAACTCCCTACTAGAGAACCAAGAGAAGTGCTGCTGGAAGTGCAATAAGCACAGAGAGTCAAAGGAAGGTCCCAAAGAGGAAACCTACTCCAAGCAAAGTTCTCCAAGGAAGTCGCTCCTATTCCTACACCTGAACCACAAAGAAAGTTCTACGGACGAAAGCTCACGAAGATACAATCGGGGCGAGGAGGTCCACTACTCAAAGCGCAAAGGATGATTCTCCATCGGTAAAAACCTCCTAGTCCAATAGTGAACATGGCAAAGAAAGACTCCTGATTTGTGCCATATGATGAAAGTCGAGAGAAATGAAGAGCAACTGGATAAATCTCATACAGAAGAAGTTCAAATTGGTTCGACTTCAACATCGTTGCACAACAATTTGCTCAAGAACAAATGGGTGGACCGGAGGGTCAAGTGGTGCAACTCAACCTTCACGGATCCCGATGCGGTTAATCAACCCGAGGTAGGGATCCGGTGCCACCATTTTGGTACAACAAGAGACCGCGTCAAAGATACTCTTGAGTATGATTTTGAAGAACCAGAATCGAGAAGGCTAGAAGGTAAAATGATGAAGAAGGCTGCACCAAAGCCAAAGGCGATGAACAAGCTAAGACCAAGCAATGAAGAAGATGTTGAGTATGATACGTTTCTTCTAGATAGTCCGCACTCATCAAAGGAAGAAACTTCGAACCACCAAAGGACCCGAGTCTCCTCATATCATCATCATCGACTCTTCTTCTACTCTTCACCACCACCATCAAAAGATCAACCAAATCATCATCCAATCGGTGAATAGCCATCTCGATCTTGGATTTCTCATACTCATGAAAGAATTGTGAAAGCTGTCCCAAATGTCGGAAAGACATGCTCTATGAACGAATTGTTTCTGACGAACAAATACACATCTACATGATGAGAATGACAAGATGCAAAAGAAAAGGAATATGACGTAAGCTCATGCGGATGATCTACAAGCGGAAAATGGAATGATGAAGGCTACACTCACAAGTACCTACGGATATCGTTCCTAAAGTCACAAAGGAGATGTTTACCGGACAACTATATCCGAATCTTATGCAGATAGCCAAGCAAACTATAAGATCAACCATGAGCCTTAATAGTTTTATTAGAAGTGATGGTCATTCCGATTAGGAACTTGTCCTTGTGTTAGATCGTGATGATAGAATAGTCAACCGCTCTGGATTGGACTAAGCTAAATGGCTAGGCGTTATGATTATGCTACCGTTTGAAGCTTAAGTCAATCCAAGTCCAACCCAATTAAAAAAAGCCCAAGCAAAGCCTTTTAGGGTTTTAAGTTACTTGTACTATAAATACCCCTCAAATGGTCATTTGAGGGGTGTGCTTGAGTGTGTGTGTGTGTGTGTTCTTTCTTTGGAATATACAACTTATTATGTTTATCTTATCCTCTCACATACACGGTTTGTATAAACATCAAGTCACCAACATCTTTATCTTTTCTTCTTCATCTTGTACGCTTTATGTTTGTGTTTGAGTTGAACGTTTTCTACTCGTTGTGTGGTAAATGTGGTGATACTTGTGTTTTTAATGGGTTTGTGATAAGGTTCATAAAAGTAAGGTCCCAATTGGTATCAATCGCCAACAATGGTTTGTTTGTGTTTGTTTTGAAGGGTTACGCAAAAAAGCTCTAGTTTTACATATTTGAAACGCTTAAAGCTTTAATTTTTGCTTAAAAATCAGATTCTTGTAGTTTAAGGTTTATTTGGTGCTAAAGTTTGTTTTTGCAAAAGTTCAAGTTTACGTGTTTTTCTTCACTTTTGAACTTGCTTTTGGTTCTTTGGTCATTTCTACGTAACTTTCTAAGCACTTGGGTGAAAAGGTCAACATTTTTAGGTTATTGAGGTTTTTAAGAACACTGTGCAAAAGAAATCATTTGAATCATTGGAAATTTCTTACGCTTAGAAGTCAAAAAGTCAAAACCCTAGTTTTCTACACATAACATTTTGGTGAAGAATCTTGAGCTATAAATCTTACTTCAGCTGCTTTCCTCACTAGGATAAGTGTGTGGAACACTTCGACTTGTAGATATCCTCATACTGGACGTTGTAAAGGATTTTTGGTTCTTAACCATAGTTTACGCATAAGCTAAAAGCTTACGGTAACTCGCGATAACTCTCACAATTCTGCGTAAAGTTTACTGAGTAACTTTGCTTCCACGAGATAGCTTAAGGTTACGCGTTAGATACCGCTTAACGCATAAGGATTCCTACGCCTAAGCTCGACATTTATAAAGATCCTATGCCCAGATCCACGATAGATCCTGCACGAAGCACAATCTCTCAGTTCCTAAGGCTCTCATCGTAACCCATTTCTTGAGTAACTTCACCTCACGCATAAGCAGGTTACACGTTAGATAATTGCTTTGGGGAAAACTTGAGTAAAATTCAAATTTTGAGGAGGCTAAAATTCAATTTTACACGAAATTCAAATTTTTTTAACTGAAAATTTTGGTAAAAATTCAAATTTTTGGGCCTAAATTCAAATTTTTTGGTCAAATTTGCGTCAAAATGGTCATAACTCAAAATTTTCATACGTCCTTAAAATTGATTTTTAGTAGTGAATTTTAGCTTAAATGTTTTTAAGAACCAAGGTTACGAGTACGACTTTCAAACACCTCAAGCGGCAATATCTTCTCCACACAACTCCTTTATCGTTGAATCGATCCTACATCAACTTTATCTTATCATACCTTCATCAATGGCAACTCAACAAGACATTCATGCAAAATGCGTCAAAAACCGTCCTCTATGTTGGCAAAAGGTGGTTATCTTCAATGGACAAGTCGTATGCTTCGTTACATCAAGACCAAACCTAATGGAAAACTCATGATTAAATCCATTCGGGATGGACCCTTCAAGCCTCGACAAGTTCATGTACGGAAATGCGATTAACACCTCCCCGCCCCACCATCTTCTCGTCTTCAATACTAATCAATACACCGCAGAGAGGATCAAAACAAGTCGGGCGGATGACATGGCAATTCATATTATCCAACCGGTTTACCAATAGACATCTTTTGCTGGGTAGACATAGCCAGGAACCGCTTTCATATGGAACGTGTTAGACGGCTTTGCAGCGGAAATGAGGGTGGTCAACAAGACATGGAGAACAAGTCGCTAACCGAATGGGGAAAAGTTTACTTCTACCCGGAGAATCCATTGAATCCTACTATGGAAGGTTTTGCACTTTGATGAATGAGCTTATAAAAAACAAGTTGACACCCGTAACTATCGCTCAAAACATCAAGTTCTGAACAATCTTCCGGAGGAATGGGGACATATGTAACTATTGTCAACCAAACAAAAGACCTTCATCGGGTGAACTTTGATCAAGCGAATGATTTTCTAAAACAAAACCAACTGAAATCAATGAACTCGGGAAAGAAAGATTGGCAAAGAATCATGATCCATTGGCACTTATTGCAAAGACTCAACCTTCAGAGAATACACAACAACAAGCTTCATCATCTTCCAACAACAACAACTTGCAGCAATACATTCAACAACCACAACAACAATTCTATCAGGATCAAAATACGAGAACAAGGAATCGATCACGAAATTGACGACCTTGCAATAGATATACTCTTTATGGGTAACGCCTCAAAAGTCGCTATTCCACACCAACTAACAACAACCAAAGTTTCGTCAAACACTACATAGCAGGCAAATTACACACGGCGGGTGTGAATATGGGTAATCAGGTTAAATGGTTGGAGTTGGGGAATCGGCGAGGATGTGCTCTTGGATTCATTATGGGTATCGGCCGGTTCCATATCGGGAATGTCGGATGAGACGAATGTTGGGAATAGAAGGGTATGTCAGAATGGGAATGTTGCGACTCCGGTCGTTGGGAATTATGGAAATGTGAATCAGGGGTAATCAAGGTTAAGTGTTATAAGCTGTCCAAGAATGGGTCACATGGCACGAAAACTATCCCTAAGCCATACAAGAAGAATCGAGTTTCTTGCTATGTTGTTACGAGAAGCAAAGCGAGGGATCTGCGATTGGCTAACTGAGAAAAAATTTTTCGCTATTGTGGATGATTTGGAAGACCTCGAGGAAATCAATGCGAACTGCATATTCATGGCAAATCTTGAGGAGACTAAGTCACGACAGCACTCGGCGCACTTCTGTCTATGAGGCCAACAGCATTATCGAGGTACCAATCATTGATCCATGCTATAACAATGTCATATTTGATGTGTTTACTCTGACGACGGCATACGTGACGCCGGCACCTACTTATGATACATACATGGACAATCCGAGTTGTAGCAATACTAACTCTGAAACTCCGATGTGGATCCTAGTGGAGGCGTGGCACAAAATCTGAGGCGATGAGGAAACACGTGCTTATCATTAATCAATAATTGTGGCATTGAAATTGAAAAAGTGAGTAAGGTCAATCGCGAAGTTAAGGACGAGAATGTTAAATTGACCGAGCTTGGCGATTACAAGAACGCATAAAGCTTTTGAATTTCATACTAAACAAAATGTCGAATTAGAAATTGGTTATCGAGATTACTTTTTAAGAAAAACAATTGCAACTTAAGTATGACACACTTGATGTGAATTTGAACTTGAAAATAAAATCTTTAAACAAGGAAATTTCAGATCTAAATTATCAACTTTCTAAACAAAAACACTATTTTACGATCTTGAAAAAGAGAAGCAGGTTGATTCTTGATTTTTCAAAGCGAGAAGATTCTCTTCTTGATGAAATTCTTGATAAGCGGAAAAAATCAAAACATTGGACAATTTGCTTCTTACAACGGGTCATTCAGCTAAATCAAACAAGATGCTTTCTAACCAAGTAAATCCACGTTTTCATACTTCACATAAATGGCACTTGGTAGCGACCCTTCTTCGTTTCTCAAGCTCGAAATCTCAGAATGTGTGCACAATGGAAAACCTTTGCATGAACCCATAATTGTGCATGATTCTCTTGAAGCGTTGGAACTATCTGAGGAGAGTAGATCAAAAATGAAACAAAAACATCCTGAAATCAAACCTATTGATTATAACACATGGAACAAAATTAATGGTATTTCGTTTGTTTTCAGATCAACGTTTTCCACCAAACCAAGTGTTTCAAACAAAGTGTCAACACCATTCAAAATCGGTTCAAAACCGGTTGTTGTCTCCAAATCTCTTTCGAACATTGAACAAATGTCTTCAAACAATCCTTTTAACACAAGTGATGCCAGAAGTATTTTAAAAAATGTGAAAATGAAATTGAGATCTTGAAGGCGTTAAAACTAAAACCAATATTACAACAAACATCTGGTTTAATAGTTTTGATATTGAGCAGAAAAGTTTTTGAAACTCAAATTGCCCCTCGGTGACTAACATCAACTCGAGGGTAATTCATTTTGAACAAGCCTTTTTGAAAGCGGTGGCTTTGTCAAGGACCATAAATCCCTAGTAAAGCAAGCTAATGAAAGTGTTGAACACATCAAAGTTTTGGAAAAGCTAAATGATTCACTCTTGAAGATGTTGACTCTTGATATTATGTCCATCATTTTGCAAATATTACATTTGAAGATCATGAAAGACTCTAGGATGAGACCTCCGAAATTGTTTCAAAATATGAAAAAGCTCTTGAAAAACTTGAAAAAGAAAATTTCTCATATTTTAAACAACTTGATCGAAAATCTGAGGAATGCAAGTATGACAAATTGTCATATGAGCGTGCCTACAATGACATTAAAGCGCATGATCTTTTGAGGGGCTCAGTGGAAGGTCAAAAAGGAAAGTGGGACACTAAGTTTACTAAACCATTGACTGCGGAGAAAGCAAATGTTCCCAAACGGTTTCAAACCAAAATATACTGTTTCTATGCCTCCTCCAAAAGTCAATGAGAAAAATGTTTCATCAAAACCAGTCACTCCACCTACACTATCTAAACAAAATGTTGATAAAAGAGCGGTTGCTCGAGAAACCAAAAGTTTTAGCACTGGCCTTTTAAGATGGGTACCACTT
>OU343220.1:166602945-166693322 GCA_910596185.1 Chrysanthemum makinoi
TCGTGTGTGTGTGTTTGGAATCTTGTTCAATCGCCTCTCTATCTTTCTTATAAGCTTGTGTTGTAAACCTTGTGACCTAACAAAAACCCAAACAACCCATCCCTTTCTTTTCCTGATCGTTTGGATGTTCTAGGCCCAAGGCAACTCCAATTCGACCCAACTTATAATCTTGAACAAGCCCATAGGTCGACATAGTAATCGGTCAAGTACATGCATATCGGGTAATATATATTCAAGTATTAATATACGTTCTACACGTACTCTCGTGTTTATCGTGTGTGCCCCCATAGGCTCACACACTTTTAGCGTTTATGCGTGTTTTAAACTCTCACAAACCAACAGTGAGTGCGGATCCAAGAAGCCAAAGACCGGGTCTCCATCAGATAAGAAGGATATATAACCTCTTACCTTACTTTCACAAAATGTACTATAAATCATGTAGGAGAATGTAGGTTTGGTACAAACACTTGTTATAAGTGTAGAAAATCAAGTCACTTTTCTCGAGATTGCACCGCACAATTAACTTGTAGAAATTGTGGTTCATGTGGACAAACTAAAGGCCGATATACTTGCCAAAATAAAGTGAACAATGATATGGTTCGTTATCGAAAAGATCAAAATGAAAATAAGAATGAAGCACCTAAGGCAAAAGGACGAGCTTTTAAGATGTCTGATGAGGAAGTAAAGGTAGCACATGGTGTTGTGTCAGGTACATTTCTCATCGATAACATACATGCTCATGCTCTGTTTGGTTTTGGTGCCGTATAGGCAATTTGTGTCTACTGCCTTATTACTACCATATGAATTGTAAATCTAAGAAATTGGATAGAACGCTAGTTGTAGAATTAGTAGATGGAGAACATTTTGTCACTAAAGAAATTATTAATGATTTTTCTATTAGTATTGTTGGAAAAGAATTTCTAGTGGAGTTAGTTCATATTAAGTTAGGTGGATTTGTTGTAGTAATTGGCAAAAAAAATGAGGCAAGAATCATCAGTGATAAAATGATTATTAAAGTTGCATCTCCAAATAGAGGAACGATCACCGTCTATGACGATAAAAAAAGTAGTGATTTGGGAATAATATATGTAATGAAGGCTACCCGATGTTTGAAGGAAGGTTGTTTAGCTTATTTAGCAAATGTGATAACATAAAAAGAAAGAGATTTCCGATGTGCCTAACGCGAAGAAATATTCTGATGTATTCCTTGATGATTTGCTAGGTATAGCATGTGATCGTCAGGTGAAATTAAAAATCAACACCATACCTGGAGTGCCATCGATAGCTCTATCACCTTATTAAATGGTTCTCTTAGAGATGCAAGAGATGATGAAGCAATTGTAGGAGTTGCTAGACAAGGGGTTCATACGTCCTAGCACGTCCCCTTGGCCATAGAGTAAGTGATGATAGAATCAAAGTAGACCTTAAAGGCACAAAGGATTTTTCCGTATATTGTGACACATCAAGAAAGGTCTTGGTTGTATATTTATGCGGCGAGAGAAGGTTATCGCTTATGCATCAAGGAAAGTGAAGAACGTGAGAAGAAATATCCAACTCATGAGATAGAGTTGGCAACCGTAGTCTTTGCATTGAAATCATGGAGACAATACTTGTATGGTACAACATGTCTTATTTATAAATACTGCAAGAGTCTTATGTACACTTTTTAAAAGAAGGATCTCACAATAAGACAAATACATTGAATGGAGTTAGTAAAGGATTACAACTGTGATATCCTTTATCATCCAGGAAAACAAAATGTAGTTGTTGACGCCTTAAGCCAAAAAAAACGAGTATAACCAAGTAGAGTTTAAACAATGAGAATAGAAATCACTAATAGTCTCATAGTCGATATAAAATAATTTTAGATAAAAGCCCTTGAAGGTGAAAACATCAAGGGAGAAGGAGTATCTGGGAATGTACGACTACATGAAGATGATCAAGGAATCCAAATATTTATGAACAGGATCTGGGTGCCAATGTTTGGTATTGTTCGACAATTAATATTAGACGAAACTCATAAGTCTAATTATTCAAATTTTACACAAACTATAAGGTGTTGTTGTAAGTTAAGGTAAGTTAGTGTGTTAGCATCAAAAAACACCTTTCAGGAGGTTGAGGATGATCAAACCACATTATATAAGACATATTTCTAGTGAGAGAAAGTAGAAAGAGGGTGAAACAAAATGTTTTATTAAGAAGAAAGAAAAGAATGAAACTCTACACACTAAGCCACACCCCTCATGGAGAGTCATAAGGGATATATATAGGCTTAACACATCATATCTTTTACAATATGTCAACTTTAGTCCTTGCGTTATAAGCATCCAAGATATCTAATCCAAATCACGTGAATGACGCCAACTTCGTAAAATAGCAAAGCTAACAATCTCCCTCCAAGATGGCATCACACGTGAGTTGGTTATAATGTTTCCTACAAGCAGAATAAAGTAAATTCAATTCAAAATGAAATCCAGCATTCCCTGAGATTGTCTTCATCGACCTTGATCTTCATGAATATTCCAACTTTTTTTCTTTAGCTTGCAAACGAACACACCGTAATGATGTAGTTGGGTTATTACTCCCTATTAACTAGTAAGCCTTTTAGAAAATAAGAAAGAATAATCTTTTTGGTCTTTTCTGATTGTCTAAAAAATAGAAACAAGGTAGAAGATAGAATGTGAAGCTCCCTCCACAACTGATAATCCTCTACTGAAGAAATGCTTCTGAATCGAGTATATCTAGCCTTCTACCACGCAGCGGAGAAAGAAAGTAGAATAAACTGTAGGATGTAACTTCTTCATGATTGCACATTCGGAAAGAATGATATCAACATCATCAACTAACTTAGATTTCTTCACCAATAACTACTTAGGATGCTTCACCAGTAATAGTAACCAAACTTTGAACTTGAAATGATAACACCAAAGTAACGAGTTGAAGCACTGATCATCTTTGCGGTTATGAGACACGTCTCTCCGACATAAATCATTAAGCTCGATCATGTGAATCTTTTGTGCGTCCATGATGTACACATTTCTTCCTCCATGATGATTATGATCTTTCAGAATTAGCATAACACTGTGTACATCCCAAGTCTAGATTAAATGGAAGCATCATAAACCCGTAAGCTTAAGATTTCACCCTATGAGAAGATGTTGATAAATACTCTCTTTATTGATTCTATCTGATTAAATCCCAACACAACCTCTTATTTATTCAACCGGCTAATAATGACGACATATGGAGACAACCCGATATGACTAACTTGAGAATGAAGTAAAATCTTCTAAACTTGTGACTTAATCTTGTACTATCCTTGTGACTAAGAATGGTGTACCCTATACCCCACAATAAAAATATAATAAGCACAATTCCTCTTGACATATCCTCAACTGCGTGAGACACTGAGCAATACAACATAACTCCTTAAAGTGATAGCTACTTTTTTGGTATAGAGAGAAAGAATCACAAAAGTAACTAGATATCCAAGTCATCTTCGTGTGAGATGAAGAAAGAATCGAAGATGAAATAAGTACACGCATTTGTAAAACGTCACTTCAAACGCAAATAAGTAATAAAGAGTACTCATCGTAGTCATATATGCAAAATAATACCAAATCTAGCCATTCAAAAATATGGTGAATCTTGATAAAGATCGTTTTAGCGAGATGTGGTTTGTATTGAATTAGCAATAATACCAGATTCGTTTTTGGTGTTTGATCATAAAAACATCCATAACTGTTTTTGGAGCATTTTTGGGGATCGTAATATGAGTGAATAAATTACTTAACCCCTTGTTATGCACGTTCCAACAGTCATTTTGATAGGTAGATCGCTGAAAACAGAGCTACGGTTCAAAAGTTATGACGATTTGAAGTTTTGCCCTAAAATGTCAAACTTCGGCTTTGAAAAATTCAAAATTTGGCTTATATTGGTCAAAGTTCGGCTTTGTACTTGCTATTTCAGCTTCACAATCTTGGGTTGTGTATTTCGGGTTCAAATTTGGCTTTGTCGAATTCGGTTTTGAATCTCAGCTTCACCTATCTCGGCTTGAAGGGTATTTTGGCTTACGAATCTTGGCTCAAGAATCTAGGTTTCAAACTCGGCTCTTGTAAACTTGGCTTTGGTAATTTCGAGTTTGAAACTCGGCTTAGGTAATTTCGGCTTGAGTGTAATTTCGGTTCAAGTGTAATTTCGGTTTAAGGGCAATTTCGGCTTATTTTGTAACTCGGCTTGGTTAAGGATCTCGGCTTGAATTTCAGTCTTGTAGAATTTTGGGTGATATAAATTCGGCTCAATCTAAATCAGTTCCTAACCAATTTCGGCTTCACACACTCACACCGAATTTGGCTTGCACAATACGACTATCTTGGCTTCCATATTAGACCGAATTCGGCTTCCGAAAGAACTCTTAACTCGGATTCAACTAACTCACTAAACACGGCTCCTAACAAACTCATCGAATTCGGCTCTTTCAAAAACCTGAATTTGGCTTCAAGAATACAAGAAGCCGAATTTCTGGAAATACGTACCTAAACCTAAAAAATGCTCTAAAACACTCAAAATATAACAATTCTGACCCATTATTTTTGCAAAATGTTGCTTAGAAACACTATATATTCAAGAAAAACAACAACTTTGATGATCAAACATGTAAAATCGAAGATTTGAGATGAAAAGTACACGTTTTTCACTTTAAAGCGCACAAACTCAATTTTTACACAACAAACATGAAATTTTTCGAACCACAAACTAGAATCACCCTTGAGGATATCTAATACCACTTGTTAGCATCAAGAAACATTTTTTAGGAGGTCAGGGATGATCAAACCACATTTATAAGATATATTTCTAGTGAAAGAAAGTAGAGAGAGGGTGGAACAAAATGTGATATTTTATTAAGAAGAAAGAAAAAGATGAAACACTACATACTAAGCCACACCCTCATGGAGAGTCATGAGAGGTATATATAGGCTTAACATATCATATATTTTACAATGTGTTAACTTTAGTCCTTGCGTTATACGCATCCAAGATATCTAGTCCAAATCACGTGAATGACGCTAGCTTCATAAAATAGCAAAGCTAACAGTCTAATTATTCAACTCATTTAGGCAGTACTAAGATGTATAATTACCTAAATTGTTGTATTGGTGGCCTAAAAATAAGAAATCAATTAGATACTATGTCGACCGATGTTTGACTTATTTACAAGTGAAGTTGAGTGTCAAAAGCCTTATCGTAAGTTACAACCTCTTGATATCCCAATGTGGAAATGGGTTCATATCACAATGGAATTTGTGACTATGTTATCTAGAAGTCAGGAAGGGTACAATGCCATTTTGGGTAGTTGTAGATTGATTATCTAATTCATTTCATTTTCTACCGATAAGAGAATTTTAGTATATGTAATGAATGGTGAAGTTTACATTAATGAAATAATGTCAAGGCATGGTATATCGCTATCGATAGTCTCAGACCGAGATGATCGATTCACTACCAAAATTTGGGAGAGTTTCAGCAAGAAACGGGTACTCGAAATAACCCAATCAAGCTAGTATTTCAAGGGGATAAGAAAAGAAATAGACGACTATTCAAGATATAAAAGTTCAGATTACCTTATGTATGAAAACTTAAGAATGTAATCAGGTAGTTTAAATAAGGTTTTAAGACTTCTATTGGGTTTAAAGACAACTATCGTATGCGTGTTTTAAGACTTTGCTAACAAGGTTTCAATGATCCTCTAATTGCTTACTTCATTTCGAGCCTCAACTTCCATCGAGGGGTCCTCCTAATTGGTGCTAGGTGGGTTGTTCCTAGGAAGGCTAGTGATGTAACCCGACTCATCGATTGAGTAAATGGTGTGAGATGATGATAACTGTGACATTATAAGACTGTGATAAAATTGTACTTAGTTACTATGTACGCTAGTATAGATGTCTATAATATGCAATGCATACGCGAACACACGTAAAATATTTTTGTAGGACCTTGTTTTTATCAACCTTATCACGTATACAAGCTTAACACATGAATTAACAAATAAAGTTTAGGCGTAAAGATGGTGACTTGAGAGATAGTATTTCGTGTATGAGAAGAGAGAAATAAAGATGAAGAGAACTTGTATTGCTTAGAAAACACACACACTACGCACTCAAGCACACCCCTGATAAGGATTTAAAAGGTACACTTTTGAGGGGTCATTTAAGCCCTTAATCGACCACTTTTATATCCGTTACGGCTTAATTTCGTTCCTTTTCACTTTTTTGGTCTCTTGAAGGCAAATTGCTGGAATGACACTTATTCGGACGAAAAGGCGTGAATATATGAAGAAAATGGCCAAGTCAAGATCGAGACACTCAAGCTGCTGGAATTGAAGGTGACAGCGTCACAATCAGAGGGCGACGTAGTTGCAACATGCTCCAAAATTGTGACTGCTCAGTAGCGAATTTGCTATTTTGTACCTGACAGCGTCAGGCTTTAAAGAGTAGGGTGTCACAACTCAGACGGCCTAGATTCAGATCCCGATGGCGTCAGAAGATGAAGCCGACAGCGTCACAACCATAAGGTGACGCCGTCACAAGGTTGACGTGGTCAAGACGAAACCCTAATGGCGGCAATCCGACGGCGTCATAATTAAAGAGTGACGCCGTCGCAAGTTGTAACTCTATATATAGAATTCAAATTTTCAGACTTTTAGAGAGGTATTTTTGTGGAGTAAAACCTAATAACGATTTTTGGCTATCTTGGGCAGTATCTTAGGGTTCTCATACCCTATTTTACAACAAGATAAGTAATTTACTTAATTGATTCAATTATGTCTTCAATTGTATGTGTGTATGCTTGCATGTTTTCCATGTCCGGCTAATTTACTTGTGTGTTTGCTTAGATCTATGAAACCTAGGTATTGAATATTGATTGGTTGTCTCTTATCTTAATTGTAATTGGTCTAGGATTGCGATAGGTCATCATTGTGTTTTTAATGCTTGAGTAGTCTTTGTGAACATTAGTTTAAAATCGCCTAGAGTTGTTGTAGGCTAAAAATCCAAAGATAACCTTAGAGTTAGTTTATGAATCCTAGAGATTTTGTAGGCAATAACCTTAAGGTAGTCTCAAAGAGTTAGGGAAGAAAGCATACCCTACGACCTTAGAAGACACAACGCGTTAAGAATAAGGACGTGATAATTCAACCATCAATAGGAGATAACTAGGGAGTAATAGCATCTAGGTAAACACTTCTTTAATCATCATACGAGCACACATCAATTAGACATAGACTACCCCTTAGCTTAGTTAATTAGAATAGATAATAGTAGAGTAATCGGTAGAAATACCACCCCCCAAATCCAATACCCCGAGATTCGTACCTTTCAATTTTCTAAAAAATATAAAAAAAGATAAACAATTAATCTTCTTCAACCCCAACCTTAGTGTATTTATTTCTCAGTAGCATTTCTATTCCCCTAGAGAACGATATCAATCCCAAGGCTTACCCTAATACTACACTACAACGACTAGGTTCACTGCCTAGGTGGTTGAAAAACTTGCTCGAAGAAAAGGAAGTTTCCTATGACCCCAAACGCGCGTTGTACGCGTATCAAGTTTTTGGCGCCGCTGCCGGGGAATAGAATAGCTAGTTAGATTTCCACCTCGTTTAGGTTCCCTTGCTTGATTCCTATCAAGTAAGGTTTTTTCTCATTTTTTAGCTTCCTTGTAGTCTATCCCCTTTCTTCGTGACCATTGTTAGTAACCCATCACTTTTCATCATGGAAGGTGATAATCAACCCCCACTCATCAACCCACCACCAAATGACCCACCAAGAGACCGTACTCTTGGTGAATACTCAAGACCAAGCCACATAGGCTATAGGAACACCATTGAGCTTCCCGACCAAGCCCAAACTACGGCCCTTTGATCCGACACCATCCGGTTGGTGCAAAATGAATGTGCATTCCATGGACTTCGTTCTAAAGATCCTAATCAGCATCTTAAGGATTTCCTTAAAATCGTCGATTCCATCGACCTCGATGCTACTACTCGGGATACCACGCGCTTGCGTCTCTTCCAATTCTCTCTACGGGACCAAGCTAGTAATTGACTTGAGCGACTTCCCGCCGGCTCCATCTCAAGTAGGGATGATCTCACTTCTCGTTTCCTTGCCCAATTTTTCCCACCGGGGAGAACTACTAAGCTTAGGAATGAAATCTTGATGTTCCAACAACGTCAAGGTGAATCTCTCTACGAAGCATGAACTCGCTTCAAGGACTTACTCCATAGAGTCCCTCATCACGGCATTGATCTTTGGCTTCAAGTCCAACTCTTTTATGATCATGTCAACTTCCCAACTAAGCGATCCATCGACCAAGCGGCCGGTGGTAAACTTAGTGATCTCACCGCGGAAGAATCGTGGGGTATAATAGAGGACCTTGCTCTCTATGACAACGAAAGTTGGAATGACCCCCGTGAGTTGCCCAAAACTGTAAAGGCAATCTCCTTGCCTCCCATTGACTCACAACCTTCCGACCGTAGGATGCTCGAGCTTGAAGATCAAGTCAAATTCCTAATGAGCTCCTACGAAAATCCTAAGTCTTCACGCCAAGTGAACAAACTTTCTTCCTTGTTTGAGTTATGTAGTGGTCCTCATGACACTCGCACTTGCACAAGACTCCCCGAACAAGCTTCCATTGACTAAGCATCCTCGCGTACCATAAGAACGGGTGGAAGATTCCCTACAACACCCGGACCTAGGACTTTCAATGATGCCCGAGAAGCATGGAAGGGCAAACCCGACTTCTATTGGGGACAAACCAAAGAATTCACCTCTAATGATTTCTCATGGCCCCCCTCCCACGACCCTAGCCAAAAAAACATAGAAAGGATGTTGCAACACCTAGTTACATCCCAAGAAGCTCAAATAGCTAAGCTCTCGGACCGCTTTAACCAACAAAAAGCCGAGATGGATAGGAAGATAGATAACCTTTTGAAATCCATGACCAATAGTGATAGGAAGGTTAATGTCATCTCAACTCCCAAAGCTTCCTGTGTAGAAATTAAGGACCCAAGGAAGTTAGCCAAGCACGTTCAATTCGTCAATACCATCACCTTAGTGAAACCTAATAGGACAAATGACGAAGTGAACCATGAGACGGTACTTGAGGTTAGTGAAACCCCTAGGAATGAAACAACCACGAAAGTAGATGAAGTAGGCGATGACTATTTCAATAAGTTTCCTACGGAAGAAGAACTCTCTCGCCACCCACACTTAGTACGCGACCTCCGTCACATGTATGTTAGGAGAAGCCCTAGGATCAAGTTTGGGAACCCTTGGAATCTTAACATACCATGTTGCATAGGACATCTTTTTGTGGCAAAGGCCTACATTGATCGCAAGTCCCCGATAAATATCATGACTAGCACCTACTATAATTGGGTAATGAAGAAGCCTATCCCAACTAGGCAAGATCCCGATAATCCTAGGGTTAGTTGTAATTTCCTTGGTAGAGTTAAGGGATTGCCCGTCTATGTAGGTAGTTTCACGTATCATACGGATTTCATAGTTGTGAATGATATTAGTACGTCCATAGATCCTAGCTTGTCCCACGTTATTCTATGAAAACCTTTCATAGAAAACACCGGGATGACTTATGATCCGTCGTTAGGAATAGTGAGATTCAAGGATGAGACCGATGACATAGCTTACCAAATGCCGTTTAAGATTGAAAAAATTTCCTCATTATCCAAATATGAAAAAGAACTTAAGTTATCGGTATACTATAGGAATGAAGAAGATAAGGAGAAGGGAGTAGATTATGTGATGGATAAGATCTTCGGTTTCTATAAGGATTGCTTGAAACTAGGACCGGAATATAGAACCGATTGGGGAGAAGATGACTTCTTAGAAAGATGCATAATAGGGTATTACTATAACATGGAAAACCCCAATAGAGACCGTCTTGAGGAAGAAGGTAACGGTAATGAAGTAACGTAGGGGCAAGACTTCGAGTCAGGCTACAAGACTCATAAATAAAGAAAAGCGCTTCGTGGGAGGCAACCCATGCTTAATTGTTTGCTTGTTTGTGTGTCGTAAATCTTTTATTGATTGTTTATTCTCATGTTTGAATTTGTGAAAATGCTTTATTTTGACTTTAACCTCATCTTAATTACATATAAAAGTATTTTACAAAAGGGATAAGTGTAGGGAAGATTACACATGTTTTTAAAAGAACGTGAACATGAGAATTACGATTATTAAAAAGATATACATGTGTGTTTGTTAGAGTCAAATGCTTGTATCGAGTCATAATGGATGTTTTGCAGAAATTGTTTTCCAGATTCTAAAGATATAAATTTTCCAGAATTTTTCCAGAAAATCGCAGACCAGTTTCTGTCAGGATAACCTGACGGCGTCAGGAGGAGTAGAAACACCTTATAACATTTTCTCGTTTTCTGTGCTACTTATAAATTTTTTGAATTTCTCAGGTCTTAATTTTCCAGAAAATCTGTAAACATCCATTCCACAAGCATTATATCCTAGTATAGTAGAGTCATATATAGTGTTACCACCGATTTTACGTGAAGGTTTCGTTTGTTTTCTTAAAGTGTGTAGGTTTTATTTATCAAGAAGAAGATACATAAGATTGGAAGGAGCTTTTCACGCATACATTCTTCTTGAAGAAGAATTTAACCACTACTTCACACGGATTCTACCGAGCTAATCATGTGAGTATTAGTTTCTTTTGTTTTTAATTACCTTCCATTATCATAACTTTGATACTTTCGGGGAACATTGGGGACAATGTTCAGTTTAAGTGTAGGGAGGGAAAATAAAACGAGAACTTTGAAACTATGCTTATCCTTGACTATTTGCCTTGTCCAAAATCATTTGTGTAATAAACCATGATAAATATCGGTTAGGGTAATTTTGGCACCAAATTTAAAATTTTTCATGACATGTAAGAGTGGGCCATTAGTCTTAATAAAGCGTCTCTTGGATAGGAAATTATATGACTAGCACAAAACCCCTTACTACTCAAATTCCACCCCAAAATGTGAGGATCGCCCTTAGATTTGTAGGAATTAAAGCATTCACCTTTAATTCTTAGAGAGTGTACCGGTAATATAATAGATTCTAGAACTTGTTTTGTGATGCATTCCGAGATCGCTAGTGAGACTACACTTGTGTAGTTAGGAATAACTAAATGATAAGAGGCATTAGGATAACCCTTGTTTGATACCCGTATTATAATTACTTCTTCCACATCGGTTGAGTAATTCCCCCACACCCTTGCGTTGTACTCATGTTTAGTACACGATAACCTTAGTTAACCCCTCAGAGCCCATCTTTTTCTCGGTTCTCGTGATGTTTTGGTTTTTTGGAATATCAATGAAGAGCATTGTTTACAATCCACCCCCAAATGTACTCCCAAATCGCCTTAGCCTACCTTGTATGCACTCACTTTTAGTACATTATTGTTATCATACTAAACCCTTAGTTCAATTATCTAGTTGCTTGCATAAGTTGCTAAGTCGAGTCATATCCTTTGTACACAATTTTGGGACGATTGGGACTCATGGGAAAAGTTAAATTTTATGAAGTGACGGGAAGGAACGTTAAATTCAAATTCCCTTTATTTATGTAATAATGTTGTCCAAGTGTTTTGTTCTTTTCAATTCGCGTCAAATTAGTGTTAGAGTAATAAAAACTCAAGTGTAGGGATGTGCCTATAAGTTATCGTAGAGGATGGTAGAGTAAAAGTGTAAAAAAAAAGAAAACAAAAAAAAAAGTGTTGAAAAAAAATGAAAAAAATATATGGGCTACCATCGTACATCTATCTTTAGATTTATGTTTGTTTGTTTCAAAGTTATTTAGAGTTTAGAGTGTCTAGTCTTGGCTTAGCAACGCCATTCTTCTCATGCTTGTAACATAAAGATTTTTGACTTGCCACCACTAAATCGCCTATCCCACCAAACCCTTTGTTTCCTTACTGTAAGCCTAACATTACAACCCTTTAAAAGACCTCTTGGATAGTTTTTCCTAGGTGCTTACGACAAAGCGATGGAGGTTTGATCTAGTCTCAAGCCTATGGTAATCTATGTACTAGGACCGGTTATTGAATGTTTATCTTCCATTTCCAATTTGATATATTTCATATACACCTGAGAGATGAGAGTATCCAAACACCACTTGTGAGGTGCTAGTATGTAATTTCCGTGCTTGTTATGACTTTTGCGGGGCATATACTTGTTGTGAATTGTTCTAAACTAATGCTTCATTACCCCTAACTTATAAATTAATTGGCCAAAAGCACATTTGCTTGAGGACAAGAAAATACCAAGTGTAGGGATATTTGATAAGGATTTAAAAGGTACATTTTTGAGGGGTCATTTATGCCCTTAATCGACCACTTTTATATCCGTTACTGCTTAATTTCGTTCCATTTCACTTTTTAGGTCTCTTGAAGGCAAATTGCTGGAATGACACTTATTCGGACGAAAAGGCGTGAATATATGAAGAAAATGGCCAAGTCAAGATCGAGACACTCAAGCTGCTGGAATTGAAGGTGATGGTGTCACAATCAGAGGGCGAAGCCATCGCAACATACTCCAAAATTGTGACGGCTCAATAGCGAATTTGCTATTTTGTACCTGACGGTGTCAGGCTTTAAAGAGTAGGGCGTCACAACTCAGACGGCCTAGATTCAGATCCCGACGGCGTCAGAAGATGAAGCCGATGGCTTCCCAACCATAAGGTGACGTCGTCACAAGGTTGCCGTGGTCAAGACAAAACCCTAATGGCGGCGATCTGACGGCGTCACAATTAAAGAGTGACGCCGTCGTAAGTTGTAACTCTATATATAGAATTCGAATTTTCAGACTTTTAGAGAGGTAGTTTTATGGAGTAAAACCTAATAACGATTTTTGGCTGTCTTGGGCAGTATCTTAGGGTTCTCATATCCTATTTTCCAACAAGATAAGTAATTTACTTCATTGATTCAATTATGTCTTCAATCGTATGTCTGTATGCTTGCATGTTTTCCATGTCCGGCTAATTTACTTGTGTGTTTGCTTAGATCTACGAAACCTAGGTATTGAATATTGATTGGTTGTCTCTTATCTTAATTGTAATTGGCCTAGGATTGCGATAGGTCATCTTTGTGTTTTTAATGCTTGAGTTGTCTTTGTGAACATTAGTTTATAATCGCCTAGAGTTGTTGTAGGCTAAAAATCCAAAGATAACCTTAGAGTTAGTTTATAAATCTTAGAGATTTTGTAGGTAATAACCTTAAGGTAGTTGTTAGGTTCCCATATATGTAACACAAGCATCAATAGAAGAAATAGAGAAGAGAAAGGATCGGATAAACAACGAACCAAATACCCATACATGTATAAGTAGAGAAAGGTTATGCGTAGAGTATGAATGAGAGATAAATTGAACAACCAACCCTCAAGTGAGGGTTATTACAAGGTATTTATAGGAGAGGGAGCTAGGGCAACACTCCTAGTCCCTTCCTTTTCCTTATTGGACTAGGCCTAGGCTTATGGTCCTTCTACATAAGCCTAAGGCTAATTACTAACATAAAGGCCATATTAAGCTAACTATTACATATGAATCACTAACACTTGAATTAGGTTTAGGAGTGATTCCAACAATCTCCCCCTAAGTGTTGGTGATGAGTGAAAGAATGATATATGATGTAGGTGCTGATGTAATAGTAGCTTTGAGATCTTCTGACATTCTTCTTTCTTGTGAGAAGAATTGTCTTGATTCGAACAATCTCCCCAGTGTAGAGAAATTGTTTCTTTGAAGTATTCTGCTTTGACGTCACCTTTTTCTTTGTTCTTTTGTTCTTTGTTCTTTAAAAGTGATAGTATGTTGTTGTTGTCTGCATCAGGTCAGCTTTGCTGCTCCAGTGTCTCCACGTCTTTCTTCAACATGCTCACACACTCTTTGACGTTGGATTTCAGTACTGATGAAGTTCTCTTAGTCTTTAAACTTTGCAGATTCTTTGACTTTGACGAAGAATCATTCTGACTTTGTGTTGCCTTTTGAGTAAACTTCCATTAGTAATGTTGTTGGTATGAGCATGTGAAGAATCTGCACGATCAGTCTTCTCCAGAGCTTCCATAAGAAGTAAACATAAGAAAGGTTAGTAATAAGCGGATTCCGGCAGTTACAAGTTCGAACTTCAAGAGTGTTAACAGCATAGTGTGAAAACACAACTCTAATTCTCACAAAGGACGTTCCTGAACTGGAGTCCCACAAGTGAGATAACGCTATGTATCGAAGTACACCTACAGTTCAGATGAGTCGCTGAGGTACACCGAAGCATCACCCCACGACTGTAGACCGTTTGAGACACACTAAGCGTAATCCACGGGGAGTTACCGAAGCGACCTGCTGTCAGGGTTGTTTGATGTTGACCCTGGCAGGAGTTTCCATTCAATCACTGAGGATCACAATAGTGAACCTCTCACAAATTTTCTCGACAGATTGCTAGGATCTGTGTAGGACTCGATAACGTACCACTGTTGTTCTTATTTTTGAACAACAAGTGATGAAATGTCAAGTGTACCTAAGAGATCTTTTGATGAATCTCGTGGCTCTAGACTCAATAGTGCGTTTTGGTTTTCCTGAGCGGAGACTAGGGAGAGGATCTCCTTCTTCAATACCAGCAATCTCTAAGAGAAAGTCGATAGTTTACGTAGGGTTCCTTGTGAGAATGAAACAAGCTTCTGTTGAGAGAAACTTGAGTGGCTAAGAAGGTTTAGTGCATGCGTCACTGGGTCCATGACGACTTTGATCTTCAATACCGGCGTCATCAAGTGACAACCAGTAGCATATGAATTGAACCCGGTGTCTGCCCTAAGTTGAATAATTTGGAGGGCTATTTGTTTTCACCCTTTTCTTTACATTTCTTTTTAATTCTTCAACTCCTTCTTTCTTCGATTCTCATTTTCTCCTTTTTATAATCATACCTAAGGACTTCTAATTCTAACTATTGGTAGTGTCCTTGGGTAGATCCCTCCGGCTTTGGCGGATCATAGGACGGTTATTCCTAACCTTAATCACCTTATAACTCCATTGCCATAAAACCATTTTCATGAAAAATCTCTCAAAGTGTTTGTGAATGAAAATCATGTTTGAACACTTCAAGAGTTTTAGATTTTCAGAAATACTCCCCCTCTACATGTGCTTTAGAGTTTTGACAGAAATATGCACAGTGAGGAAAGAGCGCGCACTTTTTGAATTGATCGACTCAAGATAGACAATTCCTTGCGAGACACGATTACGTTGCATAGTTAAAGAGATACATTGTCAGCTTTTAGGCGACAACTAGCTTTAATAACTACCTTGAAGATGTGGACAACCCCGAGAGGTTGTCAAACCCGTCAGAGTTCATGTCTATCAAGAGCTTCTCGAATAGGTACAATTTACTTGGATAGGTCTTGGAAGACAAATCTTTTCAATGTATGACTGTTCAGTTCCCATCAATTCATGGGTTGAAGTCTATTCACACGAGGATTCAATAGCAAAACACAACATATTTCTTATCACAAAAATTTTCTCCCCCTCAAAAATGGCATATAATTGTTATTTTTTAAGAAATGTTGAGAATAAATATGACCATTTTGAGTTTTGTGGGAAGATTACACAAAGAACAGTTTGTGAACAAAGTTTTTAAGTCAAATACTTCCCCTCAACAAGTGATATAAACGGTTGAGGTTTTGAAAATCATTAGGAGAAGTACTTGTTCTTTTGAGCAAAACCTTGAAAAAAAATGAAAGGTTTGATATGTTTTACTCAAAAGTAAGAAGCTTTCGCTCCTTTCATAAGGATTGTGGCACTGAAGTGTTCTACAGGGTCCTTTATTTACAATAACGGGTTGTACACTGTTATGTGTGCACAAGCCATTATCATATATAATCACACAACCAAATAACTATGAAATTGAAACAGATTAAGGGGTACCAGGAATTTCAGGTAGGTCAGCAAGAACTTCAGGAATGCGAACTGGTCGTTGATAGCCTGTGAGATTAATGCGTTGACGACCACCGACGAAACTCTCCAACGTTCTGAATTGGTCCCTTTGAAACAACCTTTCATCAATCATCTTGATGATTCTCTTAACATCCCGTCTTTCCTTAGAAGTCCATCTCTTTGGTGACCCAATGCCTTGCTGAATCGCCTTTAACCGATATGCTAGCCCATCTCTTACATGCTTCAACGTTGAATCCCCAAACTTATGAATCTCATTACACGCCATTAAGCAGTTGCGGTGAAGTGCACTTCGGTAGACTACTCCAAAGGGTTTGCTGATGAGAGTGAATTGAGGTTGATGGTTGATGTCAGGAAGTTCTAGCTGAGGTCTGGTGAAGTTGACACGAGTCTGATACGACTCAACAGCAAGTTGCAAATCTTCTACACGTTCCTGGATCACGATGCTTCTGATGAAGATGAGCAAGGACTTGATGTATTCGCGTTGAATTTCAGTCGAGAATTGTCTCATTCTTCCCTGTACTTTGGCAAGATACAGATCTTCAATGTCATTGAGAGACAAATTCTGAAAGTCCGCTTCACAGAATGCATAGTCCTTTTCGTCTTGTCGTTTGACGACAATATGCTTGAGAAAGGTGTAATCCCATTTGGACGAAAGAGCGACATGCTTAACAGCAACGATCCCTTGATTATTGAACACTTCATGTTGAGATTTACGAACCTGGCAGCTTTTGTAGTAGATTCGTCGGCGTTCCGGCCAATGGTGAATCCCGTACAGTGCATTGAGGTCATACTCTTCCACTATGTTGTTGAACATGTGGGTAGAATTTTCCTCGATAGCTATGCAGTTGGAGTAAATGGCTGTCGGGAACGGAAGTGTCAGTGATGTAGCGTATTTCTTTGTCACATCGCTACCATGTAGAAGAAATTCCAGGTCGTTGTTGAAGAAGTATCGAAATGGAATCTTAGGTTGATTTGGTTAACCAATGGTAGGTAGAGGTTTGGTCCAATCTGTGTAGTATGGAGTGTTGTCTTTTCGGGTGTGGTCGATGTTTGCTTCAGGGTTGAGCCAATCAATGTTGTTAGACATGGCTCGTGCTATGTTTTCAAGGTGATATTCAACCTCAATAGCACTTTCCGAGCTGTCTTTGAGTATTTGGAATGCTTCATTCTTGATTCGTTTCAACTCTGATTTCGTCATCTTGGCATGCTCCAACGTACTACCTCTTACCATATCTTGAACATCAGTTAAGGCGGGTGTAGCAGCAACAAGTGTGGAAAACCATTCGTATTCGGTGTCATCATCGTCTAGCCATGAAACGACATATGCCTTGGTCTTCTTCTTTTGAGGCCTAGAGGAGGATGCTGGTTCCTTTGTTGTGCTGGGAGAGATGGGTTGTTGTTGGGGTCAGGGATTTCCTCATCGTCACCACCCGTGTACTCAAAGTGATCACCAGTTTTCTGAGTCTGGGGTGGTAACTCAGAATCCTGAGATTTTTCAGTAGAAGAGCGAGGAGGAGATCGTCTTGGTGGTGAAGTCCTTCGGGGTGGAGGTGGCATTGAGGAAGATTCACCAGATTTCTTTGGACGTTTAGGTGCAGAATCCTTGTCCTTATCATCGTCATCTCTTGGTCGTTTTGGTTGACTTGCCGATTCTTTGCATGAAGACCTGAGTTGATAGTCTAATAGAGTCTCAAAAAACATAGCTTCATCCAAAGTGAAGGTGCCAGCTCTTTTTGACATTTGCATCACCAATTTAGCGATTAACTCAGTTTCAGAAAGGTCATATTCTTTGGCCATTATATTTTTAACCAATGCGACGATGTTTGGAGTAAGTTGTCTGGAAAATACTTCTCTAGTCACACCGGGGACAGTATCGAGAAGAAACTTGTGTGTATATTCTCTTGCCGTCTTCTCCAATTCCTTTTGGAAACCTCCTTTGATAAACTGCTGGATTTTTTCCCTTTCTGTCAACAACTCGTTTATCCCGTCTTGAAGAAAGTTGATTCTGTCAGCAAGTTGATTCAGCTTTTTGTTGGTAACATCCTTCTTCCGTACTTGCTTGGCAGCTTTAACAATCCTTGTTTTAGCCCGGTATAACCAAGAGTCTGTTGGTTTCTTCACTGATTTGGATGTGGATCTGGTTGATCTTTTGGATGGTGGTGGTGAAGAGTGAGAAGATGAGTCCGATGATGAGATGTGAGGTAACTCTGGATCCTTTGGTGGTTCAGAGGTTTGTTCTTTGGAACGTGCTGGACTTGGTAAAAGAAGGTCATCATATTCAACCTCGTCATCCTTTGCAGTCTTAGCCTGTTCTTCAGACTGAATCCTGGCCTCTTCCTCTGCTTTGGCATGAGCTACAGCTTCTTCATCAGTCTTTTCCTTCTCAGACTTTTCTTTTTCTGGTTCTTCAATATAAAAGTTGATAGAATCCTCAATCTGCCGTTGTTGTTGTTCGTGGGTGATGGTAGTACCAGTTCCCTTATCGGGTTGATTAACCGCATCAAGAACTGGTGTGGTATGAGCACCACCACTAGAACCTCCAGGGCCACGAGTTTGATCTTTTACGAATTCTTCGGCAAGATGTTTATGTCTGAGTTCCTTCAACTTCCTTTCATATTCCTTTTGCTCATCTATCGGTTCTTCTTCAGAGCTCTCCTTATCATGTTCAATCACAGGAGTCTTCCCTTTACCTTTGTCAGCTTGTGGACTGGGAGGTTTATCTACTGATTGAGTAACGTCGGTTTCAGTTTCAGAGTAGAAGACATCTTCGTCTGATTCAGTTTCTTCAGAGCTTTCATCCACTAGCTGTCTTTGCGGTTCAGGCTTGGGAGTGGGAATAGGAACAACTTCTTTAGAGGGAACTTTCCTTTTAAGTGCGGGTTTCCTCTTAGGGAACTTCCTTTTACTCTCTATGCTTGTAACACTCCCTGCACTCCCTCTTCTGGTCTTCCTGGTAGGTGTACCAGAAGACTTATCATCGAGAGAACCAACTTTACCTTCATCAACTGCTACCAGATACCTTTTGTATGAGTAAAGCTGTTTAATTGCATCAGAGAGAAGGTGGTCCGGCAGCACAGCACCTTGTTTCTTTGTTGTTGACTCCTTGAATCTGACCGTTAGAGTAGGTTCATACAACATGTCGTGATTGTTGGGGTCATTGAGTCTCTTGGGGATATCAGGATTGAGTCCAAGAGCTCTTTGGATCAACAGTTTTGTATATCTGATATAAGGGATCTTTGAGCCAAGCTTCTTGAGGAATGTCATCATGTCGTCCCATATCAGAGCTTCGACTTCAATGTGCTTCATGTTGACCAAAGCCCAAAATATTTGCAGTTCCATGAGCTTGGGATGCTCATAGCCACTGTCACGACCAGAAACAGACTTGGTGATGATGATGTAGAGAGTTCTCCAAGGTTGAGGAATATTCTTAAGATCCACATGTGAATGCTTAGTGATTACTCCTGTAGCTTCGTCATAACCAATATCTATTAGGAACTGTAGAACAGTCTCTTCAATTGGTGTGGCATTGAGTTCGGTTGGCTCGATGATCGGAATGAGAAGAACAGCCCTTAAGTCTGCAGGTGTGATGGTGACTTGTTTGTCATTGAGAGTCACTGTCATAGCGTTTTGTCCTTTGATCATTTGCATTGAAGTCCAGAACTGATGAATATAGATCTCAGGCACTGTAGCAGAATTTGAGAGCATATTCTGATAAGGATGATTCTTCAGAATATCCACAGCAATCAAGCAAGAAGACTCTGAGCAGGTGAGAGTTTCAAAGTCAACACGAAGGTTGTTCTTTCCAATCTTCATCGGATAGCCATTAGGGAAGATATCATCAACGGTGAGAACATTTGGTGCATCCACATTCATTTGAGCATGTCGTGATCTGAAATATATTCAGCCAAAAGAACCAACATATCGAAAGACATTATGTTAGTCAACAGATGGTTTTATTGTCTAATTATTGAATGTGCAATGTTGATGATTGTTACGAGTCCAAAGTCACTTGTTTGTACAATAGTCCAATGACGTCGTGATAAGTTTCGTGAGTTAGATAACTTTAAGTTTTAAAGTTCATGTTATCACTTATTTTTCACAACATATTAAACGTTTAAGCCCATTAGTGACATTATTGGTTTCGTGACGTTATGATTTATTTATTTACAAGTTTGCACGCGTAACAATTCATGATTAAGGTTAAACAAGGCTTAGGCGTAGAAATGGCAACTTATGCGTAAACAGGAGAGGTATACGCGTAAACGCAAGCTTATGCGTAGGATCCTGACTTACGTGTAAGAATTATTACGCGTAGGAAAAGGGGACCTTATGCGTAGAGCTTACGCGTAAGCGTATATAAAACCTTACGCGTAAGGCTTACTCGTAAGAGTAGACCTTATGCGTAGAGGTCACTGTTTACGCATATCCTTCACAGGATACGCGTAGTCCCTTATGTAGAACCTTACGCGTAACAGCTACGCGTAAGATTACTCTTACGCATAACTCTCTACGCGTAAAGTGATCCTTATGCGTAGTTTGCTAGTAACCTTGATTCTGATTTTTACGTGTAGCAAACCTGAAATAATAATCATCATAGCATCAATATTAACATTAACATTCATTTATTTTTCAGATCATAGCATGAAAACGCATCAAACAGTTACGCGTAAAAACACTTATGCGTAGTCCTAAACCCTAAAGTTCAAGAATTACGCGTAAGATATCTAGCCATAGGAATTGCACCAAAGTTTTTCTGGGAGGTCTAGGAAGCCTAAAGAGTTGTTTTATCCAAGTTTTAACATCAAAATCTAAGTGAATCAAAAATACCCAAACCGTATGAACATAAACCCTAGTTTCCAATTTATGAATCATTAGTGTTTCTGGGTGATATCTGGGCCTAGATATGATCAATTCAACTTGAAAACAACCTTATACAACAATCTTTATCACCAAAAAAGTTCTCATTTGAAAACACCCAAACCCACGCATAAACCCTAGTTTTCAAAATCAATCAATTCGTGTTTCTGGGTGCGTTTTGATGATGGAAATGGTTTCAGTATGATTAAGTATACGTTTTGACACAATCACATTAACCAAAAACACACGAATGAGTGATTTGTGTTCATAGCTTACGCGTAGAACACGAATCACATTCAAACTCATCATTTGACCGTTGGATTTGATTAAAAATCAAAACCATTGTTTAAAAACATGTAAAGATTATTAAACCACTTACAAAATGATGATCCAATACACGGAAATGAAGATCGAATTATAGGCGTAGGATATGGTTTGGTAAGATATTAAATGAGAAGAGTTAATGTTAGGTGAAGGTTTTATTAAAAATGAGTTTGAGCTTTTGGCAGTTTTAGTCCTTCCACCTTAACCATTTTCATCCAATGCCTTTAACTTCCATTTTGGTTACCAAACGAAGAATATTTGGAAACAACTTTGACGAAACTCCCCCTCGACTTAAGAAATAATGAAAGTTTATACATTTTAGTCCGAGGAGTGTCAGAAAACCAGAAATGTGACCATCATTATTTAAAGAAACAACCGGGATAAGATAACATGCAAGTACAAGGTTTTATGAAACTGAAAAATATTTTCTTTCTCCCCCTCAACACTTGATCAGAAAAATACTAAATTTTGAAAGACTTGAGTATTGACGGAAGATTTGTACTTGCCATGTTAAAAGAAATATAGATAGAAGAATATTTTTGATGTTTTATAAGGTTTTATATTTTTGTATTTTGTTTTTGAAAAATATTTACAAGAGAGATTTGGTGTTTGACTGGTTTTTAAGAATGTTTTAAGAGTTCATCCAGTTCCTCTTGGGTCAAACACCGCATACCAATCCGGTGGACCAACTCATTAAACCTAGCAGGAGCTAAGGCTTTGGTGAGAAGATCTGCCAATTGGTATTCTGTACCCACAAAATACAATTCAACAGTACCCTGTTCCACGTGGTCCTTGATGAAATGATATCGAAGATCGATGTGCTTTGATTTCGAATGTTGAACTGAATTGCACGAGATCGCAATAGCACTCCGATTGTCGCAGTACATCGGGATTCTGTCAAATACGTAACCATAGTCTTTGAGTTGTGTTCTCATCCAAATGACTTGAGCACAACACGCCGACATGGCTACATATTCTGCTTCGGTTGAGGACAGCGATGTACAGTCCTGCTTCTTCGATTGCCATGACACCAGTTTATCACCAAGAAATTGTAAAGCTCCTGAAGTACTTTTACGTGAATCTAAGCATCCTGCGTGATCAGCGTCTGAAAAAGCGATTAGTTCAAAACCAGAATCCTTCAGATACCAGATCCCCAAAATTAATGGTTCCCTTGATGTATCGGAGGATTCTTTTAGCCTCTGAGAGGTGGGTTTCAGTTGGTCTCGACTGATAACGGGAGCAAAGATAGACGGAAAAAACAATATCAGGTCTGCTAGCTGTTAGATACATGAGAGACCCAATGATACTACGGTATTTGGTAGGGTCCACTGTTGGAATCGCTCCTAACTCGTAAATGGAACGACATTGACGGGATTACTATTTCTATCTCTGTTACCTTAAACACATGGTCTTGTTATGTCAATTACCCATAGATGTATGTGTTTGGGTATATAAACCCGTGGATACTTCCATGGAGGGGTGAGACTCTTAGTGTAATTTTCATTTTCCAATAATAAAACACACACTAGTTCTCTCCCTTCTCTCTTGTTTCTCTCTCTAACTTGAAGATGGGTTTCTTCCATCTTCCAAGACCTCCCGATTCACAAAATATTCCATTCATACGATCCTAACATTGGTATCAAGAGCCCGGTCGGTTTGTTATTTATGGTTGATTTTGGTGATGTTATCTTGTCAAAATCTTGTGTTAAAAATCTGTTTTTTTTTTCTTAACCGTTCATATTTTTTTGGGTTAACAGGTTATTTTTTATTCATGTGTGGTATCCTTGTTTTGGTCAAAAAGTCCTGATCTTTCATGTACATCTGTCTTGGGTCTTATCCAAACAGTCACTTATATGCTTTTTTGTACCAAATAACGTGAAACAAAAGTGGTCAATCCGTCAGATTCAGTGGTCAAAACAGTCAAAAGAAGCATCTTTTTATGATGTTTCTGGGTTAGTATGAAGACTGGTCGGATAACATGGTCGGAAAAACTCGCCGGAAAAAGTCAAAGGGTCAAAACCCTAAACTTACGCATAAGGAGTATCTACAGAGTTGTTACGCGTAGCTGTGAAGTTACGCGTAAGGAATGGGTTACGCGTATGCGTTTACGCTTAAGCCTTGGCTTACGCCTATGGCCTACGCATATGTTTACGCGTATGCTTACGCATAAGCATGACGTTACGCGTAAGGCTACGCATAAGGACCAAAACATTTTTTACGCATAAAGTTTTTTGCAAAGTTTCGAGTAAAAACTGTAAAAGTTATGCGTAGACTTGACTTAACATGACCACTTCGACCACAAAGACCAATTACCAAAACAAAATACAATATGACCTCAGTCAAGAACCTCATCAGTCCGAATGTTCCTATACCAAAAAATAATCCTACATCTAGACTCACTTCAAAGGACCCTCACATCACTCCCCATCTCTTAATCAATCAAGACTCTTAACAGTAAAATTGTTTCACTTGAAGTAGTCTCATCACCGATTCATGATACTTTCCGAAGATAAAGAAAGAGTATAACAAGTATGTTATATCTTTACTTTCATTCGTTCCTGACTCAAAATAGAAAAAAAAAAACGAATTACACTAAATTGAACCTACCCGAGACCTTGTTTGTCACAAGACCTTGATGCCTCATAGAATCATTGTAAAAGAAAGAAGTGGGTTCTGATGACGGAGATTTTGATATGACGATTTGGTGAGAATAACGATTACATGGGGGCGGATACAATTTACTTTATGTGTCTGAGATTGTTGGATATTATCTGCTTTGAGATGGGTGAGTCAAGTTAGGTGAGATAAGAAGATGGTAGGCGTAATATTTCAGAAGTGATTTTTAGGTTTAGGGTAAAAGTGTGACAAGGTATTTTATAACCGGTTATAAGGGTTGGTTGTTGGATCGGGTATCTAGCTTGTGACTGGATCGGGCCTCACTCATTTCTGAAATGGGTTTTTGCTAACATTCGTCTATGGGCTGATATCATCGGACCGATTGGATTTTTTGATGGGTCTAGTACCATGAAGTATGATCACATAAAATTGTTATCCGATTATTTTTGTAGAAAAATATTGGATATAAATGTTTTGATATGTTGATATGAAGAGTGGTATTTTGGTATATTTTCACGGGGATACATTTTTTGACAAGATCGGAAAAACCATTATCAAAGTTCATCTTAACCGTTAATGAATGCTAGTTTTGAGCATTAACCGCAAGATGTGACTACGGCGTTAATTCTTTATTATTTATTTGAGGTTGAAGTGGGATATCACGGGTGCGTGTACTTAGTATCTGAAGATATCGGGGTTGGTTGGATGCATGATTCTTTGAGATCCTTGTTCGAGCTTTAGCCGTTTCGAATGACAAAGACTTGAGTTATCTAGTTGAACCTGATGTAAGGAGTTACGTTGTTGTGCTCACAGCTTATAACTATCACTTTTAAGGAGTTACGTTGTTGTGCTCAAGTGTCACACTACGGTGTGGATAATTTGAGAAACTTTAAGTTTACCTTTTTTCCGATTGTGATAAGAAAAAGGGTTCTTCGTCTGACAATAGTGCAAGTTTAAGTCACAAGTTCGGGTTATTTTTCTTCAGTCTCAAGTTCGTCATATTGGGTTTTATCCATCAGTAGTCACTACAAAAAGCCGTCAGAATGATAATGGGGTCGGTAAAGAGTTAGCTGAGAAGAGTATACACGAGTAGAGAAGTTTTATCAGCAGCTGATTCTCACAAGATATTTATGGTACTTCACACTTGTTCGATTACTTGAACATACACGGTTTTGATGTCTCCAATTTCATCATCAACATACGTGGTGTATGATTCTGATTCATTGAAAACATCGGTGGGAAGAGAGTATAGGTGTTCCTTGCTTCTTTGATGTTTTTGGATTTTTTTTCGAAAACCCGTTTCCCTTCATGAATTTCTTCAATCAGGGGGAAGAAATGAGACGATCTGTGGTTTAAACGTCTCACTTTGGTGTTATCGTCTCACTTTCACAGAGTTATCATGCGTGAAGTTACCTAAATATGATGTTTTGATGCCTCACACACGGTCATCTTATCGAGTAATTGCATATTCACTGGTAACTATTATTCCGATAGACCGCAACATTCGGGGGGAAGTCATTTCATTTCGTCTTTCGTGGTTTGTTTGGTGTGAAGCATCTATATATGTGAGAAGATCTGGTTGATTTCTTGCATGTTACCCCCGAACGGATTTTCCGCAATAAGTCAGATTTACCTTGTGTGGTTTACTGCTCATCTACAAATTCCGCTGCGTACTGAAAACGTCAAAAGTTAGAGGAAATGTTCACTACATCAAAGTTTCGAATCTGCTAAAGACGGGTGTCAGTTTGGGGGGAAGCTGATTCAGAAACTTCGCCAAAAAAGGAGTGTACGGAGAAGCTGCTAAAGACATGCAACATGAATTGGGGGGAAGTTAATCCAATTTACGCATATTACATCATTTGCCTACAAGTGAAGGAAACGGTTCTCAAGTCAAGGTACCAGAAGAAGACAAAGAGCGTAAACTTTCATCATCCTCAGCACTTGAAGAGCTTATGAAGACCTTTCTTTATTTGTTTTCTATACTTGTAGTAAATGTTGTAAGTAATCCCTTATGTCGTCCCATTGGGGGAAGATTGTTGGAATCGCTCCTAACTAGTAAATGGAACGACATTGACGGGATTACTATTTCTATCTTTGTTACCTTAAACACATGGGCTTGTTATGTCAATTACCCATAGATGTATGTGTTTGGGTATATAAACCCCTCCATACTTCCATGGAGGGGTGAGACTCTTAGTGTAATTTTCATTTTCCAATAATAAAACACACACTAGTTCTCTCCCTTCTCTCTTGTTTCTCTTTCTAACTTGAAGATGGGTTTCTTCCATCTTCCAAGACCTCCCGATTCACAAAATCTTCCATTCATACGATCCTAACATCCACCAATTTCCCATGTAAATCAGCGTCTAGCTTCTTGGTATGAGCCATTGGTGTGGCATAGGTGTCACAGTTTTGCATTCCAAATTTGTGTAACAATTCAAGGGCATATTTGGACTGACTCAAGAAAATACCACGGGGTGATTGATGACCTTGCATTCCAAGGAAGAATGTGAGTTCACCCATCATTAACATTTCAAAATGTTTTGTCATAAGTTTTGCAAAAGCATTTGAGTATTTTAAATGTGTTGACCCAAAAATGATGTCATCCACATAAACTTGAACGATTAAGATGTGAGCCCCGTGATATTGTATAAAGAGTGTAGGGTCGACTGAACCTTTGGTAAACTTATTGGCAATAAGGAAGGATGATAACTTATCGTACCACGCCCGAGGGGCTTGTTTGAGACTGTAGAGAGCTTTCTTCAGTTTGTAGACATGATTAGGGAACTCTAGATCAAAGAATCCTTCTGGCTGGATTACATAGACCGTTTCTTTCAGTTGTCCATTGAGAAAAGCAGTTTTTACATCCATTTGAAAGACCGTGATGTTCATGTGAGCAGCAAATGCCAGAAAAATCCGAACAGCCTCAAGGCGAGCAACCGGAGCAAATGATTCTTCAAAGTCAATACCCTCTTCCTGTCTATAACCCTTAGCCACCAGACGTGACTTGTTTCGAATTACGGTTCCTTCAGCATCCAATATGTTTTTCCAAATCCATTTTAGACCAATGACGAAGACCCCTGTTAGTCTTTGTTGATCCCAGTTGAGCAAACGATCTAATATAGAAACTGACTTAGAATAACAACTTATTAAGTATTATGCGGAATTTAACACTTAACCTTAAGAAGAAGAACAGTTAATACTCAACACCTCAATATTATTTATTAATACGAATACTCTTACAGTATTAGGGTTTTGCAACCTTGAAGTGTATCGACCTTTAGATATAAAACTTATGTATATCTAATCTAACCTAGGACTTCCTTTTATAGACTAAGGAGTCCTTTACATAATACAATACGTAACCTACAAGATAAATATCTTTACCATATTTATCTAATACAATAAACTAAACCGACTATACAAAACACTAGCAGTGGTTACAATATATCATCCGTGATTACACATTACTACTAGCCGTGGTTGTCTTTATCAGCGGTTACATTCTTCTGTCCGTGGTTATATCAAACCTGTCCGTGGTTCCAGAACTTAAAGTAATTCATGATTCAAGGAACCAAAAACCCAACAATCCTCCCCTAAACTTGATACATTCAAACAGAATTCTAAAGTTTCCTTTAAGCTCAAAACATCTTAAATGGAGGATGTAGCCAAACACTTATGAGATTTAAGAATTTTCTCATATTTCTTCAACAAATCATAGGCTTGACCATCATAGGGTAACAGCATCTTGATAATACCAGGTTTCAACATCTGAACAATAATTTCTGGATACTTATTCAACTGAGGATAATCACCTTCTACTAGCATGTGAATAACTTTTCCAGAAACAGTTAAAACATGAACTCCACAAGTTTGATATAAAAACCATCTTGTTACAGTACCATTGTAGAGTCCTTTCCATTCAGGTTCATCATGAGTTGGTTCAAATAAAATCTTCAAATTATAATAGACCAGTCTCTCATGATAATCAGTTGGATGTACTTCACCAAACTTATTCTTGTAAAGTCTCCAAAGATCCATCAAATCATCCCTTTCAAAATACTGAAGCATTTGTGAAAATTTATTATACTCATAAACTTCATTGTTGAGTCTTTGAATTTTCCAAACTCCTTCACTTCCATCATTAAGCTTAAACTCATAAGAAATAATTTGATTAACATCTGCAACTTCTTTCAATCTTTTAGAATCAGATGTCTCTTGAATCTCAGATTTTCTCTTTCTTTTACTTTGCATCCACTCATCATGCTTCTTAATCCACTCTTCTTCCTTCTCAGAATTCGTTGGACAGTAATCATCATGATTAATCTTCATACATCTTTCATAAATCTCAAGAATTCTTTTAAATGAACATTTACTAAGATTTTCAGAAATGTGAATGCCTGAATTCTTAATAATTTTCATTAATACATTCCTCATCTGTGCCATTGAAAGAGGTTTCTTTCTTATAACTTGCTTCCTTTCTTTACCAACCTTTCTTGCCCATTCACCTAAAAGCCTAGCTTTTTCCTTATCATCCAACAAATTCCATTCTTGTACAATATATTCATCATTTATTTGTTGAGAAGCTTGAAGAAAGTTTTGTGATTCATACCATATAGCTAACATTCTCTGATTAGCTTCCTCTTCTTTCTGCTTTCTTTTCTCTAAAGCTTCTTGTTCTTCAGCAACCATATTTTTTACAAACTCTGCATCATAAGCTTCTTGTTCTGCTTTAGATTTAAACTTCAATTTTGGTACTGCAACCCCTTTACCTTTTTCAACATCAGATTGAACCACATTCTTCTTCAGAGGTTCACCAATAACTAAAGTTTTTCCTCTGGGTTTGAGTTTAGTTGCAGTAGATGGAACAGATATCACAGGTGTAGAAATAGATGAATTTTTGCTTAGATTTATCAATGTACTAGCAGCTTCTTTCTCAACTTCTTTAGACTTAGGTGGTGATACAGAGAGAGTTGTGACAACAGTGGAAGTGGTTATAATAGCAGTGGGTATGATTGTAGTAGGTATAGTTGTAGTGGTTATAGTTGCTATGTCTGTTACAGCATCAGTGGTTAGAAGTGTACTAACCGTGGTTTTAGACATACCATTAGTGTTTGTGTTCTGTACTACATCTTCTACAACTTTCTTCACATTTTCAAGAACTGCCTCATTCCCATCTTTATCAAATACCAAAAATGTTTGATCTCCACTATCAACATCTTCTTCCATAGATACATTAACAGCCTCCCCTGAATTCATGCCTTCACTCCTCCCCTGTTTGGATACATCCTCCATATTCAGAGCTGGAGAGGAGTCCACCTTCTTTTTCCGAAGCTTCCTTAAAGCAGCAAGCCCAGGCCTTTTTATCTTCTCCAAAACCAAAACCCTGCGCTTCAAGCGCCTAATATCCTTTTCATGAAACCCTGCCAATTCTGTGAGATTCGAGATCGTCTCCTCCATCTTGGTACATTTAGCCGTCAATTCATTTAAGCGTTCAAGAATATCCTCCCCACTTCGACCTGTGTGAACTGGTCCGAGAGGTGGTTCATTGGAAAAGTCATCGTGTACAAACTCAGAATCCGTCAATTCATGTTCAGGTTCCAACCTATCCTCATCACTTCGAGCTATGTGAACTGCTCTGAGAGGTGAATCCTTGGATATAGAAAACATAGCATCAGACCGAGCCTGAACATCTATGCACCCTGTATTAGCCAAGTGGCTAGGGATTCCTCCACCTGTGTTAAGTTCCAAGGAACTCTCCACATTAGGAGTTGCCAAAGGTTGGGTCTTATTGATGTTTCCACTATCCTGATCAGCATCTAAGCATGTATCAGTAGTGGAAGCCCTTCCAATCATGTCACCTTCATCACCTGTGACAGCCTCATGAGCAACACCACTAGCACTATCCTGAGGTAGCTCAGTGCCCTTCAATCTCCTAGTGAAAACAATGGTTGTATCAGTGGTTTGAGATTGACTAGAAATGGGTTGAGATACACTATCAGCAGTTACAGGTATTCTATCAGGGATTAAAGTTGCATCAGCAGTGGTTTCAGTTGGAGTAGAATCCTCATCAAACTCATGATCAGTGGGCAAAGTAAGCATATGAGGAAATAAAGGAACTTCTATTGTGTTTACATTTTGTGGCTGATTCCTCATATGTGCAAAAACCTTAGAAAGCATATGATTTACTTCATACTCCTGAGTATGCTCAACAGGCTCCTCTATTTGACTTTCCACAATCAACTGAACAAACCTAGGATACAAATAGTATTTACCCTTTTTCCTAATGTTTTGAACTAGCCCCTCATAGATCATCCTAGACCAATTGAACTTTCTTCCATCAGACAAACAAATAATAGCAGTAGCAATTTTGGAAGGAAAGTCATTAAATCCGGTGGTCTTATTGCTCATACACATCAATAAGGTGTGAATAAGAAACTTCCATTGTTTTGAAAAGAAACTCTTAAAATACTGTACCTTATCACCTCTGTGGGTATAACCTAACCTTTCCAAACGAGCAACAATCTCAACATCTGAAAGATTATCAACACCATCAGCATCATCAAGCTTTAAAACATCCCTAATGATCTCCTCGAAACGAAATAGCCTTCTCATCTACAACAGTGCTAAACACTTCTACTCCATCAACCTTTTCAAGCTTAGCATTCCTCCAGAACTGATGTATGTAGGCTTTAAAAATGGTTGGTGTAACAGTTAAGGCATAGTGAATAGGACTGTGAACAAGGAAATCAATCATTTGATGAAACCCTTCAGATCGATCATTCTTTGTAAGAATAGCAACAAGGTTATGTGAAGTAGAATACTTTTCAGCCATTGTGATAAATGAAGGTTATGATGTGGGTTTTGTGAATTATGCAAAGATAAGTGATTAGGGTTAGTGAGAGCGCCAATAGAAGTGGTTTGAAGATCAAATAAATGATCCATCCGTGATTTGGGGAAAATAATATACTTTTGCAAAAGATACCAAGCAGCCCCTGTAGTATACAAATCAAACGAAATGCTATCCGCGGTTGCAGAACAGCTATCCGTGTTTAGAAACAAACCATCCGTGGATACATAGTAACACTCCAACCAAACTTCCAAGAGGTATAGAAAGTAAATCTGTGGTATAATGAAATAGATCTTACAAAAATATGAAGGATTACACAATTTTTTTTTTTTTTTTTAAACAAACACAAGCAGCTAACACATCAGCTCCTATGTACACAGATCCTTCATACCTGCAAGATAAAAACACAAAACAAACACAGAGAAGAAGGTTATGGTTATCAGTGGTTAGAAAAAGCCATCAGTGGATCCAAATGACCTATTCGCAGTTAGAACAGGTAAGTCAATATGGTCAACTTTTTGGATTAATATTAGTCCAATACCCAAGAATCTCATTAACTCCTCAACCACATTTAACATGCCCCTCATTTACTTCCAAAACCCATTACTTTGCCTATATAAAGAACTCAAAACGCATATAACTCACACACCAATAACATCAAAACCCTAAATACTCCAAAATCCACAATCAACTCCAATCACCATGTGGAACCCTAGTTGGAATAAACCAGAAATTGTTGATCTAACAACCTCCTCATCCTCATCATCATCAGAAGAAGACACTAACCCATGGCATTTTTACCTCCCTCCACAAGAAACAAGACCAAGAAAATCCCCATTTCTTCCATCATCAGAAGATGATAGTGTGGTGGATCCAAGTGATGCAGCTGAGGACTCTGATGACTCCTCAAAGAAGAAAACTTCAAACCCCCAACCTTCATCATCCCAACCCCAAACAAGACCACGAGCAAGAAACCCACCACTCCCAAACAACAGAGAGGTGGTTCTTGGTCTACCAGCACCAGGTTGTGGTGCTTCTTCACATATCGTAAGGGGGAAGGGAAAAAGGAAAACGGAATGATGCTTTTTGGTGAAACCAGAAGATGCAAGTATGATATGACTATGTCCTTCGTGCTTCATCTACTGTGGTCATCGTCATCATCAACGTTTTCATCAATCCATCCTTTCCATTTTGATCCTTAGCATCCTCGTCATAGTAGTCATGCATTTCCAGCCATCGAGATAGAAGGAATGGGTGGTTATGCAAGACTTCACGAACGCATATCCAGCATCTAGTGTGAAAGATGTGAGCGATCATGCATATCCAACAGCATGTTAGATGTTGGAATAGATGATATGAACTAGATTAGGATTAGTAGATCATGTATAGCTCTTTTCTTGTAGTTGCATTTGATTGTACTCTGTAAGCTGTAAGCTGTTTTGAATGAATGAACAATGAACTTCAGTACTTCTTTTACATCTATAATGATCTTTCTTGTATCTGCAAAATTGGTTAGTGAAAACAGGACAACTAGCAGTGGTTTGAACCAAACTATCAGTGGTTAGAAACAAACTATCAGTGGTTAGAAACAAAAATAGCAAAACTAAGATTACATAATAACAGTTCAATACATATACAAACTAGTACAAAACAATTTGAGAATTTTAGAGATTAATCATTCCAATACTAACAACAAGATACTGAAACCTCCCCACATCAAAAGCTTTGGTGAGAAGATCAGCAACATTGAAATCAGTATGGATTTTTACCATTTGAATCAACCTTTTCTCATTACAATCTCTAATAAAATGATGTCTTATCTCAATATGTTTAGTTCTAGAATGTAAAACAGGATTTTTAATGATGCATATTGTACTGTTATTATCAATGTAAATCTTAGTATGCATAAAATTGTACCCAAAGTCCAGCAATTGATTCTGAATCCATAGAACTTGACCACAGCAACTAGCAGCAGCCACATATTCAGCCTCAGTTGTAGAATTTGCCACAATAGTTTGCTTTTTACACTGCCATGAAATAAGTCTGCTTCCCAAAAACTGACATCCTCCGGTTGTAGACTTCCTATCCAAACTAGCACCAGCATAGTCACTATCTGTGTAGGCCACCAAGTCAAAAGGAGAATCCTTTGAGTACCAAAGGCCCAATTTAGGATGACCCTTAAGATACCTAAAATTCTCTTAACAGAATTCATGTGTGATGAATTAGGTGTGACTTGAAATCTTGCACACACACATACTGAGAACATTATATCTAGCCTAGATGCAGTGAGATACATCAAAGATCCAATCATGGACCTGTACAACTTCGGATCAACTCTGGTACTTCCATCATCAGGTAGCAATGGTTTCTAAGTCTCCATTGGTGTACTAGCACTCTTCACATCCTGAAACCCAAACTTCTTCAAAACATCTGCTACATACTTATCTTGACTAATGAAGATACCATCAGTCCTTTGTTGAACCTGTAGCCCCAAAAGAAAGTGAGTTCTCCCATAGAACTCATCTGAAACTTATCATGCATAAGCTTTTCAAAATCTTTGCATAGCTCTTTATTGGTTGAGCCAAAGATGATGTCATCTACATAAACCTAAACCAGTAAAATATCATCTTTGTGCTTCCTTATGAACAAATTTTTATCAATCAGTCCTCTTTTAAACCCATTGTCCATCAAATAAGTGGACAGGCACTCATACCATGCCCTAGGAGCTTGATGCAAACCATACATAGCCTTCCTCACCCTGTAGACCTTGTCAGGATGATCAGGATCTTCAAAACCGGGAGGTTGACAAACATAAACCTCCTCATCAATTGTGCCATACAAAAATGCACTTTTAACATCCATTTGATACACAACAAAAATTTTGAATGAAGCATAAGCTAAAAACAATCGAATAGCCTCAATTCTTGCAACTGGAGCAAACACTTCATCATAATCCAAGCCTTCAGTTTGTGTGTATCCTTGAGCAACCAACCTTGACTTGTTTCTCACAACAATACCTCTTTCATCCCTTTTGTTTCTGAACACCCAATTTGTCCCAATTTCCCTCTTACCATTAGGAAGTTCTACCAATGTCCAAACCTCTTGAAGTTTGAACTGAAGAAGCTCCTCTTGCATTGATTCTACCCATCCTTCTTCAGATAATGCTTCTTCAACTCTCTTTGGCTCCTTTTGAGACAGAAAACAAGCAAACAGGCAATTTTTCAAATCTTTATGACTGTTTCTTTTGTGAAGTGATCTTGCAAAGAACCCATGTTCAGGAAAGGGTTCAGTGTTCTTAACCTTGCTTCTTGTTTGAACTGGAGTATTCAAATTTCCAAGTATTTGTTCCTTGGGATGAATCTTGTGTATCCTTGTTGAAGTAACAGGACTTTCATGAATGACATGTTCCAAATTAGTTAAATCAGCATTGAAGAAATCATCCATGTCTTCATCATCAGTAGGAGTATCAATTTCAATCAAAGCAGGCATATCAGGATCATGTGGATACTCCTCTTCACCATGTAATGGCTTTGCATGTGGTCCAAAGAAAGTACTACTATCAGTACTTACATCCGGGATTTCACTTGTAATTTCAGTGGTAGAAGTTGTTGGCTTAGCAGTGGTTGTATTAACTCTATCCGTGCTTATGTTTGGTTTATCCGTGCTTGCAGACTGCTTTTTCTTCTTTTCAATTTCTTCTACCAACACTGAATTATCTGTCAATAACTCATCCTTATCTTGATGATGATCACTATTGCCTCCAGTATTCAAGACATCATCATCAGTGGGACCTTGCTTTTCAATGATGGGTGAGACAGAACTAGCTTTCCACTTTTCAAACAAATAGAACTCTTGAGGAGAATCAGCTTCCTTAGAAATTGCTTCTTCACCAGAATTCTTTTGAGTACCTGCATCAACATTAGTGGAAGTTCCTGCAATGATAGGCTCATAATTCATAGATTTGGTTAGCATATCAATGTTAAACAGCCAGTCTGGTCCTTTGGTCTCAACACTAGGAGTCTTTTCACTGAATTGAACATGTAGATTTTCTTCTACAATTCTAGTCCTCCTATTGTATACTCTAAAGGCTTTACTATTTGAAGAGTAGCCTAAAAAGTATCCATCATCGGCTTTTTCTTGAAACTTGCCTAGGTAGTCTATGGTATTCAAGATAGTAACAGGACACCCAAAAGGTTTTAGGAATGCAATCATTGGCTTCCTATCATGTAACAGACTCATAGGGGTCTTGTTATGAGGCTTCACTACCTTACTTCTATTCTGCACATAACATGCAGTGCCTACAGCTTCAGCTCAAAAGGTAGTTGGTAACTTAGACTCTGACAACATAGTCCTAGCAGCCTCAATTAGTGTTCTATTTTTCCTTTCAGCCACACCATTTTGTTGTGGTGTTCTAGCAACACTAAAATGTCTTTCTATACCTTTATCTACACAAAACTGATTCATCACAGCATTCTTAAACTCAGTTCCATTATCACATCTGATTATCTTTACTTTATGATTTACTAGATTTTCTATCTTAGTAATGAAACTCTTGAGAACTTCACTAGTTTCACTCTTAGCAGCTAAAAAGTAAACCCAAGAAAATCTACTATAATCATCAGTGATAACTAGGCAATACTGCTTATGGTTCAAACTCTTGACAAAAGTAGGTCCAAATAAGTCCATATGAAGCATAAACAGTGGTTGTGAAATGGTGTTGACAGTTTTGGACTTACAAGAAGCTCTATGTTGTTTTCCTTTTTGACAAGCCACACACAGTTCCTTACACTCAAAAACCTTAGAAGGTAACCCTCTCACTAAGTTCCCTTTAACTAGTTTATTGATTGTTTTGTAATTAAGGTGACCTAATCTTCTATGCCATAACTTAGACTCATCTACGGATGCTTTAGCAAACAAACAAGTTAAGGACCTATTAGGAATTACATCTTTAAGATCAAAACAATATATATTTTCCTTCCTAGGTACCCTAAGTTGTATAAACTTCTCATCAGGCATCTTAAACTCGGGAGACAACACCACACACTCAGTTTCACCAAAAAGTACCCAGTTTTGCTTATCACACATTTGAGAAACACTGAATAAATTATACTTAAGTCCCTGTACCAAATAGACTTTTTCAAAGTCCAAATTCCCTGTTCTGATTGTGCCTCTTCCAAGTATCTTTCCTCCCTTTGGATCATTTCCAAATGCCACATATCCTCCATCAAAAGCTTCAAAATCTTCCAGGTTGCTCCCATCCCAAGTCATGTGTCCAGAGCAACCACTATCAAAAACTCCTTTGTCTTTTAGCTCATTTTGTAGATTGCCCTGCACATGAAATTAAACAGATTAGTTCCTTTTGTGGACCCAAGCCAATACTGACTTGGGTCTGCCCTGTGCATCAATATAATCAAATTTGGTTAGGTCCATTGATGCACAGTTGACATGATGTAAAACCTTGGTCTTAGGTTTCCATTGCCAACTAGCTGAGGCCTTAACAACATAAAAATGATTTCCAACCACTGTATCAGTTATCACCTTTGGAATTTTTAAAACTTCTTTATCTATGGTGATTTTTTGCTTATTAGTGGTTTGATTTTGCTTAGCCGTGTTTACACTTTGCTTAGCAGTGGTTGGAACCCATTTGGGAGAAGCAGTGACAATTGATTTTGTATTCCCATTCCTCATTAACACTGCTCTAGGAATCATGTTGTTGTTAGGATGAGGGTTTTTTTTGTTTGAAAAGTTTTGGTGATTTACCCTCCTCCAATGATTCCACACTGGTGGTCTGTTTTTTTAACAATTTCTCTGTAAGTGCTCAAAACTACCACAAATATAACAAGCTTTCTTGACACATTGAAACTCATTACCTAACCTATTAGATATTAGGCCATTAAAGTTTCTCTGATTGCCCCTAGGTATATATCTTTTCATTTGTTCCCTAGGTACTTCCTTGTATTCTACCACTTTCTTAGTTATTTGAGCTCCAAATCTAGGTACAAGGTTAGCTTGTCTAGTATCAACTTTCTTAATAGATTCTAACTTTTCAGGCTGTGTTAATACTTTACTATCATCCTCAGAATCTGATTCCATATCTTCAATGATGGGAGCATCAGATGACGTATCAGAACTTATCTTAGGTGTCTCAGTCTTACTTATTCCTTCAACAGGTTTGTTAAAACTGAATTCACTACTAAATGACAGTTCTTTAGCAGGGGGTGCATGTTGCATAAGAGTGGGTGGTGGCATATTGTTGTAACCTATCCCAGAACCCTTCTTCATTAGATGACTCTCTATAGATTTATGAACCAGATCAGAAGCAAATTGTGTTTTAGCTACCCTAACAACATGTTTTTCTTTTTCATCTAGGGCCTTTTGTTTTTCACTCTCTGCTAGTTCAAGTTTCTCTTTAAGCATTTTAATCTCTCTATTTTTAAGATCAATTTCACCACCTAATATATTGATCTTATCTACATACTCAAACTCACATTTAATACAGTATCTAAGCTTCTCTTCCACACTCTCTAGACCAACTCTATAACCTAAGTTATCCATAGTTAGTCTGTCTACTTCTTTCCTCATACTCTCAGTGATAGCCTTTTGAGATTCTAAGTTATCATTACATGATTTAAAAGAACAAGTAGACTCATTAGATACCTCATAATCGGAACCAGAAGATGAAGAATAAGCCATAAGAGCAAAGTTATGCTCTTTTGAAGCTTCACTAGCAAGAAAAGCTGCATTGGGTTCTTCTTCAATCTGATCACTCCAATCATAATCACCAAGACCATCTTGAGCCACCAATGCTGAAGAAGGAGCAGACTCTTCAGTGATCTTCTTAATACCTTCAATCCTCTTAGGAGCTCGACATTCCCTTGCAAAGTGACCCTTCTTCTTGCAGTTAAAGCACTCCATCTTGCTTTTGTCGAACCCTGCTCTCCTTTGACCATCATACTTAACTTGTCTTCCAATCCTCCTCAGAAACTTCCTTGCTTGGAGAGTCAACATTGCCATTTGCCATTGAAGATTAATCTCTTCCAGATCATCAGGATCAATTTGATCCAGATCTTGATTCAACACAGTAACACTAGTAGTTAAATCGCCGAAAAGCACAAATTGCTCCATCACTGACATTATCACTAACAGTGGTATTGTTTGCAATAGTCGTGGTTATACCATAGGCAGCAGTGGATACATCTTGTGGGCTCTTGTGATTATTGGATACAAAAGCAATGTTTTGATTAGCAGAAGACGCATTAGCAAATTTATTCTCAGACTCATAAACCTTCAAGTTGTTGAAGAGATTATCCAGAGTCATCTTAGGAAAGTCCTCCTTATTCCTCCACACAATTGTATGAATAGCCCATTCAGATGATAGACTCCTAATGAACTTCAAATTAATATCTTCTTGAAGAACCTTATAATCTATAGACTTCAGTTGGCTGATAAGTTTTTGAAGTCTATTGTATGTGCCATCAATCTTTTCTCCACTGAGAGCAGTGAAGGTTTCAAATTGATGCTTGAGCATATTCATCTTGGACTTCTTAGTAGCTTCATTGCCAGCAAACATTGTCTCAAGAGCATCCAGTAACTCTTTAGCAGACTCGTATTGTTCAAAGTCCAAAGCATAGTCATTGGGTATTCCCATGGAGAGAATACTGTGAGCCTTGATCTCCAGCTTTCTCTTAGCCTTATCAATTTCACTAACAATGGTAATTTCTTTGCCATCCTCACCCTTCTTAGGAAGAGTGTCTCCCTTTTCAACGACATCCCAGAGAGCATAATCAATCATGCGAATGTATTGCCTCATTCGCATTCTCCAGATTTGATACTCACCATGCTTGAGCATGGGTACCTTTGAAGCAGTCACCATGTGAGTTTCGTCAGACATCTTATCTTCCTTGAACAAAACTTAAGTTAACCTCTTCTTGATTACAGTTTCTAGATCACAAGCTCTGATACCACTTGTTGATCCCAGTTGAGCAAACGATCTAATATAGAAACTGACTTAGAATAACAACTTATTAAGTATTATGCGGAATTTAACACTTAACCTTAAGAAGAAGAACAGTTAATACTCAACACCTCAATATTATTTATTAATACGAATACTCTTACAGTATTAGGGTTTTGCAACCTTGAAGTGTATCGACCTTTAGATATAAAACTTATGTATATCTAATCTAACCTAGGACCTCCTTTTATAGACTAAGGAGTCCTTTACATAATAAAATACGTAACCTACAAGATAAATATCTTTACCATATTTATCTAATACAATAAACTAAACCGACTATACAAAACACTAGCAGTGGTTACAATATATCATCCGTGATTACACATTACTACTAGCCGTGGTTGTCTTTATCAGCGGTTACATTCTTCTGTCCGTGGTTATATCAACCCTGTCCGTGGTTCCAGAACTTAAAATAATTCATGATTCAAGGAACCAAAAACCCAACAGTCTTTCAACCAGTTCCCATACTTCAAGACGTTTAAATTGGTTGAGTTCTTCCTGCATGGATTCAATCCAGTTGTCCTTTGTCATTGCGTCTTTAATGTTTTTAGGCTCAGATTGGCAGACAGTGAGTGCATAAATGCAATGTTCACCATCTGTGTGAAGACGTTGTCGCGTTACGACTGGTTGATTCGGGTTGCCAATAATATTCTCAAGAGGATGGTCTTTCGTCCAACGATGTGTGGAAGGTTGATGTTGATATACATTATGCAGATTTTGAGGATTCAAATGGCTTGTAGATGATTCCGCAACATCAGGTGCAGCAGTTTCATTGGCGAACGGGTTAAAGAACGCATTTGGATCAAAATCTGCAGGTGGGGTTACATCATTCAGAACATCATCAGCTGGTTCTGCGTCGTTGGAAGCAGCTTGTTCAACTGTTGTTGTAGAGTCAACTGGTGGTGCTTCTTCAACAGTGGTTGTTGTAGCAGGTGTATCGGGTATAGGAGTATTATCAGGTTGAGCAGCGGAAACAGCGGATACACCTGGAGCACCTTCATCAATATCGTCACTGAACAGAGGAGCAAATAGTCTTTCCATTTGTTGACGAGTAAGCTGAGGGCTTGTGTCAGTGATGATGGGGTTTGGTGGAAGTTTAGCGGTTGTGACCGGGTTCCAAGTGTTATACTCGAAGCCATGTCAGTAAGCTCATCAAAATTAGCATGAATCGTTTCCATAACCTGCTTTGTACGACGATTCCAGATCCGGTAACCTTTAGAATTATCACAGTATCTAATGAAGACTCCAATGTCAGCTTTGGCTTTGAGCTTTCCAAAGTCATCACGATCATTATTCGGATAGCAAAGAGATCCAAATACATGAAAGTGTTTAAGATTCAGTTTTCGGTTGTGGAGAAGCTCAAATGGTGTTTCGTTGTGGCGTTTAGTAATCATTGAGCGATTCTTAGTGTAACATGCTGTTGAGACAGCTTCAGCCCACAAGTAATTTGGAAGTTTAGCATTGGTTAACATCGTTCTGGCAGTTTCCACTAACGTACGATTTTGTATTTCAACAACTCTGTTTTGTTCTGGTGTGCGGGCAATAGATGTTTGATGCTCAATTCCCACTTTCTCATAATATACCCGAAGAGTTTGATTCACAAATTCAGTTCCTTTGTCTGTTCGAATTTGTCAGACGGTGTTCCGGAGCTGAATTTGAATTTTCGTGAGAAAGGTGATGATCATCTGTGGAGCTTGGTCTTTACTTCGAAGAAAATAAACCCAAGTCCATCTCGAGTAGTCATCAAAAATTACCAAGATGTAGCGTTTGCCATTAATCGTCTGCACACGCATCGGGCCACATAAATCCATGTGAAGAAGATGAAGCACATGCTGAGAGCTGTGTTCCACCATTGAAGGAAAATGAGCACGAGTGCTTTTCCCTTGTTCACAGGCTGAGCATAGGTGATCTTTAGAATACCGGAATCGCGGGAGACCTTCAACAAGTTTGTGTCGAGCAAGGTTGGCGATGGTTTGAAAATTTAGATGTGAGAGACGACGGTGCCATAGCCAAGATTTTGTTGATGTAGCCTTTGAGAGTAGACATATGGGAGATGAAGCAATCATGTCTTTCATGGAGATAGTGTAGAGACTGGATGAGCGTTGGCCAGACATAAGATCGTTTCCTTGTAGATCACGAATGAAACAAGTTTTCTCCCTGAAAGCGACTTCCAAGTCTCCATCACAAAATTGACCAACGGAAAAAAGATTATGACCAAGACCTTCCACATAATAAACCCTGCTAATTTCGATGTTTCCATTGATATAATCTCCGTAGCCCATGATAGCTGCGAAGTGATCATTCCCGAATCTGACAGTGCCAATGAACTTTGCAATAAAGTTTGATAACAGTTTAAGGTTGCCTGTCATGTGTCGGGAACATCCGCTATCAACAATCCAAAGGATGATCTGTATCACCTGCATTACACACAGACAACACAGATGGAATAGAAGTAGATGTGGAACCCGATGAGTTAGAGGGTTCCTCAGCAGTTATAGTTGAAATACACACATCAATGATTTTAGGCATCCATTTAAATCCTAGTATATTATGTATCCATTTCTGCCATCTCGAACTAGTCTTAGATTTAGTCTTAGTGAAAGTACTAGGTGGTACTACATTCCTTGGAGGTGATACTGGAGCTACAGGGACATCAATTTGTTTCTTAGAATCTAAAGAGGGCGGTCTACCAAGCACAGACTTAGAAGCATTAGTGGGCCTAGAGGTATTCCGATTCTTAGGATTCTATAAACGAGACAAGATAGCCTTAGCAACACATTTATCATAACAATCAAAACGCATACTTTTACGACAAATAACACAAGAAGCATCAGACTGAATATCAAAAGTACTTAAAGGTTTAGCATTCGTTACAACACTTTTTCCATTACTTTTGCTAGACGCAATATCTAAAGTGGGTGCAACGGGAGTCTTATTCAAAGTCCTACGGTGTTCTTCTACTTCAGCATTCTTTATTTGTCTTTTCTTAGGTCGCAACTTCCTATTCTTCCTTGTATTGCTCCTAGGTTGTGAAGTGCGGACGTTTGGAAAAGAGGCAACTAGTCCTGTTTCAGTAGAGGGAATCACATCCATAACTTGTGTTTTGTCAGTAGGTATTCTGGGTTCATGTTTGCTAAGTGTTACAGGTGCAATTCTCTTCATGATGCTAGGCTGAACTTGTTCATACTTTCCTAACATTTCCCTTAACTTAATGATAGTGTGCACCAAATCTTGATTTTTAGAATGAAGATTTCCAGCAAAATTCATGACTTCTTTAGTGTGTGCAAGATAATGATCAAATTCGTTTGATGCTTCAAGACGAGTCTGTTTGAGTAAATCAAATATGACACCATATTCCTGTTTAACTTTTGCAAGTTCTTGTTCATATTTTGAGATTTGAAACTTAAAAGACACGTTTTGATCATCCAGTTGCTCAAGTTTTGGATTAGGATTTTTTGCACGCAACTGGGCTATTTTGTTTTTAAAAACAAGTTGTTGATCGTGAATATCTTTTTGACACCAATTAAGATGACGTGTTGCAATTGAAAGCTCGTTTGACAATCGTTCATTTTTAACTTTTAAAGACTTGAACTGAAGCACATTATCCGTATTTTCAACAATTTTAACAGAATCAACATTATCAGCAGATATAGAATCAGATTCATATGGCACATAATGCAATAACACAACATTATAGATATCAGCACAGATAACATCTTCCAAGAGTCGATCAACATCTTTTCTCAACAGTTTCTTTTTACGTTTAGTATTTGAAATCGATGTTTCTGTTTTCTCAAAAACTGTTTTCATGAGACCAAGTTTCTTGTGAAAATTCCTTTCCCAATATAGTGCACAATTTTTCAAATTTTTGACATGGGGTAAAATTCTTTTCTGAAGAATATCTCTATGTTCTCGCGCCATTGGCGATTGAAAATGTTGAACTTTTTTTTCAGAATGAAATTCAATCTCACGTTCCAAAATTTTGAGGTCAGATAAGAAAGTGTCAAAGTATTTGATAACGCGACAACTTTCGGCATTAGTTTTTACTTCACTAAGTGAAGGTTAAAAACCATTAATTTGTGCACCAGTTGGTTGGGGACTGACTTCAGAAACTGGTGTGATAACCAGAGGTTTGTTAGAAGTATCTTGTTGTGTGACAAAAGTTACGGCTTTTGAATAGTTAAATGGTTTGTTATAAACGACATTTTCCATTTTTGACCGACTCTCGTCATCAGCATCTAATTCCTCCATCCGATTATATTCAACAACAGTCATAATTGAATCATCAATTCTATGTTCTGCCGTAAACTTCGTGATTTGGTTTGAATGCTCTGTGTGAAAACTTAGGTTTGTAATCGGCAAGATTCGGTCCATATCCATTTGGATTTGGTTTGAAAGAAAACTTTTGAATCGTTGTGATTGATTCACCATGTTTATAAACAACAGTTTTAAACTCTTTGATTTTGTTTTGTAAGTCGACAATTTCCTCCAGATAGTCATCTATTCGTTTCGTTGAATGCTTTTTGTACTCAGAGAACTGTTTTTGACAAGTTAACAACTCAGTCTTGGCTTTTAGAGTTTCCAAAGTAAGAGCGTTAATTTGTTGTTTATGTTCATGTTTCATTTGTTCTATTTGAGACAACAAAGCATTCTTCGAAGGGGCTAGATCATGAATCTGTTGTTCCAAAGATTTTTCGTTTTGGTGTGATTTGGCAAAAGCGACTTCAAAACCTTTTTCACGATTTTCTTGAGTTTTAAAAAAGTTGATTTGTCGAATTAAGCATTCATTATCCCTGGTTAACAGTGCATTTTTCTCTTTTAATTTGGTATTGACATCATGGTAATGTTCCACTCGGGATTGTTGGTCTTTAACTAAGGTCCGGAGCTCAAATTCTGGATCAAACATAGAATCATTTTGTTCAACGTGAGTCTCAACATGGTCATTATTTAGATCCTCAAGTATAACCATGGAGTCAACTTGATCATCAAAGGTACCCATAAGGTCATCTTGATCATCAAATGTAACTACGGTGTCTAGTTGATGTTCATCGGAATGAGATGTAGATGGCTCATGTTGAACACTCTGATTCGTGTTAGATGCAGAAGTGGGCGGAGATATCAGATTATTAATGATAATTGTTTGTTCATGTACCTGAGACAAGCCATCGTGTCATACACCGGGCCGGTGTCACTCATGTGTAGAGCTTGCATTTGTGCCATCAACATAACTGCTGCGTTAGCCTGTAAGTCCTCCATATCATCATCAGAATCTGCATCTGCCATAAAGCTTTGTTCCTTGTTGGAGAGAGTTCCACCAGCTTCATCCTTAAGAGCCAAGAGCATAGCCTCTTTGAAGTAAGCACTGCCTCTTGTTCTCGGCTTAGGACATGCATTAGCCAGATGACCCTTCTCATTACAGTTGTAACAACGAAGACCATTAACCCCATTTTGAGCATTCCCCTGTTCAACCACTTGAGCTCTCTGTTGTTGTTGAGCACCCTGGTTATTCCTGCCCATAGCATTAAACCCTTGACCACCTCCTATCTGACGACCATAACCACGATTCTGAACTTCAACGCGTCCATTGTTCACAACAGCCTGATTTCTAGTGTTTGATGAGGAACGAATGCGATTGTTGGATCTGTTTGTATACCGGCCGAAGGCTTTAGCAATCATAGCAAATCCTTGTTGCAATTCATCAAAAGCATCGGAGTCCTCATCAGCTTCACTGTAAAGAGCTTGAGCATTGTTGTTGTTGTATGGAACCAATTGAGTTTGTTGAGGTTGTTGCTGTGACGGATCATATGGTGTGATGGTTGCAGTTGGTTGAGGATCAGGTTGAGGAGGAACACTAGTTTGAGCCCACAAAGCAAGTTGTTGGTTGTCCGGAAGTGACTGTGGAGCCGGGAGTCCACGGATAGCCCTTTCTTTGTCAACTTCTTTGTGGTGAGGCTTCAAATAGTCGTACAACAATCCGTATGTAGCATGATGAAGATTTTTAGCTTGACAGAGAAAAATGACATACTTCTCCCATTCCGGACCAAGACTACTTAAGAACTTAGTGTTGACAGCAATTCGTGGCATGATGATATTGTGTTTGTCCAAATCATTGATGATGTCTGAAAAGCGATGATGATAGGACTCTAATGTCTCTCCTGGTTCAATCATGAAGTGTTCATAAGCCAAGTAGATTTTGGATTCCATGTCTTCCTGATTGAGTGTTGTGCCTTTCATAAGAAGATGAATATGTTCCCACATCGCTTTAGCTATCTTTTGAGCATCAACACTTCGAAGAATTGGATTGGGTAATCCCAGAAGGATGTTTTGCATTGCTAGTTCATCAGCTGCAAAATGTAGAAGTTCATCACCTGTGAGGTCTAAGATAGTTGCAATATTGGTGACAGCATCTCTTGGTGGATTGGCAGCTGGATCTGCGGGTGTGATAACAGTAGGCATTTGAAATGGACCTTCCATAATGACCTTCTTTAAAAACTTTCCATGTGGCTTCTTTAGATCACAAAACCTTAAGAACCTTATCACCCATTGATCATAATTCCCGGGAGTGAGCATTGGAGGTCTATCAAGTGAGCCAGCTTCATGAATTGATTGTTGGCTACTTAAGGCTTCACACATCTTGCCAAACCATGTTTGTTCCTTCATAGTACTCCTGGATGGATGTTGATTGTAGAAGTTTGTGTAAGGTTGTACTTGAAGACTAGGTGGTGGTTGAACCATTTGAGGTTGTGGAATTGCTGCAAGTTGCGGAGTATGTTGTTGATTAAATTGTTGTTGATAAATCTATTGTTGATGATTAAATTGTTGATGTTGTGGAGTTAGTTGTTGTTGTTGTTGATTATAAGTGTAAGGAAAATAGCTAGAGTATGATGGTTGTGACATGTTGAAAACTTGTGTTGTTAAATGGATCTTTGTAGTCGAATGAACCGTTGTTGATGAAGTATCCTTAGGCGTAGAAATCATAGAAAAACCAAGTACCACTTATGCGTAAAAACACCAAAGATACGCGTAACAGCAATAGTTACGCGTAGGATTTGCTTACGCGTAAGTAAGGAGAAAATACTAAAGTTATGCGTAAACAAGAAGTTAGGCGTAGAAAACTTATGCGTAGGATTAACTTATGCGTAAGACAAAGCTTAGGCGTGAGATAAATCTTATGCGTAAAAAATTCTACGCGTAAGCTTATGCTTATGCGTAATTTTAGGGTTTTGCCCAAATGAGCTTTTACACTATCACAGTGCAAAAGATATCCAAAGTCGACGTGTTTGCAGGCTTATCCAAGCAAGAAAATACGGAGTAAACCACGAAAACTGAAGATCAAACCAAGGAACAAGTTACGCGTAGTTTTAGGGTTTTGATACGCGTAGAACTACTCGTAAAATGACTTTTGCCCAAAAATGATTCTAAACCAGATTTTTGTGATGAAATAGCTTCAATATCACCAAAATAACACAAAAGTGTGAAACTTGATAATCCAAAGCGTCTAAAATGGTTACACGTAGAACAGCTACCACGTAAAAAACCAAGCTCAAAAACAATGATCCACGCGTAAATTTTGAAACTTTTTACCAAAAACAGTTATTTTAACACCTTAAAACGTTGAAAGTACAAGAATCTTGGATTAAAAAGTGAAAAAAATACGTTTTTAAGCGAACCAAAGTATCACCCGTATGTTTTACGCGTAGGACCAAAACCCACTTCAAAAACAATATGTTCACCCAACTATTTGGCGATTGATACTACTGTTAGGTTCCCATATATGTAACACAAGCATCAATAGAATAAATAGAGAAGAGAAAGGATCGGATGAACAACGAACCAAACACCCACACACGTATAAGTAGAGAAAGGTTATGCGTAGAGTATGAATGAGAGATAAATTGAACAACCAACCCTCAAGTGAGGGTTATTACAAGGTATTTATAGGAGAGGGAGCTAGGGCAACACTCCTAGTCCCTTCCTTTTCCTTATTGGACTAGGCCTAGGCTTATGGGCCTTCTACATAAGCCTAAGGCTAATTACTAACATAAAGGCCATATTAAGCTAACTATTACATATGAATCACTAACACTTGAATTAGGTTTAGGAGTGATTCCAACAGTAGTCTCAAAGAGTTAGGGAAGAAAGCATACCCTACGATCTTAGAAGACACAACGCGTTAAGAATAAGGACGTGACAATTCAACCATCAATAGGAGATAACTAGGGAGTAATAGCATCTAGGTAAACACATCTTTAATCATCATACGAGCACACATCAATTAGACATAGACTAGCCCTTAGCTTAGTTAATTAGAATAGATAATAGTAGAGTAATCGGTAGAAGTACCACCCCCCCAATCCAATACCCCAAGATTCGTACCTTTCAATTTTCTAAAAAATATAAAAAAAGATTAAAAAAAAATCTTCCTCATCCCCAACCTTAGCGTAGTAATTTCTCACTAGCATTACTGTTCCCCTAGAGAACGATATCAATCCCGAGGCTTACCCTAATACTACACTACAACGTTTAGCTTCACTGCCTAGGTGGTTGAAAAACTTGCTCGAAGAAAAGGAAGTTTCCTTTGACCCCGAACGCGCGTTGTACGCGTATCAACCCCTCAAATGACACATTTGAGGGGTATTTATACTCTAATACAAAGGCTTGGCATGGGCCTCGTTTGGATATGGATTGGGCTTGGATTACATAAACTTATAAAAGGCTAGCTTAACTTAACTTCTAACCATTTAGCTTAGCCCAATCCACGAGCCCGTTGACTATTCTAATACAATGTCTAACACACGTTACAAAGTTCCTAAACGTGAATGACCATCACTTATATTAATTATTATTAAGGCCAACAATCTCCCCCTAAGGGGTGGTCATTCGAAGGATGCTCCACTTGATAAAGTCTTTAGTGTTTTTGAGCTTGAACTTTGTGTGTAGACATAGAATAGTCTTGATTCTTTGTTTCTTCATGCTTTGTGATCAGTTAATGGTGTCGTCTGCCGTTTGTCAACTTCTTTGGGATAGGTGTCTCCACGTCTTTCTCCACCATGCTCACACTTCTTTTGACTTTGAGTTTCCAATGTTTTGAAGTTCTCTAGTCTTTGAACTTTGTAGATTCTTTGACATTGACGAAGAATCATCTTTAAATTTGTGTTGCCTTTGATTTTGGTGAGAACTTTCATGTGTTGATGTTGGTATGAGCATGGGAAGATGGTGCGGTCTTTCCTCCAAGGAACAATCATCAGTACCTGCATGAATATGTTAGTTGAAAAATACCAATCGATCATTGTGGACTTTTCTTAAAGAATTGACCACTACGATTGTTTTACTGATGAATGTCTTGATTCCATTCACCTTGGTCGGGCGAATCAGCCGTCCGAATCCCATTGAGGGACATTTATCATTACTATGAATAGATTCAAGTAATGACCCAGGTCTTCAGGATTCAATTCGTGAAAGGAATCTCCTTAGCGGGATTTCCAGCACTTACAAGTTTGAATGTCGAGGGTGTTAACAGCATAGTGAAAACACATCTCTAATTCTTACAAAGGGTGTTCCTGAACTGGAGGCCCTCAAGTAGGCTAACACGATATACCGAAGTATATCTACAATTCAGGTGAGTTGATGAAGTACACCGAAGCATCACTTCACGATTGTAGACCGTTTGAGACAACACTAAGCGTAATCCATAAAGAATTACCGAAGTGACCTGCTGTCAGGGCTGTTTGATGTTGACCCTGGCAGGAGTTTCATTCAATCACTGAGGATCACAATTGTGAATCCCCTCATAAATGTTCTGGCAGATTGCTAAGATCTGCGTAGGACTCTAGAATATATCACTTGTGTTCTTATTGTTGAACAACAAATGATGAAATATTAAGTGTTCCTAAGAGATCTTTTAATGAATCTCGTGGCTCTAGACTCGATTAGTGCATTTTGGTTTTCCTAAGCGGAGACTAGGGAGAGGGTCTCCTTCTTCAATACCAACGATCTCTAAGAGAAAGTTGATAGATTATGTAGGGTTCCCAGTGAGAATGAAACAAATCCTTTTAAGAGGAATTGAGTAGCTAGAAGGTTTAGTGTAGTGCGTCACTGGGTCCATGATGTCTTCATCTTCAATACTGGCGTCATCTTAGTGACAACCAGTAGCAGATGAATTGAACCCGTTTTCTGCCCTAAGGTTGATTATGGAGGGATATTTCTTTTCACCCTTTTCTTTACTTTTCTTTTTAATTCTTCAACCCCTTCTTTGTCCTTTCTCAAATTACTCCTTTTTTCAATCATACCTAAGGACTTTCTAGTTATAAACTATTGGTGTTGTCCTTGGGTAGATTCCTCCGGCTCTGGCGGATCATAGGACATAAGACTTAACCTTAATCACCTTATAACTCCATGATTATCCTATGTTGCCATAAAACCTTTTTCCTTGAAAATCTCTCAAAGTGTTTGTGATTGTGAAAGATATTTTGTTGACACTTTGAGAGTTTTATATTTCAGAAATACTCCCCCTCCACATGTGCACATACATTTTAAGATAAATTTGCACATTGAGGGAAGAGTTCGCATTTTTGAATTGATCGACTTTCAATGAACAAGACCGATTCGAGACACGTTTACATCGCTAGTGAACTAGCTTAGTTATACCATATTTAGACCACACATTAGGCACATAGTATTCGACCACTGAAAACGCAATGCTCTTGCCAATAAAACACCCATATAACGTGTTCTGAAATTTATTGCTAACTTTCTCAACCGCTTCACATGGTATAGCAACATCATCCCATTCACAATTAATTTCAGCAATTAGAGGACGGCCATGTACCTTGGGTATGGCCGCGTCAGAATTTGTAACACCCCCAAAAATGATTTGCAGCGGAAGAAAATGTTACTTGGGTGCTACTCAATTAGATCACAACACAAAGTATAGAATAACATATTTTTCTTAAAAGATTTTATTTATTGTAGTAAACAAAGTTTAAATCATTGTTTTAGTGCGGAAAATATAGGCCCATAAAGGAGTTTAAGTGGTCTCCAAAATATATGAGAGTCATTTATGACCATACCATGCCATTGCCTTGCGCCTCTAAAGTTTAGATATCTCCTTTAATCCTGAAAATACATGCTAAAAAGTCAACACAAAGGTTGAGTGAATTCATAGGTTTAGTAGTAAAACAGTTGATCACAAGTTTTCAAGTTTAAGAAAAATAGTGGGCTACGTTGTTATATGCCTATAATCGAAAGTGGTTATTATTGCACGAAGCTCATGACGAAACCTTAAGTATTCAAGTATTGTGTTGGTGTCTACGCAGCCAAATCACATTCTGAAAATGACCAAGTGGCCTAGTAAAGCTAGTCGTAAAACGGTGGTTATTAAGTGTTATTGATCCAACTCAGTGGATTTAGGAAGTATGTCGCAATGTCTATAAAAGTCAGACTTGAACCTCAGCCCATTCGAACCCGATCCCACATTTATATGGCCTTAAAATTGGGTGATCGGGCCGTTTTTAGTGTTTATGGACAGCTTTCGGGCAAGTTTACAAGGTCATAAATCCTTAGTTGTAAATCGGTCTGATGTGTGGTCGTACTTTTTGGAAAATAGGCCATGTCTACTTCATTTTTGTCACTGCTATTATTTTTCCATAAAGGACTATATCTATGAGAAAAACGGGCTTAAACATAGTCTCTCGCAAAACTGCTCCTGACACTTGAAAAATATTTTGACACTTAGGGCTGGTAAAATAGTTATCGTAGTCGTAACTTTAAATCAACGTATCTTGTTCATTTTAGCTCCGCTTCTTAAGTTCTTTATATCCCCGGTTTTGTATTTAAGTGTACTAACTGATTTTTAGTGCCTCAGAATGTCTAGTTAACTTTTAATTTCCGATTTTACCTCTCGAAAAACCCCTAACAGCATGTTTATTTTCAGAAAATAAATTTTAGTCTCTTAACTTAAAACTAACGTAGTTTTTTCGTTATATATCCGTTTTAACCCATTCAAGTGACCTCGTTCTCGTAATTGAGACTGTTTTCTGTATTTCTACTCAAATATTACTTCCAACTTACTGATTTTCCCAGATTTAACAAAATGGGACAGCTTCATATAAACATGTTTCAAAGTGTATTTTCTAATTTTTAAATCATTCCAATTCACTTTCATCCACTTCAAAACTACTCTAGCTCTACCACATTTTTGTCAAGAGTGTTATGAAGCTTAGGTATTCATAAAAATGAAAGTTTATGACATAGTAACTAGTTGTCAAATTAATATGTTTAAGAAAAGTTACAAACATGTACCAAAGTGATAATAACACATATGTAACCATGCAAATATAGTTCTAGGAAATGAAATGGCTCATACTTAAGTAGTGTAAGGTTATAAAAATTAGCTTGGTGACTTAATTGAGGTGATTAGGAGAATGAGGTGATGAAAACTCAAATTTACCCAAAGTGCCAAACCTGTAAACCCTTGACACTAGATTATAGTACCCCAAATGCACACAAATAAACCCTTGCACTTGGAAAAACCAAGTTTGTTGCTTCTTCTCCTTGTGGTCGAATGGTATGTGCAGTGAGTGAGTGATAATTTGAGTTGCAAGTGAGAAAATGAAATGTAGACACTCCCCTTTTATATTGAAATCCAAGTCTGGCTAATAGTATTTGTTTATTGACTAGGTCTAGCTAGGTTAATTAAAAAAAATGTATATTGGTGCATTAGGGTGTTTTCAGCCGAACCAACAAGGAATGAAACAAGAGAGAAATGTGTGATTTTATTTGAGGTCAAATGTATGTTTCTTACACATGTTTTCTTATAAACCAACATAAGTATGGTATAAAACAATTAAGTAAGACTCTATAGGCTAGTATATTATAAAATTTGACATGGGAAATGTTAAAAAAAAGTGTGTGTCGTGGGATGGTGTTGGGGGACCACAATGTAGGGGTGAGCGAAAAAACCGAAAAGACCGAATAAATCGAAAACCGAAACCGAACCGAACTAAACCGAAAATAACCGAACCGAACTAATAACCGAACCGAATGTGCTAAAACCGAACCGAACCGAACTACTAATTCGGTTCTCGGGTTGGTTATGGGTTTGACAGTTTGAACCGAAAACCGAATTCATATAAATATATATTTTTTTTTTTATATTTATATATATATTTATATATTTTTATGTATATTTATATATAAATAAATACTATTAAAAGGTTATCATAATATAATAAAACACTTTTTATGCTTGAAATGTATTTTTTTTGCTAAATATTTATGAAATTATTAATTTTTTCTTAAAATATAGTGAAATTCTGGTTATTCTGGTCAACCCAAGAACCGAACCGAATTAGAATTCAACCGAACCGAACCGAAAACCGAATTTGAATTTGGTTCGGTTCGGTTCTCGGGTTGACCTAAAAAAAATTTAACCGAACCGAACAAACTGATAACCGAACCGATCAACACCCCTACCACAATGTCTCTTGACTTTCAAAGTAACCAAAGGATTAAGCTTTACTTAAGATGTATAATGTGTTTTCTAGTCAAAGGTGGAAGAAACTTTAGAACAGAATGCATTATTTTATGACTTAGAATGGCAACACTAAAGAAAATAAGTAGGGAACATGTAAAAAAAAATTATAAATTGTATTTTATGTATGTATTGGGTGTTTAGAATAAGTATTGTGTAGTAATTATATAATTACAGTAATTATATATAGTTTAAGTGTTTGTAATAAAAGAATTACAGAAAGTGTAAGAAAATAATTTTTGTATGTTTGTAGTATTATAGGGAGTGTAAGAACGTGTTAAAATTAGTTATTGAGAGCATCCGGTACATTGTGTGTTCTTGTAAATTGTGAAAAGCGTTTATAACTTTAATAATCGTATGCAAATAAAAATACAAATGTCATAGCAATTAAATTACGAGTTGGAGTAGTGACAATGTATTGTAATGTTGTAGACTAAATTTGGTCTAGAGTCGGTTTGGATTAAACATTGTTTTCCCGGTTTGGTGATTTTAAACAAGGATGTTTTAAATGTGCTTTCATGCATATTTTTATAAGAGTACTATCAAAATTATTATTATGGACTCGATCATAAGTTTATTCAATTATGGCCATAACTAATTAAGTGTCGCTACGCGTGTGAGGTCGTTTAATTGGTATGTAAGTCACGTCACATAGTTGGTTGATGAGTAACATTCGTGGTTGCACTGTTTATATAAAAGAAAATTTTACCCGTGAAAATGGTTAAATAACCTTTTTAAACGAATACTTCGTGTTTAAGATTAATTAATGACTTGAAAAAATAGGGGTTATTATAGAATTGAACCCGTTAACATACGAAACCGGCTTAGTATTCCCATTACACGAACCAACATTCTACTATACTGACTCAACAGTCACAACAACACCAAAACTTACCCAACGAGGTTTTGGTGTTTGCCTATTCGAGCGTAGCATCTTGCCATCAATGTTCTTTATCTTTTTGGCCAACGAACCCAACAATGATATTGTATTCTCCTCTCCTGTATCATCAAACATCACTGCTCCAACATAACTAAGCCAACAAAACAATTTTAACCAAAATAAACCCTGAAAACATGCCATTATTCGAATGGAAATAGCCCTAAAAAATTAGGGTTTGAAATTGAATAACAAATACAGTTGAAACATAAACCCTGATATCAATCCTATATGAAACGAACGAGTAACTAAGAGAAAAAAGAGTAAGACATGAATGTTTAATCTCTTCCTTTAACAGATCACACACAAGAAACAAGAACATGTCGATTAGGGTTCAAGATAAGTGATGAACAGCCAACAAAAGTAACCTCTAAATGTGAAACAATCAGCAAATCTTTGGCAAAGAAATCGTTCTATGTTAAAGGAATGATAAACACGAATGTTAAGATCACTACAAAAAATGAAATCACGATCAAAAGATTTTAGCAGAAATCGAAATTAGGGTTTAAAAGTCTGACTTGAACCCCCGATCCCACATTTATATGGCCTTAAAATTGGGTGATCAGGCCGTTTTTAGTGTTTATGGACAGCTTTCTGGCAAGTTTACAAGGTCATAAATCCTTAGTTGTAAATCGGTCTGATGCGTGGTCGTACTTTTTGGAAAATAGGCCATGTCTGCTTCATTTTTGTCACTGCTATTATTTTTCCATAACGGACTCTATCTATGAGAAAAACGGGCTTAAACATAGTCTCTCGCAAAACTGCTCCTGACACTTGGAAAATATTTTGACACTTAGGGCTGGTAAAATAGTTATCATAGTCGTAACTTTAAATCAACGTATCTTGTTCATTTTAGCTCCGCTTCTTAAGTTCTTTATATCCCCGGTTTTGTATTTAAGTGTACTAACTGATTTTTAGTGCCTCAGAATGTCTAGTTAACTTTTAATTTCCGATTTTACCTCTCGAAAAACCCCTAACAGCATGTTTATTTTCAGAAAATAAATTTTAGTCTCTTAACTTAAAACTAACGTAGTTTTTTCGTTATATATCCGTTTTAACCCATTCAAGTGACCTCGTCTCGTAATTGAGTCTGTTTTCTGTATTTCTACTCAAATATTACTTCCAACTTACTGATTTTCCCAGATTTAACAAAATGGGACAGCTTCATATAAACATGTTTCAAAGTGTATTTTCTAATTTTTAAATCATTCCAATTCACTTTCATCCACTTCAAAACTACTCTAGCTCTACCACATTTTTGTCAAGAGTGTTATGAAGCTTAGGTATTCATAAAAATGAAAGTTTATGACATAGTAACTAGTTGTCAACTTAATATGTTTAAGAAAAGTTACAAACATGTACCAAAGTGATAATAACACATATGTAACCATGCAAATATAGTTCTAGGAAATGAAATGGCTCATACTTAAGTAGTGTAAGGTTATAAAAATTAGCTTGGTGACTTAATTGAGGTGATTAGAAGAATGAGGTGATGAAAACTCAAATTTACCCAAAGTGTCAAACCTTTAAACCCTTGACACTAGATTATAGTACCCCAAATGCACACAAATAAACCCTTGCACTTGGAAAAACCAAGTTTGTTGCTTCTTCTCCTTGTGGTCGAATGGTATGTGCAGTGAGTGAGTGATAATTTGAGTTGCAAGTGAGAAAATGAAATGTAGACACTCCCCTTTTATATTGAAATCCAAGTCTGGCTAATAGTATTTGTTTATTAACTAGGTCTAGCTAGGTTAATTAAAAAAAATGTATGTTGGTGCATTAGGGTGTTTTCAGCCGAACCAACAAGGAGTGAAACAAGAGAGAAATGTGTGATTTTATTTGAGGTCAAATGTATGTTTCTTACACATGTTTTCTTATAAACCAACATAAGTATGGTATAAAACAATTAAGTAAGACTCTATAGGCTAGTATATTATAAAATTTGACATGGGAAATGTTTAAAAAAAAGTGTGTGTCGTGGGATGGTGTTGGGGGACCACAATGTAGGGGTGAGCGAAAAAACCGAAAAGACCGAATAAATCGAAAACCGAAACCGAACCGAACTAATAACCGAACCGAATGTGCTAAAACCGAACCGAACCGAACTACTAATTCGGTTCTCGGGTTGGTTATGGGTTTGACAGTTTGAACCGAAAACCGAATTCATATAAATATATATATTTTTTATATATTTATGTATATATTTATATATTTTTATGTATATGTATATATAAATAAATACTATTAAAAGGTTATCATAATATATTAAAACACTTTTTATGCTTGAAATGTATTTTTTTTGCTAAATATTTATATAATTATCAATTTTTTCTTAAAAAATAGTGAAATTCGGGTTATTCGGGTCAACCCAAGAACCGAACCGAATTAGAATTCAACCGAACCGAATTTGAATTTGGTTCGGTTCGGTTCTCAGGTTGACCTAAAAAAATTTAACCGAATTAACCGAACCGAACAAACCGAACAAACCGATAACCGAACCGATCAATACCCCTACCACAATGTCTCTTGACTTTCAAAGTAACCAAGGATTAAGCTTTGCTTAAGATGTATAATGTGTTTTCTAGTCAAAGGTGGAAGAAACTTTAGAATGGAATGCATTATTTTATGACTTAGAATGGCAACATTAAAGAAAATAAGTAGGGAACATGTTAAAAAAAATTTATAAAATGTATTTTCTGTATGTATTGGGCGTTTAGAATAAGTATTGTGTAGTAATTATATAATTACAGTAATTATATATAGTTTAAGTGTTTGTAATAAAAGAATTACAGAAAGTGTAAGAAAATAATTTTTGTATGTTTGTAGTATTATAGGGAGTGTAAGAACGTGTTAAAATTAGTTATTGAGAGCATCCGGTACATTGTGTGTTCTTGTAAATTGTGAAAAGCGTTTATAAATTTAATAATCGTATGCAAATAAAAATACAAATGTCATAGCAATTAAATTACGAGTTGGAGTAGTGACAATGTATTGTAATGTTGTAGACTAAATTTGGTCTAGAGTCGGTTTGGATTAAACATTGTTTTTCCGGTTTGGTGATTTTAAACAAGGATGTTTTAAATGTGCTTTCATGAATATTTTTATAAGAGTACTATAAAAATTATTATTATGGACTCGACCATGAGTTTATTCAATTATGGCCATAACTAATTAAGTGTCGCTACGCGTGTGAGGTCGTTCAATTGGTATGTAAGTCACGTCACATAGTTGGTTGATGAGTAACATTCGTGGTTGCACTGTTTATATAAAAGAAAATTTTACCCGTGAAACTGGTTAAATAACCTTTTTAAACGAATACTTCGTGTTTAAGATTAATTAATGACTTGAAAACATATGGGTTATTATAGAATTGAACCCGTTAACATACGAAACCGGCTTAGTATTCCCATTACACGAACCAACATTCTACTATGATTGGACAACTGACTCAACAGTCACAACAACACCAAAACTTACCCAACGAGGTTTTGGTGTTTGCCTATTCGAGCGTAGCATCTTGCCATCAATGTTCTTTATCTTTTTGGCCAACGAACCCAACAATGATATTGTATTCTCCTCTCCTGTATCATCAAACATCACTGCTCCAACATAACTAAGCCAACAAAACAATTTTAACCAAAACAAACCCTGAAAACAGGCCATTATTCGAATGGAAATAACCCTAAAAAATTAGGGTTTGAAATTGAATAACAAATACCGTTGAAACATAAACCCTTATATCAATCCTATAAACTAAAACGAACGAGTAACTAAGGGAAAAAAAGAGTAAGACACGAATGTTTAATCTCTTCCATTAACAGATCACACACAAGAAACAAGAACATGTCGATTAGGGTTCAAGATAAGTGATGAACAGCCAACAAAAGTTACCTCTAAATGTGAAACAATCAGCAAATCTTTGGCAAAGAAATCGTTCTACGTTAAAGGAATGATAAACACGAATGTTAAGATCACTACAAAAAATGAAATCACGATCAAAAGATTTTAGCAGAAATCGAAATTAGGGTTTGAAAGGTTTTGGTCGCCGTTTTAGGAGAGAGAACTAACTTTTATTTACCTTTATAAAATTGCTATTTAACTTCTATTATGTTGTATTTATGATGTATTTTTTTTGGCCTTGCCTCCAAATACGACGTCGGGACTTAACCTATTGTATATATGCAATACTAGTATCATTACATAGTAATATGATTTTATAGCAAAAAATAATTATAGTTGCGATTAGTAAAACATAGTTAAAAAATATATAATCTTATTCATCTTCTTTAATGATTTGTTTTTCTACAAATGATTGTGTTATATAGTCAAGTGTGTGCATTATATATAGTATGTAGTTAAATATGATTGGAGTACTTTTTAATAAAATGATGTATTTTTTGTACTAAATTTAAACATAAGACAACTTCCTTTAAACATAAGTTAACTATTTTTTATGGGAAATTAAACAAAAATTTATGGCTTAAAATATTAAGATTAAAAGGGTGTTTCTGGCATAAAAAATTACTCACTTTTAATTTTTTTTAAGTTTTAAGAAATAACATTTTCTCTTTCTACCTTGAGGTACAGTTGTAGCGTTCACTTACTATAAAATAATTTGGATATTATATTCGGTTAGACAACAAAAGATTATTAATATACTAAGAGCACTCCCAACGGTAACGGTATAACGCCGTTATAGGCGTTTTAACGCCATAACGCGCGTTATACCCGTTGGAGGGCTTGATCTTCAACGGCGTTATTTTGCAACCGTTGGGTTGCTAACGCGCGTTAAGGGCGGGGAAAAAAAAAAATTGAAAAACTTACACAATTAGTCCCTCAACGTCTAGAAATTCAAAAAATTTTACAAAAAACCCCCTTAACGGCTAGTTTTTAAAAAAAACAAAAACATTTTTTTACCACTATAAATACCCAACTAAAACTCTATTTTTTCACACTTCCATTCAAACTTTATATACTTCCTCTTTACACTTTCATATTTCAAAAATCAAATTCGTTCACAATGGATCCAAATCAAGCTGGTGATATTCCCCTGTCTTGGTCAGACGTTGATGACCAAGAGGACTTCCAATTTATGGCGGCCGCGTACGAGTATCACCTTCAGTTGGAACAACAAGAGGGTATCGAATCTCAACATCCTAGTCGTTCTCGTACCCATGTATATCGTGAACGTGAGCTTGCAGAAGAACGTCTCACTACAAGAATCTGATGGAATACCCACGAAAAATACCCACGCTCATCCTTTGGAGGGAATTTACCCACCTAATACCCACCCGTTACCCACGATCAGTGACTTTCAAAGTCGATTATATTTTCCCTCGAATTTCCCATGGATTTACCCACACAAATAGCCACACAAATATATTTGAGGGAAATTTAGTGGGAAAATAATTGCTTAAAACATTTCCCACATATTACCCACATCATGAATTCTTGTGGCTATATTTGTGGGTAATTTAGTGGGTAAATGTTATTTACCCATGAAATACGAATATCCTTTTTATCGGTGGGTGAGTTCATGTGGGTATTTCGTGGGTGAATATATACCCATGACTTTACCCATATTATTGTTTGTGTGGGTATTTTGCAATGAGCAATAGCCTATGGATAAGTTGTAGGTAAGGGTGTTAGTCGGTAGGGTGTTACTCGGGTCGGGTTGGTCGGGTTCAACTTCAATTGGGTCGGGTCAACTCGAGTTTAGGGTAAAAAATACCCAAACCCGACCCTATTTAGTGGTCGAGTTTGGGTCAACTCAGGTCGGGTTCATTCGATTCCATTTCGAGTCTAGTCCATATAAGAATCATATATTTTTAAGGTGTTTACTATTTAAGCATGAAAGTTAAAATGATAAAACAATAAAAAGATACAAATTTGCAGCATCATATTTGTTGCAAACTAGCCAAATGATAAAAATGTTGAACTTGCAAAGTACAATTGCAAAATGAAATAAACACATTCATTTAGTTAATTAGCATACATTATATATGTATGAAATATAGGGAGCCTTCAAATAAGAATATAAAACAACAAAAAGTGAATGAACCCTCTAACAAGAAAGGAGTAATTTCTCATTACCACTTGATTATTGATGTACGGACAGTTTCAAGGTTCCGAAGATATTTGCTTTTATTCTTATGTTAGAAACAAATTAACTCTCATGGGAAATATACATAAATGGTGATGTTGGTGTGGCACATGTAAGATTAAATTGCTACATGAGTTTGACTCAAAATGATGCTGTAAACTTAATGCCAGCTTTATATTCATGGAAATTGATCATGGGGATGCAATACTTTATAAAAAGCTTTGTTTTATATCTAGAGTTTGATGCTTGTCGTTCTAAGTGAAACATAAGGAATGATTTTTTAACTGGCTCAATGAGAACTTTTTTTGTTGAAAATGTTAAGAATATATTAGCTCAAATGTATAAAAGATTACAAAGATTCAAGATGGGAACCATGAACATGCTCATGTTCCACATATACAAACTATACAGCAAACAGATTAAGCATGCCAACTCAAAATTCTTGACAACTCAATGAGAACTTCTTCATGAACAAACTAACATATGAGAACTTTTTTCCAAACTAAAGTGAAACTCAAACAGAGTAGTTGATGTTGATTAGAAAGTCTACTTTTACATCCAACTTATTTTTAGCTACCCGTGATTTATCACGGGTTTATAAGCTATAAGAATATAAAACAACAAAAAGTGAATGAACCCTCTAACAAGAAAGGAGTAATTTCTCATTACCACTTGATTATTGATGTACGGACAGTTTCAAGGTTCCTTTAAACCTTTAAGAAACGGTTCACTTGGCTGCAGCAGTGGAAATGAAATGTTCGCGCATAAGCTGGAACTTGGTAATCAGCTTTTCTCGATCCGGCCAGTTTGCCTTAATTACTGGGATTTCAGAAAATTTTTCTTTCCATGCCGATATATGTGGAAACCTTTTTTCCTCTAACAGTTTTACACCACCTGTTTCTTCAAATATTCCAAGGTAATTGGCAATCCATCCAAACACAAGATCTAAGAATCCAAATGTTTCTCCACTAAAGAATTTCTTTCCAGTTAGCTGTTTTTCAACGATGTCTAGATTCTCTAAGGCGTGATCCTTTGCTTCCTCTTGCTCCACCCCTTGGCTAACATAAACCTTGTAAACAGATGTCGTGAGCTGCAAGTGGAGAATAAAGTATGTTAGAGTTATTCCTAAACTTTACGCATACGTGGCAACATGAGCGAGTCTTGTGGATTGGGTGGTGGCGCAAAATGGGTTTGATTTGAAGCGGGTCAATTTTCCTATGGGTTGAAACAGGCACGGCGGTGTAGGTTGACCCGGTGATGTTTTGTGTCCATATCTTTGAACTTGTATGAATTACTATCATTTCAATTAATATTTCAAAATATATTGTTACAATAATAATCTAGTACAATATCGTTTACACTTTCGGAACTGTTTAACACATTTGACCCATTCCCCTTTCTGCTATTATTTTATTTGACCCGTTAGGGATAAATAACACAAGCCATGATCTATTTATAACCAATTCGGGACCTCTAGTATCTATGCAACAATAGAGAACACTATCTGACGCAGATGCTGTTGTAAAATGTTATGTCTAAAGAATTGTAATGCTTCATGCTTGCGGATTGAATAATCATCTTAAACATTCACTGCTTCTTCTGCTTCTAATGTAGTTTTGAAAAAGATCAGTAAAGGCACTTGCCACACTTTTACATACAGAAAGATCAATGAACTTAACTCTTTATGAAATCGTATTGACACCGACCTCATTATCTACAATTTTAATCTCGATGTTGTTTTGCTTTTATTAAAATTATAATTCATTTTTTTTCCTCAAAAGCTAAAAGTTGTTCATTATTATCAATTTTAAGTTCTAAACTTTAAAGGTATTTTTTATAAACTTCAAAGTTATAATACTAGTAACACAGAGTACGTAGGTGGAAGAGAAATTATCAGACTACAAATGCACCTAATCAAGTGGAAAAAGAATGTTCAAAGGGTTAAGTGTTAATATCATTGTCTTTGTAAATAATATGCATGTTCAGGGTATAGCATATATACAGAAGGTCCAAGGTGTACACATAAAGTTAAATAACTTACAAACTTGTGACTTTGAAATTAACATGCTAAAACCATGAAACAAAGAAAGTACCTCATAGCCAAAATGATCACTATTAAACATGTTGCCGATTCTAATTTGACACCTAAAAATCAGCATGGTCATATGTGCCAATGCTGTGGAATCTTTATGATAGAGAAGTTTATTATGGATACATATAGGGGGTGTTTGGATTTGAGTTTTATAACTAATTAAATCATTATAGCAAACACGGTACTAGTAGCCATTCACATAAAACATTAAAAGACATCAACATAAAAAAAACAAAGTCAGTAGACATTCACATGACCAAGTACCAGTAGCCATGAACTTATAACACGAAAATCATATCACTACAAACTCAGCCATGAACTTAGAACATGAAAAATCACAGCCATGAACTTAAAACGTTTTTATATTTTATCTGTAGCCATTGACACTTGACAGAATCAGTACCAAACGCCCCTGCTGCAGCAACCAAATGCCCCTTGCTGCAGCAGTAAGTCAGAAACCAAACACCCACATTGAGAGTAAGCATATTCCATGAACTTATAACATGAAAAATCAAGCCAGTAAGGATGCTAAGGTACCAGTAGGCGTGTAACAAAAAGACTAATGTAGTACCAAACCATTAAACCAAATAACATAAGATTCAAATCAAATTAGATAAAGATAAAAAAAATAAATCCATAATCTGATATTTTAAAATTTCAGCAAAAACAAAGTCTAAAATAAAAGTCAACATGAACAAAAAGAAGTTGAAAAGCCCATCAAACATAACATATGATGTACCAACGGTTCGTTACCTTAACGATCCAAAGGAAATGTACTCTAAGATTTTAAGTTGATGAACTCCCGTAACCTTTGTTCCTTAACCCTTTCTTCGTGTTTGTGAGTTCAAAAAGCTCGGCAGAAGTTGGAGAGATGTGAAGTTCTTTTCCCTGCAAATCCGTAACTATGTTATTTAAAAAGTATACAAAATATATTATTTGACGTGAACATAAAAATCCTCAAGAAAATGTAAAAATCAGGCATCTCACAAGTCTCCTCTTAAGTTGTGTAATAGCAATTGAGCCTCCACAGTGCTTCCACAATTTTGACTTTTTGTTCCATACTCTATCAATCATGTCTTTCCAATATCTTGATTCGATCCATCCTGGGTTATAAGGCTTAAGAACTGAAAAGTCAGAACCATCAAACTCAACTCCAGCTAGTTGCGCCATCTTAACCGACTCATCTTTTGCCTTTGACATGAGACCAGGATAAAGGTTCCTCATACTATCCTCCCACACCTCACGGACCAACACATCAGCCACAACTTCCCATTGGAAATAAGCCTATGCATACAACAACAATGAAGTTATATATATCATTTTTAACCAAGTTTGATTTATTTACTAAGAACCAAACGTGGGTACACACCTTAAAAAGCGCCCATAATTCATCGCAAGAAACCTTAACCTCATTCCAGTTGGTCCAAGAACCATTAAACATGTTCTTGAGGATATAAATTAGCATACGAATAGTTGTTGCGGTAAACCTACCAATGGGAAACATTGCAACATAATGAACCCAAATAACTTAAGAAGCATATAAATGTATGATGTATAGATATGCATACCTTCCGCCATCCAAAGTGATCATTGTCCTCTTTGATGGATCATGTGGGACTTGGTTGGTGACGTTTGAACGTCTCCTACCATGAGATGATTCTGCATTTGCCTCATCGACACGTCCACCTCTACCTCCACGTCCAATGGTTATACGCGCCATAATAGCTGTAACAAATGAAACTATCAAACTAACTGAAATAGATACTTTATCTTATATCCGTAAACAAAAAGAGAGTATATATCCTCCATTTATTTGTAATTGAATTACCATAAATATGTTCAAATTACTACAAAAGAATTCTTCTAAATCACATTCTCCTAAATTACACCAAATCACAGTTGATGATTCGAAATGCTATCATAATTAGATTTAGTCTTCTAATTGGGGTAAGCTGTATATGTTTTGAGTAATTAAAATTTATCCCCAAATTTTAAAGCTCGTAAACATGAATGTAATTTCACATATGTAGACATGCAATAAAAAGAAGCAATGGATAATAAATGGAAACTTAGAGACCAATTTGTACCTCAGTTAGGGTTGCAAGATTGATGCTCCCTCTCAGTTTCACTTTGGTGAGCAAATAAAAATGACAGTTGAGTTTTTATCAAACCCACTTGGTAACTGTTGCCTCCAATTCTTATTTTGGCGGGTTTTTTGTTTGACTGAATCAATGAAACCATAACCTCCTGCATCTCTGTTTCGTGGGTTGTGTTCAGTTGTTGTGTTGCTTTGGTTTTTAACTTATGTTATCCCCTTTTATATAAAAAATACATTTTATTTACTAAAGTAAAGTAAATAGATATAATACTTATAATATATATTAAAAGAGTAAAGTAAGTATAAACATAATTTGACCCACTGTGGTCTTCCTTCCAATATGCAATGGTGCAGTCCCCTTCCTCAATCACCACTCCAATCAATCAGCTCCTTCAACCCCTCTCTGCCCATAGTCACCCTCCTTTAACCCCTTCAACCCCTTCCTCAATCTCCTTGTTCTAATATAAACTCTAGAAAAGGTAAACCTCCAATAATCTAAATGCAATTTGATTTGAATATATATCTTTCTTTTTTCCTTTTTTTTGGGGGAGGGGGGGTGGGGGTGGTCTTTTGCTATGTGTTTGATGATAATGATAATTCTTCTAAATGCATTTGTCATATAGTCTAAGACACATGAGAACTCAATTGAAATATGTTATTAGTATTTTAGAGCTTTTTGGTCTCTTGGCATGCTTGAATTGTCAAAAGTTTTAAGTGAAGCATTGACAACCAACTCGTCACTCATTAATTTAGACTTTAAATAGCTAGGCATGTTGTTTTAAACTGATGATTTCAATAGAACGCCTAGCAACGACTTTCTAGTTACTGATTAGAATAAAACTCGTTGTTGTTCTACTAAATAAAATGATAATACACGCAGTTGCAACTGCAAACTCAGAGCAAAGGTAAGAAATTCATAGCAATCCACTCTTATATGTTCATAAGCTAAAAGACTATAATTAAAATGACAAAATTATAGGATATGAACTATAGCTGATATACTGATGAGAGAGTCAGCAAGATTATGAGCCTTGTCTATAATAACAACACTATTCTTTAAACTTAAACCGAGTGATTCACGTGACGATTTAGAAAGAAGAGATTGATAAGGAAGAACTACAAGATCCGCTGCAGGGACCATGCTTCTGGAACCATAGTACGGACAAGTTCCTAAATTGCCCCCAAGGCGAACAAGATCTTCAATATTTAAGGGTCCTTGGTCAGTCATCTCATTCTTGAACTGTTTCTGTAGATTTTGTTTGCTAAGCATTGGGCATCCACCTGATGCCTTTGTCTTGCGTATTCTTCCACAGGCATCTGAATTCTGCATATTAGCATTAGAAACGTGCATCATGAAACATCTTTGCTATTGTGATATAAGAAAAACAATTAACTTATACCTTCATTTTGGAAACTTGGTTTTTCTTATTCTTTTGAAGATCCAAACATCGCTCATTGATAAGAGTGGAATTCCAAAGCTTCATTACCTCTGCAAAATTACACCCCGTATTCATTAATCATGTATACATTTTGAACCGACTAAAATAAAAATTTACCTTCATTTATGCACAAGTTTTTATTTCCTTTAATTAGATGTATGTTACTGCCTTTCCATTATTTCTTAATGAAATTGAAGTTTGTTGAAAAACCATGCTGCCGTATGTTAACTGTGTTCATGGTTGCCATTTATATTGTGGTAATGTATCACTTTTTCTGTCAAACATGTAGTATGTCTTTGTGAAGGCTCTTTGTGTGGCATGCTAATACAACACTATTGCTGGTAATAATCAACAACTACTAACCATGTTATGTGGCTTGAGAGAAAAAACTTAAACACTATTGCTGAGCATCTGCCACGACCACTAGCCACAATGGCGACCCATTGATTATATAGGCACCCATCACGCATATATAGGCATCACTTACCTTGCTGTCTATAACGATAAACAGCAACTTTTATCTGATTATATATGTGCAAGTTTGACACAATTGGTTAAATAGTATTGTTAATTTTGTATCTTTTTTTTTCATACAGCTATTTTGGTTTGACATCGAACTACGGATAGAGTTTTAAAATGAGAACGGATCGGGAGTGGATGTATAATAGCAGATTTTTAGTAGGACGCAAGCAAATAAATCCTGCATTTATAGATCGGGTTGTATCATTTGTAGATTATGCTTGCCAACAACCAACAACAGATAAGGATAATGATAAAATAAGGTGTCCGTGTCGTCTTTGTAAGAATCGTGCATATAAATTACCAGACCATGTAAAGGAGGATGTTGTATCAAAGGGGTTTGTTAAGAATTATTATCAGTGGACCTCTCATGGGGAACCTGAAGTGGGCTCAAGTTCTATGCAATCAAATTGCAACACCTCATCTAATGGAGATGATGACGGGCCAAATCCATATCGTAACATGATCTTAGAAGCAGTAGGTCATGACTTCAATCCAAACTCACATGACAATGTATCTGAGCCACCAGACCCAAAGACTAAGAGGTTATATGACTTGCTTCATCAAGCTGATGAACCATTATGGCCCGGTTGTACAAAAGTCTCAGAGTTATCACTAGTTGCAAGGATGTTAAACATCAAGTCAGAGTCTCGTATGACAGAGAAGATCTATGATGATGTTATGCAAGTTCTCAAAGACGCGTTACATCGCTTCTAATAGTAAGTTGGTTGGTAGTTTTTACGAGACAAAGAAGTTTGCTTCAGATTTAGGTCTTCCATGTGAGAAAATTGACTGTTGCATAAACGGTTGTATGTTGTATTGGGGTGAAGAAGATGAGGAAAGTTTAATTTGCAAATTTTGTGAACACCCTCGATATAAACACAGAAGACAGGTTCAAAAGAGGAAAACTGAAATACCACATCGGTTTATGCATTACTTTCCTCTCATACCTAGGCTACAGAGGTTGTACGCTTCCAATGTCACAGCCAAACATATGAGGTGGCATGCGAACATGTTCAGAGGATGGCGTCATGTCTCACCCTCTCGATGCCGAGGCATGGAAGCATTTTGATCAAGCAAATTCTCCATTTGCATCAGAGACACGTAACGTAAGGTTGGGGTTATGTACAGATGGGTTTCAACCCTTTGGGCAATCAGGAAAGCAATATTCTTGTTGGCTCATCATTTTAACTCAGATAACTTGCCTCCATGGATGTGCATGAAAGATCCATACATGTTTTTAACTATTATTGTACCCGGTCCAAAGAATCCAAAGCAAAGAATAGACGTTTTCTTACAACCTTTAATAAAAGAATTGACGACTCTTTGGAAAGGTGTAAAAACTTATGACATTTCAAAGGAGCTTAACTTTACCATGAAAGCTGCACTTTTGTGGACCATTAATGATTTTACAGCCTATGGAATGTTGTCCGGTGGAGTACAGTACCGGAAGAAAGCTTGTCTATATTGTATGGAGAGCTCAAAAGCTTTTAGCTTAAAAAATGGTGGAAAGGTTTCATGGTTTGATTGCCATCGTCAGTTTCTACCGCATGATCATCCTTTTAGGCGAAATAAGAATGACTTTATCAAGAACAGGGTTGAACTATCAGAATCTCCAGTGACATTGACAGGGGAGCAAGTTATTGAACAAATTGAAGAATTTGAATTAAAGGAAGTTACAGAAATAGGAGGGGCGGTATTTAACGCTACTATAAGCAAATCATGTGGGTGGAGAAAGCGTAGCATCTTTTGGAATTTGCCTTATTGGAGTACTAATCTTATTCGTCATAACTTGGATGTCATGCATATTGAGAAAAATGTTTTTGAGAACGTATTCGAAACGGTAATGGATATTGAAGGAAAAACTAAAGATAATGCTAAAGCAAGAGAGGATGTAAGAATTTATTGCAAGCGTAAGGATTTGGAGAAAAATGAATCAACCGGAAAATATCCAAAAGCTTGTTATAGCTTAGGGAAAGAGGAGAAAAAGGTTGTTTGTGATTGGGTTGCAAAACTCAAGTTTCCTGATGGGTATGTTTCGAATATGGCAAGATGTTTCGATATGAAAAAGTACAAGATGTTTGGTATGAAAAGTCATGATTGTCACGTGTTCATGCAACGATTGATCCCAATAGCGTTTCGCGAATTGCTGCCATTGACAAAGGTGGAAAGCTTTAACTGAGTTGAGCTTGTTTTTTTAAAGATCTTACATGTACTACGCTTGAAGTGGACAACTTGATAAGATCTGCATGCGAAATTCTGTTATTTTGTGCAAGTTAGAAAAATATTTCCTCGGCTTCTTTGATTCAATGGAACACCTACCTGTTCATTTGTCCTATGGCAAGGGTTGGAGGCCTGTTCAATATCGATGGATGTACCCGTTTGAAAGGTACATTAAACTTTTGATTGTGATATAATATTTTTGGTAATTTCTGAGTTAAAATTGTTCTAAGGTAAAGTTTTATGATCAATTGTTCAACTAGTTTCTGTCCAGTTTTTGTTAAGTTTCTAAGTTTTAAAATACAATTCAGAATTAAGAGAGTGTTTGGATTTAACTGAGTCTTAATGTTTTAATGATTGTAGTTAGTGAAATCCGAGTCTATTAAGTGTTAAAACTGTTTTCAAAAGCTTTGTCAATTTAGTTTTCAAACATTCAAGTCTCATTTGAGTTTTCAAGTTTTGCCAAATCGATAACATTTGTCTCTGTCCCAAAAGTGTTTTTGTCAGTTTTCTCGTAGCTTTTTAAGTCATTTTAGTTGTTAAAAAAATTATTAAAAATTAAAAATAGCAACTTCACTATCTCTTTTAACTTGTCTCAAAAGGAAAAAAATCAAAAAAATCCCTATCTAGGGCTGCTTGGAGCTTGAAGTGAATGGTATTGGTCTGATGTTACCCTGCACCATCAGTATGTTTGCTGTCCCAAGTAGTTAAGTTCATAGCTTATTATCTGCTTATCCAATAGATGTTATTGCTTGATTTTTTATCACACTTGTAGTCTATAGTATGTAGTTTACTTGTTTTGCCTTTATCAGCCATTAGGAGCTTAATTGGTAGCTTGTTTTAGTCTAGGAAACTACTTACCCTTGTTATTATTCGATTATTTAGAATACTTTTAGGATATATGGCTTCCTTTTATCTATGATAATAACTGTAACAAAAGCTATGTTCCAACATTGTAGGTTCTTGGGAAAACTAAAAAAGAAAGTGACTAATAAAGCTAAGGTTGAAAGTTCAATTGCCAATGCCTACTTAATTGAGGAAACATCAATGTTTTGTTCACATTACTTTGAACCTCATGTAAACACAAAGATGAATAGAGTGCCTCGAAATAATGATGGATGTGATGAGGAGCTTTATGAAGGAAGTATATCTCAGTATTCAAGTGTTCCTCGATTGTCGGGCAATCAAAAAGACGTTTAGGTGATCAAGAGTATGATGTCATGAGAACTTATGTGTTACTGAATTGTGTAGTCGAGATTGAACAGTATGTCAAGTAAGTATCATACATACATCTTTTTTTTAAACGTAATTTTGAGCGAGTCGTTGTTATTAATCATCACATACCTCTACAATATCATTATCCGAATTGTAAGTTATCATAAAACCACTATTAGCATCGATTTCTAGCCTCTCGGATACCGCTTCTAGTAAACATGAATATGATGACAACAATGGTAAAATTAGTGTACGTTTTACACAATTTAACGGCATATACTCCAACATACCATCCACTCTTTCCCATGTACCTCCTTTACATACACGTATTTTGACGGTTTCTTTGACGGAATTCATGGAAAACTTGAGTTTTTTAGTGAGAATTTGAGTTTTTAGTGAAAGGAGCTTAAATAACAATAAAACACGCTTTTATCGAAAATCTAGCAAACCAAAAATCTCAAGTTTTATCCATAAATTTTAAATTTCAAAAATATCGCAAGTTTTATCCATAAATTTATAAATTTCTTAAAAATATCAAAATTTATATATTTTAAGAAATATCGAAAATTTTCGATATTTCTTAAAATATCAAAATTTTCGATATTTTAAGAAATATCGCAAGTCTTATGATATTTTTAAGAAATATCGAAAATTTTTGATATTTTTAAGAAATATCGAAAATTTTCGATATTTTTCCAATTTCGCAAAAACCCGAAAATTTGCGATTTTTCTCAAAAATGTTGCGAATTTATTGGGTATTTTGGATTTTTGAGTATAAAATGGGGTATTTTGTGAAGTAGGCTTGAAAAATTGGGTATTTTTGTCATTATCCCACATAAATCTATAGTCTATAGTTAATCAAACTTTACCCATTCCACACTACAACAACACATACATACTACATACGCACTTACTTACTTACCAAGATTTTGGCGCCATTCTCTCGAAATTATTTGCCTCTAGATATGTGGGGATCGTGGAGCAGAATGACTCCTTCTACGTATATATGTTGCGTTTATAAGATGCAATAGGCTTTCAGCAAGAGAAAAAGGTATGTTCATACACCATTCACTACTTTAGATCATAAGTTGGGGTAATTAGGTTTTAATTTACCTTTAAATTTAATGTTAGGGTGCGTGATTCATTGAGTTCTATTGCATGATTAGAGTTAATTAGGTTTATTTTTACTTTACACTTTCATGTAAAAAAACCTAGGGTTCTTTGAATTAGCTTTGATAATCTGAATTGGGTGGGTAAATGAACCACATATTCGATTGTGTTTACCATTAATTTAATGTGAACCCACCGCTTGAACCCACTATTATAAATCCTAATATCAATTGGAATTGGGAAATTATAGAAAAGAGATCGGTTGTAAACATATTTAAGAGTTTTATAAAGCCATCTAACAAGAGGTACTATAGGTTTAGAGTGTCTACTTTTGTTCTTTTCATTCAATGTTAAATGATTGTATTTGGTTACAACTGTGGGATCTTAATTTGGACGTGTAGAGAGTATGGGAGGGCCAATAGGGTGTTTGGATCAAGAAATTAATTCAACACGGGCCCTTTGAATTCTGGTACCAATTACCGGTATATCCTGAATTAGTACCGTATCGATGTACCAGGCTTTTTAAGCTTGTTTGATAGTCCTGGACCAGTAGCCAAGTTTTGTTTTGCTGTTAACTATTAGTAGCCAAGTTGAAAAATCAAACTATTACAAACTCACTACCAAAGACCAGTAGCCTACAAGACATCTTAGTTGGTTAAGGGTATTAAAAATACTAGCTGCAAGTAGGGGTGTTATCGGGTCGGGTTATGTCGGGTCGGGTGATTCGGGTTATCGTGTGGTATTCGGGTCGGGTTTTGTCGGTCGGGTGATTCGGGTTATCAGGTGATACTACAAATGAGCATTTGACTTTTTTTTAACTGTTAACAAATGTCACTTTGATAAAACATAAAAATATATTTGGAACCAAACTTGCTAGTAACTTATGTTTCTTTTTTTTGTACACCCTTTTTTATCTTCTATATATGTTGATGTGCTGATACGAGATAAGACTCTAACTAATATTATTGATAGGATTTTAATGCCATAGGAAGTGTAGCTGGATTACTATTGTAATAATTAGCTTTTGTTATCATATTTGACAAATATACAATGGCATCAAAAAGTGTTTGACGAGTCCAATGCTATATATATTGTTCTCAACCTCATGACAGGTTTATTTTCTACTTGTAGCTCGGTACCTTTAATGATTTATATCTTATGAATTGAGAATTTACAAGCATGTCTATTATGTTCTAGCAATATTTGGACTAGAATGTATCTACCTTCTGTGCTCACTCATATATAAGTAACTTACTGTATGGAACCAAACTGATGTATAAGCTATCCACTGATGTATAAGCCTCTTTTTGTGTCATTTTGTTAGTCTATTTGCATTACCAAAGGCACCTTGGCGCCAAAACACAATAGTAACATATCACATTAACTTGTAACATAAAGAAACAATAAAGGAACATTAAAATAGCCTAACACTTTTCTTTATTTCTGGTTCAATCTGAATGTACGAAAGCATTGAAGCATGAACCAAGTAACCATTCAATTACGTGGTGCGTACATACATGTCAATCAAGAAAAGCAATTAGTACCAAATAAAACATACAAGTTCTAAAACGCGTCAAGACTGGTGCAAACAACTAATGTTAGGTATATTATTACGAGAAAAATATATTCTTACAATGATGATCAGCTTTTTGAAGTTACAAGTATTGAGGTGTCTATGCGTTTAAAATGATTTTGGTCGACTTTTATCCCATTCAATCTATTTCCATCTTTACCAAATTTAACTCTTAGATGTCAGTATATCGACCCATTTATCTATAAATGGGTCTAAGTTCCACCTCTATAAATATATATACAACGCTACCGTTAGCCAAAAGCTAAACATCCGCAAAGAAAGTTAAGTTCTTACAGTTGTCTTTTCTCAGCATTTGCAGCTTTAAGTTTCAGTTGAAAACTTCCTGCATAATTGAACCAAACTTAATTGAAGCTATACAAATTGTGGATTAATGTTTAACTGAAAGCCTATTAGGCATATTTGTTTTGTATTATTTTTCTTGAAACTTAGAGTTGTTGAACTTAGTGTGTGTGGGATTTGCTTATCACTACAAATTGATTGCAAGTCTTTATCTGAGTTGATTTGTATGTTATCGTGTATTTAGAAATATCTCAAATGGAGATGATCAACAACTTAGCTTACAAAATGCTGAAAGAATGGCTCTTTTAAACAACAAACACTTGCTCTATTCGTTTTCTCATATTAATAACATTCTTTCAGTATTAACATTAATAGAATTGCTAATATCAGATTAAATTTTGCGAGTTAAAAAGGCCTACTTTTTTAGCTACGCCCTGGGCCACCAAAAACCTTGGAACAACCTTGCAGGTATCATGAGCCGATACCGTTTCAGTTCTAGTATATTCCCATTTTTCCGATACCATCACTCATACCTAAATTATATATGTGTTAAAATTGGTATGTGTTAGGTTGATGATGATTTAAAGCACATATATATAGTGACAAATCTTTTTTTGAAGTCTAATGTTGGATATAAATGTCATAAGCTAACTAGAGCGTAGGATATCACATGGAATTTACTTTTGCCGAAGTCTCATGTTGTGTTAGGATTTACTTATGCTAAGTGAATAGGAACGTATATATTGTGCTAATTACTCATGTTTAAAAGTACATATATCTTGCTTTAAAGTATGTATATATTGTTTTAAGTCTGTTTTAAAGTCTAATTTTGGATATCATTATCTTAGAAATTTCAGAATTTTCTCACTTTTCTTTATACTTAAAAACTTTCTCTTTGTAGACATGGCTAGACGAAGGAAAAGGCTTGTAGCAGGAGAGAGTAGCCCTCATGCCACTGAAGGACAATCAAATGACATCCCTAATAATTCAACGAGGCAAAGGCTTGAAGCACGAGAGAGTAGGACTCATGCCACTGAAGGACAATCAAATGATATCCGTAATAATTCAACGAGGCAAAGGCTTGAAGCACGAGAGATTAGGCCTCATGCCACTCAAGGACAATCAAATGATATCCCTAATAATTCAACGAGGCAAAGGCTTGGAGCAGGAGAGAATAGGCCACATGCCACTGAAGGACAATCAAATGATGTCCCTAATAATTCAACTATCAATGACGATACCGATCAAACGAACCCTGAAAACATCATTGGGAACTTAGATAATCCATCGAATGGAAGAAAGCAAGTGCAAGTTGTGAATGGATTGTAAGTACTATAAATTTATAATTTGCGCATCACAAATTCTTTATTGTTACTTCATTCTATTTTTCATCACTATAACAGATTCGACAAATCAAGTGAGTGTTCACGAGAGATTACAAAGATATTCAAAGAAAGAATTGATGATACCGGGTACACTTGGACAAAGGTGTCTCAAACTACAAAAGACTTTTATTTTGGAGAATTTAAGGTATTGCTTATGTTTTAATTGTTTTAAGATTTATATTTCGTTTATAAATGCTAATTATTTACATTTATAATGTAAACATTTTTATGGGATCCGGAAGCCGAGACAAGTGTGAGGGTAGCATGGGATGCAAAAGCTTCTGGACGCTATACTGATTTCTTTAGAGACATAAGAGTTAAAATGGTGAAACCTGTATTCATGAGTGACAACGCATGGACAAATTTCACATCTTATTGGGGAACATCAAAGTATAAGGAGATCCAAGAAAAATACACAAAATCGCCTAAAAGGAGAAGGTTCCTCAACTCATACCGAGGGTCAATCTCATTTTCATGAGCACAAAAAATCTAGTAAGTATATTAATAAGTATTGAATTCATCGGGAATTTGCTCAACATACAATAGTAGCATATAATTGTATCGAGTTACTTGCATGTGCAACTAGATATTAGTTGAACTGCTCCATAGCCGATGTAGATTGTTAATTATATTAGGAATTTTGAAGGTCCTAAGAGTGCTATATCATAGTTTTATGGGCATGTGCATGTGAAACACCTTTCTAAGTTTATGACAGTTGTGATCAAGATCTGTTGTCTAAGATTAGTGTTTATGACAGATATGACAAAGTTATAATAGTAGCATATAAGTTTATGACAGGTTGTGAAACACCTTCGCTTAGTTTATGACACCAAGGTCGTGTTTGGACACCCTCTCTAATGTTTTGACTGAGATGTATTCTCCTTTACTGCTTTGTCCGCATATCTGTCATTGTTGTGTCTGCAAGATGAGTCTTGTCTGCAATTAGTCAATCAAGTTAGGGGTGTCATTCGGGTTATCGGGTCGGGTCTATCGGGTTTTGAGAAAATAAAAACTAACCCGCAACCCGACCCTATAAGGAATCGGGTCTATCGGGTTTGGGTCTATCGGGTTACTTGTTAATTCAAAACTTAGCTACGTTAGCAGTAGTTTCCCAATTGTAAGTAAACCATTTTAATTGATTCTTTTATAATGATACCACACTACATGACTCATGTTAACTACAAAATCACCAACCCGCTTTATTTTAACCATTTGCTTAATTTTATATTCTCGCATAATCTAAATAACTCGAACAACTTCACACATATTTGTAATTTTTAAACAACTCATTTAGGTTGACCTAACATTAAAGTACACTTTTATTAATAGCACATGAGCATGTAGGAGTGTTTCCTTCATCAGTATTTGAGCAAAGTTGATATCTTCAAGATCTTGCCTTTTGGCCATGTGCTGATACTATTTCCATGTTTTTTGTAAGTGATTCTAAAATTAAGAAAAGCAACTTATGCATACAACATGAGTAAATACTTAAAAACACAAGTCCTCGCCTTCTAGTATAAATATAAAAAAAGAGAGCAGTAAGATCAAAATTTATAGATTTGCTAATGAGTTATGTATCTTATCGAGTTAACCCGATAACCCGATAACAAACTAGTTGAGACCCTAACCCGACCCTATTAGGTTATCGCAATATGTATCTAAATATTATTTAATCTCTTTTTTATGCATATGTGATATAGGAATCTATATACAAGCGTCCACCTACGGGATTTGAGCTTTTTTTGCATACTCATACCAGCGGCAATGACAAGAAAACATTTATTAACGAGAAGTCAAAAACAATCAATGTAAGTTCGATTTCATTATACAATAATGTTCTTATTTCTATCATTATTCATGATTAAGTCTACACACTTATAGGATAGCGGTCGCTGCTCTAAGGCAAGAAAGGGAGGAAAATCCAAACCGCAGAAAAGTCGTTGATGAAACGGCACTTTACATTAAAGCAACAGTGGTAAGAGAAGCCTCAGATGGTGTGGGTCAAAGAGAGTTGATTATATTAAAGATGTAGATTCGGAAATAGAACAACTACAGTTACCAAGGTAAACGACGGGTGGGAGAAGAAGTCTAAGAAAATGGAGAGAACGATCAACAAATTAAATAAGACTCTTGAGATTGTTTGCACTCGTTTCAATATAACCCTTCCGTGATTGTGATTCGATGGTGAAGGTTCGATGGAGAGAGATCCGCCCAGTCCCACTACTAGTCACTCCCAGCGTGTGGAGGTGAGGAAGATGATCATGATAGCCGCATGATTGTGAGTTGATAAGTCAGATTTATCTTTATATTAAATGTTTTGAGACATCTTTATGATGATCGTTTGTTCTTTTCAGTTTATTTTATTTGTTTTGAGACATCATGAGAATGATGGTTTGTGCTAATTAGGAGACTTAATATTTATGTAAGATGGATCTATTTATTATCGCGTGCTTAGTATTTCAAGAATATTTGTGTTAAATGTGTGGTTTTTATATTAGATTCTACAAATTTGTCACATTCTAAATATTAAAATAAAATCATAATTTACCCATAAATTTACCCATGCATTATTTACAATATGACGTAAATATTTAGCCACAATTTACTCACAAACAGTAGTGGGTAAGTTAGCTACGAATATACCCACAAAATATTCATGGCAAAGATATCACGCTCCCATGACATTTACACACCGTTATATGCGGGTAATTTTCACATGGATTATCATGGGCAAATTTTCCCACGCTTTACAATACCTACTATATACGGGTTAATTCTAGTAAAGGATTCCGTGGGGAGTTGACTTATTACCGAATAGTTTTGTGGGAAATGTTACCCACACAATACCCACGAGTATATCTATGGGTGTTTTCTGGTGAGTTAAACAATCCCACAAACAATTTACCCATGAATGCAAAACAATCACCCACCAAGAATGACGTGGGTAAACCTTACCCACAAAAATGTCGTGGGCAAACAATTAGCATCGGAGGTTTTACCCATCTATATAGAATCATGGGTAATTCGTGGGTACTACCCAGTTACCCACTAAAATATGGCTTTTACCCACAAATTCTGTCCGTGGCTATATGCCCTAATTCTTGTAGATGTCGCAAGAACGACATTTCTGTATAAGGTTGTAAGTATTCAAACCGAATTTTCGAGAAGATTTCAGATGAGCCTAAACTATTCCTGCAAATAGTTGAAGGTATTGAATCTTGGTCATTTTACCTTTTTTAGGCAAACACCCGATTGTACAGGTCGAATGAGTATAAGTGCTCTAATGAAGTGACGTCGCCACGCCAATTGGATGACGGCACCACACCGATGCATTTGATGAATACTTGCAAATGGGAGTACTTCAAAGGTCGCCTTGATAATTTTAACAAATGTATTATTGATTTGTTTATGCCGGAGTATTTAAGAAAACCAACATGGGCCACATTCAAAAATTTATCAACAACATGAAGAAAAACATGGTTTTCCGGGAATGCTTGGTAGCATTGATCAGATGACCGGAATGGAAAAATTGTCAAAGCTTGGCAAGGCCATTTTGCTAGGGGTGATAAAAAATACCCAACAATTATGCTTGAAGCCGTTGCTTCTCAAGATTTATGGATCTGCATGTATTTTTGGGATGGCGGGGCAAATAACGATATCAATGTTTTAGATAACCTCCTCTAGATCGACCATCTTCTGGTCGACAATGCCCCAAAAGCACCTTATATGGTTAACGGAACTAGGTATGAACAGGTATTACTTGGTCGATGGAATTTATCCACGAGTGGGCAACTTTCGTCAAATCCTTCACGGCAACAACTCGATGAAAAACATAATACTTTAAAAGGAGACAAGAAAGTGCCAAAAGATATTGAACGCTTTTGGTGTTCTTCGCGCCGTTGGGTATACTACAACAACCGACGTGGATTTGAAATTGCTAATTTATTAGAATCATGTATTGTTGCCTTATGCATAACATGATTATAAAAGATCTCAAATTTGCTTTACGTGACTATAACGAACTGTGGGTGGATCCACAAAGAAATTTGAGGCAACGAAGATGGGTTGAAAGATGTGATACGACAAGTCGAAGGCAAAAGAAATACACGACCGACAAAGCGATACCCAACTCCAACAGACCTTATGGAGCATGTTTGGCGTAAGAATCTTGAACGATATGGACAACAACAAGAGAGCTTAATGCAGGATGAATAAGTATTTGCTATGTGTTTTTTTTTTTATTCATGGTGTGTGTGTGTGTGTGTGTGTGTGTTTTTTTTATCTCGTATTTTTTTTTTCCTTGTAATTTTTTTAGTCTCGTATTGTAATATGTTTTAAGTTTTAATGAAATGTTTGTTTTAGTTTAAAAATAAAGTGTATGATTTAGTTTAGGGTTGAAATTGAAAATATGAAATATTAGTGGTGTTACATTGGGATGTTATTGTTGTGGTGTTTTTCGATGTTAATGTTAAATGTTAAATTCGCTATGACGCTGACTGCTAAGTATTTGACAAGTATTATTGTTGGGAGTGCTCTAAGAGATCAATCTCCACCCTCAATTTTTATTTGATCTAATAGATGAGATTAATCTCAACAATTTAAAAAACCCACTTTCATCATTTTTTTTTTCAAATATTAATATCTTTCAAACCGTTAATCGTTAAGTGAAAAAAAAATATATCATTAATTTGAGCATTTAATTATCTTTCTATAGATAGGCACTTTGATATATACTTCGACTTTCAGTATTTTTCACGCTTTTTAAGTTTTTTTTCGCTTTTTAACGCTATCGAATTTGCATTTAAAATCATATATGATAAAACATTTATTTAATATCACATGTGATATTAGTGTAATATTATATATGATATGTAATATCACATGTGATATTAGTGTAATATCACATATGATATTAGTGTGCTATCACATGTGATATTAGTGTAATATGATATGTGATATTACATATCATATATGATTTAACACTAATATCACATGTGATATTCAATTTAGTGTTTTATCATATATGATTTTTTCATAAATTTCAGAACGTGAAAACTAAAAATAAAGAAAAAACGTGAAAAAAATGAAATTTTTTCTTTTTTCTAAAAGATAATGTCAGTTCCGCCTATAGAAAGATAATGAAATGCTCGTCGCGATGGTGTAAATATTTTCACTTAACGATTAACGGTTTAAGAGATATTTAAATTATAAAAATATGTGAAATAATAAAATGTTTTTAATCTAAACATTGATTTTTTTAGATGGATGGTGAGATGAGTCCCTAGTATGTGAGAAGTGTTTAGATGTAAAATAACTCTCCTCATAAAACAAAACCCCATGGGAATTTTACATTTCAAAAAAATCAGTTCATTACTTTTTAAGTAATATTTTAATTGTTATTATTATTATTCTAAAATCTATTTAGTTAAAAAAGCTTAAATATTTATTTATTTAGAAAAAAGTTTATAAATTCGTTTTTGTATCTTCATATTTATGGAAAAGTAAAAAAAACACATGTACTTGAGATGTAATGGTTAATATGCTTTGGACCAAATTGTAAATGTTTCAAAACACACGCTATCTAATATTATGATGTTTGGGAATTGCATACTCCAAAGTCCAAACGATTTAATATAGGAAAGATTTAGCTAAATCAAGCTCTAAACTCATCAAAGAAACGATTTAACTCGCTAAACGGGTATGTGTAACTCTATCCCTTAATACATACTCCAATTACACAATTATTATTAAAATTGCATATATGATGAATGGAGACAACCTTCTGAAGTTGCTTTCAATTGATCATATTATAATTAGAGTCCTTAAAATCCCTCGCGGGTTATTTTCGTTTTCCTCCGCTAGCTATCAGATACATTCTTCCGCGTTAGTAAAATCGCTAATGAGGATTAACGGTGCAAATATATCTGTTATCTCACATTTGTTAAGAGATATTTTACGAATGTCCTTGTAGCAAGGAGCAATCAAAAGTCCTTATTTAAAGTTAAAGTTATTTGCATAAACCTTGTGGTTAGCCGCCAAGTGCCACGTCACCACCGAGAGGTGCAATCGCGGTCGTCAAGTCGGGTCGCTAACACGCTGATGCCGCCACGCAAGACGCAGAATATATCACCAATTTTGTCACCTGGATTGAACCTGCAGTCATTTGGGTGGAAGTTAAAGCTCAATCGGCTAGGCATAGCTTCAAGTATATATCTAAATTTAATACATAATCTTTCAGAAAAGCAAGTTCATACATTAATATTAAAATGTTCAATTTATTGCCTATCAATTTACTTGAGTTTTATGGACCCAAAAATAAATAAATATACCGTCGGACTCGCTTTTCGTGCTCTTCCAATGGTATGCCGGGAATTTTTCGACTTCAAACGAACTCGAAAATGAAAATCATCGCTTTTTCTTTGTTTTCGCGATTTTTGAGGTTCGCTTAAATCAAAAATTCCCCGGCATACCATTGAAAGAGCACGAAAAATCGAGTTCGATGAGCTTCGGGAATTTTTTCGACTTGGTTGGGACCTCAAAATGCAAAACAAAGAAAAACGATGATTTTCGCGACTTTTCGAGGTTTGTTTGAAGTCAAAATTCTCGAGCATACCATTGAAAGAGCATGAAAACGAGTCCGACGGTATATTTATTTATTTTTACACCATATAACTCAGAAATTGATAGTGCCAAAACTAAATCAACCTTTAATATTAATGATGGGCTTTAACTTTACAGCGGCGATAAATTTATATATATACTTGAAGGCGCCTAGCCCCCAAGGACGCTTTGCTTCCCACCCAAATGACTCCTGGTTCAATCCGTGGGGTGACAAATTGGTGATATATTTTATCAATGCCGGCACCACCATTAGTCCACGCGGCAACCCGAATCGCCATGACGACCACCCGTTACTCCACCCGACCGACCCGGATGACACGTGGCACCTCTCTGGTGACACGTGGCACTTGGATCGGCCTAACCACAAGGACCATTTATGCAAATAACTTTAACTTTAAATAAGGACTTTGGTTGCAATTTGTTCATTGCCACAGGACGATTTACGAAATATCTCTTAACAAATGTGAGATAACGGAGATATATTTGCACGTTAGTCCTCATTAACGATTTTACTAACAGGGATGTGATTTGTGCCAACTTTACTAACGGAGGGATGATCCAATAAACTTTCATGGAAAGGGATGTATGATGTAAACGGTAAACCACAAGGATGTATTTTGGAGTTTACTCTATAAATTATGAAGTTATGTTTTTTATTGATGGGTTTTGTAAGATTTTGAATTTTGGTTAATGTTGTTTTTTTTTTAATAATAGAAGTAGTTACATGTTTTTCTTATGTTGTGAGTATGGGATAGATTTATAAGTTGTTGCTTGTGTTTCAGTGTTTGATAAGTAGCATATCTGAGCTGTAGTGTTTGATGATTCTCTTCGGATGAGGGTTTTTGTTGAAGAGGCTTTGGTGGGGGGAAAGGTGGATTCGTTAGTAGCTTTTGGTAATCATGATCCCTGCTAAATCATTGGACTCTTTTGTCTCTTTTAAATCAACCATTGTGCTTCTACCAAGTAGTCACCTGATAACACTGACCCAAGTTTTACAACACTAAGATTGTGAGTTTGAGTTTTTTTTTTCTTTTACTTACCGTTATGTTTAGGAAAAGCCTGCAACTCCATAGTAAATTATGCAGCTGTGTTTGTGAATAAAGGAGAGAATGGCGCACCATTCGAGTTCAAAGTAGATGAAGGTGGGTCCCCTCTTGGTGCTAATCTCAACTGTCAAAGTTAACAAACTAGAAGTCTTGCACAGCGCAATCGACACCCATATTAACTACAAAAACAGTGAGGTTGTTTGTAGGTCAAAATCAAGATACATGATAGTTTTTATTTTGTAATGTTATCGTTAGTTTAATATAGGGTGATGGGATTCTCAACACGACTATCTTACTTTCAAGATTCAACACCTCAAGTTCTTCCTGATGTTCAGGTTGGCCCATCTTCTTCACACCAAGCTTAACGCAAACAACCAGCAACCAATCATCTTTACATAGTATTTTTTGTACACGTAACCCTTTTTATCATTTATTATAGCATGATTCTCATTTTATTAGTGTGTTTATTAATTTGCTAATTTTGCAGAAACGCCTTCTTCGTATTTGGATTTGGGGTTGTGATCAAGCGTGTGAGTATTGTCATGCTGACTTTTGGTATGCCGGGACGCCTCAAAGGTTATTCTCCGAATGGAAGGATTCAATATAGCCGATGTTGTTGAGGTGGTTGGTCAGGTTACCACTTCCAAGAGATCCTCCATAGACCATTAAAGAACTCTTCAAAGATAGGCACTTCATGGAGAACATCCTTGCTTACAACATGATGCTCTCCATGACTTCCTTTGGGGCTAATGTGGATGATTCAGTTAATAAGGCCTTATGTATTCACGGTTGAAGGATAAATTTCGCATTGGATGGGATCTTTATGTCCACCAACGGATCAAACCAGGGTTTTGCAAATGTATATCCATGACACTAACAGAGGTCTCTGACGGACTTCTTTATTTTGGTGGAGGTGAATTGAATCGCGGGATTTGAAACCTGAAATTGTCAAGATTTCAATTCAGATCCTTGATGAATTTAATGAATTGGTCAAGCTACTTACAATAGCCAAAGACATGTGCTTTAATAAAGAGCCTTCTGAGTTTAAAATCATGTATATAACAATGGGAACCGAACACTATAATTCTCCTGTTTCAGGATAGCTTGGTGCGATTGTTTGTGACAGTAGGACAAGAAGCAAAAACGATATTGACATAATCATTCACATGAAGGATTGGTTGCCTCAAAGAATAAGTAAGTTGCATCCTTCATATATGGCATTGCAGTTTCCATTTTTAATTTCCTTTTGGTGAGCACGGGTGGTCACCTAAGCTTAAATTAGTGAATAATGGATCTAGAGGTGATAAGCAACTTATAATTAATATGTTCTACAACTTTCAGCTTCATGATCGTTTTAATATGGATTTTTGTATTTAGTATTGACAGACTTGCTTTTTTGCTCACCCATTTCTTAAATATCAAGATTTGTGCTTAATATGCTACTCATACATTATGAATGTTTTTGGTACTCAAGCATTTAACTTTGCCTTATCTTTTTGGTACGGGAATTTCTACTTTTCCTAGCAATGAAACCACACTCTTAGATGTAGATTTTTTTCGTGATAAACTTGGCTTAATTATAATTTGATGAAGTAATAAATAATGACTGGCAGCTATAGAAATATTCAAGATTTGAGCACATACTCTATTTTCTGTTTTGCAGGTAACACTAACTGCTTATAAGAAGCTCCAAATTTTGTAACAAAAATGTTCTCAACTCATGTGAACACTAACCCATACAAAAATGTTGAATTTGACCCAAGCCTATTTGACCTACAAGATTATAAGAATTGCCCATTTTTACATCCTTAATTATTTAGACCCCTGTTATTTAATTTAATGGATTAAAGATTTTCTCGTGGTTAAGAAACTTTAGATTTGAGAAAATAAGGAAAATCTCACTTCAAAGGGGATTTTAGGATTGCATGCTAAAATTGTTTGTCTATACTCATTTCTTTAATACTAATTTTCTTAAAAGAAGCAATTTGAGTATGCTTACTTAAATAAGCTTATTACAATCAACTACTAATAAATTCGGGTTTAATAAACTTATTTCCTTACACTATTTATGGGTGTTTGAATAGAGTATAAGATACGAGGATCCTTTGTATGTTTATATTGTCATGGAGATTTGCAATGGAGGTCAATTGTCTGACATAATAATTCAAAGGGGACATTATAATGTTGTTTTAGTATAGATTTTTAATCGACCATAAATTTCATTTTTGGACACTCAACTAAATTTTGTGATCATTTGGGGTCAAAATAATTAGATAGGTAAAGATTAGCCATGAGAAACCGATTGTTGAGATAGATGTAACATTGTTTAACGGTTTAACCATCTTTAGCTTTAAGTAACTTGATTATAATGAGATTTCTCAAGTTGTGATAATCACTTTGAAAATGACATCCCTATGCATTTCAGTCACTGTGATTGCTTTATAATTTGTAAGATATGATTTACTTGATGTTGGCATATTCTTTCGTTGCGAGTAATCACATTGTTACAATACGGATCTATAGAGATACTACTTGATCCCCGCATTAAATTCACTTCGAAGAGATGGAAACATATCATGGTTTTTATGACAGTTTAATAAAGCAAAGAGCTTAAATCTTGGTGATTGCACTTTAGATATGGATTGGAAGTTTGGTAGCTGTAGGAAGCATTTTGACATTGACACCATGGAGGCAGGTACTTTCACCAATGAATAGTCAAAAGGAAATTGTTGTACGACCTCTGAAGCTGAGGGGTTTGAGTCTGGGAAGATGTATACAAATGAAGATGTTGATCAGTTATTAAGGAGAGATTCAAAGAAAAAAGTTTAATTCAAATGTTCTCTTAACACGTTTTGACCGGTTAAAATCTATAACAAATGCATTTAAAACTTGACCAATTATAAACTAATTAAAAGTATACTTATACGAATATGCGAACATAGAAAAACAAGAGTCATGTACAAGTAACTTTCAAAGTATGTAAATTATAACAAAACATATCAACCCATAAAACATCATTAGGCAAAAGTTGCAACTACAAAGTTAAAAACAATAAATTTTAAGAAATATATTCAGTATTAATGCAACAAAATAAGGTATTTGATTCGTGAACAATCTTAAGACAATACATATTTGGAATTAAAGATAAAAAATTTATGTAAAATCTCGCTACAGACGCAGACATTATAACTAGTAAATTAGATGTTATATTCAGTTAGACAACAAATGTGCAAACGAATTTAATATTGGATGACAGCTTAGCGAATCATATATCTAGTGAGTGGGCTTAGTGGTGGCCTTTTATAAGTCAAAAACCAACAACCATTATATAATTCGGCTTAATTTGTTTTTAGAGAAAATTACACCGTTGGTCTCTTAACTGAATTACAAGCTTGTGAGTACATAAATCGGGATAATAATAACATCGCTATTTGGTATTTAGATGTCATCTCAAAGACCACATCATATAACTCACCAATAACAAAAACACATTCTTTCATAACACACCACTAAAAATACCCAACTAAAATAATACCACTACCCAAAAAATAAAAATAAAAAATAGCGGAGTCATTAGAATGTACTCATATACCTTGGCTCAACGAATGGCACAAAATGGTAGTATGGTTGGGTCACCAATACACGAAAAATTGAACCTTGACACGTTAAATGCTCATCATATCGTGGTCTTAGAGCACAAGATATCATATACCAATAACACCTTATTATTTAGTCAATCATTAGCATGGAGCCATTCAAATGGCTTAGAACATTTGCTCACGAATGGCACAAAGTGCCTAGATTAAGTTAACGAAAAATTGATGCATTTGGCATTTTAATTCCTCTATACCTGCTTCTTATAATAATAAAGACAACTATAAGGGTGTAGGGTGTGACATGCGACAACATTTCCATTAGCGGAAATAATAAATCACAAGACCTACCTACCAAAAAAGATTCCTTTTTCTTTACGGGACTTGACCCCGCGAAGACATATTTTAGAGAGAGATATTGTATTTAATTAGTTGTTTTGAGTGTGTATGTGTATGAGGGTGTTTTAAATGATAAAAATAGAAAAAATTAATGAAAGAGAGAAGTTATTGCAATGGTTGAAAAAAGTGAAAGAAAAATATAAAAAAGTGTTTTGATGACGCTAAACCTGATGTGACGGAGGAAAACTATAGCCGCAACTCTTCACACTAACAAAAAGATGATTGCTTTTTATTACTGCTTCAAATTTTATGTCAATTTTGACTTTTTCAATCCAATTTGACTTTAAATATATCTTTTGATTATATAATGGTTGATAAAAGTTATATCAATAAAAATACATTTAAAACCCAATTTTATTTATATGTTTTACATCAAGTATTATATAACACAAAAAGATATATTTAAGGTAAAAGTTTGATTGAAAAAATTAAAATAAACATAAAATTTGGGACGGAAGAAGTATTTCTTAACATATATTAATGCAATTATGAAATCCAAAACCAAATTTACTCACTTTTACCCAATCAAATCACCTAGTAATAACTACTCCTAATCAGTCACAAACGTTTCCCACCATTTCTAACGACCAATTTCAATTTTTATTGAATATCAACTTGATTGAAGGTTTGAAAATGTGTACGGAAGAAGATAGCTATAGTCCAATATAACCAGGAACAACTCAAAGTGCTCTCAAATCAGATATTGGGTCCTGAGTCAAGATTGTAGAATAGTTTGTGTAATTGAGTGCGTGTTTAGTGCGTGTGTGTGGGAGAGAGAATATGAGTTTAACAAGTTTTTCTCATGAATAGTTGCCTGATTCCTGAGCATGATAGGCTGATTTCAACCGTTGGTTTTTAATTAGTAAATTGTGAAAGCACGACAATAAGAAAGCACTATCTCGAAGAGGGATGGAACTCGATTCTATCTTATGTCCGAATTGTGAAAAGGCTGTGGAATCAATTAGTCATATTTTCTTTGCTTGTTCCATGATGAGAGAGAGATATTTCTCGAAAAATTACTACTTGGTGGGATTTAGATTTTTTAGAGACGTCTTCGTTTGAGGAGTGGTTGGATTGGTTTAAGAATCTCCATCTCTCGTCTATTTCTAAAACAAGCGTTGGAAGGTGTGTTTTATATCGCTTGGTGGCTTGTTTGGAATCTTCGTAACAAGACGTTATTTGGTTCAAGCATCCAGTAGAAAGCGTATTTGATTGATGATATTATGGCTCGTTTTTTCGTTTGGTGTAGATCTAGATGCAATGCAAACTTTAGTTTGGTTGATCGGTTAAAAAATCATTCGCTTGTAACTTTGTAATTGCTTTTCCTAGCTCTTTGCTAGTGTTTTAATAAAACCCGTCGTTAAAAAAAAAGCACTAAAGAAGAAAATTTCAATGTCGATCTTTTCTTTGGTTAAAAAAATTAACTCCAGTTGATTAAACTTTAAAGAAAAAGATACTCATATTAGATGGTTGAACGGACTTAATTTTATTGTAATTTTCCCAAGATATTCGTCATCAAAAGTTTCACGCTAATAGCTTTACAAATTACAATGTTTGGAAGTCTCATATTATAGCATTTTTGTCTCATCCAATCCAGCTAGATTTTGCATTTGGTATATATGTTACTGGAAATTCGTCTGGATAATTTTGCTCATGCGTTTACACTTTACAGACAAGTACATGCCTTCGTCAAGCAAAATGGACTACTGGTTATAATCACATTGAAGTTTTGAAACACAATAATATAGATTTACACATTGTCTACTCATATTATCTTTCTGAACAATCGGCTATATATTTTGCAAGGCATAATTTAAGATAAAAAGAATTGGGATGTCTAAATATTCACCTTGTTGCTCTAATAATATGTATAAGCCTCATTTCTAGACATAAAATCAGGCGTGTGACGGTCTTACTCACTTATTAGCAATTGAATGTATGGCAACAGCGGGTTATGTGAATAACAGTTCAAACTGAGATTACTATTTTCTTGCAACATAGTACATTACTACATTTGTTTGTTTCGGAACAGTATTAAGTGCTTACTGGGCTTCGGGCCAACTATCGTCTAATGTACACAAAACTAGGTACTTAGTTTTTATAATGGTATGCTCTTTGTGTTCTAGTGTCGGCTAGTTGTTACTACTGAAAGTCTTCAAATCTCCACCATCTAGGAAAGAATGTAACTATCAGTTTCATTAAATTTGTTTCAAATTCATCTTAATTATTTGGTTCAACTTTATATGATGATGAAGAAACAATCACCAATCAGATAATACGTTCTGTATTTAGGACGTTAAGAACCACGTAATATGAAATCAGCACAGGAATGGATACAATAGTGCCAAAGATGACCCTGGAAGAAAAGATTAAACGATGGTGAGAATACAATCTTTGTCACAATTAAGTTAACTATATATGAAGAAAAGAATTGAGGACTAATCGATAAGAACGTCAAGTTCTAGTTGTGATAATTGATACTCGTGTCTGGACAGGTCAAAAAAATTATAAAACCAAAAATATGAAACATACGCTGTGCTAAGGACACTTGTGTGGAGTTTATATTCCTTTGCAAACACGAAAGACCCGATGGCTTGAGGTAGCGCAGCCTGTCAACCAAAGTTATGCTATGTTGATACGTATAATATAATTATACTGTAATTAAAATGGTAATAGTAATGATGATGATCAAATATTTTCTGGTTTAAAATTACCTGAATGATGGCGATACAAAGGACATCACCTCGCAAACCGACCATAAGAGAGCCAACAGCCATAGCAGCTGGTGCAACAACAAACCTCAAAAGCATTCCAAATGCAGTTAAGGTCGCACCACAATCAATTATTTTTGGTTGTAATGCCATAAACAGTCCTGAATCAATGTCGAAATTTAGAGCACTCTTTAGGATATTTTTGTTACAAGTTTGTGAATGCATAGAAAAGAAAGTACAGTAGGCTTCAAACTTCACAACTGAGCATCTAATTTCATACCAAGAATCGTATATCCAATCCCTATACATGTTTAGAAGAAATGGACTGAAAATTCTCACCCATGCAAAACATGGCAACACCTGAACCAGCTCTGGACATGATCAATACTGATCCTTGCACGATACTAGGCATCTTCAAATCCCACCTAAAGGCGATATTTTGCAAATTATTTACTGCTCAAATTTTATACTTCAATGCTATCATGCAAACTATATAAGGGTATATGAATAACAAAGAAACTATGTACATCTTATGAAAATAACTTACCTATTCGATATAAGTGCCCACATAAGCCCAAGAATGCAAGCGTAAGCATTAGGGTTTTTCGCAAGCTTTAGTCCAACAATCTTTATTAAAATTGATAGAGATGGTTTTGTAGTTGTCTCATCTTCAGAATTTCCTTCTAAATCTATTGCCGATTCACTAGGTGCGACTGCCAAATCAAGTGATTTGTTTGCACCGAACTCATACATCATCAATAAGAGTATAATCCAAACAGTGAATTGTAAAATTGAGGATTGTATTACAAGGTTCTCTCCGAAAGGTCCATACATTGTTCCGATAAGGGGCACACCTACAACAAGTGTATTATTTAAACTAGACAAGGAAAAGCTTGTGATTGACCATGGATAGTTTCCTTTAGTAGTCAGCTTACCCCATAAAGATATTACTACGAGGATTATGGCTTTGGATATTGCATCCGCGGCAAGGAAACGGAAGTTCATTTTGTATGGATTGACTCGGGTTGTGAAGTCAAATGTAAAGAGAGGCATGATGAAGTAGCAATTCAGCTGATTTATTGCATCACAATTGTCGGGCTTGAACATGTGCCACCACTTAACTGAACCATAGCCTAACATTAATGCCACGTACAGCGGAAACATTGACGCTACTACCTTGTAAATGTCATCCAACCCTATCATTTTCAAACAGTTTATGTTGGTTTTCTCCTCTTGGAGTTTTTTTGTTGATGCAAAAAATGATCCAGTACGCTTGTTTATATATAGTGCATGTAGAGATGACAAAGAATACACTAACTTAAATTTGTGGACATGAAAGAACATAAACTTTTTTATGATAAACTGATAATCCACTAACTATTTATTCTTATACCCTTGGCTGGTTTTGAGTCCTTACATCAGTGGGTTGATTTACTTAAGAGAGTAAACCGTAAAAAAATGTTGAGTAAAGTCCAAAAACATCCTGTGGGCTGCCCTGTGGTGTGGTTTTCATCCCTATACTTTTTTTTGGAACAATTACATCCCTCCGTTAGTAAAGTTGGCACAAAATCACCCCTGCGACTAACACCGCAAAGAAGTCCTCATATCCCCCTGACGCATAGTCACGTGAGGGGTATTTTTGTCCAAAAAACGGGTATATCCACCCACCAACCCATCATTATCATCACCAACCTCACACACTTATTCTCCTTCTCTCTCCTTTCTCCGCCGGAAAAGGACGCCGCCACCACCACACCGTCGCCTCCACCACCACACACCACCCACCTCAAAAGACTCCACACATCATTTCCTTCCCGATCCACAACATCACGCCCGCCAGTAAACCCTCCCACTCTCGTGCTCACCCACGCCACCTAACCACCACCCTATCACCACCACGTCTCTATTTGTGACAAAGATAGTTGTAGGGTTAAAACCACGGGTTTAGCTCTTTATTTTGGTAACTCGTGGTATGAGTCACGAGTTGACTCATTTGATGTCGGGTTTAGTTAGAAAACATGGGTTACATTTTTAATAATAAAAAGTGGTAAACTTGTTATCCTGTGTTTTTGGTCTCGTGGTTGCGTGTCTGTGTCATTAGCAAGCCAGAGCCTAGGCTCTCTGCGAGGACCTGCGGTGTGCTTGTTATGATTCTTGTTATTATTGTTGTTTGTGAGGACTCATGGTGTGCTTGTTATGATACTAGCTACTTGTGCTATCTAAATCTAGTCCTAATTCTTACCTACAATCTAGCAGGACTAGGCTACCAAGCTATGAAGGTAAGACAGAAAATGATTAAAAAGGAAACAAATGGCAAACTGCTTGAATACTTGGAAAATGATTAAAAGACTTGTTGAACAAACTAACTTATGTGCCTAATTAGGACAGATTGTTCAACTCCAAAATGGGTCAAAGGTGAGCTTGACCTAAGAAACAAACTTTTTCCAAACACTGCCCAAGGGTGGAACGAGTGAGAAATGGACAAATACTTCACGACTAGCACGGGGACTTAATCTGGACTTCTTTGGCAGCCACTGGTCTCCAGGGATGATTTTGTGCCAACTTTACTAACTGAGTGGGATGTAATTTGTTCCAAAAAAGTATAGGATGAAAACCACACCACTGTAAGCAACCACAATGGGATGTTTTAGGACTTTACTCAAAAATGTTTTTAAATTTTCCGAATTTTGGGAGAAATATTCTTTAAATTTTTTTTAGAAATGTCCTCGTTTCATTTTTTGCATTTTTGCCCTGAACCGCTATCAATTACAATTCAGATTTTGGCTAACGCCATTAAATCCCGTTAGTTAGTCCTCA
>OU343220.1:166693422-166889374 GCA_910596185.1 Chrysanthemum makinoi
CCATTTTAAAACACAATCAAGGTACTTTATAAATTACTTTAAAAAGCTTTCGTACCTCGATAGTTTTGCTCCCCCTCAATATGTGCTTCTAGATTCGAAAGCGTTTAGCACATATGAGAGAGCAGCCTGCACAATTTCATCAAATCGATCACCTTTTATCAAATTTCATTATTAAATCACAAATTCTCCCCCGATCAAAAATATCAAACCCTTTGAGATTTTGGATCCCAAGTGATTTAATTAGGTTTAGAAAACATGGGAGAAAATGTGGCCTTGTTTTAAATACTCATCTGGTTTTTGGATAAATCCTCCTCCTCAACATGTGCATTGTGTATTTGAAATCGTTTGGCACATGGAGGCAAGAGTGCCTTTGAAGGACTAAAACCAATTCCATTTAAAACAGATTTGAGATTTAAAACACGATCTCTACCCCGATCAGAAATATCAAACCATTTGAGATTTGTGATCCCAACTGATTTAAATCATTTATAAAATTTTGGGGAAAGACGTGGCAAGATTCAATTTTGAAAGATGACAGATATGGACAATTTTAAGACATTAAAGATTGTTAGTGTCAGGTATGATAGTTTTTAAGAGATCTTTAAGTAAAACAAAACAATTTCACAATCAAACAAGAACAGAAAAAATTTCATTTTGAAAGACCTTGATTCTAAAAAATCATACCATGACATAACATTAAATCTTTAGATCACCACCTTTTGTTGTACAAAACGGACTTTTTGAAGATATATTGTATGAAAATATTTTAAATTAAATCACTCTCCCCCTCAATCGATGACCGAAGTCGATAATTGAGTGACTTAAGTTTTGATAAAATGAAGTCCGGTGATTTTCAAAATTTAGTCCAATATATTTTCAAAACAATATATTCCATTTTCAAAACAATTTATTCAAATTTATTCAAAATTGTTTAAAAATGGTATCCTGCACAAAGATACGTTAGTGGTTGAGAAGCTTCCGTTGTTGTTGTTGTAGGGTTGGAAGAAAAACCGTCTGCAAATGCAGTGAGACTTCTTCTTACGTTGCATTTTGAATGCCAACTGAGGTCCAATTAAGCTCCGTTTCTTCACTTGCTGAAGAAAACCATCTGCTGATGCAGTAAGACCTCTTACGTTGCATTTCATGCCAACTCTCCATTGAAGTCCAATTAAGCTCCGTTTCTTCATTTGTCAACCCAAGATATAGTTACCCTTTCCTTTCGGCATCCAATCATCTTCAATTGTGGGATCCGGATCGGGAACATTCTTATATACCAATATACCTGCATATGTTAGTGAACACACATACAAATATATGGTGGTCGACATCACCCAAACAGCAATCGACTAATTAAAGTCAATTCAACATATCAATCAGTTCATATAAAGCATGGGAATAATGTGTTTCATCAAACTATAATCATCTAATCCTAGCAATCATATCCTAGGCACCTAGTCCTTCAACATAGGTTAACATCATTTTTAATTAAGCATATTAGGATAATTAAGAAAGCCCGTTGGATGATATAGATTTGAAAACATTGTCCCCCTCAATCAATGACTCTTTTTTCTGAAAAGTTTAAAAGCGCTGAAGTCATTAATTGAGTTTGCAAATTTTATAAAAACTCTGAATCTGATTGTTTTTAAGAAACTCATTTTCCACCATTTTGAAAACACTAAATATTTTTCTGAAGAATTTTAGACGGAAAAACATTTGTGTAGGAACAGCAGTCCTTCGACATACTTTCCTTGTTTTGTTTTTAGGATAAGTGCACGATATTTTGAAAATTGTTTAAGCGCAGCACTTTCCTTTCTTGAAGACCGGGTTGCTATCTGAAATAATAGCAAACCACGATATAAGCGCGGGTTACAGTCTGAAATAACTGCAAGCCATCGTTTGAAGCACGGGTTACAGTCTGAAATAACTGTAAGCCATTATTTGAAGCCCGGGTTACAGTCTGAAATAACTATAAGCCATAGTTTTTTGGACATGTTTAGAAAAGAATATTTACACCTCCTGCTCGAACTTCATCTATGGTCCCGTGCCATTATTGAATGACATTTCTAAGACCGTAGATGTTATCGATACCAGAAGACATGTCTTGAGAAAACAATATTTTTGGTATTTTTCAATTTTCTGATTTTTATGGGCTTTTGAAGATTTTATATTTTTCTATTTTCTTTTTGTTGGTTTTATCTTTTTGTATTTGGTTTTTGATAAATATATACAAATATAGAGAAATAGTTTAAGAGGATGATGATACGAGTACCAAAAAAAGGAAATCGTTCAGCACTTTGTAGAAGATAGAAGTCATCATCTCTTAAACTTCCACCACCAAAGCATTCGAGGCTCTTGAATCGTCGAAAGAACTTGAGCCTTCAACAAGTGAGTCTTTGGTAGCTTCCCCTCAAACCGACAAACTGAGTATAAAGACCATTTTCCAAGAAGTAGAAATGAATGAAAACAGTCTCATTGAATGAAGCTCTGCACCCCGAAGAACACGAGAACACCAAAGTAACAAGTTGAAACATAGATCGTATCAGTGGTTATCAAATCCGGAATAACTGATGAACTACGATCACATGAACCTGTTGTGCATCTCCGATGTACACATTACTCTTCGAGATTGACCAGTTGTCAATTCAGGGGAACTAAACATCAACATCTTCATATTTCCAAATGCATTCCAATTATCTTACATATAACCAATTAGCCCATGAGGTACACATGTACCCAACAAGAGTAGAGACGATGACATTCAAGTAACATGTTGAGTCACTGATCATCTCTGCAGATGTCAACTCCAGAATAACTGATTAAACCCGATCAGGTGAACATGTTGTGAGTTCTAGATGTACCCATATCTCTCCCCCATGATGGTTGTGATCTTATCGGAATCAACATAATAATGTGTACATGAAGGAATAATCGGAAGCACTTTACCATTATTCATATCGAAGATGTCGATAAGCAATATCATCTCACGAACCAAATATTCTTCTCATATTTCCTTCTACTGAGGGCTGAGTTAACACATACCAAAAGTATCCAGAGACCACTTCCTCCCAAATGGTTGGAATAATACATCAAAGGTTATGAGTAAACACTGAGTTTCTCTATGGTTATGACAATTGTCTTTCCCGGGATTACTTCAACAGAAAAGAAGTATTAGGTTCATCACGTGTACTCGTTGTGTGTTTAGATGTATGTCTCCTTCCCCCTTGATACCTCAGAATCAGCAACACATTATACATACCAAATATTCTTGAAATAGAGAAGAACAAAAAATTAGCTCAAATGAATCTTGTGAGAATCAACAGCTATAGAAACTCTCTCTGACTATCTTTATCAACCCATTCGTAGACAATTTGAAGTGACCACGGATGAAGAAAACCCAATGTACCAAACTTGAAACTGAAGTAGAATTCCCCGAATTTGCATCTTAAGCTTGCACTAATGTTGGAAGAACGGTGTCGAGAATTTATGCTCCAAGCAAATCTCCAAGTACTCAATACTCAACCAAAGTATGAGACATTAACACCTCTTGCGATTATCCACAACGACATAAGCGTGTGTCACTGAGTAAAACAACGTAACTCCTTGAAGTGATAGTTAACCAGGTCTTCAACCATCCAGCCCGACTGCTGGTAACTAGATAAACCAAGTCTTCAACTTAAATTCAATCACGAGCAAGTTATCATTGAAAGTCATGCATCCAACCATCCCCGATTTCAAGATAAAATAAGAAAACGCCTTTGTGAAGGTCAACTTCACTCTCAAATAAGTGATAAACGATTAACTCCAAAGTAATCAACTTATGCCAAATACCCAACACGTGAATAAACATACAATCGGATGTACATTCACCCACTGAATGAATCGGAACAAATGATGCCTCAACATCAATGCATTCTTCCTAAAAGTATACATGTAGTGACTGATCTGGAAGATTCACCAATAATGTCTTCGAGCGGATGAGGTAGTCATTTTCCTTAATGTTCATGTGGTTGATTAATAGCGTGCACAATGAGAGGAACAATAACCCGTGAAGATTTGGCGAAGGAATACCAAAGAGTGGATCATTATTCATGAACAATAATCCGTGAAGATTTGGCAAAGGAATACCAAAGAGCGGATCATTATTCATGAGTGCAACTGCAATATTATGATAGTCATTATCAACACCTTGAGGAATAACTGGAGATTAGGTTTCTTGAGAGTTCTGAGAAGTACTTCTTGGATGATCAACATTCGCTAGCGGTTGGAAATACTCATCAAACATCTCTTGAAACAATGAAACCCAAACAATAAATCCCATTTATCCTTAGTGAGTGAAACATTAGGCGTTGGAGAGTCGTCAAAAATCAAAACAATGAATCCCAGTAATCCTTAGTATATTCACTCTTCATCAAAAAGAATATACACTCATCATCATCAAAAATTAAGTCGTATAACCATTATTCAAACATCCATCATCATGTAGTATATTCACTCTTCTCCCCCTCAAAAATTGCATCCGAAGTTGCCATTTTTGATTTAACAAGTGAATAAGAGTATACACCAATGAACGTAGATCCACTTGATGACTGAATGAGCGTGGAAAAAACATGAAGTTTGTTGATGAATAATGTAGATGAGTATGGCCATTCATGAGAGAATTTCTCTTTAGCTGAAGATAAAGCGCACAGAAGAGCGTACACTTTTCTTTTCTTTGAAGAACGGGGCCTGAAGAGTTATCTGCAGACACCATAATGATGAAGTACGAGGCCTGAACTGAAGTGAACAGACGTCATATCCGAAAGAATATCAAGATTGAGTTACTTGAACCCGTGAGTTATGAGATATCAATCCTTGTGTTATCCATACTTTAAACCAGTCCATGTATTGAAGGATCGAAGTATCTGCAACTGAGTAAGGTCTACCTGCACTAACATTACAAGCTTGATTGCATATATATTGGTTAGTGACATTAGTATCGAAACCCTTTGGGGTTTCACGGTCAACCTTGATTTTGTCAACAAAAAACAGCTTTCCGGCAGGAATCCACCTAAGTCCAGCATCCTTAAACATTCTACCAGACGGTATCCACTTATGGCAAGGTCTAGGATTGTTAGGCTTCTTATGCACAGTGGAAGACTTATCCTTATTCCTAGTTTCCAAAGATTTAGCAGTTGGTATCCATCTAGGAGAAGTTTTTGGTTTGTTTTGCTTCACAACATGTTGGACCTTAGTCGCATAAGTAGTCTTAGGGGATTGTACCTTAGCATGTGAATTAGGAAAATGTTTCTTTTGTGGAAAAGACTCAGAATTTCTAGTTTTGTTTTCTACATGCTTAGCATTCTTATGCACGTAACTACTCTTAGATGTACGCCAATCCCTAGTCTTTTGAGTGTTTCTAGGTAGTGGTTTACAACTACTAGCAGTGCTTTGAAATCTCGTAGAATTCATCACCCTAGGTTTTGCACCTAAAATTCCGTCTTTTCGAATCTGTGCCTTTTTCCTAGCTTTTTCTAGATAATAGTTCTTCCACAAGTCATTCATATCATATGAATTCTGGGTTTTAATGCATGGTTTTGACACTGTTTTCGAACTAATCCTAGAGGTGCTGGGAGTAGAAGTGGCTACGTGTTGAGGGTTAACGGAGCTAGAAGCCTTATTCTTAGATAACTCAGGTGAAGTGACTGGTTTTGACAAAACTTGTTTCTCATCAACTTGGGAGGCAAACCGTGTTTTTGAAAATTTTGGTCTTTCGGATATAAACGCAGTAGGCTGCCTAACAATGGACCGGTTTCTAATGGGATGAGAAACTGGTTTCCCCAAGGTTGATGGTTTTGTAAACTTAGTATTCACACTTTTCCCTACAGTTTTCCTAAGCTCATTTTTAAGGCAACAATAGCGAAAATCTTTTCTTGAAGTTGAGCTTTGAAATCATCAGTTTTTGCTATCAAAGAGTTTGTTTGTTCTACTGATTTAGTTCTAGCATCATTGACAGAGTCACTTAGTTCTATATGATGCTTTCTCAAAGACTCATTTTCCTTTAGTAATTTAGCCACATAAATTGACAGTTCATTATTTCTTGTTATAATAGCATCAATGTCTTGTGTATTCATGACTATATTACTTTTCTCATTCAAGACAGAAATATGTTTCTTCAGATTGTAAATGGTTGACTCTTTGTCTTGAAGCTGAGCTTTCAAAGTGTTAATTTCAAAAAGTTCACGGAATTCAGGAAGTTCCGGTTGTTTACATGGTTTGTTAAGTTGAAAACTTTCTTCTTTACTCTGAATCGCGATTTCAAGAGAAATGCAATGCTTTTCAAGATTTGAGAATTTGTTTGAAAGTTCATCAAAAGCCTTCTTATCAACTATATCTTTTGTTTTGAAACACTTAATCTCAGACTCAGCCTCAGTAACAGAACATTTATGAAAGTTATGTTCAGCATCATGATCAGTTTGTTTAAGTACTTTAGCAGATGCACTATGTTGAACAGTAAAGGGTACCTCATTACATGACTCCTGTTCAATTTCTGGTCTGATATCTGCATCCACATCATGTGTAACAAGAGTCACTGAACCGCTGGCTGTTTCAAGCTTATCTGTCTCTGAGCCTCTGTATTCAGTGTCAACTGATCCAACATCTGGTGCCATACCGGTCTCAACACAACAATTTATTGATTGTACCTGAGATACATTCGCCTTTCTGATTACACCATCCACTTCTTGTGAGACAGGAGTCACTGAGAAGCTGGTTACATCATTCTTTGTTGTTTCTGATATTCTGCATTCAGCAACACCCGACCTTTCTGATACATTTCCCAACTTATCACAAATAACTCTCAACTGTACCCGACTCTCATCTACTTTTGCATCTTTCTGAGTAACTTCCTCAATATACTTCTCCACATTATCCATGAGATGGATAAGTGTCTCCGTGAACACGCTAATGTCCATTCCAGTGTGTCTCTTGAAGGACATTTCAGTCATGTCTTGATCATAATCAGATGTGAATTCCCTTCTAATGAATGACTGAAAGTGTTTGTAGATCACTTGAAGTGCAGCGCTGGAACTATCCTTATGAACCTTCTCTTTGTCAAGTTGTAGCTCCAATTGCTCTAGGTTTAACAGCAGAGTTCCTGTTAATGTGGAAAAATCCTGACGAAAGAGGGCAATGCATGTTCGTTCCATTGATGTGGGTAGAAGTAACATGAGGTGAGAGTGAAGTTGTTGATAAGGTTCAATGCTGCTTTCCTTTTGCATGGCATTCTGTAGCATTGACTGGTGCATTTCTGTCTTTTCAGAGTCTGAACCCGGAGATATCATATCCTCATTGATTGATTCAATCATCTTTAATCGTTCAGTGTAGCATACAGTATCATTGTTGTCCACATCATCATACAATTTAAGCACTTCTGAAATCACTGGGTCAGTAGAATAAGACATGATGTGGTAGTATGCACGGGATTTTACAAGTCTATGATTTAAACCGAGAAATAGAATCTTTCGCGGGATTTTACTAAAATCAAGACCAAACCGTTAAGCAATGACCAATGGAACGTGTTAAGATGACTGATGGATTGTCAAAATGATAGACAATTGTGTGTTAGGACATATAAATGTTTGTAGGGTTAGCAGAGATGTTGTTTGGTTGAGATTTGGATTAGTTTATGCACGATTTTCCCGAGAAATTTAGGTCTAAAAACATAAAACCTCAATAACTTCTGTTCAGAGCGGATTTAGCCCTCGAAGGTTTACCCGAATAAACTTTAGTTTATTCGGCGTGACATTCTCCTCGTTCTCACGGTCGTTTTGATGGGTAGAACGCTGAAAACGGAGTTACGGATCAAAAGTTATAGCCGTTTGAAGTTTTGTCGGGAAAAGTCAACAAGTCGCTAAGAATTCTTGAACCAAGTCGCTAGGACCCAAGTCGCTAAGATAATGCACCAAGTCGCTAGAAATTAATGCACTAAGTCGCTAACCCTTAATTCGCTACACCCCTAAGTCGCTAGAGTCCCAAGTCGCTAACAGAAAAGCAAGTCGCTAAGTAGTAACTCGCTACAGACCAAGTCGCTAACCAAATTTTTGGCAGCAATTCGCTACACAAGTCGCTAGAGACACAAGTCGCTAAAGAGCAACTCGCTACTGACCAAGTCGCTACCACAAGTCGCTACCCGTAGTGGAGAATCCACTACTTGTACTTTAACTCGCTAGATCTAACTCGCTAGCTCCAACACTGTAAGTCGTCGCTACAAAAATGTGAAGCAAGTCGCTACCAAGAAAATATTCCGTGAACTAAGTCGCTAGCTTGAAAAAACCATATAAACCTCACTTTTCAATCCAAAAACAACCCAACCACGATGATTCAAGCCTTCCAAATCACAACCTAAACACTTATGATGATCCTAAACACAAAAGTACAATCAAAATCCAAACTTTAACACAAGAAATCAACCAAATGATGCAAAAACCACTAAACTTTCTCAAACTAAAAAACCACCTAAAAACCACTAGAAATCCAAAGATATGTAAGAGATGATCTAACCATGGCTCTTGATACCAATTGTAACATATTGGATTTCATAAACACATCACATAACAATATATGGTTCGAATTATGTAGAGTTTAGAGAGAGAAAGTGGGAACCTTTCTAGAGAGAGAAAGTGAAAGAAAACTTAGAAGGTTAGATTAAGATGAATGAAAGGTCCAACCCTCTACCTTGGGAGGTAGAGGGTATTTATAGTTACAAACTAAACGTCCTCCTTCGGACTGTGGATCAGGCATACAGTGGGTAAAGACCCGTCCTTCCTCCACGGTGTTACTCTAAACTAAATAACTAACTAATAAAACAGTAAATAACGATATGTCTACGAGCTAACTTATGCTAGATTATATTTGGGGTGACCGCTACTTCACTATGGAATTTTATAATTCCTAACACTTTTTAATAGTGATTTCAACCCATTCACCATTCCCAGCAAGTTCCTTCCCAATTGCAACCTTTTCATCATCAGCCAAGGCCATGAGCACCTTGACCTGAACCATTTCATCATCATTTGATAATCACTTCTATCCAAATCATAAGACTCAGCTACCAAACCTTTTTTTAGCATGAGAGGATTGAGAGGCTGAGCCAATGGCTTGTAAGAGAGCCAGTTTGGCTTTAACCTTTTTGAATTTTGCAACATAGTCTTTCACAATTTTTGTTTCAGTTTGACTCTTTGAAAAACTTTGGCCTGAAGTGATGAGTTTGGATTAAATCTATTTTGTTGAGGATGTGATCTTTGAGGATGTTTTAGAAAATCAATATTTGGCAAAATGGCCAGTTTTACCATATTTAAAAGATTCAGTTTTCTCCGAAGGTTTTAAGGCTTTTGAAAAATCTCTTGGAATTGGCTAAATGAGCCATTTTCTTAAATTCTTCACTTAAATCATCCAAGTATTATTGACTGCTTCTCATCCTCTTCATCATTTGGATAATTTTGAAAATATTGAACCAAAAAGTTAGAGAAAAAGGCAGTTGATATGGGGTTGGTTATGGCAAGGGCCTTTTTTTAACTCAGGTGCATAGATTTTGTCAATCAATATTCACTCATATTTGAACTTTATAAATAAAGTGTCTAAGTCTAGATCTCTAACATGGTTATAGTTGTTCAGACCTTGGTTGAAACTCAACCATTTCATAGGCAGACTGTTGACAAACCTAGTGTTAATTTCATGATTTGAAAGAACAACACCATCATTCACCAGTTCGTTCATGAGAACCTTGCACCTAGTGAATGTTTGAGATACATTTTCACCTTCTATGTATTTGAAGGTGTTGTAAGCAAGTTTTAAGCCTATGACCCTATTCTCTTTGACTTCAGATGGTCCCTTATAGTTTAGAATCAGATCTTCCCAAGTGTTAGGTCACCATATTATCACAACAATATGTATTTCTAGAGAGAGAAAGTTTTAGTGAGAGAAAGTGGAAGGAACTAATGAATGATTAATGAAAATGATAATTGCAATTAGAACCAACAACCCTCTCCCTTCAAGGGAAGGGGTATTTATAGTGTTTACATAAGTAGGGATGTTTGGTTCTAGAACCTTCTATCACCGCTCATGGGCTTACTACATGAGCTGTGAAACTAATTACAAACATTTATAAACCATAATTATTAACGACCTATTACAAATGAAATGACCTACACTTGATAATAAAACATGTTCCTAACAATCTCCCCTAAGGGTTGGTCATCATTTGTTGTCTTGCTTAGGTCGTTTGACGTCTTGAACTTCTTTGGCGTTCATAGCTTGTGACGTCGTTGATTCTTTGCATCTTTGTTCTTTGTTCTTGTTATTGTGATCGGTTGTGAAGTCGCCTATCATCGGCATCTTTGTTGTTAGTGATGAATGTCATTACCAGGCATGCTCATACTTAGTGAAGTTTGTGAATCATACATTTGAAGCTCTCATTCTTTAACTTTGATCTTTATCTCATAACTTTGCAGATTCTTTGACTTTGATGTAGAATCTTTCAGAAATTTTCTTTGCTTTTTGAGAGAACTTCAATTAGTGTTGATGTTGGTATGAACATGAGAAGAGTCTGCACGATCTTTTCCACCCGTGAGCATCCATAAGAAGAAAACATAAAACATGGGTTAGAAATAATCCAGTAACACAAGTTTGAACTTCGAGTGTGTTAACAACATAGTGTGAAAACACGTCTCTAATTCTCACAAAGGTTGTTCTGAACTGAGTCCCACAAGTGAGATAACGCGATGTACGAAATACACCTCTGATTCAGATGAGTCGCTGAGGTACACCGAAGCATCACCCCACGACTGTAGACCGTTTGAGACACACTAAGCGTAACCCACACGGAGTCGCCTAAGCACTACAAGAATCTGATGGAATACCCACGAAAATTACCCACACTCATCCTTTGGAGGGAATTTACCCACCTAATACCCACCCGTTACCCACGATCAGTGACATTCAAAGTCGATTTTATTTTCCCTCGAATTTCCCACGGATTTACCCACACAAATAGCCACATAAATATATTTGAGGGAAATTTAGTAGGAAAATAATTGGCGCCAAAACATTCCCCACGTATTACCCACATCATGAGTTCTTGTGGCTATATTTGTGGGTAATTTAGTGGGTAAATGTTATTTACCCACGAAATACAAATATCCTTTTTATCGGTGGGTGAGTTCATGTGGGTATTTTGTGGGTGAATATATACCCATGACTTTACCCATCTTATTGTTTGTGTGGGTATTTTGCAATGAGCAATTGCCTATGGACAAGTTGTAGGTAGGGGTGTTAGTCGGGTCGGGTTTGTCGGGTTCGGCTTCAATTGGTCGGGTCAACTCGAGTTGAGGGTAAAAAAAAAAACCCGAACCCGACCCTCTTTAGTGGGCGAGTTTGGATGAACTCGAGTCGGGTTCATTCGATTCTAGTTCGAGTCTAGGCCATTTAAGTATCATATATTTTTAAGGTGTTTACTGTTTAAGCATGAAAGTTAAAATGATAAAACAATAAAAAGATGCAAATTTGCAGCATCATATTTGTTGCAAACTAGCCAAATGATAAAAATGTTCAACTTGCAAAGTGCAATTGCAAAATGAAATAAACACATTCATTTAGTTAATTAGCATACATTATATATGTATGAAATATGATATACTACTAATAAAGGACAAGTGACCATAGATACAGTTAGGGGGTGTCGTAGGGTTGGTTGACCGACCTGAACCGATAAGGCTTATCGGGTCGGGTTAAATCGGTTTAAAAATCTTGTCGGGTTGTTTGCCCAAACCCTACAACCCGAAAAATTATCGGGTCGGTTTAGGGTTGGATAACTAATATTATGGTCAACCCGATATGACGAAAAGGGCTGTTACATTGAAATGTTACTTATTTTTGGAAAATTTAGTACTTGCATTCCATAAAAACATGGATAATGGCATGTCAGATCGACATATTTTCACATGATTATATTTTTACAGAATATACATCATCGTCTAATGATTGAAATTTTGCTAGTGTTGTGTTTTATGCATCATAATCATCTAGTAAAAATGTTTGTATCAAAATTATATAAAGCTTGAAATCACATTTTGTGCACTTTAAGTCAAATGGATTTTCACAAGTTGAAACACATTTCACAAGTTCAAATTTTTTTTAGAAAGGCAACAATATTATAACCCGCAAACGGAAAAAAAAAACATACAAGCAAAAGTCATCCCTCCCCAATTAATCCAGCAAATTAAAAGGCGAAGAGACCCAAGTTCAAAAAGGACCAAAAGTGTCTTGAGAAAACCAAGGCCTATATTAAAACTATGCCAGTAAGACTTACAAATAAAACACTATCACTTGCCATGAGACTTTGAAATATGACCACATGCATGCTTCTATTCTTTGTCCAATCAGGAGCAAAAAAAGTAGAATATAGGCAAAAGACATACGAGCCAAACGCAACATGCAATTTCTCACTGAAGAAACTACCCACTAGAGATGAAAAGTAGACAACAAAGGACACAAAGGACTATAGAGAGACTGGACATCAAATTGTCAAGCTACAACACCCTTGGACCCGTACTTCCAACTCAAATCTCACTATAGCAAACCAAATGTAACCCAATGATAGAGTACTGTCAACACATGGGACACACTGAAACTCACACTTGAAAAATCCAGGAAGAGCCAATGATTGAGAAAGATGCACTGGACTTTTATAGCATAACTGGATTACCCACTTGATTGATTAAATATACTTGTAGTATACAAATTAAATATACTACAGACCGACACTTGTGAAAGTACGTTGGTATTACATGACAATACAATGGATCTTACACATACCCCCAAGTCCAAATTATTTGATACAACCTCCTTCCCGAGTTAAGGCTAGAATTTTATTGTTAAGCTCTGAACATGAACATGCATAGACAATAATACTCTTATCATGTCATTATTTTAAGTCTCAACTAACGATGCCACAACCACAACCACTTTGATCAAAATCCTTAATAAGTACTAACAGTAACAAACTAAAGTCACTTGGTCAAAATTCATGAGATAGTTTTATTAAAATGATAGAAAAATAATCATACATACTATCTTTCATGATCATTTATTCGGTGTCAAAGAAAGTACCTCATAGCCAAAATGATCACTATTAAACATGTAGCCGATTCTAATTTGACACCTAAAAATCAGCATGGTCATATGTGCCAATCTTTGTGGAATCTTTATGATAGAGAAGTTTATTATGTAAACGAATAAGGGGGTGTTTGGATTTGTGTTTTAGAACTGATTAAATCATTAAAGCAAACCAGATACCGGTAGCCATTCACATAAAACATTAAAAGACATCAAATAAAAAAACAAAGCAGTGAGAGCATTCACATGACCAAGTACCAATAGCCATGAACATATAACATGAAAATCATATCATTACAAACTCATCCATGAACTTAGAACATGAAAAATTACAGCCATGAACTTAAAACGTTTTTGTATTTTATCAATAGCCATTCACACTTGACAAACTCAGTACCAAACGCCCCTGCTGCAGCAACCAAACGCCCCTTGCTGCAGCAGTAAGTCAGGAACCAAACACCCACATTGAGAGTAAGCATATTCCATGAACTTATAACATGAAAAATCAAACCACTAAGGATGCTAAGGTACCAGTAGGCGTGTAACAAAAAGACTAATGTAGTACCAAACCATTAAACCAAATAACATAAGATTCAAATCAAATTAGATAAAGATCCAAAATAAATCCATTATCTGATATTTTAAAATATCAGCAAAAACAAAGTCTAAAATAAGAGACAACATGAACAAAAAGAAGTTGAAAAGGCCATCGAACTTAAGATGTGATGTACCACCGGTTCGTTACCTTAACGATCCAAAGGAAATGTAGTCTAAGATTTTAAGTTGATGAACTCCCGTAACCTTTGTTCCTTAACCCTTTCTTCATGTGTGTGAGTTCAAAAAGCTCAGCAGAAGTTGGAGAGATGTGAAGTTCTTTTCCCTGAAATGCATGAGTATGTTATTTAAAAGTATAAAAAATAAATTATTTGACGTGAACATAAAAATCCTCAAGAAAATGTAAAAATCAGGCATCTCACAAGTCTCCTCTTAAGTTGTGTAATAGCAATTGAGCCTCCACAGTGCTTCCATAATTTTGACTTTTTGCTCCATACTCGATCAATCATGTCTTTCCAATATCTTGATTCGATCCATCCTGGGTTGTAAGGCTTAAGAACTGAAAAGTCAGAACCATCAAACTCAACTCCAGCTAGTTGCACCATCTTAACCGACTCATCTTTTGCCTTTGACATGAGACCAGGATAAAGGTTCCTCATACTATCCTCCCACACCTCACGGACCAACACATCAGCCACAACTTCCCATTGGAAATAAGCCTATGCATACAACAACAATGAAGTTATATATATATCATTTTTAACCAAGTTTGATTTATTTACTAAGAACCAAATGTGGGTACACACCTTAAAAAGCGCCCATAATTCATCGCGTGCAAACCTGTTAACCTCATTCCAAGTGGTCCAAGAACCATTAAACAAGTTCTTGAGGATATAAATTAGCATACGAATAGTTGTTGCGGTAAACCTACCAATGGGAAACATTGCAACATAATGAACCCAAATAACTTAAGAAGCATATAAATGTATGAAATAGATATGCATACCTTCCGCCATCCAAAGTGATCATTGTCCTCTTTGATGGATCATGTGGGACTTGGTTGGTGACGTTTGAACGTCTCCTACCATGAGATGATTCTGCATTTGACTCATCGGCACGTCTACCTCCACGTCCAATGGTTATACGCGCCATAATAGCTGTAACAAATGAAACTATCAAACTAACTGAAATAGATACTTTATCTTATGTCCGTAAACAAAAAGAGAAAGTATATATCCTCCATTAACTTGTAACTGGATTACCATAAATATGCTCAAATTACTACAAAAGAATTCTCGTAAATCACATTCTCCTGAATTACACCAAATCAGAGTAGATGATTCGAAATGCTATTATAATTAGATTTAGTCTTCTAGTTGGGGTAAGCTGTACATGTTTTGACTAATTAAAATTTATCCCCAAATTTTAAAGCCGGCAAACATCAATGTAATTTCACATATGTAGACATGCAATAAAAAGAAGCAATGGATAATAAATGGAAACTTAGAGACCAATTTGTACCTCAGTTAGGGTTGCAAGATTGATGCTTCCTCTCAATTTCACTTTGGTGAGCGAATAAAAATGACAGTTGAGGTTTTATCAACTGTTGCCTCCAATTCTTATTTTGGCGGGTTTTTTTCTTTGACTGAATCAATAAAACAATAACCTCCTGCATCTCTGTTTCGTGGGTTGTTCAGTTGTTGTGTTGCTTTGTTTTTTAACTTATGTTATCCCCTTTTATATAAAAAATACATTTTATTATTTACTAAAGTAAAGAGATATAATACTTATATATACTTAAAGAGTAAAGTAAGTAAGTAATGTTGATAACATCATTTGACCCACTCACCCACTGTGGTCTTCCTTCCAATACGCAATGGTGCAGTCCCCTTCCACAATCACCACTCCCATCAATCAGCTCCTTCAACCCTCTCGCCCATAGTCACCCTCCTTCAACCCCTTCCCCTTCCTCAATGTCTCCTTGTTCTAATATAAACTCTAGAAAAGGTAAACCTCCAATAATCTAAATGCAATTTGATTTGAATATATATCTTTCTTTCTTTTTCTTTTTCGTTTTTTTTGGGGGGGGGGTCTTTTGCTATGTGTTTGATGATAATGATAATTCTTCTGAATGCATTTGTCATATAGTCTAAGACACATGAGAACTCAATTGAAATATGTTATTAGTATTTTAGAGCTTTTTGGTCTCTTGGCATGCTTGAATTGTCAAAAGTTTTAAGTGAAGCATTTGACAACCAACTGTCCCTAGTAATAATAACTTTAAATCTAGGCATCTTGTTTTAAACCTGCAAATTTAATAGCATAGCAACAGACTTTCTAGTTCTTGATTGAGTAACTCGTTGTTGTTCTACCAGCAACTGCACCAAACAAAGGTAAGAAATTCTAACACATACTTTTTCATTTGGAGTGATTGATACAATCAAAAGGTAGTGGTTAATGCAAGCTTATAGAAGCACATATATATCTTGAAACTCCAACATTATGAGCTTGTCTTAATTTTAGACAGACACAATATGCATCTTTTAAACTGTATACCGGAGTGATTCACTGACGATTGAAAGAAGAGATTAAGAAGAACTACAAGATGCATTTAGCAGGACCATGCGTTCGGAACCTATGTGTCGCAAGTTCATTGCCCCCAAAGCAACAAGATCTTCAATATTTAAGGGTCTCGTGATCACTCATTCTTGAATTTAGACTTTAAATGTTTGCTAGCTTGGCATCCACCGTGCCTGTTTGCGTAAATCTTCCACCGCTGATTTATTAGCATTAGAACGCCTAGCAACGACTTTCTAGTTACTGATTAGAAAAACAATAACTTAACTCATTTTGGAAACTTGTTTTCTTATTCTACTTTGAAATAAAATGCTCATAATACACGAGTGGAATTCCAAAGTTCATTACCTCGCAATTACACCCGTATTCAAACTCATGAACATTTTGAAGGTAAGAAATTCCTTCATAGCAATTTTATTTCCTCTTATATGTTGTTCATAAGCTAAAAGACTTTCCAATTTCTTAATAAATTGAATGTTGACATGCTGCCGTAAATTGTTCATGGTTGCCAGGATAGGAACTTTTATAAACATGATGTCTTTGTAAGGCTCTTTGTGTGGCTGCTAATACAACACTATTGCTAGTAATAATCAACAACTACTGACCATGTTATGTGGCTTGAGAGAAAAAACTTAAACATCTATTCTTTGACATGACGACCACTTAATGGCGACCCATTGATTATAGGCACCCATCAGCATATATAGGCAATTAAACTTCTATAACGATAAACAGCAACTTTTATCTGATTACATATGTGCAAGTTTGACATAGTTGGTTAAATAGTATTGTTAATTTTGTATCTTTTTGTTTCATACAGCTATTTTGGTTTGACATCGAACTACGGATAGAGTTTTAAAATGAGAACGGATCGGGAGTGGATGTATAATAGTAGATTTTTAGAAGGACGCAAGCAAATAAATCCTGCATTTATAGATCGGGTTGTATTATTTGTAGATTATGCTCGCCAACAACCAACAACAGATAAGGATAATGATAAAATAAGGTGTCCGTGTCGTCTTTGTAAGAATCGTGCATATAAATTACCAGACCAGGTAAAGGAGGATGTTGTATCAAAGGGGTTTGTTAAGAATTATTATCAGTGGACCTCTCATGGGGAACCTGAAGTGGGCTCAAGTTCTATGCAATCAAATTGCAACACCTCATCTAATGGAGATGATGACGGACCAAATCCATATCGTAACATGATCTTAGAAGCAGTAGGTCATGACTTCAATCCAAACTCACATGACAATGTATACGAGCCACCGACCCGAAGACTAAGAGGTTATATGACTTGCTTCATCAAGCTGATGAACCATTATGGCCCGGTTGTACAAAAGTCTCAGAGTTGTCACTAGTTGCAAGGATGTTAAACATCAAGTCGAGTCTCGTATGACGAGAAGATCTATGATGATGTTATGCAAGTTCTCAAAGACGCGTTACCGCCTAATAGTAAGTTGGTTGGTAGTTTTTACGAGACAAAGAAGTTTGCTTCAGATTTAGGTCTTCCATGTGAGAAAATTGATTTGCATTAAACGGTTGTATGTTGTATTGGGGTGAAGAAGATGAGGAAAGTTTAATTTGCAAATTTTGTGAACACCCTCGATATAAACAGATAAGACAGGTTGAAAAAGAGGCTGAAATACCACATCGGTTTATGCATTACTTTCCTCTCATACCTAGGCTACAGAGGTTGTACGCTTCCAATGTCACAGCCAAACATATGAGGTGGCATGCTGAACATGTTCAGGAGGATGGCGTCATGTCTCACCCCTCTGATGCCGAGGCATGGAAACATTTTGATCAAGCAAATCCTCCATTTGCATCAGAGACACGTAACGTAAGGTTGGGGTTATGTACAGATGGGTTTCAACCCTTTGGGCAATCAGGAAAGCAATATTCTTGTTGGCCTGTCATTTTAACTCCGTATAACTTGCCTCCATGGATGTGCATGAAAGATCCATACATGTTTTTAACTATTATTGTACCCGGTCCAAAGAATCCAAAGCAAAGAATAGACGTTTTCTTACAACCTTTAATAAAAGAATTGACGACTCTTTGGAAAGGTGTAAAAACTTATGACATTTCAAAGGAGCACAACTTTACCATGAAAGCTGCACTTTTGTGGACCATTAATGATTTTCCAGCCTATGGAATGTTGTCTGGGTGGAGTACAGCCGGGAAGAAAGCTTGTCCATATTGTATGGAGAGCTCAAAAGCTTTTAGCTTAAAAAATGGTGGAAAGGTTTCATGGTTTGATTGCCATCGTCAGTTTCTACCGCATGATCATCCTTTTAGGCGAAATAAGAATGACTTTATCAAGAACAGGGTTGAACTATCACAATCTCCAGTGACATTGACAGGGGAGCAAGTTATTGAACAAATTGATGAATTTGAATTAAAGGAAGTTACAGAAATAGGAGGGGCGGTATATAACGCTTCTATAAGCAATACATGTGGTTGGAGAAAGCGTAGCATTTTGAATTTGCTTATGGAGTACTAATCTTATTCGCAAACTTGGATGTCAGCAGAGAAAAAATTAGTTGGTAAGTAATGTATTAAAAAAACTAAAGATAATGCTAAAAGAGAGGATGAGATACCCATTTATTGCAAGCGTAAGATTTGGAGAAAAATGATAACGGAAAATACAAAAGCTCATGTTTGTTCCTAGGGAACCCACGTAGAGCGAAAAAGGTCTGTTTTCTTATAGGGTCGGTTGCGGTGCAAAACTCAAGTTTCCGGTCTAGAAAAATTTAAAGACAACAGATTTATAATAACCGAAAACAAGTAGGGTTGGATCAGTTGGTAAACCCCTTGCCTCTCAACCGAGAGGTCAGGGGTTCGATCCTCACTCCCTACAAAGGCCGGAGGTCCTTTCTACCTGCCGCCATTGGTAGTATGGAAAGGCAGCCTCTCTACCTTAGGTAGGGCTTGTTTTTAAGGCTCTACATCTCAACCTCCCTCATACACCGGAAACGGTATTGGGTACCCATAACCCGTGGAAGACGGCATAGGAAGCGTTAAATTCTTTACTTTTTGCAAGTTAGAAAAATTTTTCGGCTTCTTTATTCAATAACCGATATTCATAATAAAATAATAATAATAATAATGGGTATGATGAAGCTCAAGCTCGGGCAAGTTAAATCAAGTAAGCTTTAAGTTAATCTTGAGATCGAAAGCTAATTTTTTGGTAAGCTTTGAGTTAAAATTCAAGCTCGTAAAGTTTTATGAAGCTCATTTAACTAGAGTTCAAGTGAAGCTTAAGTCGTCCTTTTCACAAGCTGAGTTCAATTATCTCGAAAATAGTTTGGATTTAACTCTCATTTACAATTATCTCGAGTTAGTGAATAGCTTCTTTCATTTACAACTTTTTCAAAAGCTTGTATCGAATATTATTATGCCTATGCTTACACGGAACTTGAAGTTAAGGTATTCAATACATAACATTTTAAATTTGGTTATGCTGCAAAAAGTAGATTTTTAGTCGGTAAGTGAATAAAACTAAAAATGATCAACAAATTGCTGCTTACTTCAATATTTTTACTTGTCTCAATGGAAAAAATAAAAAAATCCCTATTAGTCAATTCAGGCGGAGCTTGGTCGAATGGTTTGGGCAATTCGAGTTAAGGCCAAAAAAAATATACCCGAATCCGACCCTATTTAGAACTTAGTATAGTCGGGTTGACCGAATTAAGGTTTAACTTATAAACTCGAGTAACCCGACACAATAGGTTATTGCTTATTTTTATCAATTTGGGTCATGTGTGTTTGACTTTTTTTGCCTAATATATAATAATAATAATAATATTGTTTTAATAATAATAATATATTATTATTATTATTATAATGGATGGTTCTTTTAGCTGTATGAAGCTAAAGCTCGGGCAAGTTAAATCAAGTGAGCTTTTCCAACATTGTTAATCTTGAGCTCGAAAGCTAATTAAGCTTTGAGTTAAAATTCAAGCTCGATTGAAGCTCATTTAACTAGAGCTGAAGTGGAGCTTAAGTCGATCTTTTCACAAGTTGCGTTCAATTATCTCACAAATTGCTTCCTTCATTTACGACTTTATTTGGATCGAATATTATTATGCATATGCTTATCTGAAACTTGAACTTACACTATTCAAGATATATAACATTTTGGATTCGTGTTCCGGTCTTTGCGGGCAATAAAAACGTAGGTGATCAAGTAGATTACTCGATAAGTGTATTGAAACCTTTGAATGAAGCAACCTTTTTTGAAAAGAAGAAAGATCTATACACAACTATTGTTTGTATGTTAGTGGTTGTTAAATAGCCTAATAACTTGATTGACCGGACCCGAAAATCCGCTTAATATAGGTCTGATTTAGAGTTAATCTTTTTTCTTTGAACATCATATAAACCCGATAATCTAATTAGCATGACTAATCCTAATTCATAATAACAAAAATACTAATGAATAGGTAAATACCAACGATATTAATTATAATTAGGGGTGTTACTCAGGTTGAGCCAATCATACTCGGGTTTCCCATTCGGTCGAAGCTAAAATAACCCCCGGTTTCTTTGAACCACGACATTTTAAAATCAGAGTTAGTGAGTTCGAGTCAATTTGGGTCGGTCAAATTGGATTGGTCAACAATAAAACCGCGTTTTATCAAAAAAATCTAGATCAACAAATCTGCATTTTACTTCAATATTTTTACAATTAAAATTGGTAGTCAAGTCAGGTTGGTGGGTTGGGCAATTCGAGTTAGAAAATCGAAATATATTTCTTAAAATATCGAAATTTTCGACCCTATTTAGAACTTACTATAGTCGGAATCTTGTATTTTAAGAAATATCGAAAATTTTCGATATTTTTAAGAAATATCGAAAATTTTCGACTCGAGTAAACCGACAAATTTGCGGTTTAATCGAATTTGGGTCATGTGTGTTTGACACTCTAATAATAATAATAATAATAATAATAATAATAATAATAATAATAATAGTATTTGGGGTATTTTGTGAAGTAGGCTTAATCAAACTTACTTTTATTATATAGATAGTACAGGAATAATAAATCTATAGTCTATAGTTAATCAAACTTTACCCATTCCACACTACAACAACACATACATACTACATACGGTTACTCACTTACTTATCTGAAGATTTTGGCGCCATTCTCTGAAATTATTTGGCGCCCCTAGATATGTGGGGATCGTGGAGCAGGAATGACTCCTTCTGCAGAAGGTATATGTTGCGGTTTATAAGATGCAATAGGCTTTCACGAAGCAGTAGAAAAAAGGTATGTTCATACACCATTCACTACTTTAGATCATAAGTTGGGGTAATTAGTTTTTAATTTACCTTTTAATTTAATGTTAGGGTGCGTGATTCATTGAGTTCTATTGCATGATTAGAGTTAATTAGGTTTATTTTTACTTTACACTTTCATGTAAAAAAACCTAGGGTTCTTTGAATTAGCTTTGATAACTGTAATTGGGTGGGTAAATGAACCACATATTCGATTGTGTTTACCATTAATTTCAATTGTGAACCCACTGCTTGAACCCACTATTATAAATCCTAATATCAATTGGAATTGGGGAAATTATAGAAAAAGAGATCAGGTTGTAAACATATTTAAGAGTTTTATAAAGCCATCTAACAGTAGGTACTATAGGTTTAGAGTGTCTACTTTTGTTCTTTTCATTCAATGTTAAATGATTGTATTTGGTTACAACTGTGGGATCTTAATTTGGACGTGTAGAGAGTATGGGAGGGGCCAATAGGGGTGTTTGGATCAGCAAATTAATTCAACACGGGCCCTTTGAATTCTGGTACCAATTACCGGTATATCCTGAATTAGTACCGTATCGATGTACCAGGCTTTTTAAGCTTGTTTGATAGTCCTGGACCAGTAGGGGTTTTGTTTTGGGTCGTTAACTATTGAGTTGAAAATCCTATTACAAACTCACTACCAAAGACCGGTAGCGATCTTAGTTGGTTAAGGGTATTAAAAATACTAGCTGCAAGTAGGGGTGTTATCGGGTCGGGTTATGTCGGGTCGGGTGGTATTCGGGTCGGGTTTGTCGGTCGGGTGTCGGTCGGGTGATTCGGTTATCGGGTGATACTACAAATGAGCAAATTTGAATAAATTTTCAAATGTCACTTTGATAAAACATAAAAATATATTTGGAACCAAACTTGCTAGTAACTTATGTTTCTTTTTTTGTACACCCTTTTTATCTTCTATATATGTTGATGTGCTATTTCTGAGATAAGACTCTAACTAATATTATTGATAGGATTTTAGAATACGTTAACTTGGTTATTTGAGTATTTGTAATAATTAGCTTTTGTTATCATATTTGTCCATAAAACAAACCCTTCTTATAACCATCAATAAACGAGTCCAATGCTATATATATTGTTCTCAACCTCATGAGAGTTTATTCTACTTGTAGCTCGGTACCTTTAATGATTTATATCTTATGAATTGAGAATTTACAAGCATGTCTATTATGTTCTAGCAATATTTGGACTAGAATGTATCTACCTTCTGTGCTCACTCATATATACGCATAAGTAACTTACATGCTATAACCAAACTGATGTATACATATCCACAACATCTGATGTATTCTTTTGTGTCCATTGTTAGTCTATTTGCATTACCAAAGGCACCTTGGCGCAAAACACAATAGATATCGAATTTAACATAAAGAAACAATAAAGGAACGATAAATAGCCTAACACTGTTTCTTTATTTCGGTTCAATCTTGGATACGAAAGCTTTCATTTTGCTTAAAATGAACCAAGTAACCTTTCATTGTAGTTTCTTCAATCTAAAGATACATAAAACATACAAGTTCTAAATTTTTTTCACGCGGTCAAGCTTCTTTGTTGTGCAAATAAACTAAAAAGTGTTTTTCTTGTTTTTTAACTCTCATATTTCTTACAATGATGATCTGCTTTTTGAAGTTACAAGTATGTGTCTATGCAAAATTCATGAGGTCGATATAACAAAAACATAGTAACTATTTCCAACGGATGCAAGATTGCTTTAGATACCATCAAGTATAGTTATGACCATGTGAAAATTGGGTCTTCATTGCACCACCTCTATAACTGTGATCTTGTTTCATTAGTTTCAACTATAGGTGGTAAGACATCATGGCCGGTTAAGTTCAGTTTACAAAATGTTGTCTTTTGAAAGGAGGCATTTTTTGGTATGGGTCTAAATGTTTCAGGTTGAAAACTTTTTCGTCGAACACAAGTAAAGTAGCTGACCTTGATTATGATGACAAGCTCGGTATACAAATTAAATTGAGTGTTAATTAAAATGAGTTAGGCATTTTGTTTTGTATTATTTTTCTTGGAATACTCGTTAAGCATTGGTTGTAAACTCAAGTTACATAAGTTCGTTGGGATTTGCTTATCCAAATTGATTGCAAGTCTTACTCGACTTATGTATGTTATCGTAATTGCACTAGTAAATCATAAATGCATCCATTGGTCCTTAGGAGAAAGCTTTGTCCTTTTAAACCTGAACCGCCTAATTGTTATTCTTGGTGCCAATTGTTCATGTGTTCCTTCTTGGCTGCTGGTAGTATTAACATTAATAGAATTGCTAATACTGTATTAAATTTTGCGAGTTAAAAAGGCCTACTTTTTTAGCTACGCCCTGGGCCACCAAAAACCTTGGAACAACCTTGCAGGTATCATGAGCCGATACCGTTTCAGTTCTAGTATATTCCCATTTTTCCGATACCATCACTCATACCTAAATTATATATGTGTTAAAATTGGTATGTGTTAGGTTGATGATGATTTAAAGCACATATATATAGTGACAAATCTTTTTTAAAGTCTAATGTTGGATATAAATGTCATAAGCTAACTAGAGCGTAGGATATCACATGGAATTTACTTTTGCTGAGTTTCTGATGTTGTGTTAGGATTTACTTATGCTAAGTGAATAGGAACGTATATATTGTGCTAATTACTCATGTTTAAAAGTACATATATCTTGCTTTAAAGTATGTATATATTGTTTTAAGTCTGTTTTAAAGTCTAATTTTGGATATCATTATCTTAGAAATTTCAGAATTTTCTCACTTTTCTTTATACTTAAAAACTTTCTCTTTGTAGACATGGCTAGACGAAGGAAAAGGCTTGTAGCAGGAGAGAGTAGCCCTCATGCCACTGAAGGACAATCAAATGACATCCCTAATAATTCAACGAGGCAAAGGCTTGAAGCACGAGAGAGTAGGACTCATGCCACTGAAGGACAATCAAATGATATCCGTAATAATTCAACGAGACAAAAGCTTGGAGCAGGAGAGAGTAGGCTTCATGCCACTGAAGGACAATCAAATGATATCCCTAATAATTCAGCTATCACATGACGAAGGACAATCAAATGATGTCCCTAATAATTCAACTGACGATACCGAAAACGAACCCTGAAAACATCATTGGGAACTTAGATAATCCATCGAATGGAAGAAAGCAAGTGCAAGTTGTGAATGGATTGTAAGTACTATAAATTTATAATTTGAGCATCACAAATTCTTTATTGTTACTTCATTCTATTTTTCATCACTATAACAGATTCGACAAATCAAGTGAGTGTTCACGAGAGATTACAAAGATATTCAAAGAAAGAATTGATGATACCGGGTACACTTGGACAAAGGTGTCTCAAACTACAAAAGACTTTTATTTTGGAGAATTTAAGGTATTGCTTATGTTTTAATTGTTTTTAAGATTTATATTTCTGTTTATAAATGCTAATTATTTACATTTATAACAGAAACATTTTTATGGGATCCGAAGCCGGACAAGTGTGAGGGTAGCATGGGATGCAAAAGCTTCGGACGCTATCTTGATTTCTTTAGAGACATAAGAGTTAAAATGGTGAAACCTGTATTCATGAGTGACAACGCATGGACAAATTTCACATCTTATTGGGGAACATCAAAGTATAAGGAGATCCAAGAAAAAATACACAAATCGCTAAAGGAGAAGGTTCCTCAACTCATACTGGAGGGTCAATCTCATTTCGCGAGCATGCAAAAAATCTAGTAAGTATATTAATAAGTATTGAATTCATCGGGAATTTGCTCAACATACAATAGTAGCATATAATTGTATCGAGTTACTTGCATGTGCAACTAGATATTAGTTGAACTGTTCCATAGCTGATGCGTAGATTGTTAATTATATTAGGAATTTTGAAGGTCCTAAGAGTGCTATATCATAGTTTTATGGGCATGTGCATGTGTGAAACACCTTCTCTAAGTTTATGACAGGTTGTGATCAAGATCAGTGTTGTCTAAGATTAGTGTTTATGACAGTATATGACAGGTTATAATAGTAGCATATAAGTTTATGACAGGTTGTGAAACACCTTCGCTTAGTTTATGACAGTCAAGGTCAGTGTTTGGACACCTTCTCTAATGTTTTGGTGAGATGTCTCATTCCTTTCTTGTTTTTATGCATATCAGTCTGTCATTGTTGTGTCGCAAGATGAGTCTTGTCTGCAATTAGTCAATCAAGTTAGGGGTGTCATTCGGGTTATCGGGTCGGGTCTATCGGGTTTTGAGAAAATAAAAACTAACCCGCAACCCGACCCTATAAGGAATCGGGTCTATCGGGTTTGGGTCTATCGGGTTACTTGTTAATTCAAAACTTAGCTACGTTAGCAGTAGTTTCCCAATTGTAAGTAAACCATTTTAATTGATTCTTTTATAATGATACCACACTACATGACTCATGTTAACTACAAAATCACCAACCCGTTTATTTTTAACCATTTGCTTAATTTTGTATTCTGGCATAATCTAAATAACTCAGTAACAACTTCACACATATTTGTAATTTTTAAACAACTCATTTAGGTTGACCTAACATTAAAGTACACTTTTATTAATAGCACATGAGCATGTAGGAGTGTTTCCTTCACTGTATTTGAGCAAAGTTGATATCTTCAGTATCTTGCCTTTTGGCCATGTGCGATACTATTTCCATGTTTTTTGTGGCAGGATTCTAAAATTAAGAAAAGCAACTTATGCAGATACAACATGAGTAAATCGAAAAACACAAGTCCTCGCCTCAGTATAAATATAAAAAAAGAGAGCAGTAAGATCAAAATTTATAGATTTGCTAATGAGTTATGTATCTTATCGAGTTGACCCGATAACCCGATAACAAACTAGTTGAGACCCTAACCCGACCCTATTAGGTTATCGCAATATGTATCTAAATATTATTTAATCTCTTTTTTATGCATATGTGATATAGGAATCTATATACAAGCGTCCACCTACGGGATTTGAGCTTTTTTTGCATACTCATACCAGCGGCAATGACAAGAAAACATTTATTAACGAGAAGTCAAAAACAATCAATGTAAGTTCTGATTTCCTCATTATACAATAATGTTCTTATTTCTATCATTATTCATGATTAAATCTACACACTTATAGGATAGCGTGTCGCGTCTAAGGCAAGAAAGGGAGGAAAATCCCTCTCTGCGAAAGTCAGGTTGATGAAACGGCACTTTACATTAAGCAGCAGGTGGTGCAAAGGAAGAAGCCTGTGATGTGCTGTTCAAAGAGAGTTGATTATATTAAAGATGTAGATTCTGGAAATAGAACAACTGCAGTTACCAAGGTAAACGACGGGTGGGAGAAGAAGTCTAAAGAAATGGAGAGAACGGTCAACAAATTAAGTAACACTCTTGAGATTGTTTGCACTCGTTTCAATATAACCCTTCCAGATTGTGATTCTGATGGTGAAGGTTCTGATGGAGGAGATGCCCGTCCAGGTCCCACTACTAGTCACTCCCGAGCAGGTGGAGGTGAGGAAGATGATCATGATAGCCGCATGATTGTGAGTTGATAAGTCAGATTTATCTTTATATTAAATGTTTTGAGACATCTTTATGATGATCGTTTGTTCTTTTCAGTTTATTTTATTTGTTTTGAGACATCATGAGAATGAGATTATGTAGTGGTTTATGTAATTAGGAGATATAATATTTATAGATAGATTTATATTATTATATGTTATTAAGAATGATGTTATTATTTTAGAATATTTATTGTGTTACATGTGTATATTAGATTCTACAAATTTGTCACATTCTAAATATTAAAATAAAATCATAATTTACCCATAAATTTACCCATGCATTATTTACAATATGACGTAAATATTTAGCCACAATTTACTCACAAACAGTAGTGGGTAAGTTAGCTACGAATATACCCACAAAATATTCATGGCAAAGATATCACGTTTTCCCATGACATTTACAACCGTTATACGTGGGTAATTTTCACATGGATTATCATGGGCAATTTTCCACGTTTTACACACGACTATATACGTGGTTAATTCTAGTAAAGGATTACGGTGGGGAGTTGACTTTTACACCAAATAGTTTTGTGGGAAATGTTACCCACACAATACCCACGAGTATATCTATGGGTGTTTTCTGGTGAGTTAAACAATCCCACAAACAATTTACCCATGAATGCAAAACAATCACCCACCAAGAATGACGTGGGTAAACTTACCCACAATACGAAAATGTCGTGGGCAAACAATTAGCATCGGAGGTTTTACCCATCTATATAGAATCATGGGTAATTCGTGGGTACTACCCAGTTACCCACTAAAATATGGCTTTTACCCACAAATTCTGTCCGTGGCTATATGCCTGAATTCTTGTAGTGTCTGCGCAACGATTATTTCGTACAAGGTTGTAAGTATTCAAACCGGAATTTTCGTAGAAGATTTCGGATGAGCCGGAAACTATTCCCGCAAATAGTTGAAGGTATTGAATCTTATACTTAGATAATATTCGGATCATTTTACCTTTTTTAGCAAACCCCATGTACGTTGAATGAGTATAAGTGCTCTAATGAAGTGTACTCGCCATACGCCATTGGCGTAACGCACCACACATGCATTTGATGAATACTTGCAAATGGGTGAGAGTACTTCAAAGGTCTGCCTTGATAATTTTAACAAATGCATTATTGATTTGTTTATGCCGGAGTATTTAAGAAAACCAACATGGGCCGACATTCAAAAATTTATCAACAACATGAAGAAAAACATGGTTTTAGGGAATGCTTGGTAGCATTACTGTATCACTGGGAATGGAAAAATTGTCCAGTGGCTGGCAAGGCCATTTGCTAGGGTGATAAAAATACCCAACAATTATGCTTTGGTGTTGCTTCTCAAGATTTATGGATCGGCATGTTTTTTGGGATGGCGGGGGCAAATAACGATATCAATGTTTTAGATAACTCTCCTTATTCGAACGACCTTCTTGCTGACAATGCCCCAAAAGCACCTTATATGGTTAACGGAACTAGGTATGAACAGGGGTATTACTTGGCTGATGGAATTTATCCACAGTGGGCAACTTTCGTCAAATCCTTCACGGCAACAATGATGAAAAACATACTACTTTAAAAGGAGACAAGAAAGTGCGAAAAGATATTAACGTGCTTTTTGGTGTTCTTCAAGGCCGTTGGGGTATACTACAACAACCGGCACGTGGATTTGAAATTGCCACGATACGTAGAATCATGTATTGTTGCCTTATTATGCATAACATGATTATAAAAGATCAAAAATTTGCTTTACGTGACTATAACGAACTGTGGGTGGATCCGTCAACAAATTTGAGGCAACGAAGATGGGTTGAAAGATGTGATACGCACAGTCGTAAGGAAAAAGAAATACACGACCGACAAACGCATACCCAACTCCACAGACCTTATGGAGGCATGTTTGGCAGAAGAATCTTGAAACGCATGACAACAACAAGAGAGCGGCGAGGATGAATAAGTATTTCTATGTGTTTTTTTAATTGCAGTGTGTGTGTGTGTGTGTGTGTGTGTGTTTTTATTTTTTTTTATCTCGTTGTATTTTTTTTTTTTCCTTGTATTTTTTTTAGTCTCGTATTGTAATATGTTTTAAGTTTTAATGAAATGTTTGTTTTAGTTTAAAAAATAAAGTGTATGATTTAGTTTAGGGGTTGAAATTGAAAATATGAAATATTAGTGGTGTTATGGTGTTATTGGGATGTTATTGTTGTGGGTGTTTTTTGGGGATGTTAATGTTAAATGTTAAAGCTGATGTGGCGCTGACGTGGACGGTGTTATTGATGTTATGGTGTTATTGTTGGGAGTGCTCTAAGAGATCAATCTCCACCCTCAATTTTTATTTGATCTAATAGATGAGATTAATCTCAACAATTTAAAAAACCCACTTTCATCATTTTTTTTTCAAATATTAATATCTTTCAAACCGTTAATCGTTAAGCGAAAAAAAATATATCATTGCGACGAGCATTTAATTATCTTTCTATAGATAGGCACTTTGATATATACTTTCGACAAAAAAAAATTTCGTATTTTTCACGTTTTTTTTTTAAGTTTTTTTCGTTTTTTAACGTTACTGAAATTTGCATTAAAAATCATATATGATAAAACATTTATTTAATATCACATGTGATATTAGTGTAATATTATATATGATATGTAATATCACATGTGATATTAGTGTAATATCACATATGATATTAGTGTGCTATCACATGTGATATTAGTGTAATATGATATGTGATATTACATATCATATATGATTTAACACTAATATCACATGTGATATTCAATTTAGTGTTTTATCATATATGATTTTTTTCATGCAAATTTCAGTACGTAAAACAAAAAAATAAAGAAAAAACGTGAAAAAAAATGATTTTTTTTTCTTTTTTCTAAAGTATATCAAAGTGCCCGTCTATAGAAAGATAATTAAATGCTCGTCGCGATGGTGTAAATATTTTCACTTAACGATTAACGGTTTAAGAGATATTTAAATTATAAAAAATATGAGAAATAATAAAATGTTTTTAATCTTAGCCATTGATTTCTTTTTAGATGGATGGTGGAGATGAGTCCCTTGGTATGTGAGAAAAGTTTAGTATGTAAAATAACTCTCCTCATAAAACAAAACCCCTAGTGGGAATTTTACATTTCAAAAAAATCAGTTCATTACTTTTTAAGTAATATTTTAATTGTTATTATTATTATTCTAAAATCTATTTAGTTAAAAAAGCTTAAATATTTATTTATTTAGAAAAAAGTTTATAAATTCGTTTTTGTATCTTCATATTTATGGAAAAGTAAAAAAAAAAAAAAGACATGTACTTGAGATGTAATGGTTAATATGTTTTGGACCAAATTGTAAATGTTTCAAAACACACGCTATCTAATATTATGATGTTTGGGAATTGCATACTCCAAAGTCCAAACGATTTAATATAGGAAAGATTTAGCTAAATCAAGCTCTAAACTCATCAAAGAAACGATTTAACTCGCTAAACGGGTATGTGTAACTCTATCCCTTAATACATACTCCAATTACACAATTATTATTAAAATTGCATATATGATGAATGGAGACAACCTTCTGAAGTTGCTTCTGAATTGATCATAGTTATAAATTAGAGTAAACTCCAAAATACATCCCTGTGGTTTACCTCGTTTCGCACCATACATCCCTCTCGCAAAAGTTTCAACAGATACATCCCTCCGTTAGTAAAGTTGGCACAAATACATCCCTCTGTAGTAAAATCGGTTAATGAGGACTAACGGTGCAAATATATCTCCGTTATCTCACATTTGTTAAGAGATATTTACATAAATCGTCCTTGTGGCAGGAACAAATTGCACCAAAGTCCTTATTTAAAGTTAAAGTTATTTGCATAAATGGTCCTTGTGGTTAGGCCGGTCAAGTGCCACGTGTCACCACCAGAGAGGTGCAGCGTGTCGTCGGGGTCGGGCGTAACGGGCGGTCGGGTTGCCACGTGGACCATGATGTGGTGCCACGTGGCATTGGTAAATATCACCAATTTGTCACCCCTGGATTGAACCAGGTCATTTGGGTGGAAGCAAAGCGTGCCCACTGGGCTAGGCATAGATTCAAGTATATATCCCTAAATTTAATACATAACCCTTTGTAAAAGTTAAAAGCCCAATACATTAATATTAAAAGGTTCAATTTAGTTTTTGGCCTATCAATTTACGGAGTTTTATGGACTGTAAAAAAATAAATAAATATACCGTCGGACTCGTTTTTTCGTGCTCTTTCCAATGGTATGCTCGGGGAATTTTTTCGACTTCAAACGAACCTCGAAAAATGTGAAAATCATCGTTTTTTCTTTGTTTTCGCATTTTTTGAGGTTCGTTTAAATCAAAAAAATTCCCCGAGCATACCATTGGAAAGAGCACGAAAAAACGAGTCCGACGGTATGCTCGGGGAATTTTTTCGACTTGGTTGGGACCTCGAAAAATGCAAAAACAAAGAAAAAACGATGATTTTCGCACTTTTCGAGGTTTGTTTGAAGTCAAAAAATTCCCCGAGCATACCATTGGAAAGAGCATGAAAAAACGAGTCCGACGGTATATTTATTTATTTTTTTACAGTCCATATAACTCCGTAATTGATAGGCCAAAACTAAATGAACCTTTTAATATTAATGTATTGGGCTTTTAACTTTTACAAAGGGTTATGTATTAAATTTAGGGATATATACTTGAAGCTATGCCTAGCCCAGTTGGGCAACGCTTTGCTTCCCACCCAAATGACCTGGTTCGAATCCAGGGGGTGACAAATTGGTGATATATTTTACCAATGCCACGTGGCACCACCTCATTGGTCCACGTGGCAACCCGACCCGACCCGTTTACCGACCCGACCCGTTTACCCACCCGACCCGACCCGATGACACGTGGCACCTCTCTGGTGGTGACACGTGGCACTTGACTGGCCTAACCACAAGGACCATTTATGCAAATAACTTTAACTTTAAATAAGGACTTTGGTTGCAATTTGTTCATTGCCACAAGGACGATTTACGTAAATATCTCTTAACAAATGTGAGATAACGGAGATATATTTGCACTGTTAGTCCTCATTAACTGATTTTACTAACAGAGGGATGTATTTGTGCCAACTTTACTAACGGAGGGATGTATCTGTTGAAACTTTTGCGAGAGGGATGTATGGTGCGAAACGAGGTAAACCACAGGGATGTATTTTGGAGTTTACTCTATAAATTATGAAGTTATGTTTTTTATTGATGGGTTTTGTAAGATTTTGAATTTTGGTTAATGTTGTTTTTTTTTTTTTTTTTTTTTTTTAATAATAGAAGTAGTTACATGTTTTTCTTATGTTGTGAGTATGGGATAGATTTATAAGTTGTTGCTTGTGTTTCAGTGTTTGATAAGTAGCATATCTGAGCTGTAGTGTTTGATGATTCTCTTCGGATGAGGGTTTTTGTTGAAGAGGCTTTGGTGGGGGGAAAGGTGGATTCGTTAGTAGCTTTTGGTAATCATGATCCCTGCTAAATCATTGGACTCTTTTGTCTCTTTTAAATCAACCATTGTGCTTCTACCAAGTAGTCACCTGATAACACTGACCCAAGTTTTACAACACTAAGATTGTGAGTTTGAGTTTTTTTTTTCTTTTACTTACCGTTATGTTTAGGAAAAGCCTGCAACTCCATAGTAAATTATGCAGCTGTGTTTGTGAATAAAGGAGAGAATGGCGCACCATTCGAGTTCAAAGTAGATGAAGGTGGGTCCCCTCTTGGTGCTAATCTCAACTGTCAAAGTTAACAAACTAGAAGTCTTGCACAGCGCAATCGACACCCATATTAACTACAAAAACAGTGAGGTTGTTTGTAGGTCAAAATCAAGATACATGATAGTTTTTATTTTGTAATGTTATCGTTAGTTTAATATAGGGTGATGGGATTCTCAACACGACTATCTTACTTTCAAGATTCAACACCTCAAGTTCTTCCTGATGTTCAGGTTGGCCCATCTTCTTCACACCAAGCTTAACGCAAACAACCAGCAACCAATCATCTTTACATAGTATTTTTTGTACACGTAACCCTTTTTATCATTTATTATAGCATGATTCTCATTTTATTAGTGTGTTTATTAATTTGCTAATTTTGCAGAAACGCCTTCTTCGTATTTGGATTTGGGGTTGTGATCAAGCGTGTGAGTATTGTCATGCTGACTTTTGGTATGCCGGGACGCCTCAAAGGTTATTCTCCGAATGGAAGGATTCAATATAGCCGATGTTGTTGAGGTGGTTGGTCAGGTTACCACTTCCAAGAGATCCTCCATAGACCATTAAAGAACTCTTCAAAGATAGGCACTTCATGGAGAACATCCTTGCTTACAACATGATGCTCTCCATGACTTCCTTTGGGGCTAATGTGGATGATTCAGTTAATAAGGCCTTATGTATTCACGGTTGAAGGATAAATTTCGCATTGGATGGGATCTTTATGTCCACCAACGGATCAAACTCCAAGGTTTTTGCAAATGTATATCTATGACACTGACAGAGGTCCTGACAGACTTCTTTATTTTGGTGGAGGTGAATCGCGGGATTTGAAACCTGAAATTGTCAAGATTTCAATTCAGATCCTTGATGAATTTAATGAATTGGTCAAGCTACTTACAATAGCCAAAGACATGTGCTTTAATAAAGAGCCTTCTGAGTTTAAAATCATGTATATAACAATGGGAACCGAACACTATAATTCTCCTGTTTCAGGATAGCTTGGTGCGATTGTTTGTGACAGTAGGACAAGAAGCAAAAACGATATTGACATAATCATTCACATGAAGGATTGGTTGCCTCAAAGAATAAGTAAGTTGCATCCTTCATATATGGCATTGCAGTTTCCATTTTTAATTTCCTTTTGGTGAGCACGGGTGGTCACCTAAGCTTAAATTAGTGAATAATGGATCTAGAGGTGATAAGCAACTTATAATTAATATGTTCTACAACTTTCAGCTTCATGATCGTTTTAATATGGATTTTTGTATTTAGTATTGACAGACTTGCTTTTTTGCTCACCCATTCTTGAATATCAAGATTTGTGCTTAATATGCTACTCATACATTATGAATGTTTTTGGTACTCTAGCATTTAACTTTGCCTTATCTTTTTGGTACAGGAATTTCTACTTTTCCTAGCAATGAAACCACACTCTTAGATGTAGATTTTTTTGCGTATAAACTTGGCTTAATTATAATTTGATGAAGTAATAAATAATGACTGGCAGCTATAGAAATATTCAAGATTTGAGCACATACTCTATTTTCTGTTTTGCAGGTAACACTAACTGCTTATAAGAAGCTGGAAATTTTTTAACAAAAATGTTCTCAACTCATGTGAACACTAACCCATACAAAAATGTTGAATTTGACCCAAGCCTATTTGACCTACAAGATTATAAGAATTGCCCATTTTTACATCCTTAATTATTTAGACCCCTGTTATTTAATTTAATGGATTAAAGATTTTCTCGTGGTTAAGAAACTTTAGATTTGAGAAAATAAGGAAAATCTCACTTCAAAGGGGATTTTAGGATTGCATGCTAAAATTGTTTGTCTATACTCATTTCTTTAATACTAATTTTCTTAAAAGAAGCAATTTGAGTATGCTTACTTAAATAAGCTTATTACAATCAACTACTAATAAATTCGGGTTTAATAAACTTATTTCCTTACACTATTTATGGGTGTTTGAATAGAGTATAAGATACGAGGATCCTTTGTATGTTTATATTGTCATGGAGATTTGCAATGGAGGTCAATTGTCTGACATAATAATTCAAAGGGGACATTATAATGTTGTTTTAGTATAGATTTTTAATCGACCATAAATTTCATTTTTGGACACTCAACTAAATTTTGTGATCATTTGGGGTCAAAATAATTAGATAGGTAAAGATTAGTCGTGAGAAACCGATTGTTGAGATAGATGTAACATTGTTTAACGGTTTAACCATCTTTAGCTTTAAGTAACTTGATTATAATGAGATTTCTCAAGTTGTGATAATCACTTTGAAAATGACATCCCTATGCATTTCAGTCACTGTGATTGCTTTATAATTTGTAAGATATGATTTACTTGATGTTGGCATATTCTTTCGTTGCGAGTAATCACATTGTTACAATACGGATCTATAGAGATACTACTTGATCCCCGCATTAAATTCACTTCGAAGAGATGGAAACATATCATGGTTTTTATGACAGTTTAATAAAGCAAAGAGCTTAAATCTTGGTGATGGCACTTTAGATATGGATTGGAAGTTTGGTAGTTGTAGGATGCATGTTGACATTGACACCATGGAGGCAGGTACTTTCACCAATGAATAGTCAAAAGGAAATTGTTGTACGACCTCTGAAGCTGAGGGGTTTGAGTCTGGGAAGATGTATACAAATGAAGATGTTGATCAGTTATTAAGGAGAGATTCAAAGAAAAAAGTTTAATTCAAATGTTCTCTTAACACGTTTTGACCGGTTAAAATCTATAACAAATGCATTTAAAACTTGACCAATTATAAACTAATTAAAAGTATACTTATACGAATATGCGAACATAGAAAAACAAGAGTCATGTACAAGTAACTTTCAAAGTATGTAAATTATAACAAAACATATCAACCCATAAAACATCATTAGGCAAAAGTTGCAACTACAAAGTTAAAAACAATAAATTTTAAGAAATATATTCAGTATTAATGCAACAAAATAAGGTATTTGATTCGTGAACAATCTTAAGACAATACATATTTGGAATTAAAGATAAAAAATTTATTTAAAAATCTCGTGCGTACGCAGACATTATAACTAGTAAATTAGATGTTATATTCAGTTAGACAACAAATGTGCAAACGAATTTAATATTGGATGACAGCTTAGCGAATCATATATCTAGTGAGTGGGCTTAGTGGTGGCCTTTTATAAGTCAAAAACCAACAACCATTATATAATTCGGCTTAATTTGTTTTTAGAGAAAATTACACCGTTGGTCTCTTAACTGAATTACAAGCTTTTAGAGTACAAGGTATCGTGGATAATAATAACACGTTATTGGTATTTGGTATGTCATCTCAGCACCACATCATATAACTCACCAATAACAAAAACACATTCTTTCATAACACACCACTAAAAATACCCAACTAAAAATACCTACTCACTCAAAAAAATAAAAAATAAAAAATAGCGTGAGTCATTAGAATGGCTCATATACCTTTGGCTCACGAATGGCACAAAATGGTAGTATGGTTTGGGTCACCAATGGCACGAAAAATGAACCTTTGACACGTTAAATGCTCATCATATCGTGTGGTCTTAGAGCACAAGATATCATAGATACCAATAACACCTTATTATTTAGTCAATCACAATGGCGTGAGCCATTCAAATGGCTTGGGAACATTTTGCTCACGAATGGCACAAAGTGCCGGTATGGTTGGCACGAAAAATTGATGCATTTGGCATTTTAATTCCTCTCATACCTTGTGCTCTTATAATAATAAAGACAACTATAAGGGTGTAGGGTGTGACATGCGACAACATTTCCATGTTAGCGGGAAATAATAAATCATGGCACCTTACCTACCAGCAAAAGATTCCTTTTTTCTCTTTACGGGACTTGACTCCCGTGCGAAGACATATTTTAGAGAGAGATATTGTATTTAATTAGTTGTTTTGAGTGTGTATGTGTGTATGAGGGTGTTTTTAAATGATAAAAAATAGAAAAAAATTAATTGAAGAGAGAGAAGTTGTTGCAATGGTTGAAAAAAAGTGAAAGAAAAATATAAAAAAAAGTGTTTTGATGACGTGAAACTGATGTGACGGAGGAAAACTATAGCCGCACCCTTCACACTAACAAAAAAGATGATTGCTTTTTTACTACCTCCGTCTCAAATTTTATGTCCATTTTGACTTTTTCATTCGAATTTTGACTTTAAATATATCTTTTTGTATTATATAATGGTTGATAAAAGTTATATCAATAAAAATACATTTAAAACCCAATTTTATTTATATGTTTTACATCAAGTATTATATAACACAAAAAGATATATTTAAGGTAAAAGTTTGATTGAAAAAATTAAAATAAACATAAAATTTGGGACGGAAGAAGTATTTCTTAACATATATTAATGCAATTATGAAATCCAAAACCAAATTTACTCACTTTTACCCAATCAAATCACCTAGTAATAACTACTCCTAATCAGTCACAAACGTTTCCCACCATTTCTAACGACCAATTTCAATTTTTATTGAATATCAACTTGATTGAAGGTTTGAAAATGTGTACGGAAGAAGATAGCTATAGTCCAATATAACCAGGAACAACTCAAAGTGCTCTCAAATCAGATATTGGGTCCTGAGTCAAGATTGTAGAATAGTTTGTGTAATTGAGTGCGTGTTTAGTGCGTGTGTGTGGGAGAGAGAATATGAGTTTAACAAGTTTTTCTCATGAATAGTTGCCTGATTCCTGAGCATGATAGGCTGATTTCAACCGTTGGTTTTTAATTAGTAAATTGTGAAAGCACGACAATAAGAAAGCACTATCTCGAAGAGGGATGGAACTCGATTCTATCTTATGTCCGAATTGTGAAAAGGCTGTGGAATCAATTAGTCATATTTTCTTTGCTTGTTCCATGATGACAGAGAGATATTTCTCGAAAAATTACTACTTGGTGGGATTTAGATTTTTTAGAGACGTCTTCGTTTGAGGAGTGGTTGGATTGGTTTAAGAATCTCCATCTCTCGTCTATTTCTAAAACAAGCGTTGGAAGGTGTGTTTTATATCGCTTGGTGGCTTGTTTGGAATCTTCGTAACAAGACGTTATTTGGTTCAAGCATCCCGTAGAAAGCGTATTTGATTGATGATATTATGGCTCGTTTTTTCGTTTGGTGTAGATCTAGATGCAATGCAAACTTTAGTTTGGTTGATCGGTTAAAAATCATTAAACTTGTAACTTTGTAATTGCTTTTCCTATCTCTTTGCTAGTGTTTTAATAAAACCGTCGTTAAAAAAGCACTAAAGAAGAAAATTTCAATGTCGATCTTTTCTTTGGTTAAAAAAATTAACTCCAGTTGATTAAACTTTAAAGAAAAAGATACTCATATTAGATGGTTGAACGGACTTAATTTTATTGTAATTTTCCCAAGATATTCGTCATCAAAAGTTTCACGCTAATAGCTTTACAAATTACAATGTTTGGAAGTCTCATATTATAGCATTTTTGTCTCATCCAATCCAGCTAGATTTTGCATTTGGTATATATGTTACTGGAAATTCGTCTGGATAATTTTGCTCATGCGTTTACACTTTACAGACAAGTACATGCCTTCGTCAAGCAAAATGGACTACTGGTTATAATCACATTGAAGTTTTGAAACACAATAATATAGATTTACACATTGTCTACTCATATTATCTTTCTGAACAATCGGCTATATATTTTGCAAGGCATAATTTAAGACGAAAAAGAATTGGGATGTCTAAATATTCACCTTTGTTGCTCTCTAATAATATGTATAAGCCTCATTTCTAGACATAAAATCAGGCACGTGTGACGTGTCTTACTCACTTATTAGCAATTGAATGTATGGCAACAGCGGGTTATGTGAATAACAGTTCAAACTGAGATTACTATTTTCTTGCAACATAGTACATTACTACATTTGTTTGTTTCGGAACAGTATTAAGTGCTTACTGGGCTTCGGGCCAACTATCGTCTAATGTACACAAAACTAGGTACTTAGTTTTTATAATGGTATGCTCTTTGTGTTCTAGTGTCGGCTAGTTGTTACTACTGAAAGTCTTCAAATCTCCACCATCTAGGAAAGAATGTAACTATCAGTTTCATTAAATTTGTTTCAAATTCATCTTAATTATTTGGTTCAACTTTATATGATGATGAAGAAACAATCACCAATCAGATAATACGTTCTGTATTTAGGACGTTAAGAACCACGTAATATGAAATCAGCACAGGAATGGATACAATAGTGCCAAAGATGACCCTGGAAGAAAAGATTAAACGATGGTGAGAATACAATCTTTGTCACAATTAAGTTAACTATATATGAAGAAAAGAATTGAGGACTAATCGATAAGAACGTCAAGTTCTAGTTGTGATAATTGATACTCGTGTCTGGACAGGTCAAAAAAATTATAAAACCAAAAATATGAAACATACGCTGTGCTAAGGACACTTGTGTGGAGTTTATATTCCTTTGCAAACACGAAAGACCCGATGGCTTGAGGTAGCGCAGCCTGTCAACCAAAGTTATGCTATGTTGATACGTATAATATAATTATACTGTAATTAAAATGGTAATAGTAATGATGATGATCAAATATTTTCTGGTTTAAAATTACCTGAATGATGGCGATACAAAGGACATCACCTCGCAAACCGACCATAAGAGAGCCAACAGCCATAGCAGCTGGTGCAACAACAAACCTCAAAAGCATTCCAAATGCAGTTAAGGTCGCACCACAATCAATTATTTTTGGTTGTAATGCCATAAACAGTCCTGAATCAATGTCGAAATTTAGAGCACTCTTTAGGATATTTTTGTTACAAGTTTGTGAATGCATAGAAAAGAAAGTACAGTAGGCTTCAAACTTCACAACTGAGCATCTAATTTCATACCAAGAATCGTATATCCAATCCCTATACATGTTTAGAAGAAATGGACTGAAAATTCTCACCCATGCAAAACATGGCAACACCTGAACCAGCTCTGGACATGATCAATACTGATCCTTGCACGATACTAGGCATCTTCAAATCCCACCTAAAGGCGATATTTTGCAAATTATTTACTGCTCAAATTTTATACTTCAATGCTATCATGCAAACTATATAAGGGTATATGAATAACAAAGAAACTATGTACATCTTATGAAAATAACTTACCTATTCGATATAAGTGCCCACATAAGCCCAAGAATGCAAGCGTAAGCATTAGGGTTTTTCGCAAGCTTTAGTCCAACAATCTTTATTAAAATTGATAGAGATGGTTTTGTAGTTGTCTCATCTTCAGAATTTCCTTCTAAATCTATTGCCGATTCACTAGGTGCGACTGCCAAATCAAGTGATTTGTTTGCACTCCGGAACTCATACATCATCAATAAGAGTATAATCCAAACAGTGAATTGTAAAATTGAGGATTGTATTACAAGGTTCTCTCCGAAAGGTCCATACATTGCTCCGATAAGGGGCACACCTACAACAAGTGTATTATTTAAACTAGACAAGGAAAAGCTTGTGATTGACCATGGATAGTTTCCTTTAGTAGTCAGCTTAGCCCATAAAGATATTACTACGAGGATTATGGCTTTGGATATTGCATCCGCGGCAAGGAAACGGAAGTTCATTTTGTATGGATTGACTCGGGTTGTGAAGTCAAATGTAAAGAGAGGCATGATGAAGTAGCAATTCAGCTGATTTATTGCATCACAATTGTCGGGCTTGAACATGTGCCACCACTTAACTGAACCATAGCCTAACATTAATGCCACGTACAGCGGAAACATTGACGCTACTACCTTGTAAATGTCATCCAACCCTATCATTTTCAAACAGTTTATGTTGGTTTTCTCCTCTTGGAGTTTTTTTGTTGATGCAAAAAATGATCCAGTACGCTTGTTTATATATAGTGCATGTAGAGATGACAAAGAATACACTAACTTAAATTTGTGGACATGAAAGAACATAAACTTTTTTATGATAAACTGATAATCCACTAACTATTTATTCTTATACCCTTGGCTGGTTTTGAGTCCTTACATCAGTGGGTTGATTTACTTAAGAGAGTAAACCGTAAAAAAATGTTGAGTAAAGTCCAAAAAACATCCCTGTGGTTTGCCCTGTGGTGTGGTTTTCATCCCTATACTTTTTTTTGGAACAATTACATCCCTCCGTTAGTAAAGTTGGCACAAAATCACCCCTAAGGACGAACGCTGCAAAGAAGTCCCCGTTAAGTCCCCCACGTGCTAGTCACGTGAGGGGTATTTTTTCCAAAACCGGGTATATCCACCCACCAACCCATCATTATCATCACCAACCTCACACACTTATCTCTCCTTCTCTCTCCCTCTCCTTCTCCGCCTAAAGGAACGCCGCCACCACCACACCGTCGGCCTCCACCACACACTACCCACCTCAAAAGACTCCCCACATCATTTCCTTCCCGATCCACAACATCTCGCCCACAGAAAACCCTCCCACTCTCTCGTCGTTCACCCACGCCACAACCACCACCCTATCACCACCACAGGTCTCTATTTGTGACAAAGATAAAGGTAGGGTTAAAACCCACGGGTTTAGCTCGTTATTTTGGTAACTTCGTGGTATGAGTCCTGAGTTGACTCATTTGATGTCGCGTTTAGTTAGAAAAACATGGGAAACACATTTTTAATAATAAAAAGTGGTAAAACTTGTTGGTATCCGTGTGTTTTTGGTCTCCGTGTAGGTGTCGTGTATCGCCGTCGTCAAGCCGAGAGCCTAGGCTCTCGGTGAGGACTCATGGTGTGCTTGTTATGATTCTTGTTATTATTGTTGTTTGTGAGGACTCATGGTGTGCTTGTTATGATACTAGCTACTTGTGCTATCTAAATCTAGTCCTAATTCTACCTACAATCTAGCTTAAAAGGACTAGTGGCTGCTATGAAGGTAAGATGAAAATGATTAAAAGGAAACAAATGGCAAACTGCTTGAATACTTGGAAAATGATTAAAAGACTTGTTGAACAAACTAACTTACAGCTAATTAGGACTGTATCAACACCCAAAATGGGTCAAAAGGTGAGCTTGACCCAAGAAACAAACTTTTCCAAACACTGCCTTGGGCAGAAATGAGTGAAATGGACAAAATACCCCTCATTGACTAGCACGTGGGGACTTAACTGAGGACTTCTTTGCAGTGTTCGTCCTTAGGGATGATTTTGTGCCAACTTTACTAACGGAGGGATGTAATTGTTCCAAAAAAAAGTATAGGGATGAAAACCACACCACAGGGCAAACCACAGGGATGTTTTTAGGACTTTACTCAAAAATGTTTTTAAATTTTCCGAATTTTGGGAGAAATATTCTTTAAATTTTTTTGCGAGAAATGTCCCTTACGTTTCATTTTTTGCGATTTTTGCCCTTGAACCGTTACTGTAATTACAAATTCAGGATTTTGGCTAACGCTCGTTATTAAATCCCGTTAGTTAGTCCTCACGTGCATTGCACGTGAGGGCATTCTTCGCAAACAAACTTAGTCACGTATAACCCGATCAAATCACACACACAAACACATTCTATCTTCCTTCAACCGATCAAATCACACACCCATAAACACATACCATCGGAACTTAGCAGACGTGCAAAATCAATCAACACACACAGTAGGTAAGAATTTTTTTTTTAAATTTCATTCAAACGTTATTTGTTTTAATCTTAATCGTTAATGTAGTAAAACTGTATGGCAATCAATTTGTGTGCGCGGTGGACGATGCTGATGAGCTTTTGGTTGAATTTGTAAGTTAACACCATATACATGAATTTAAGTATTACTTCAGTAAAGAAATTAGTTTTAAGAAATTCATAATGTTTAAAAACTAATTTTGACATACAACAACTGCATAAGGACTACGTTTTAGGAGGTTCCTATCATGGCTATCGTTCTATTTACCTAGTTAACTGTACGGGCTTTAGATGGAAAGTCAGTGTTAAGAGAGTGTCAGAGTTAGTGTGTGCGGTTGAGGGACCCAGGTGGAATGATTTTGTTATGCACAACCTCACGCCATGTGGTGTTAGTTACATACATTTTGTAGAAGATGGTGAGGACGTCTTTTATGTAGCTTGCTACAGCGAGAATGGGGAGGAATTTCACAATTACGAACCAGGAAGTGCTCAGTTTTGGTGATGTTTAGTGCCAGTTACAGACACATCTCTTTATATTTTCTAAGATATCTTAATGGTCCAACCCTTACAGAGTCGGTCATGGTTACTAGTAACACCATTGAGTATGAAGTAATGGTGGAAAGTTCAAAAGATGTGTATGGTCGATATGTACACTCGTTCCTATATGGGTTTGGTTAGGTGAAACTAGTTGAAGACTTGAAAATGGAAGTTGGTTAGTGGTTGGTGTTTACTCAGGTTATTCCGGGTAGGGAGTATAATGTCATACTGTTTGAACCTGATGGATGGGTCATCACAACAGTGGAAACATACTCTACGAACATAGCCATGAATGCCCTTTGTCATGAAGGACATGAATATGGTATGTTTTTCTTTATTAACTTTAACTACATCGAGTATATGATATGAGTGTAACATTTTGGATTATCTGTAACTAATTTTGTATTATTAATTTCATATTTTGATGTCCGTCGAATGAACTGGGTGTGTAACTGGAAGTTTCACAATGTCCATGATCAAGAAGAAAGGGTGTTTTACAGAAAGATGATTGCAGCTTTCTGGAAAGATGGACAACTTGTAAGTGTATTATAAGTTTGCTGATTTTTTAAATTGTTACGATTAGTATTATTGTGGATGTTGGTTTATTGATAATTGGAGACAAAATATTATAAAGGGAAAAACTGTTGTATTTCACATTAACTGAGAATGGGTACAAATGAGAGTTTATATACAAACTGAAAGTCAAAGTCAAAGTAATGCTAAGCTACAATAAAATGAGATTACAAAGTAAACAACTATCAAACTATCAAGAATAGCATCTGTCACATCCCTTTACAATCTCTCTGAACCTTTAGATGAAGCTGTAGCTTGTGAGGTTATTATAGCTTCGACACAGACTTGATATGGTAGACTTTTTGATCTGCTTCCTCTGTTCTATCTCTTCTTTAGTCATTAGCTTGAGCTTGAGCTAGAGCTTTAGCTTCTATACTTCCTTTATGGTTGATGTGGTCCTGTATATTGTTTTGTATTTTTGGCCTTTTTGGGAAGCAGTAGTGACAGAGTTGCTTAATCAGATATATAGTTGTCCTTTGTCTGAGATATTGTATGTCTGATAGAATGATTGATATCAGAACGTCTGATAGAATCACCTAAAAAAACTAATGCTAACTTTTGTACATTTTTAAACAGACATCAAAAATTGTGAAGAAGTACACCTTGTATGGGTTCTCTCTCGCTGTTGTGAAGCACCAAAGGGTAGAGAAAGTGTTCGAAGTACATGAGAGAACAGTGATAGTAGGTCCATAAAAGGTGAAGAGGAGTGTGGGGATTGTTTCATCACCTAGTTTCAGGGAGTTGAAGGAGGAAGCAGGGTTTGCTCCAGGTAAGATGGTCTGGTTCTTTCTCACAAATGAAATAAACATGATAGAAAGAGTGTTAAGGTTTGATGTGTGATGATGGGTTAATGTGGTCCTTTGTTTTTTTGCTCTGGAATGGTAGTTGATGGAGGGTACAGTTGTCTTTGATCGGATATGTGTTAGGATATAGTATTTCCAGTTAGTTGTTTAAAAATGTTTGTAAGTTGGATGAATGTTTTGTAAGTTGTGGATGCTTTGAATAGACTATATGTAACTTGCTATGAATGTTTATCAATAATTTTCGTACATGGTGTCTATTTGAATGTGTAGCTGATGCAATCTATCTGCATAACTTTAGGTTTTCAGCAGGATTGTTGGATGAATTTGTATTATATCAACTCTTGTCTATGTGGGTGCTGCAATGTAGCAGGTTGTATTGATGTATTACCAATTGACATTGTATGACTTTTGTAAGTCAAACATTTTTCCATTGCAGATTGATTAGTGCAGGCTGTTTTCTTTCCATTTGTCATACTTTTGAAAGTGAAACTTATTGAGAGTTAGAGAGAATGGGAGTTAAGCCATATTGGAGGAAATGTTGTTAGATTCTTATTAACTGGAAATGCGAATACAGAGCTCTATTCATAGAGTTAAAAGTTGAACATCAAAATTCAACTACGCTACATCTTGCACATTTGTACTTGTACATTACATCATGATTACTGCACTACAAATAGCATAAAAGCAACAACCAAAGCCATTACAACAACATATTTCATATAAAACACTAAACTGGATTTGCTTTCTTTCAATTCTTGCAGAAGTAACACTTGGTTTTGCAAATTTGACTTCTGAAAGTCAAAATCCCTTTGCAAGTCTCTTATTTTTTTTCATTCAAACTGCATTTGTCTCTTTTCCATTCTTTATCCTTTTAAATCAACTTGTACACTTCTTGTTTGTAGTATTCACTTGGTAATTCAGGATCAAGCCAGTAAAAGGTGCCACATTTTGAACCCTACATGTTTAGACATATTAGAAGATACCCGAATCATAAACAAAGTACAAATCTTACATTATAAAATTTTATGCAGCCTAGAAAACGTCTTAAAGGATAACAGATGGTTCGTGATTTTTGTTGATTAATGGGTTCTTCATGTTCGCAATGGGTATGTGATGGAGGACGACGACTTCGAACAGAAGATGATGAAGCCATTTCAATTGAATGATTTATTTTAAGGTTTATGTAGGGTTTGGACGAGTGTTTGAATTGGGGAAGAAGATAAAAGAGGACTTTTTTCTGTTGACTACTAAAAGTTAAGATACTTGATCGTGGCACGTGAAGCTAAGATATGGCCCATTTTAGTCAAACCAAATACTTAAGTCAAGGGACATAATTTGCAATTATGCAAGTGAATACAAAAAACCCTAAACTTTGAACTTGTGTCTACCTAATAGTTGCAAACCCATTTTTTCCCGCTCTAATCCTCATACACTCCTCTACTACAAACCAAAAGTCGATCATCTTTCACATGATTTCGTACAATGACAGACAAGTACTGGAGCAATTTTGAGTTAACCGATGTTATGGTAGCGTTTGTTCAGGCTAAATATAGGGACACTTGGAAGGAAATGGATGAAATTTCTGATGAGATTCCTAAAGACTTATGGGAATATGCGCACAAAGAACCTGAGGTCGTGAAAGGTCACTATATCTTTTTCATTGTTCTGATTTGTGTGTATTACACATTTATTCTACAAATGGTCATTGTTATGTATTAACCCCCTTTGTCAATTATCATAATATGTTAATGGTCTGCTTAATACGATGATGTCAATCTGCAGATGATAAGCGAAAGGGGAAACTTGATGAGGGTTGTGAAGATCCTGAAAACAAAAATAAGGGAAAGGGGAAACTTGATAAGGGTTATGAAGATCCTCAAAACAGGAATAAGTGAAAGGGGAAACTTGATGAGGGTTGTGAAGATACTGAAAACGGGAGTAAGGTCAATGCAAAACTAGAAGTTCATGGAAAAAGGATAGAGTATCTTGAAATCGGGACTATGGTCGATGAAAAACTGGAAGCTCTTGAAAAAAGGATAGAGTTTCTTGAAAACGGGTGTGTTAGGGCAAACCAGCAAAAGATGAGGATGGGAATAAAGGTATGCATTGTGTTGTAGAAGTGATTGTCATATCATTCAGTGATGGGGATGAAGAAATGGACATATTATCCAGTGATGAGGATGAAGAAATTGACATATTATCCAATGATGATGATGAAGAAATGAACATACCACCAAAGGCTACCACTTCCAAACCTTGCACTAGGGGGAATGAAGGGAAAGACTTCCACATCTAAAGCAAAGGGGGGAAGGGAAATACTACCAATTCTAAGTGTTCCACTTCTAAAACTGTTGGCCCCTTGTTCTTAGAGCTCCTGCAAGTGAGTTTAAAAGATCAAAAAGTTTGGAAAGAATAACAAATGTTGTACTGGTCTTGGAGCAAAGGTGGATTGCTCAAGCAAGAACAGGATGGCGTGGTATGTGCCTGCCCCCAAGAAGCTATAGGCTTAAGAAGCTCAAGTCTTATTTAGGGTTAACTGTTATGTATCTTTTGGTTACCAGTGGACTTTTCGATTAGTGAGGTCTTTTGGGGTCTGTCCAAAGCCTCATTGTGTTATTGTATAGTTTTGTAGGAACATAATTTGGTTTTATTGTCCAATGTGTTTCTAAATCTTAAACATGGAATGGCAAGCTAAAACAAGTTCTAACCCATTTGTCAACTGTAATGTGTTTCCAAAATCTCATATCATTTGTTGACTTTAGTAGTCAACCAATTGAGTTTCAACATAAACATAACCATTTGTGAACCTGCATACCATTCACTGACTTTAGTAGTCAACCACTAAGTAAAACACCAAATTAACATGTCAAATGTGCTAAATTTGTGTAACAACACATGAGTAACACCAACTTGTTCAGAAACATAAACATACTTCACAAACTACCACTAGACACAACACTAAAATGTTATTCGACCTACATAAACTAACTTGTTCCAAAACATGCCATCCTAAGCTATAAGATAAACAAAATAATCAGAACATTCCCTCCTTACTTGGGATCAACCTCCTCCTCTGCTTCCATTGCCTTCTCATCCTTGTCAGATGGATCCAACTTTTTTTCTTCTTTTGTGTACCAGTGGTCACACTAGCAGATGAAAAATCTATAGTTGGGGCTTCAATGTCTGCCCTTTTCAAAGTTTCTTCAACATCTACTCTTGGAGCTTCATCAACAACTACTACAACTTCAACTCTGAGTTCATTGTGTAGAAAAGCAACATTCTGAATTACTACTTCTAACTCAGCATACAACATATCAATCTCTGCCTGTTGATAAACTCTATTGTATGATTGATCATCCAAGCAATCAACTTCAATTTATTTGTGGAAGAAATAACCCTCTTTACCTGTCTCCGACTCACCTTCCAAACCCTGTTCAAGTTCAGGTTCACCCATAGACTTTCCAGCATCCTCTTGACTAACTTTCTCTATGATGTTGTCAACAGTTTGATTCATATCTACCACAACTTCTTCTTGACTCGCCTCACTTTCTTTGCTTAGCTTCTCATTCATTTAGTCATACCCATCGTTTATTAAGAATTCCATTTCGAACAAGATATTTCTTAACTTGTACTCACCACTCAACCTTTTTTCCCTTATTTTGTTCTTCCCTTCATTAGACCATGGTGTTGGAATAACAAGCTCATCATCATCCAAATCTACAAAACATCAATTCTCATCATTCATGCATCCAACCTTACTAGATGAAGCATGAGTTGAAGTATCACCCTGTTTTCCCTCCTTTCGCATTTCAGTAGCACCATGTCACTCTAGCAAACACAAATCAACAACTTTCTCAGATTCCTTAATGACATCACCATCCTCTATATCTTCAATCATGACACCCTTACCACGATTATTCCTCATGTCTAACAAATACTGCTCTACTGATGAAAATACCTTCTTCAATATAAACCTCTATTTCCTTAAACCAAGGCACGCATTTAAACATTTGCACGACATCTTCCACACTCATCAATGGGGCCAACCCATGAACCAAAGATTCCCCAGGGATCCTAAATAAATGAGAACAGAGTACTATCATCCCCTAATCCTAGTGCATCTAACATCCCAACATACTCCTGAATGCAGAAATGGTCAACATCAATCAGGTCAACATAGGCTATATGTCCCAACCGATATTTTCGGTTTGGTGGGTTTGTGAAGAGCCCATTGTGGTAGAGTTTCTGAGTGAACAGTTTATCATTTGAATCTGGTTAGAAAAACAAATAACAAGTTACAATTATGAAAATCACATATCCTACAATGTACACATGCATATTCGAATAAGAAAAAAAATGACAACTTAACATTTAAGCTTACCGTAAATAGAACCAAGCTCTTGGGTCGGAAACTCAGGAGTTTGAATTTGCCAAAGTGGGGAAACCACGACCAAGGTATGTGTTTGTGGGTGTGTGATTTGATCGGTTGAAGGAAGATAAAATGTGTTTGTTTGTGTGATTTGATTGGGTTATACGCGAATAATTTTGTTTGCGAAAAAATCCTCGTCGATTATCGTGCCAGGGGTTGTAGCTGAACGGTGTTAAAGGCGGGAATAGTAAATTGATAAAATTACCCTCACGTGCAATGCACGTGGGGACTAACTAACGGGATTTAGTAACGAGCGTTAGCCAAAATCCTGAATTTGCAACTAAAATAACGGTTCAAGGGCAAAACTCGCAAAAAAAATTAAAACGTTAGGGACATTTCTCGCAAAAATCGGTATGTTTAGGGACATTATTTGCAGTTTACTCTACTTAAAAATATTGATAATCCACCAAAGGTTGCAATCCTTGAAAAAGGGAAACAAATTTTAAAAAGTTTAAAAAGTGATTTGAGCCATCCGATCAATCTCACCTTCATCTAGCTGCCAGGAAATAAAACAATATAATAAAAATGTTAAGGGGGCAGTTTGGTCATTTGACCCATCTTTTAATTTCACCCTCAAACATCAAACGCACATAATTTTTAAACAACAAACTTTTACGAAAACTCAATTTCACCATAATTTTCAGAATTTAATTCTCTTCAATTTGGTATGTATTTTTTATATATAAATCACAACTTTTTTTTTAGATTTTAAGTGGGTTATGATTTTCTTGAAATTTTCGGCAACTTACGCCCTATTTTTGTGTAACTTAAAGGTTACGCAAAACTTAAAACACGAAAGTTGTAGATCTTTTACCATTCTTTACCCAAAAATTTTAATCACTCAATTCCGGTTTGATATGAGTGAGATATCGTATTTTAAAAATGGTGTCTTACACATATTTAGTGCACATAAAGTGAAATTCCTAAGAGAGTTTTTTATTGATAAACAACGCTAACAATTTTTTTTTATTGATGAATGACCGTTTTTATTGATTAACAACTATTTTTATTGATAATCAACACCTATGATGAGCAAATAATGATAAATGACTTTTTTCATTAATGAACAACTTTTTTTATTCATAAACTAATACTTTTGTTGATGAACAACTTTCTTTATCGATGAATAGCTCTTTTTATTGATGAACAATTTTTTTTTATTGATTAATAATATTGTTTTACTGATTAGCAACTTTTTTTTATTGATTAACAACATATATGATGAATAACCTATTTTATTGATGAACAATACTTTTATTTGTAAAAAAACTTTTTATTGATAAATAACATTTTTTATTAAAGAACAATTATTTTTATTGATGAACAATACTAACTGATAAACTGATGAACAAGACTAACATCAATATAAATGTTGTTCATAAGTGTTCATCAGTTAATCTTTTTCATCACTTAGGTGGTGTTTGTTTTTTAAGAGGCTTTGAATCTGAATCTGAACCGCACATCTGAATCTGAATCTGAGGCGTAAATGTCTGAATCTGACCGCATCTGAACGGGAAAAAAAAACTCATGTTTGAACCGCACATTTGCTTGCTCGTACTAATTTTTTTTTTTTGGTTTTTTTTTTGTGTCAGCAAGAGGCAACAAGAGTCATTCAGACACCCCCTCTCAAGTCTAGACCAATAAGATCTTACTGCCTCTGAACGCGTCTGAACGGGAAAAAAAAAACAAACGGTCTGAACGACCAAAATGTCTGACCGCGTCTGAACGGTTCAGATTAAGAGCCTGTTAAGAGCCTCTTTATGAAAAACAAACACCACCTTAGTCTTCTTCATCAGTTAGTGCAGTTCATCACTTCATCAACAAAACCGATGAACTGATGAACAAGACTAACTGATAAACAATTATGAACAACATGTTAATCTTGTTCACTTATGAACATTTATGAACAAGACTAATTAAACACCTCTATTTATTATAAAGTATGAGTCGCACGGTCGAGCAAATATATCATATTATTTTATTTTTTATGCGACCGGTAAGTGAGCATAAACCTATTTGATTCTTTGTAGCAACATATTTAAATATTTTATTAATTAAAAAGATTTTTATGATCCACTTATTTATTTATTAAGTGGGACGAATAAATCTTTAAAATCTTTAGTAATTAATAAAATATTTATTAAGTGGATCATAAAAATCTTTTTAATTAATAAAATATTTAAATATATAGGTTCAAGAAAATGAAATAAGTTGTCATCCACTTTTCGATCGCTCAAAAATAGTAAAATTATATTATATATTTGTTTGACCTTCCGATTGTGTTGTTTGTATGAGAGATTGTGTATTTGAAGACCCAACCAGATGATGTCTGCTGATTGGTAGTGAGAAGACTTTCAGTATCTGCATACCTAAAAGGAGAAACTGGTTAAAAAACAAATGTTTCAATCTAGTTCAATTCATAGTCTCATCTTATAATACCTACGAAGCTAATGAAAGTCTTTTAATCAAATTAAACCGGGGGTGAGAAAAGGCATAAATGAGTTCATGTCACAACGATCCCGGAAATTGATCTATGGGAGGACTCATAATTTTTTGGCTTTGGGTATTTAGTAATTTAGCAAATAAATTTACTCAAAAAGTTAGCATCCAATTATAAAAAAAGAAAAAAAGTTAGTCTCCAATAAAACATTTTGACAAAAACCGAATTTATTGTTCTAAGAAAAATTATTTTGAATTTGAATCACAAAATATATTTTGTGGCAACAATTTAAAAACATTTCTAAAACTAGTCATTAGAAGAAAAATCACCCGTTACAAAATATTACTACGTAGTATTATGTCTTCCAAGAAATGAGGTAATAACAAAAACAAAGAAAAGGGTTTTTGTCTCTTGTCACACCCGCGCAAATTCATCACTAATAAGATCTGCTAATTGTAAGCATTTCTTTTCTCTTACTATTTATATTTATATCAATTTGAATTCAATTCATTTCATTTCAATATGAAGAAAGGACATTTATTATGCTACTTGATCATGTGTAATATTGTTTGGTTCTTTATATAATTGTATTAATTGGATCTAGGGTTTTGTTGAAATTTTGTTATAAGTTGTTATAATTAATAAATTCAGGGTTTTTATGAATTGGATTAAGGTTTAGAGCTAACCCTTTTGAGATTAGAGCTTAATTTGATGATTAGTAATAGTAATTATGATGTTTTGTGTGTAATCCTAATAAATCTTCCTTAAATTGGGGGTTAATGTTTAAAGAAATCGTTGTGGTTTAGTCTCAAAGCTCTTTACTTGCTGACGTGAGCGCGCGGAATAAAGTTACCTTTGTTTTATCTACATTAATGAGGGTTGGTTTTTTGTTGGTACTGTGAATTTTTGTAATATAAGAGGCAATTGGTTACAAAAGCTAATTGATGATGCTCTAGTTACTCGTACTAATGTAGTGAAAGTTGTAAGTTTTCTCTGCATTTAGATTTAGCATGGAAAACCAGTTAGCTTGAAATTTTTTTGTAATTGAATTTCTTAATAGTCGACTTCAGTTTTGGCCGTTTTTGAAAACCTGATTAAGTTTTGCAGTTTTCTAGCTGCTACATATCTTAATTTTATTATATTCTTAGTTTTTCTTCAGTTAAAAACATATTTTACACTAGCTTCCTTTCCATGTAAAATTTAAATGCAGAAATATGTACATTTTCACTACATTAGTAAAAATAACTAGAGTAACTTCATTTGGTGTTTGTAACTAATTAACTCTTCTATTCTCAGAATCCCAGTACCAATAGAGATGCCAATCCTTCCATTATTGTAGATGAAAACAAAACTTTCTTATATGTTTAAAGAAATCGTCATACTTTAGTTCGAAAACTATTTACTCACACCTGCCACGTGCGGGCGGATGTAAGTTATCTTTGTTTTCACTAACATTAATGGAGGGATTTGCTTTTTGTTGGTTTGGTAAATTTTTTTAAAGAAGAGTTGTTTTGTTACAAAAACCAAATGATGATACTCTAGTTACTTGTACTAATGTTGCGTAAGTTTTTTTTCCATGCAGATTTTAGCATGTAAAAGCGGTTAGCTTTAATTAGTTCTTGATGAAAAAATCAAGGTCGACTTGAATTTTGGATGTTTGAACAGAAATTCGGAAACTTGCTAAGGTTTTGCAGTTTAGTAACTCCATTGCTTTATCTTTTTAAACATTTTCAGTGACTGATAAAATAAAGAACTTTCGTTTGAATCAAAAGGACATAACATTATAAAGCAACTTGTTCACCTTCACATTGTCTTAAGCTTTTAGGATGATGTATCTACTTGTCCCTAACCATTTACATACTTCTTTCTTCATATAAAACTTTACAATAATCTTTTGTGTGTCATGCCTTGTATAATTGCAACCTTTCCGTTAAAGAAGTAACTTTAACAAGCATCTTAACTAATTTACTTTTATCAGTGTGAATATATGATCTTGATATCACGAGAGACTTATGATATGAGGTTAAAGAGATGTAGAAATTCCATGAAATATATTTGTGTGTTTATTTAAAGTTGATTTAGAACTATAGCGTGCAATGGTTATTTAAGGACTTTAAGCAAGTAAATTTAATGAGGACTTCAAATGGATGGTATTATTAGGCAATTATCAATTATGTTGAACCAAAATGTTATTATTGGCCCCAAGTTCTTACTTTTCCGCCGCTTATAACATTTCGTTCACGACTCTTCCAAAAATTTAATGTTCATCCCTTTTATTACGGTTACTAAACTACCCTTTTATTACCATCTTACTTCGTTGTTATCGTAACACAATTTATTCATCGGTTCAGCACAATTAAGGATCTTGAAAAAAGCTCAATCATCGGTTGAAATTGGAGAAGTATGTCCTCACCGGACGTTGCTGGAATTTTAGATCAATCAAAGGAGCTTGATCGTTTACGGAAAGATCAGGAAGAGATACTCCTTGAAATCAACAAAATGCACAAAAAGTTACAAGCAAGTGAGTCTCGATCTAACTTTAGATCTTAATCACAAATTTACCTTTTTCTTTATTTCAATAATGATTGTTGCTAGTTTATGTGGTAATCGTATTCCTATAATATATTTGTTATGGTATTTTTGTGACTTCAATAGTTTAGGGAAAATAACAAAATCGTGTGGTTTGGGTTCGCTGACTTCTGTTATTAGATACTGACAGACTTGTGCTTTATTATCATTAGGTACATCAGGGTTTTGATATCTGTGATGGATATTGTTGATCAAGTAGGATCTGTTGCTTATTCAAGTTTGTTCATGCTGTATGAACTTGCCCGAGTTATATATATTTGAGTTTGTTGACTTAGAATTAATAGGTTACTAGCTATGTTGCTCATATTTATCCTTTTAGATGTTAAGAATTTTCAAAATTCTAAGTGATATCTGCAAAGCCAGTATGTATTGTGGATCATTGGCGGAGATTTTGATGAGGGAAATTGGTTATTTGAACATGTTTTGGAATTACTTTTGGAATTACTTATGAACTTGCCCGAGTTATATATATTTGAGTTTGTTGACTTAGAATTAATAGGTTACTAGCTATGTTGCTCATATTTATCCTTTTAGATGTTAAGAATTTTCAAAATTCTAAGTGATATCTGCAAAGCCAGTATGTATTGTGGATCATTGGCGGAGATTTTGATGAGGGAAATTGGTTATTTGAACATGTTTTGGAATTACTTATGGATTATTTGACAAAAAGAAATATAAAAGCATGTAGGTGCTTGTAAGTTGGTAGTAAAGCTTAGAAAGAAATGATCCTTGGGTATTCTTTTCACAACAGGGAGAATATTTTCTTCTTTATCAGTAATGCTTGTAATACACATCATATTTATGACTTATAAATCACCTTCTTAACCAGGAAAACATAGCACCAGATTTGGTTACCACTCGTTGCTACTTTATTATCCTTAAGTTTGTAAATTGGAGTCAGTTTCAAGTTTATACGATTTTCTTTCTACTTTGGGGAAGTATGTTTTACTTAACAAGATTCGTTTGTATGCCGCTGCGTATTTATATGAATGATACTGTTTAAACAAATTTTAACGTTAAATGCACATCATTAAAGGGTTTTTAACACTATATAGACTCAAAATGTGACATTTCATTTTCACTCTTTTAACTGGTGACTGTGTTCCTATAACAAGGTCTATTTTCTACTCATAAAAAGTTAGCGTGATAACATATGACTAAAGATGTCAGAGGCTACATTTTCAATTATTGAGCTCACTTGAACCGAACTTATTAAAAAACCTAGTCTAGGGGAACACTTAACGTAGCAGTACACAAAACCAAGATGAAAACAGAGCATAAAACAATCTTCTTTTTTCCCTGCATTTACCCAAATACCCAATAAGCACCAGCATGAGCATGCTCATGTAAAAAAATATGTATAAGTTATGCTATTTGGATGGGCTATATTTGTCCCTCCACCTAGTATTAATCTGTGTTCTTGGATTATGTTATGGGTCAAATATTGAGTATTTTTTACTCGTGCAGCTCCTGAGGTGGTTGAGAAGCCTGGAGATAATTCACTTTCAAGGCTTAAGATGCTTTATATTCAAGCAAAGGAACTTTCAGAAAGTGAAGTAGCGTACGTAGATACTTACATTCTTTGCTACCTTACCATGAGTGTTTGAAGTGTTTGCTATATAGTTATTTTCTTAATAGTGTGCTATCATTCAGCAGCAGTATTTAACAATTTCTTTTTATGGGGTGCAGTGTTTCCAGTCAATTGTTGACTCAGTTGGATGCGTTGATACCTTCTGGACCTCCTGGGCAACAACGAAGAAGGATGGGTGGGTGCTTCACATTGGTTCTATGGATGCAATTTAATTATCATGACATCAGTCTTGTATACTGTGCATCTATATCTCTAAATTTATATAAAAATATCATTCATCATATATGTTTAGTAACTGGGATTCTTTACTGTTCATATTGATTAAAACTCAGTATTGCGTGAATAAAGTTTGCAACCACTTGAGGGTATAAGCTGTTACTGTTGTAAAGTCCATTACTCTTCAGGAAATATGCATGATAAAAACCTTCTCTTTATCAACTATTATATTGTTTTTTATCTGCTTTCTAACACAATTGTCAGTTTAATCATTTCATTGGCCTAACATCTGAGTTTTTTTTACAATGGTATTCGTAATCATCATTTGCGACATACTTAATGTTAATATTTCATTTATCAAAAGCTCTACGATGTTTTTTATATTGCAGAAGGTAATGAACAGAAGAAGAAAAGAATGAAAGCCGATCCAGATGTGCCACGGCTTTCTCCTTCTCTTCGTAACCACCTTGATCATCTTGCAAGCTTAAAGGGGGAACAAGTATGTACCATACTCTTTACAATTCATCTTTTCCAGTTTGTTAGTTTTTACCGATTGACCATTTTCCTTCTTAACCGTTTATCTTTCTTTTTTTCCTTTTTTTTTTTTTTTTTTTTTAAATTACTATTATGCTTAATGTAAGATGACTGTAACATGTAAATATAACTTTGCCAGGTTGCTGCTAGGGTAACTCTAGAGGATGCTGACAAAGATGAGTGGTTCATTGTTAAAGTAATTCACTTTGATAGGGACACCCGAGAGTAAGTACATCTCAGAATCCATATTATTCAGTCTGCAATAATTCTACGCTATTTGTTGATAAAATCGTGTATCGGCATATAAGGTGGAAGCAGTATTTTGATTTTGGAACTTTCTGTCTGCTATCATGAAATTGATTAATCTGTTAATCATATCTTTTGTGTTGACGATAACTTTTGAATTCCAGTTTTGTAATTTAGGTACTCTGCTTGTTTTATCATGATCTGTTTATGTTCTTATATAATCAAAACCAAAAATAGAAAATAAAACTATATCATTTTCACTGACCGATGGTATTGTTGAACACATCACATATTCTGAAAGAACTGAGTGCCTACATGCCTATTTGGTTTACGGTTTTTATTGTTTCTGTTAGTATATGTTTGTATAATTCATTACCCTATGCAGATTTGAAGTTCTTGATGAAGAACCAGGTGATGATGAAGAACCAGCTGGCCAGAGGTATATGTTGCCTATGATTATATATTTTAACAGATCATCTTGGCTTTAATTCCAAGTTTGTTTTTCTTGTTTGACACGTCCCAGTGATATTGTTAACACTTAGTTAGCCATTTATCTAGATATGGGTTAATGTGTGTTTTACTTACATTCAGCCATTTATCTGGAGAATGGGTAAATTATTATATTTATAGCCAAAAAGTCGACAGGGCTAATGAGTCAGATGGTTTATTAGCTGCATGTATCTGCGTATCTGCAGGCTGTAATCTTTTAGATTGCTATATTCAAGTAGAATTACTTTAATAGCAGTTTTTGTAATCATTTAATGCAGTAGTTATTTATGGGCCATTAAGTCTTGGCAGGGCAACCTGACCCAAAGCAATTTAATATAACCTGAGCCATTTTTTATCTGCTACCCAACTTGCTTGCCCTCACATTTCATAGCTTAAATCCACTTTTAATTAAGAAAGTTTACTGTTAAAAAGTTAGTAGCTTATATCTATGCTTCTAGTTTTTCGCTAAAATGTGTTTTGTTCGTATTTTAGAAAGTATAAGCTGCCTATGTCACATATCATACCCTTCCCAAAGCGAAATGATCCATCTACTGCTCAAGATTTCCAACCTGGAAAACATGTATTGGCAGTTTATCCTGGAACCACTGCTCTGTACAAAGCAACTGTGGTGAATACTCGAAAGGTACATCCATTCCATTGACCTTTGTGTATACTTTATATTTGAACTTCGTTAATGATCCCAATAGCATGTAACTAATGTTTTAATATTTGTCTGCTGCTGTTGTTTCTGGCTGCAATGCGAAAATCTACAGAGGAAAACTGATGAGTAAGTCTAAGCTTGTAACTTTATTTCCTATGAACTTTTTAACTTTTGACTTGCCAAACAGTGCTAAATAGAATGTATGACTATTTGTTTGATATTTAGAAACCCCTTCTATAAAAACAAACAGGTTGATCTTATAGATCCTGATGAATACCATTAGTTTACATTAGCTGTGGCAATTTCAAGCCTGTCACTTATGAATGGGTTTATCTCAAACAGCTGAAAATACAAGTCTAGGTGTAAGCTAAACAGTCAAACGTGTTAAAAGTTGTCAAAAGTCTACTATAAAAGGCCTACAACCTCCTTAATTTTTTAATTTAGGTAGTATAAATTTGGTGTAACAATATTGTCTGTGTAATCATAAATAACATAGTATTTATAAAAAAGTAGGTAAAAGCTATCTGTGGCTCAACCTACCCAAACCTGCCCGTTCCGTCCTGTGTAAAGAAAACCTGTTTTGACCCGTTATAAGAACCCTCTATCTTGCCATTTCTAGTTAAAAAGTAATGTTAACTTTGGCACCACTATAAGATTTTTTTGCATTTATCATATGGTAGGAAGGAGTATTGCACATTTTATTCTGGAGGGGAATGTGTAATATATTATGTAAAAGTATTTTATAGAGAGCAGAATATCAGCAGTCTCTCATTGACTTCTGTACAAAATTTGTGCAACAAGAACTCAAATGGCAAATGATGCTTTTAAAATCGCCCTTTTTGGTGGCTGGAGAGTAAGTTTTTTTTGGTGCCCATGAGGTTTGTGGAGGTTATTTCAGTCCAAATTATAACAACAAAGAAATATACTTTAATGTTAAAAATATATAATTCAAAATTTTGGTTTGGATAATGATTGTTTGACAACAAAGTCAAGACTTGCCTTGTTATTATTGTTTACTTGACTCTTAAATTTGTTTGTTTCTGTTTCATTGGTCAAACAGTTATCTTCTTGAATTTGATGATGATGAGGAAGATGGTTCCTTACCGCAGAGGAACGTTCCCTTCCACAAGGTAGTTACTCTTCCCGAAGGTCATCGCCAGTGAATTGCAAAATTAGTTTCATAAACTTCTAATCATGAAGTTATCAAGGTATCAAGAGGGCAGTAATGGAACTTGTTTGTGATGTGTGTCATGTAATATAACAGTTTCTCTCTTTTCTAGTCAATAATTAATGAGTATGTAGCCTGTTGTATAAAGTGAGAAGCTAGTTACAGTAAACCTTATTGTCTGCTATTCTGGATCTTATAATGTGGTTATGAAAGTTATTTATGTATTTAGTTGTCGGATATCTTGCACTGAAGTTTGGCCTGAAGATACTAGCTTTAACCTTTTAAATACCTCATAGCAATTATAGACAAATTGAGAGAAATGATGTGATTGTGACATTATGCAGTGAAAGTTGCTTGTTTCATTATGTATTGCTGAAAAGGTAATGGTTTTCTGTTCCTTTTTGTTTCAACTATATAAGAGCATTCACATCCATAACCCAAGTTATAAAATAACACGTCCACGTCAGCGCTATATCAGCTTTAACATTTCACTTTAACATCCCCAATAAACACCCACATCAATAACATCCCAAGTTAAACTTTAACATTTTATATTTTCAATTTCAACCCCTAAACTAAAACAAACACTTCATTTATTAAAAAACATATCACATTTAACATTAAAACACAAAGTACATTAAACGTTAAACACGAATTACATTAAAAATTAAAACTACAACGCATATTGATGAAAATAAAACTACTAAAACTTAAAAAAACGAATCATCTGAGACCAACCCTCAGAACTTGAAGGGAATTAAACTCGCCATTAACGAGCCGGTCTCCATTATGTCGAAGTAGTTGTCTTGAAGATACTGAGCTTCCCTTGCTTCTTGCTCACGACGAGCAGCTTCCTAGCGTGCCTGCTTTTCCATAATCTCCCTACCGTTTTCAATATCTTGTTCTAGTTGACGAAGGGAAGCCTCGCTTAACCCGTGGGGGTTACCTGTGGACTGTTCACAGGTGGAGTTGGAACAATTGGATTGTTCACAGGTGGAGAGTTTAAAAATACATTTTTCGGTTGGAAAACCAGAAAGACAGATTCAGGTGGTGTTGAGTAAACTTCAAACTCTGGTAGAGTTGGAAAGCTGGTTTCCGGCAACTGATTTGGAGTTGGAAAGCTGGTTTCCGGCAACTTTTCTGGACTTGAGAATTGCTGAGAAAAATTTTTGCGAGACATTTTTTTTGTGTGTGTAACTTGTGTGTGTTGGATGTTCTAAACAACTCTGGTAGAGTTGTATATATAGGCAGAGTTGATTTTGAGTTTGAATAAATCCGGGTCATATTTGATTTTTAAATTTCAAATTTGAATTTGAATTTATCCCGCCCATAATTAACCAGTATAATTTAAATTTGAATTTGAATAGGCTAAGGGAGTGTAAGTGAAAATTTATTTGAAATGGTTTAGGGGGGTGAAATGATTTTTTTTTTCTTTTTTTCTTTTACCTTTAACGCCCATTAGAGGCATAACTTGCACCACTTAACGGCGTTATAACGCCGACCTCCCATCAATTTAACGCCAATAACGCCCACCTTTTTCACTTTAACGCCGGATGGGCATTATTAATGTGTGTGCTCTAATTCTGTTAAGGTGCTTGGCTAACCTTATTTTCAATAAGCAACTTATATATTGTGATAAATAAACTCATTAGCTCTTGCTGCGAGTTTGGATTAGCTTATGATGACAAGCGGAGGAGCCAAGGTATTTAAATTACCGTATGGTAGAAAATGACCAAAAAGGAGCCTATCAGAGAAAATAAGCTTGAACACTCCAAAATAAGCCACATAAAAAAAGGTTATGAAACCTCTCTAAATAAGCACGTACCCTGAGGTTATCAAAATACTTCTTCTAAATAAACTAATAAGTTGGTAAGCTCACAAAATAAGCCAACATAAGCAACCCCTAAATATCTGTAACCTGCCAACCTGGGTGCTACTTCTGAAGATGGCGCCTGAAGAGAATTATAGACACAGGTGTGCCGATAAACCTAAATCAGTGAATGATAGCGATTACCTAAGCCTATTATATTTAAGTTTGGTTCTCGGTTTAATACTCATATTTATTTGTTAACCAGTTGTCGGTCAGAAAACATGTCTACTTTTTTCAACATATTCTAAATTTCTGATGATGAACACAATCACATATATACTAAGCTTTTGCATTTTATTTTTAGAGTAAATTACATGGATGGTCCCTGTGGTATGTCAAAAGTAACGACCTTCGTCCCTCGAAGTTTAAAATTGTACTGGTAGTCCTTAAATTGGTAAACAAATAACACCACCGGTCCATCACTTAACTAGTGTTAATTGAGTTCCGTTATAATTTTGTAACACCCCCAAATCTCGGTACAGCGGAAGACTTAATCAAGTTTTCGAGGCGTTACTATTGGATTGGTATCGCACACAAGTATAGCAAAAAGATAGTCATTCAACATTCAAAACCAATCCCAAATTTAGTTATTCAAAGCTTTTAATCCAAAAGTGTAAATATTAGGCCCAAAACATGATTTATTAAAATAGGTCCCCAAAGTTTATCAGAGTCAGAAATGATCCTTGAACCCGCAGCTTCTTCTGCCAAGCTTACCGATCACTTATTCCAAACATCTCTCAACACGAGAAATCATGCTAAAATGTCAGCTACTATTGGGTGAGTTTCATAGGTTTAAGTTAAACAAAATCATAGTGGACCAGTAGGAGTTGATTTGCTATGCAAGACCTAAGATAGATAAATACCGATCCTACCGGATCACCAACCAAAATCATATCCATCCAGGGGATTACTCGGCCCAGCGACTCTAGTCCAAAGATGTCGTGGCAAAATATAGAACAATTGTTAACCCCGGACTAGGTCGAGGTAGAAGTCTATTCTTAGCTAGGCAACAGTTATAGCAATTAGGATTGCTACTCTAGTCTAAGGCAACAACTACCGCACATCTATCTAAACAGTCAAGCATAAAAGCAAATCCAAATAGTTTTCACGGTCCGAAAACAGTAGCATGATTCTCACCCCAATATAGTTAAAAAAACGTAGATAAAAGTAGAGCTATGAAACTCACCTTAGCCACAACAATGCACTATTCACTATTGACACGACTGGCATCTAAAGTTAATCTCCATGACATCCAAAAGAATGTACGACGAGTACAATAGAATAGTTGTGACGCAACCTAATGCGTATACGATATTCTTAGAATACGGCTCATACGATAAAGAAATCAATAGAGAGTAATGTGTTGTAGTTTTCGTGGATCATTCATGTCGTTACTTTCAAAAGTACATTATCGTTCCCAAAAGTTCATAATTAATATCTCAAAAGTTTAGTTTTAACGTTTCGTGTGGTGGTATGGAACCATGACTCGACAATCAACTCACGCCAAAAGAAGACAAGACGTCGACACAGTCGAGACATACTACAAGATCGCACGCAAAAAGGGAATGATATTGACAAAGTCAAGGAATACTGACAATACTCAAGCTAGTAAAAGACTAGGAAATGACGACATCTATTCAAGACACATGAATAGGTTAACTTTCGATAATTTTCCCCATAATCCCAATGTATATGTTTATTATACCGGATAAGTTTCCATTTATCGCTCAATCAAGGAAGTTTTTCCAATTGTTATTCGTAATTACACAAGTTTATAAGAAAGCACTTCTCACATTGTATATATATAGTAGTGTACTATAAATGACACGTTCGTTTATTCCAATGTTCCCAAACCATTACGACTTTAACGAGTTATCTTATCAAAATAATACTTCCAAACAAGTTTATAAAAGCTAACATGTGTTGTGAAACACGAGTTACCATCATATTAAGGGTTTATAATAGATTAAACCATATCCGTTAATAATATCTATAGTTATATAATTCAACATCAACTTAAATGTGAAAACGAAATATTTATTTTTATCGCAAATCAAATATATTAAACTCATTTAAACCAAAACGTTTAATATAGTACAACACACTAATTAATATAAATGTTATCAACAAGTTTATAAAAGGTATTTTATATTTATAAGACATGATTTATTATTGTAATTCATAAAGATTCATAGTTAAACAAAACCGTATTAATTGATAATATATATATCCAATTATCTTGTTATAAGATAATATGTGATGATAAAATATTTAGACTCGTTGTAAATCAAATATATCAAACTCATTTCCGAGCCTTAACATGCTACACCTGCTTAAGCCAAAACGTTTATTAAAGTTTAACTCAAATCAATATAACCGTATATCAAATGTTACTTCAAGTTTATAAACTGTATTAAATGTTATAACGTATACACAATATTCAATATTATATACGAATTGCCTATCGCATTGTTTAACAAATTTACTCATTGTTAACTCAAGTTTTATATCGTTGTATAAGTGATTTGTTACCAAATCATGTCGTTAAGTACATATATATACGTATATAGTTAACCCATATTCTATTACAAGTTTTAACCGTGTCATATATTATTTACCGCATCCTTGGTAACCGATAATTCATGTACATCTAATTTGTCACATAATTTCAATTAGTCCATTAGTATCTGTTCCGATATTCTATATTAATAACCGTTTACGACTCACCATTTATTCAAGTCCTATTCAAGTAATACTCGTAACCCATATCGAACTTTTATCATGATCCAATAACCCATCAAGACCCGACAACAATTTAATAATTCGACCCGACGATAATTACCCAGACGAATCTGACCCGACTTGGTCAACCACTAGGTTCGACTCACACCACTGATTTGAATCCAAACCAGACCCGGCTGAGTCAACTTGACTCACTGAGTCCACTCAACTCGATATAACAATAGCAACAAACAGACCTCTCGGATTCATCTTGTTTCAAAGTTAGTACCAAGAAAACCTCACGACACCCTTATTCAAACGATTCCAATCCAAACCAAGACTTGATACGGAGAACAAGTTTAGAGCCCATGGTCATGACCCTAGGTCATCAGACCTGACACGAACGAGACCCACATGGGTCTGACCTGATATAGTTACACATCAAAATCCGATAATAACACCTTTAATTTCTATACCACACGAACTCGTTATTAAAAACGCTTCCACGACTTGTTTTCAAAAGAAATGTTTCCACCACGTTTTAAATCCATTTCCAACCCATACGAGACCAAGTCTCAAACATATTTTCGTTAGGTTTACAAACATTATGTTACGTTTCCCTTATTCTTTCCTTGTTTCAGTTTTGACATCCTTTATCCACGAAAGACATAACACAAATAATATTGTATACAAATCAAGAAAAGAACAAAAATAAATATACATAGGTGTGGTGCGTGTTACCGTGAGAAAAGAAGGTAGACGAGAGGCTGTGATGTCTTTCACGAGTACAACTCGTGACCAAGCCACTCAAGAAACCCATGAAAACGTTTAACATCAAAACCCTAAATTTCCGATTCTTAAATGTTAGAATTGGAGCGCGTGAAAGAGAATCAAGGTGTTTATTGCATAAATGAGGTCGCAAAGACCCGATATAACGTTTATAAGTGGCGGTGTAACATTTGGAGGTCGCCGGAATTTTGGCCGGACTCCGGTGACGGCGCCGGAACCCTAATGGGTGGCCGGATTATATTTCTAGAGAGAGAGTGTTGAGGTGTGTGTGTTTGGAAGAGAGAGAAAGGGATTAGTAAAATGCGGGGGAGGTGGAAGTATGCGGGTATATATACTCCCACGAGGGATCTAACTTGTACAATAGAAACAAAAAGGGTGGATGTGTAACTTCTAAAAGGGACCATATACGTAACTTTGCAAAAGCTTTCTTTATATAGGTTTCGGGACTCATTTAACCTAGTAAACGAATGATTCGTGACACGGGAGTTACGCCATTGCTTTTAAAATAATTTTTCCAATAAAACGATATAAAATACGACTCGTGTCTCAATTTAAATCAAACGATCGCTCAAATCGACGTTTCTCCAATTACGACGCATCAAGGAATTTACGAGTTATCACAGCCTCACCTCCTTAAAAGGAATCGCGTCCTCGCGATTCAATTCAAATTATCCGTTACAGTCTAGAAGGGGTAAGTGCAACAGTGTGAGGGTTTATCTTCACGTCCCCTACGTGAATCTAGGATCTTACTGCGAGTTTCTATGAACTTCGAAGATAGAGAGGAAACCTTACCAAGGTTGCTAAGTTTCAACATCTATGGTTTCGATAGGTCAACGAAGTTTAAACGTCCAAAGATTAGGATTTCCTAGAAGGATAACGATTGCCTCATCGGCGAGTCATTTCTTCCTATTACACATGAAATGTTAGGAACTCTAATGAGTCTTGATGGTAGCTCAAACCTCTGAGCTGCTGGTTTCAATCTAGCAATGGTTTTCAGGGGGATCGGTATAGTGGGGATTAAGTTTTCACGTTTTCTACTCGCTTCACATAATTTCATGGTTGATCCGAAAGCTTAATTCTAGGTTACCTCGGAGGGTTCAAGAGATTCACGTTGTCTATGTCTCCAAATGGCTTGTGAGTAACTTACATATCCATCTCAACTTAGAACGGTTTCCTTGGTATTATTTCGAACAGGTTTAGGGTTGCTAAGTTGGGGTATTTCCATTTCTCCCCAATCATCTGAATTTACTCTTACATCCATAGAGGATCTCTTACGGTGCCTTGAGGACTAACGTGATAGGTACGGTTATAGGAGAGGTTGGCCAATGGAAGGCGTATATCCTAACCATTGCCAAACTTGATAGGCACGCTACGTTTTCTACTAGGGTTCGAATGGTTTCTCTACTTCAGTCATTAATATGGAGATGATACACTGCAAGCATATCCAAATCGGTTTTCTCGGCTCTAGGAAGTGATAGATGAAAAAAATGGGTGTGTGGCGATTGCCATAATCCGGAAAAGATAGAAATTAGCATTTCCTAAAGCACACGGTTTCCTTTACATGTGAAGAAGTCCGTTTGTGTCACTTAGGTTTTTCGGTCGCGCTTCTTCCTTAAAGAGTATCGAAATGAGTTGAAGGTTGAGGAAGGAGGATCAGGTGTATACTAACCAAATGAACCTCAGATAGGGAAAACGGATCAATGGAATTTCCTTTTTAATCGAAGTTCCATAATTGAAAGAAGGTAGGGAGCTAAGGTTCGAAAGTGAGGTCTAGCTTATTGGAGCAAGTCACTTTACCGGAGGGAGAGGATTGGGTACTACCTCACCTCCTTAAAAGAAGATAGTTGGGTTCTCTAGTGTTGCTATAACTATATGAGGAGAGACGAACAATGTCGTCCATACTTTCCATCTTACTAATTAGCGGGAGGTAAATAGGCTGGTAAGACTACTAACAACCACTTAGGTAAAGGCGAGAATCTACTTCCAAGGTTTCGTCTGTGGTGTAGCTTATCGTTTGGTGAGAGGTCCGAAGGGTTAGCAGGTGCTTCTCGAAGGATGAGAGAAGGATTATGTGATTGTCCTAGAGAACGTGTTTCAGGTTTCTCCTTAGGATTTCACGATTTCTGCTAAACATCTAAACATGAAATTTCTACTAGATGAGAAGTCTAGGAAGTTCAGAGTATGTCTCTATTAGAAAGCGTTAATTGCTACCAGCAATCGGTTGATTGACTTAGCATGATATCTAGGTTAGAGATAAAAGGTACTATCCTTAAAAGAGAGTATTGGTTCTAACCGCAGTCAGTCGATTGACTTATTGATGCACTTATTACTTAGCGCAAAAAGGTTCAATATTCAACTCCAAAGTTCTAGTTCCCAAAATAAGCTCGACTATCGATCAATATCAATTCAACTCTTAAATACGAGTGAAGGTTAACGGCTCTAAGTTGGTTTACTTAGGAATTTCGCATCGATGGAGTGTAAGGTACAACATTGATAGGACAGGGTAGGTAGACTATCCTTGATAGAATAATATCTACAGGTTAACCTTGGTGAACTACTTCTCTAAAACAAGTCATTAGATCGTTATCGATAGAGGTACCTAAATAGAGGATAAGGTACGATATCAACAGCACGTAAGGTACTACCTTAACTGAAAGCCGTTGGCGAAGCAACGTCGACCACAACATTATCGGTTTAGGAAATGAGCAACGTCGACTCGATGACATCGCTTAGATCAACTTCGAGTGAATGGTATGGTTTCGGAAGTTTTCTCAACAATCGGTTCAAGACTAGGCTTGAGGTATAAGTGTCGGTAATAGAGTTACCAACGAAACGAGGCAAGATGACAAATCCAACGGTGTTACTACTGAAACGATGTGTAATGATAATTCCAACAAGATTACTATCGAAATACGGTGGAATGATAATTCCAATACAGTTATTATCGCCTCGCGACCGGATGACGTTTCGAAATCGAATACCGACTAAAGGTCGAAAGATGATTTTAACAAAGTTATCAACGAAACGGAGCCGAATAATAATTTGAGGCCAAACGATGACTCGAAGTCAAATGACGAGTTAAAACTCGGAACGAGATCAAAATTACCAAATCAAAAACCCAAGGACCAAAATCCAAAACCGATTCCAAAATGGTCAAGACCCAATCCAAAATAGCTCAAAACAATTTCAAATGCTCGGATAAGATCAACATGTCTTATGTCGAAAAACAATTCGGATGAAAACAGTGCCAATTGGGTCTCACTCGATTTATGACGAACTACGCTCAAGTGCTACAACCAAGAATTTCACATAAACGGAGACATATAGTGATGCCAGAAGTGTTACAATTAAAGAGGTGTTACGATGCCAGTGTGTCGTGTGTGAGTGCAGGCTTTTCGTGATGTTTAGCGAGTGTGAGTGTGCGAGTCCACCTAAAGTTTATCATTCTTAAAACCAATCTCAAATCCGAACACAATTTTGTTATAACAATTCCCAATATTTGTAAAATTCACCTCTGAGACGAACATAGGTGATCAGTCCATGTCCTGCTGTCTCTGGCTGAATATAGGTGATCAGTCTATATTCAATCGAGGTTCGATAAATTTTTATTAAGCAAGGCACAACCAGTTTATAACCAATTCTTAATATATATTCCCAACTTCAATGTTATATGCCCAAAATGTATTCATTTCCTCATCTCAAAAATATCTCGTTGTTCCATTTAGTTATTAGCGTTAGGTATCATCGTGTGTGTATGTGGTATCGACTCAACAAGACACCATGAATGCACTCAAATAACCACAATGCGACTCATAATGACACAATGAGACGTCTAAATGATAAACTTTATAGTTTAATAGGTTTCAGAATAAATAGTTAGATCTTATCGAATTCGTCAACTCGATAAACTCAACCATTTATTCATGTCGCTTATTATCCCAAAACCAAACACATCCTAACGAGTCATAAGGATAATTCACCCATTAATAACGTTATCCTACGTACATAGCGGGCGCCTATTAGTTTCGTCAACCTAATAAGTCCGTTATCCACGTGGATCGACGCTATTACTGTTAGGTCATCCGTAACCCACACACAACACATAAATGACATTTAAATATTCAAAACTGACACCCTTCGGTAAACGTGTCTTCAAAACATTTAATGACTCATTTATTACGAAACATTTCTATTTTTAAACGTTGGTTCCCTTTTTAAAATGTCGAATAACAAGGCGAGCCTTGTTATCGAATGCTTAGTACAAAAACCATTTATCATCTATACCTTCTAGTACTATTTACTAGTATATATACATATATAAATTTTGAGATAATTTCAATATAAATTTATTCGTTTCAAGATAAATTTCGATATAAATTTCCAATGTAAATTCCAATATAAAATTTCGATATAAAATTTTGATATAAAATTTCGAGTTTCCAAGCCCGAGTCATGACTCTTGGCTTATACACAATCATATTGCCCAAATAAATACTAAAGACCACGTTACGGCGTTGCCAGGGTAGTCGAGACTAGAAAGTCACGATAACACCTGACGTAGCGCAAAGTTGACATATATACCATTGAATCCAAAATAAACAATATTTACAATTCTAATTAATCTCCCAAGCAATCTCATACCAATATCGCCATCTAAACATAAAATCAAACATACCAAACACAATAAACATTTCAAATTGACTCTTTCAATTTCCCAAACACAACCGATTAACGGGTATCAAATCTAATGTTTGTCAATAACTTACCAATTATCCAAAACACCACAATGAATTTGTTATTCAATTAAGGCTGTTAATTGAAATGTCATTCGATTCCAAAAATCTGATTCGTACCAATGATTCAACGTTAACCAAATAATCACACTTAGTCCAATTTATTATCTGAAAACACTTACTGGTTTCACATATCATTATAACATTAACGGACACGAATTCATTATTAGTAATCAAAACCGATTACCACTTGTTTGACAAATTTTAAATAATAAAACAACGGTTTACGAAGGTTTCGACTCAAAATCGTGACACGAGACCATCACTAATCGACATCATCAAAATCATTATAATCCATCATCTAGTTATGATCAAGGGCACATAAACATGATAAGATGCAAAACACGTGAACATGACACACACACGATACCAACACACCAGTTTACATGCTTTATTAGCTTTAAACGCGTTTTAGACTCGTGTTCAACAAAACTTGACTGTGGAACTCACGTTCACGAGACAAAAGGCCTCGTTCGTGACTCCCTGACTTAGTTATAATAGTACCATTTCCTTTATATTCCCAAATCATTTCCACAACCACTACTAATGTGCAAGTTTTTAAATCAAGTGGTGAGATTACGCCAGGAAATTGCGTAACCCTGATACTTTGAGAGTATCCGCATTATCGATAAATAGTGTTGGATTATTGGTTATCACATTATGTGTTCATTGGTTCACTTTAATCTTCCAATTACATTCCAATAGATCCCACATATTTGTGTATATTCATACAAAGTTTTCTCTTTATTGTTTTGGGATATACCCAAGGCAACCACTTAATATAAGTTAAGTGTTATAGATATAAGGTTAGGGACTCCACACTCAGTGAAAGGTATAGTGCGTGCGAAAACATGAGGACATGCTTTCTATGTATGTTGTATTTGTATAAGCATGTGAAATGCTTATAGTGAACTACTAAGATAGGCAGACTTAAATCGTCTACTAACAAGGCACACGCGCAATCAAGTGTTCAATCAAACCATTCATCAAATCTGTTAGGAATTGGAAATTCCATAAGTAAAGTGTCGGTCACCCTAAATATTATCGAGCATAAGTTAGCTCGTAGACAAGTCGTTTGTTACGTTATTTACTAGTTATTTAGTATAGTGCAACACTGTGGAGGACGGACGGGTCTTTACCCACTGTATGCCTGATCCACAGTCCGAAGGAGGACGTTTAATATGTAACTATAAATACCCTCTACCTCCCAAGGTATAGGGTTGGACTTTTCTTATTCATAATCTAACCTTCTATGTTTTCTTTCACTTTCTCTCTATAGAAAGGATCCCACTTTCTCTCTCTAAACTCTATCTCATTCAATCCATTGTTGAGCTTATTTGTGTGTTTATGAAATCCAATATCTAACAATTGTTATCAAGAGCCATGGTTTGATCATCTCTCTTACATATCCTTGGATTTCTAGTGGTTTTAGATGGTTTTTGAGTTTGAAAAAGTTTAGTGGTTTTTGCATCATTTGGATCATTTCTAGTGTTAAAGTTTGAATTTTGGGTGTACTGTTGTGTTTAGAATCATTGTAAGTGCTTGGGTTTTAATTTGGTAAGCTTGAATCACTGTGGTTGAGCTTGTTTTGGATTGAAAAGTGTGTTTTTTGAAGTTTTTCTTGCTAGCGACTTGGTCCTCGTAGTGGTTTTCATCGTAGAGACTTGCTTCAGTAAAAGTTAGCGAGTTACAGTGTTAGTTGCTAGCAACTTGAGCCTAGCGACTTGTCTATTGAGACAAGCCGACAAACAGTACAACTTAGTGGATTCTCCACTACGGCTAGCGACTTGGTGAAGTTAGCGACTTGCTTTCAATTTTGTTAGCGACTTGTACTTTGTATTCTCAACGACTTGGTGTTAGCGACTTGGATCTTAGCGAGTTGTTCTTTAGCAACTTGACTGTGTCTTAGCGACTTGGCATTATAGCGACTTGTGTCTAGCGACTTGGTGCTTAGCGACTTGATTTCATAATACTTAGCGACTTGGTGACTCTAGCGACTTGTCTTACTAGCGACTTGTTGACTTTTCCCGACAAAACTTCAAACGGCTATAACTTTTGATCAGTAACTCCGTTTTCAGCGTTCTACCCATCAAAACGACCGTGAGAACGAGGAGAATGGCACGCCGTTCATTCAAGTCAACCTTCGAGGCCTAAATCCGCTCCGAACAGAAGTTATTGAGGTTTTTATGTTTTTAGACCTAAATTTCTCCGTAAAAACGAGCATAAACCAATCAAAATCTCAACCAAACAACATCTCTGATAATCCTACAAACAATCATAAGTCCTAACACACAATTGTCTATCATTATGACAATCCATCAGTCATCTTAACACGTTCCATTGGTCATTGCTTAATGGTTTGGTCTTGATTTTAGTAAAATCCCGCGAAAGAATCTATTTCTCGGTTTAAATCATAGACTTGTAAAATCCCGTGGATTCATCAACATCATGTCTTACACTCCTGATTCAGTGATTTCAGAAGTACTCAAATTGTATGATGCTGTAGACAACCATGAGAATATTAGCTATACTGAACGGTTACAGATGATGGAATCAATCAATGATGATTTGAGTTCTTCATGCTCCGAGTCCAATGAGAAAGATTTGCACATGTTCAGGCTACAGAATGCCATGCAAAAGGAAAGCAGCATTGAACCTTATCAACAACTTCACTCTCACCTCATGTTACTTCTACCCACATCAATGGAACGAACATGTATTGCCCTCTTCCGTCAGGACTTATCCACATTAACAGGAACTTTGTTGTTAAACCTAGAGCTATTGGAGCTACAACTTGACAAAGAGAAGGTTCAAAAGGATAGTTCCAGTGCTGCACTTCAAGTGATCTACAAACACTTTCAGTCATTCATTAGAAGGGAATTCACATCAGATTATGATCAAGACATGACTGAAATGTCCTTCAAGAGACACACTGGAATGGAAATTAGCGTGTTCACAAAGACACTTATCCATCTCATGGATAATGTGGAGAATTATATTGAGGAAGTTACTCAGAAAGATGAAAAAGTAGATGAGAGTCGGGTACAGTTGAGAGATATTTGTGATAAGTCAGGTAATGTATCAGAAAGGTCGGGTGTTGCTGAATGCAGAATATCAGAGACAACAATAAATGATGAAACCAGCTGCTTAGTATCTCATGTCACACAAGAAGTGGATGTTGTGATCAGAAAGGTGAATTAATGTCGGGCACAATCAATAAATTGTAGTGTTGAGACCAGTGAGGCATCGGGTGATGGATCAGTTGACACTGAATACAGAGGCTCAGAGACATATATGCTTAAAATAGCCAGTAGTTCAGTGACTCTTGTTACTCATGATGTGGATGCAGATATCATACCGATAAATGAACAGGTGTCATGTGATGAGGTACCCTTAACTGTTCAACATAGTGCATATGCTAATGTACCTAAACATTATGATCTTAATGCTGAACATGATTCTGATAAATGTTCCTTGGTTGAGGCTGAGTCTAAAAAGTTCAAAACAAATGATATGGTTGATAAAAAGGCTTTTGATGAACTTTCAAACAAATTCTCAAAACTTGAAAAACATTGCATTTCACTTGAAATTGCAATACAGAGTAAAGAAGAAAGCTTTCAACTTAACAAACCATGTAAACATCCGAAACTTCCTGAATTCCGTGAACTTTTTGAAATTAACACTTTGAAAGCTCAGCTTTAAGACAAAGATTCAACTATCAACAATTTGAAGAAACATATTTCTGGTATGCATGTGAAAAGTAATTTGGTTACAAGTAATTCTGATATTAATGCTATTTATGATATTCAAATGAGAAATGATGAATTAGCAGTTTATGTGGCCAAATTACTAAAGGAAAATGAGTCTTTGAGAAAGAATCACATAGAACAAAGTGACTCTGTCAAAGAAGCTAGAACTAAGTCAATGGAAACAAACTCTTTGATAGCAAAAATTGATGATCTCAAAGCTCAACTTCAGGAAAAGAGTTTCGCTATTGTTGCCTTAAAAAATGAGCTTAGGAAAACTGTAGGGAAAAGTGTGAACACTAAGTTTACAAAACCATCAACCTTGGGGAAACCAGTTTCTCATCCCATTAGAAACCGGTCCGTTGTTAGGCAGCCTACTGCGTTTATATCCGAAAGGCCAAAATTTTCAAAAACACGATTTGCCTCCCAAGTTGATGAGAAACACGTTTTGTCAAAACCAGTCACTTCACCTGAGTTGCCTAAGAATTATGCTTCTAGTTCCTCTAAACCTCAACAAGCAGCTACTTCTACTCCTAGCACCTCTAGGATTGGTTCGAAAAATGTGTCAAAGCCAAGCATTAAAATTCAGAATTCATATGATATGAATGACTTGTGGAAGAGCTATTATCTAGAAGAAGCTAGGAAAAAGGCACAGATTCGAAAAGATGGAATTTTAGGTTCAAGACCTAGGGTGATGAATTCTACGAGGTTTCAAGGCACTGCTAGTAGTTTTAAACCATTACCTAGGAACACTCAACTAAAGACTAGGGATTGGCTTGTATCTAAGAGTAGTTGCGTTTTGAATAAAGCTATTCCCATAGCAGATCACTCTAAGAACTCTAGATCATTTTCTGAATCCAAACAAGCTGTTTGCTCAAATTGTCTGAAATTCATCTTTAAGGCAAATCATGATAATTGTTTTTCGAAATCCCTAAAGAAAGTTAATGCTTATACAAAGGTTCAACCTGTTAAGTCTAGGATTTTCACTAAGTCATCTACTATGCATACGAAGCAAAACAAACCGAAATCTTCGCCTAGATGGATACCAACTGCTAAATCTGTGGAAACTAGGAATAAGGATAAGTCTTCCACTATGCATAAGAAGCCTAACAATCCTAGACCTTGCCATAAATGGATACCGTCTGGTAGAATGTTTAAGGATGATGGAATTAGGTGGATACCTATCGGAAAGCTGTTTACCGATGACAAAATCAAGGTTGACTGTGAAACCCCAAAGGGTTTGGATACTGATGTCACTAACCAAAATATATGCAATCAAGTTTGTAATATTAGTGCAGGTATTCCTTACTCAGTTGCAGATACTTCGATCCTTTAATACATGGACTGGCTTAAAGTATGGATTACAAATGGATTGATATCTCATAACTCACGGGTTCAAGTAACACAATCTTGATATTCATTCAGCAATGACGTCTGTTCACATCAGTTCAGGCCTCGTACTTCATCATTATGGCGTCTGTAGATAACACTTCAGGCCCCGTTCCGCAAAGAAAAGAAAAGTGTACGCTTCAGTGCGCTTTATCTTCGTAAAAAGAGAAATCTTCTTATTATGACCATTCTCATTGACATGCTTCATGCTTTTTCCATGCGCTTCAGTCATCAAGTGATCCGGAATACTTATAATTACTCTTATTCCACTTGCTCAATATAATGAAGATGGAGACATCATGTGCTAATTTTGTGGGGGAGAAGTGTGAATAGAATACATTTGGATGATAATCACTTGTTTAATCAAGAATGGCATCTCCGTATACAATTCTTGAGGGGGAGAAGAAGTGTGAATTTATGCATGGTTGATTGATATTTGAGAATATATGGTCAAACGGATCCTAACTCATGTAAGAACCGAGCTTCTTCTTATCGGATCATATTCACATGGAGTTTCTTCTAAGAGCCGTTGGTTGACATCTTCTTATGGACTGATGAGTTTAATTACAAAGTGCTTCCAGTTGCGGTGTTGATTTCCTTGATGAACATCTTTCTGTTCTTGTTTGATTGGGATGGATTTGATTTAAGGAGATTTGCTATATACGAATTAACGAGAATGCATGTGGTGAGAAGAAGATGTTAACTTTCTATTCCCCATTCGGACAATCTTGAAGAAGGTCGAGTCTACAGTCAGTTCTACATTCTCTGCTACATGTTAGAAGACTAAAGACAAGTTGCATTTGATTATTTAAAGACTTCTTCTTAATCTGGGCATTTATCAAACAGATTGTCGGTTTATGGGAGAGCACTAATTGGGGGATAGTGATAAGTCAGATTCAATCCCAAATTAGACTTGCTCATATTCTTTAGCAGTGATTCCTCGAGAAACCCAATCTCCGTTATTCCTCGGGCGTTGATATTGACTATCGTAATATTGCAGTTGCACTATTGAATAATAATCCGCTCTTTGGTATTCCTTTGCCAAATCTTCACGGATTATTGTTCATGAAAATTGATCCGCTCTTTGGTATTCCTTTACCAAATCTTCACGGATTATTGTGCACTCTGTAAATCAACCACATGAACATTAAGGAAAATGACTACCTCATCCGCTTGAAGACATTATTGGTGAATCTTCGGATCGGTCTCTATATGTATATCTTTAGGAAGATGGAATTGATGTTGAGGAATCATTTGTTCGGTTCATTAAATGGGTCAATGTATATCCGGTTGTACATTTATTCACGTGTTGGACATTTGACACAAGTTGATTACTTCGGAGTTAATCATTTATCACTTATTTGAGATTGAAGTTGACTTTCACAAAGCATGTTCTTATTTGATAACTTGCTCGGGCTTAAGAATTTGAGTTGAAGACTTGGTTTATCTAGTTACCGGCAGTCGAGGTGGATGGTTGAAGACCTGGTTAACTATCACTATTAGGAGTTACTTTGTTTTACTCAGTGTCACACGCATATGACGGTGTGGGTAATCGCAAGAGGTGTTAATGTCTCATACTTTGCTTGAGTAGTGAGTACTTAGAGATTTGCTTGAAGCATAAATTCTCGACATCGTTCTTCCATCATTAGGTGCAAGCTTAAGATACAAATGTGGGGAATTTAATTTCAATTTCAAGTATGGTATATCGGGTTTTCTTCATCAGTGGTCACTTCAAATTGTCTACATAAGGTTTGATAAAATAGTCAGAGAGAGTTTTCAGCAAGTTGATTCTCACAAGAGTTCAAGTGTTCTTCTCATAAAGATTTCAAGTATTTGGGCTTATACTATGTTGCTGATTCTGAAGTGTCAAAACTAGCAAGGGGGAAGGAGACAAGCATCTAAACGCGAGTAAACTTGATGAACTTAATTCTTCTAAGTGATTGAAGATATCCCGGGAAGACAAATGTCATGACCGCAGAGAAACTCAAGGTTTTACTCATCAAGGCTTTTAGTGTTATTATTCCAACTACGTGGGGGAAGTGATGTAAGAGAAAGTTTCTGAAGATAAAAGAGGTACACAAGTATGACATATTCAGGGGAGATAAATGTGTAACATGAGGAAGGTGTTATCAGTTATTCTCTCTTTGGGAATGTGTGTACTTCGAGTTCTTGAGCTTCACACACGATCATCAGGGAAGAAAAATGTGAACATTGGGGAGGTGTTTTCATTCCCCTCATGATGTGTATTCGGGAGAGCTCTTGGGTATTGGTGTACTTCGGGTTCTTGAGCTTCATACACGATTATCAGGGAAGAAAAATGTGAACATGGGGAGGTGTTTTCATTCCTCTCATGATGTGTATTTGGGAGAGTTCTTGAGCATTATACAAAGAGGCTGACTGCATCAATTCAACTACTTGGGGGAAGTGTTCTCTTGACACCTTTTGGAATGGATCGCTTCAGACTTCAGTGGAAAAGGAATTTGAGAAGATTATTTAAATGTGGGATGATACGTTGCTGTTGGATGATATAACCTCGAACGAAGAATCACGGTGATTATTCTTAAAAGGAGCAGCAGGATTGATGATAATGGTGTGCTTCTTTGTGCACCTGGCTAATGGAAGCTTGAAAGAAAACTTTGAATCTGCTCAGCTAAAGGATTTTCGGTTTGGGGGAAAGCTGCCAAAGTCTCTCTTTCTAAAAGGCTCATGTTCTATCTTCTACTCTGGAGCCTCGGAAGCTTTGGTGGTGAATGTTTAAGAGATGACGAATTCTATCTTCTATGACGTGCTGCTCGATATCCTTATCTCGGTACTCGTATTATCATCTTTCTTAAACTATATCATCTTATCTATCTTTGTATATATCTATCTTAAAAACAAAATACAAAAATGTAAAACCAACAAAATCAAAATATAAAAATATAAAATCTTCAAAAACCCATAAAAATCAGAAAATTTAAAAATACCAAAAATATGTTTTTCCCAAGACATGTCTTCTGATATCGATAACATCTACGGTCTTAGAAATGTCATTCAATAATGGCACGGGACCATAGATGAAGTTCGAGCAGGAGGTGTAAATATTCTTTTCAAAACATGTATCAAAATATGGCTTACAGTTATTTTAGACTGTAACCCGGGCTTCAAATGATGGCTTGCAGTTACTTCAGACTGTAACTCGTGCAAAAACTATGGCTTGCTATTATTTTAGATAGCAACCCGTTCTTCAAGAAAGGAAAGTGTTGCGCTAAACCATTTTTCAAAATTCGTGCACTTATCCTAAAACAAAACAAGGAAAGCATGTCGTCAAAAGACTGTTGTTCCTACACAAATGTTTTTCCTTCTATAAATTCTTCAGAAAAATATTTGTTGTTTTCAATAATGGTGGTAAATGAGTTGCTTGAAAATCAATCAGTTTCAGAGTTTTCGTAAAAATTGATAACTCAATCAATGACTTCGGCACTTTTAAACTTTCCAGAAAATTAGTCATTGATTGAGGGGGATAATGTTTTCAAATCTATATCATCTAACGGGCTTTCTTAATTATCCTATATGCTTAATTAAAATTATGTTAACCTACGTTGAAGGTGTCACACCCCCAAATTACCTGTTTTGCAGCGGAATGGAATTCCTGGGGATTGACTGTCATAGCATCACAATCACAGTTATATTGAACGACCTAAAGTGTCGTTTGGAAAATACATCGTTTGATTTAATAAAATAATCAGAGTTTACAAAGTAGGTCCCAAATGAAAATCAACTTATGCGGAAGTAAGTTTGTTACAATTCAAACGATGTTTTAATGTGAGTAAAACCCAAGTGAGACGCGTCGTCATCGCGACTCCATGATGTATCCAAATGCATGCCATGAAGTGAATGCCTTAGATACCTGAGATAAAACATGCTAAAAGTGTCAACACAAAGGTTGAGTGAGTTCATAGAGTTTGAGTTGAATGTAAAGCCTTTCAAAATCGTTTAAGCAGCAAAAGCATTGTAAATCGTTGAAATGTAAAGACTATCAAAATTGTTTATGCAGCAAAGGCATTGTAAATCCACTCAGTTCCAAGTCCCGCCCATACAAAACTTGCAACCTGTGTGTTCACAACCCACTGCCAGAATATGCATAGTTTATGTTCAAACAGAAATCGTCAAATGAATTCACAAAATAGTGCATGGCTCAATATATCGAAATCGTTTATGCAGCAAAGGCATTGTGAATCCACTCAGTTCCAAGTCCCGCCAATACAAAACTTGCAACCTGTGTTCACAACCACTGCCAGAATATGTATAGTTAATGTTCAAATCGTTCCAAGACCGTTAGTCCATAATCGTATACCAAGTCCGTTAGATCAATATTATACCAAGTCCGTTAGACTAATGAATATACCAAGACCGTTAGACCAATGAATATACCAAGACCGTTAGACCAATGAATATACCAAGACCGTTAGCTCAATGAATATACCAAGACCGTTAGCTCAATGAATATACCATAGTACCTAACTCGACGTAGAACAATAGCACATAATCAATAGCACTTAACACGACGTAGAACAATAGCACATAATCAATAGCACTTAACTCGGCGTAGAACAATAGCACATAATCAATAGCACTTAACTCGACGTAGAACAATAGCACATAAACAAGAACAATTAATATAGTACAACATTCGGTTTTAAAACAATGGTGATCATGATAGAAATTATCCTTAATAATATAAAGTACTTGTGAAAAATAGTCGAACATGTATCTCCCCAAAAATAGTTTCAAACAATTGAAAATGGGGCTATGAAAACTCACAGTAATCCTTATAAAAGTTAAAGTACTTGCGAAAGTAAATGAAAACAGTTTGAGCATGTATCTCCCCCAAAACAGTTATGAAAACAAGTAAAAGCAGGGGCTATGAAAACTCACTTGGTGGAATGATGCGAAGACAAAAGTGAGTACACCGAGATGTAACGTGATACGTAAATCTTGACCTATGATGAACGATATGACATGTAATGAGTTGCAATGTAATGCTATGCATGCATTTCGTATGTTATTTATACCATTTGCGGGTTTTGAAAATATTACTCGTCGTCAAAAAAATACTCGTTTGACGTCATGACCCTTCAAAAATCACCTTACATGTTTTTACGTCAAAATGTCATCCTACAATGGTTTATTATGATTTTTAGAGAAATTACCACTTTTCGTCGCAAAACAATGTCGTCGGACAAATCATGAAATTAACAAAAATGGCTTTGGAAAACTAGTCGTAAAACAGTGTACGTCGATCGTTAGAGAATGAACTCGACTGTTTTGGAAAGTTTGTATCGATATCTAAAAGTTTCAGTTCAGGAGTTTTCGTCCAAAAGGTCTCGAACATAAAGATAATAAGGGTTAAAGATGGTGGTTTTGGCTAATTGTGTGCAGAAAATTAGTTACGGCAAGTTTATGAAAAAGTGCATACCTTTGTCGTTTCAAATCCGTTTTCTACGTTTTATACGTCCTTAGCTTCGTGTCAAAGTATACTAATATATTTTTGATAAGTCGAAATAATTTGTGAAGCTTAAGGCTCGTTTTTGACCCGAACAATGTAAAAACAGCATGCTGAAATTTCAGAAAACTATAATTTTCGTCGTCAAACTTGTAAAATCCATAACTTTCTCGTTATAACTCCGTTTTATTCCGTTCAAGCGGCCACGGATTCGTTTTAAAGTATATTTTCTAAATATCAAGGCCAAAATGTCGTGCCTACTGTCGGTTTTTCCAGAAAAATGAAACAAGGACAGAACCTTTTTATATAGTTATCGAAAATAGTTTTTCTCGGACAAAACCTATTCTAACCCCTTCAAATCAACTCCAAAGCTAATCTAATCCTACCATACACCTTCTTAGGGTGTCATGGGTTCCTAGACATCAAGACCAAAGAATACCAAGGGGATATTTATAGGATGACCAAATATATATATATACTCTAAAATCATGTAAAAATGGTATAAACAACACAAGTCTTGCATGTTCTTGCTCAAAGATGATGAGATGAGTATGAAATGAATATGTAAGATGAAAAATAAATATTAGATGCTTACTAGTGATATGATGAGGTGATTAGAACCAAGGATAGCCTAAACACCCTAGGTTTTTATTTCAAAACCTTATATAAGAGTGTGATCTAGATTGTATATACTTGAGCTTTGGAAAAACTTGATGATCCCTTGTAAACACCAATATGGCCGGTTTTGAGGAGAACCCAAAGAGAGAAGGAAAAATGTTTTTACTAACTTGGAAATAATAGAGTGAATGAGTGAACTTTACTTAGAGTGTGGATATATACATTCAAGGAGAAAAATTTACCCAACAATAAATGCTAACCCCCCCCCATAGGGCCGGATTTGGGGGGGCTATGTTTCTCAAATATATATTTTTTTTTTTTTCTTTTCTTTTACTTGTGTATATTTTGTTAAAAATGTGTAAGTAAATTGTATAGTTAAATGCAACTTGTAAGGTAAATGGTAGTTTTTAGGTAAAAGATATTTTTAATAGACCAAAGTAGAATGTAATGAGATTATAAAAATTGTGAAAATACATTCCTTGTAAAATTTGAGTGATATAATAATTATCGAGTAGTTTTTAAGAAAAGTGTCGTAATAATATAAATTTAACGATTTATATACAAAATAAATTTAAAACACTAGGTAAACTAAAAATATAGTTTTTATAAACTAAATGTAAGTATAAAAATATGTCGGGATCATTTTTGAAAGTAACGGATTAAATATTTAAAATAATAGCTCACGCGATAACGTTTATTTAATATAAAAATTTCGCGTTAAATGTGAAATGAAATGTCATGAATGAACTAATGAGATGCAAATGATGTCAATGGAATGTAGACTAATCTTAGTCCATATGAAATGTACGTGATGTTATGATCATGAATTCACCGCTAAACCATAAAGGTTACGCGAATTTGAAACAAGTAAACCAAGTTTACTATAAATGTTGAAATAGTGAGGCATAAATTGTGGAGAAATGACCGAAGTACGGGTTGTCACATTAAGCCCATCCAAAAGGAATTCAGTCCCCTGAATTCAGTTCGATTTGGTCTCGGGTTTAGGGTTTGATGTGGCAAACTTTCCCATTCTCGAGCAAAATTTCCAAAAGACTTTTAGGTAACCGATTTTTGCTTAATCCCACAACTCATCAAACAAGAACTGTCATACGATTAGGCTAAATCGGTTTAGGTAACAACTTGTTTCTAGCTCGATCTTTGCAACTCATCAAACAAGAACTGTCACGCGGATCAAACTGGAAACAAGTGGTTTGAAGAAAATCTTTTGAAAATTTGGCTCGATTACGGAATTGCTTACACATATAAGCCTACTACTCCCTTCATTGCATGATTCTTCCTGAATTAGACATAGGTGATCAGGCTATGTATAATTTAGGAGTAACTATGCAATGCTTGGACTAATCGACTCATATGATGTTTGGTGTTGAGTCAACCGTGTAAAATTGTGATAGGGAATGACAGGGCATCCCTGTGACAATCGTTATGAAATGAAAGTAAATAACTCGAAAAATGTACGTATAAATCGTATGCAAAGTGAACATGCACTTGTGATGAAATGATGAGATGCTATGATGATGTAGTTATAGTCTAGGGTCAATGATGCAACCTAGTTCTCTATAACGAAGCTCGATGCCAATCATGTCACACCCCCAAATTACCTTTTTTGCAGCGGTGGAATGGAATTCACGGGGATTGATGTCATAGCATCACAAACACAGTTATATTGAACGACCTAAAGTGTCGTTTGGAAAATACATCGTTTGATTTAATAAAATAATCAGTGTTTACAAAGTAGGTCCCAAATGAAAATCAACTTATGCGGAAGTAAGTTTGTTACAATTCAAACGATGTTTTAATGTGAGTAAAACCCAAGTGAGACGCGTCGTCATCGCGACTCCATGATGTATCCAAATGCATGCCATGAAGTGAATGCCTTAGATACCTGAGATAAAACATGCTAAAAGTGTCAACACAAAGGTTGAGTGAGTTCATAGAGTTTGAGTTGAATGTAAAGCCTTTCAAAATCGTTTAAGCAGCAAAAGCATTGTAAATCGTTGAAATGTAAAGACTATCAAAATTGTTTATGCAGCAAAGGCATTGTAAATCCACTCAGTTCCAAGTCCCGCCCATACAAAACTTGCAACCTGTGTGTTCACAACCCACTGCCAGAATATGCATAGTTTATGTTCAAACAGAAATCGTCAAATGAATTCACAAAATAATGCATGGCTCAATATATCGAAATCGTTTATGCAGCAAAGGCATTGTGAATCCACTCAGTTCCAAGTCCCGCCAATACAAAACTTGCAACCTGTGTGTTCACAACCCACTGCCAGAATATGCAGAGTTAATGTTCAAATCGTTCCAAGACCGTTAGTCCATAATCGTATACCAAGTCCGTTAGATCAATATTATACCAAGTCCGTTAGACTAATGAATATACCAAGACCGTTAGACCAATGAATATACCAAGACCGTTAGACCAATGAATATACCAAGACCGTTAGCTCAATGAATATACCAAGACCGTTAGCTCAATGAATATACCATAGTACCTAACTCGACGTAGAACAATAGCACATAATCAATAGCACTTAACTCGACGTAGAACAATAGCACATAATCAATAGCACTTAACTCGACGTAGAACAATAGCACATAATCAATAGCACTTAACTCGACGTAGAACAATAGCACATAAACAAGAACAATTAATATAGTACAACATTCGGTTTTAAAACAATGGTGATCATGATAGAAATTATCCTTAATAATATAAAGTACTTGTGAAAAATAGTCGAACATGTATCTCCCCCAAAATAGTTTCAAACAATTGAAAATGGGGCTATGAAAACTCACAGTAATCCTTATAAAAGTTAAAGTACTTGCGAAAGTAAATGAAAACAGTTTGAGCATGTATCTCCCCCAAAACAGTTATGAAAACAAGTAAAAGCAGGGGCTACGAAACTCACTTGGTGGAATGATGCGAAGACAAAAGTGAGTACACCGAGATGTAACGTGATACGTAAATCTTGACCTATGATGAACGATATGACATGTAATGAGTTGCAATGTAATGCTATGCATGCATTTCGTATGTTATTTATACCATTTGCGGGTTTTGAAAATATTACTCGTCGTCGAAAATATACTCGTTTGACGTCATGACCCTTCAAAAATCACCTTACATGTTTTTACGTCAAAATGTCATCCTACAATGGTTTTATAATGATTTTTAGAGAAATTACCACTTTTCGTCGCAAAACAATGTCGTCGGACAAATCATGAAATTAACAAAAATGGCTTTGGAAAACTAGTCGTAGTAAAAGCATTGTACGTCGTCGTTAGAGAATGAACTCGACTGTTTTGGAAAGTTTGTATCGATATCTAAAAGTTTCAGTTCAGGAGTTTTCGTCCAAAAGGTCTCGAACATAAAGATAATAAGGGTTAAAGATGGTGGTTTTGGCTAATTGTGTGCAGAAAATTAGTTACGACAAGTTTATGAAAAAGTGCATATCTTTGTCGTTTCAAATCCGTTTTCTACGTTTTATACGTCCTTAGCTTCGTATCAAAGTATACTAATATATTTTTGATAAGTCGAAATAATTTGTGAAGCTTAAGGCTCGTTTTTGACCCGAACAATGTAAAAACAGCATGCTGAAATTTCAGAAAACTATAATTTTCGCTGCGTCAAACTTGTAAAATCCATAACTTTCTCGTTATAACTCCGTTTTATTCCGTTCAAGCGGCCACGGATTCGTTTTAAAGTATATTTTCTAAATATCAAGGCCAAAATGTCGTGCCTACTGTCGGTTTTCCAGAAACATGAAACAAGGACAGAACCTTTTATATACGTATTGAAAATAGTTTTTCTCGGACAAAACCTATTCTAACCCCTTCAAATCAACTCCAAAGCTAATCTAATCCTACCATACACCTTCTTAGGGTGTCATGGGTTCCTAGACATCATTAAGACCAAAGAATACCAAGGGGATATTTATAGGATGACCAAATATATATATATACTCTAAAATCATGTAAAAATGGTATAAACAACACAAGTCTTGCATGTTCTTGCTCAAAGATGATGAGATGAGTATGAAATGAATATGTAAGATGAAAAATAAATATTAGATGCTTACTAGTGATATGATGAGGTGATTAGAACCAAGGATAGCCTAAACACCCTAGGTTTTTATTTCAAAACCTTATATAAGAGTGTGATCTAGATTGTATATACTTGAGCTTTGGAAAAACTTGATGATCCCTTGTAAACACCAATATGGCCGGTTTTGAGGAGAACCCAAAGAGAGAAGGAAAAATGTTTTTACTAACTTGGAAATAATAGAGTGAATGAGTGAACTTTACTTAGAGTGTGGATATATACATTCAAGGAGAAAAATTTACCCAACAATAAATGCTAACCCCCCCCCATAGGGCCGGATTTGGGGGGGCTATGTTTCTCAAATATATATTTTTTTTTTTTTTTTTACTTGTGTATATTTTGTTAAAAATGTGTAAGTAAATTGTATAGTTAAATGCAACTTGTAAGGTAAATGGTAGTTTTTAGGTAAAAGATATTTTTAATAGACCAAAGTAGAATGTAATGAGATTATAAAAATTGTGAAAATACATTCCTTGTAAAATTTGAGTGATATAATAATTATCGAGTAGTTTTTAAGAAAAGTGTCGTAATAATATAAATTTAACGATTTATGTACAAAATAAATTTAAAACCACTAGGTAAACTAAAAATATAGTTTTTATAAACTAAATGTAAGTATAAAAATATGTCGGGATCATTTTTGAAAGTAACGGATTAAATATTTAAAATAATAGCTCACGCGATAACGTTTATTTAATATAAAAATTTCGCGTTAAATGTGAAATGAAATGTCATGAATGAACTAATGAGATGCAAATGATGTCAATGGAATGTAGACTAATCTTAGTCCATATGAAATGTACGTGATGTTATGATCATGAATTCACCGCTAAACCATAAAGGTTACGCGAATTTGAAACAAGTAAACCAAGTTTACTATAAATGTTGAAATAGTGAGGCATAAATTGTGTCGAGAAATGACCTGAAAGTACGGGTTGTCACAGAAGGACTAGGTGCCTAGGATAAGATTGTTAGGATTAGATGATTAGAGTTTGAGAAACACATTATTCCCATGCTTTACATGATCTGATTGATATGTTGAATTGACTTTTATTAGTCGATTGTTGTTTGGGTGATGTCGACCACCATATATCTGTATGTGTGTTCACTAACGTATGCAGGTATATTGGTATATACGAATGTTCCCGATCCGGATCCCACAAATGAAGATGATTGGATGCCGAATGGAAAGGGTAACTATATCTTGGGTTGACAAATAAAGAAACGGAGATTAATTTGACTTCTAAGGAAAGTTGGCATGGAATGCAACGTAAGAGGTCCTCACGCATCAGAATGGTTTTCTTCATCATCAAATGAAGAAACGGAGCTTCATTGGACCTCTATGAAGAGTTGGCATGACAAATGCAACGTCAGAAGTCTCACTGCATTAGCAGACGGTTTTCTTCCAGCCTTACATCAACAACAGAAGCAGCTTCCATACCACCTAACGTACCTTGTGCAGGAAAAGTAGTGAATGATACAATTTTTAAACAATCTTGAAAATATTGTTTTGAAAATGGAAAAATATTATTTTGAAAATAAATTGGACTAAATTTTGAAAATCACCGGACTTCTTTTTATCAAAACCTATGTCACTCAATTATCAACTTCGGTCATCGATTGAGGGGGAGAGTGATTTAAAATATAATATTTTCATACAATATTTCTTCATTAAAGTTCCGGTTTGTACATTAAAATGTGGTGATCTAAAGATTTAATGTTATGTCATGGTATGATTTTCTTTAAAACTCAAAGATCTGTCAAAATGAAATTCTTTCTGTTCTTGTTTGATTGTGAAACTGTTTTATTTTACTAAAAGATCTCTTAAAACAATCATACCTGACACTAACAATCTTTAATGTCTTAAAATGGTCCTTATCTGTCATTTTTCAAAATCAAATCTTGCCACGTTTTTTACCAAAATTTTCTAAATGATTTAAATCTTTTGGGAGCACAAATCTCAAATGGTTTGAAATTTGTTGATCGAGGGAGAGATAGTGATTTAAATCTCAAATCTGTTTTAATGGAATTGGTTTTAGTCCTTCAAAGGCACTCCTGCCTCCATGTGCCAAACGATTTCAATATACATAATGCACATGTTGAGGGGGGGCATTTATCCAAAAACAAGATGAGCTTTTAAATCAGGCACATTTTCTACCCATGTTTTCTAAACCTTATTAAATCACGTGAGATCCAAAATCTCAAAGGGTTTGATATTTTTGATCGGGGGAGAATTTGTGATTTAATAATGAAATTTGATAAAAGGTGATTGTTTTGATTCAAATGTGCACTGCTCTCCCATATGTGCTAAACGCTTTCGAATCTCGAAGCACATATTGAGGGGGAGCATTTCAAAAGAAAATAAACTATCAAGGTACAAAGATTTCTATGTTTCAACATAAAGTACCTTGATTGAGTTTTCAAATGGTTTTCTTAATGGATTTCGTGATCGTGGATGTGCTTCAAAAGAACTCTCTCCTCTATGTGATAAAATGATTTCACTTATCCTATGCACATATTGAGGGGGAGAATTTTACCAAGAAAATTAAATGGCTTTTTCGTACGAAATTGTGATCAAGAATTTGTTTCAAAGAATGTACGACGAGTACAATAGAATAGTTGTGACGCAACCTAATGCGTATACGATATTCTTAGAATACGGCTCATACGATAAAGAAATCAATAGAGAGCAATGTGTTGTAGTTTTCGTGGATCATTCATGTCGTTACTTTCAAAAGTACATTATCGTTCCCAAAAGTTCATAATTAATATCTCAAAAGTTTAGTTTTAACGTTTCGTGTGGTGGTATGGAACCATGACTCGACAATCAACTCACGCCAAAAGAAGACAAGACGTCGACACAGTCGAGACATACAACAAGATCACACGCAAAAAGGGAATGATATTGACAAAGTCAAGGAATACTGACAATACTCAAGCTAGTCAAAGACTAGGAAATGACGACATCTATTCAAAACACATGAATAGGTTAACTTTCGATAATTTCCCCCATAATCCCAATGTATATGTTTATTATACCGGATAAGTTTCCATTTATCGCTCAATCAAGGAAGGTTTTCCAATTGTTATTCGTAATTACACAAGTTTATAAGAAAGCACTTCTCACATTGTATATATATAGTAGTGTACTATAAATGACACGTTCGTTTATTCCAACGTTCCCAAACCATTACGACTTTAACGAGTTATCTTATCAAAATAATACTTCCAAACAAGTTTATAAAAGGTAACATGTGTTGTGAAACACGAGTTACCATCATATTAAGGGTTTATAATAGATTAAACCATATCCGTTAATAATATCTATAGTTATATAATTCAACATCAACTTAAATGTGAAAACGAAATATTTAGTTTTATCGCAAATCAAATATATTAAACTCATTTAAACCAAAACGTTTAATAGAGTACAACACACTAATTACTATAAATGTTATCAACAAGTTTATAAAAGGTATTTTATATTTATAAGACATGATTTATTATCGTAGTTCATAAAGATTCATAGTTAAACAAAACCGTATTCATTGATAATATATATATCCAATTATCTCGTTATAAGATAATATGTGATGATAAAATATTTAGACTCGTTGTAAATCAAATATATCAAACTCATTTCCGAGCCTTAACATGCTACACCTGCTTAAGCCAAAACGTTTATTAAAGTTTAACTCAAATCAATATAACCGTATATCAAATGTTACTTCAAGTTTATAAACCGTATTAAATGTTATAACGTATACACAATATTCAATATTATATACGAATTGCCTATCGCATTGTTTTACAAATTTACTCATTGTTAACTCAAGTTTTATATCGTTGTATAAGTGATTTGTTACCAAATCATGTCGTTAAGTACATATATATACGTATATAGTTAACCCATATTCTATTACAAGTTTTAACCGTGTCATATATTATTTACCGCATCCTTGGTAACCGATAATTCATGTACATCTAATTTGTCACATAATTTCAATTAGTCCATTAGTATCTGTTCCGATATTCTATATTAATAACCGTTTACGACTCACCATTTATTCAAGTCCTATTCAAGTAATACTCGTAACCCATATCGAACTTTTATCATGATCCAATAACCCATCAAGACCCGACAACAATTTAATAATTCGACCCGACGATAATTACCCATACGAATCTGACCCGACTTGGTCAACCACTAGGTTCGACTCACACCACTGATTTGAATCCAAACCAGACCCGGCTAAGTCAACTTGACTCACCGAGTCCACTCAACTCGATATAACAATAGCAACAAACAGACCTCTCGGATTCATCTTGTTTCAAAGTTAGTACCAAGAAAACCTCACGACACCCTTATTCAAACGATTCCAATCCAAACCAAGACTTGATACGGAGAACAAGTTTAGAGCCCATGGTCATGACCCTAGGTCATCAGACCTGACACGAACGAGACCCACATGGGTATGACCTGATCTAGTTACACATCAAAATCCGACAATAACACCTTTAATTTCTATACCACACGAACTCGTTATTAAAAACGCTTCCACGACTTGTTTTCAAAAGAAATGTTTCCACCACGTTTTAAATCCATTTCTAACCCATACGAGACCAAGTCTCAAACATATTTTTGTTAGGTTTACAAACATTATGTTACGTTTCCCTTATTCTTTCCTTGTTTCAGTTTTGACATCCTTTATCCACGAAAGACATAACACAAATAATATTGTATACGAATCAAGAAAAGAACAAAAATAAATATACATAGGTGTGGTGCGTGCTACCGTGAGAAAAGAAGGTAGACGAGAGGCTGTGATGTCTTTCACGAGTACAACCCGTGACCAAGCCACTCAAGAAACCCATGAAAACGTTTAACATCAAAACCCTAAATGTCCGATTCTTAAATGTTAGATTTGGAGCGTGTGAAAGAGATTCAAGGTGTTTATGTTGCATAAATGAGGTCGCAAGGACCCGATCTAACGTTTATAAGTGGCGGTGTAACATTTGGAGGTCGCCGGAATTTTGGCCGGACTCCGGTGACGGCGCCGGAACCCTAATGGGTGGCCGGATTATATTTCTAGAGAGAGAGTGTTGAGGTGTGTGTGTTTGGAAGAGAGAGAAAGGGATTAGTAAAATGAGGGGGAGGTGGAAGTATTGGGGTATATATACTCCCACGAGGGATCTAACTTGTACAATAGAAACAAAAAGGTCGGATGTGTAACTTCCAAAAGGGACCATATACGTAACTTTGCAAAAGCTTTCGTTATATAGGGTTCGGGACTCATTTAACCTAGTAAACGAATGATTCGTGACACGGGAGTTACGCCATTGCTTTTAAAATAATTTTTCCAATAAAAACGATATAAAATACGACTCGTGTCTCAATTTAAATCAAACGATCGCTCAAATCGACGTTTCTCCAATTACGACGCATCGAGGAATTTACGAGTTGTCACAAATTTACACTTTAGCCCTTTTAGGTTAAAGACCGTTGCATCTTTTATCCTCTATAATAACGGATGTTTACAATTTAAAGTTTTTCTACTCTAGGAACGTTTTTATACGTTTTTATCCGATTTCGTCTCTTTTTTTACGTTTTCATATGTTTTTATCCGATTTCGTCCGTTTTTTTTACGTTTTTATATGTTTTTATCCATTTTCGTCTCTTTTTTTAAGTTTTCATATGTTTTTATACGTTTTCTTACGTTTTTATCCATTTTGGTCCGTTTTTATACGTTTTCGTCCGTTTTTCTTACGCTCTTATACTTTTTTTCCCCGTTTTCACACGTTTTTATATTTTTTTTACATTTTCGCCCGTTTTATACGTTTTTATCGGTTTTTATCCATTTTCGACGGTTTTTCTTACGTCTTTATACGTTTTCTTACGTTTTCATCTGTTTCATACGCTTTCTTACGTTTTTATCCGTTTTTGTCCATTTTTAAACGTTTTCTTACGTTTTATCCGCTTTCGTTCGTTTTTATATGTTTTCACACGTTTTTATCCCTTTTTTCGTTTTCGTCTGTTTTTTTACATATTCGTCCGTTTTATACATTTTTATCCATTTTCGTCCGTTTTATACGTTTTTTATCCGTTTTCGTCCTTTTTATACGTTTTTATCCGTTTTCATCTGTTTTCTTATGTTTTTATCCGCTTTTAAACGTTGTCGTTCATTCTCATACGTTTTCGCCCGTTTTCTTATATTCTCATATGTTTTCGTCAATTTTTTACGTTTTCATCCGTTTTTTACGTTTTTCTTTTGTTTTCATACATTTTTATCCGTCTTCTTACGTTTTCAAATTTTTTAATCCATCTTTATACGTTTCATATGTTTTCTTACGTTTTTATACGTTTTGTCTGTTTTTATTATGTTTTCACATGTTTTTATGCGTCTTCTTATGTTTTGAAACGTTTTAATCCATCTTTATACGTTTTCATACATTTTATTCGTAAGAAAAACAGACGAAAACGTAAAAAAGACAAAACCGTAAAATACGGATAAAAACGTGTGATAATGTATAAAAACGTAAGAAAACGAACGAAAACGTATAAAATATATGATAACTTAAAAAAACGGACGAAAACATATGAAAATATAAGAAAACAGGTGAAAATGTATGAAAACGGATAAAAACGTATGAAAACGTATAAAAACGTAAGAAAAATGGACAAAAAAAAATAAAAATGGAAAAAAAAAAAAAACGTAAAAAAATAACACAAAGTATAAAAACGAGCGGTAAAATGTAAAATAGATGAAAATGTAAGAAGAACGGACGAAATCGTATAAAAACGTAAGAAAACGGACGAAAATGGATAAAAACGTATAAAACGGACGAAAACATAAAAAAAAACAGACAAAAAAGAAAAAAACGGATAAAAGTGTGTGAAAACGGAAAAAACGTAAGAAAAAGGGACGAAAACGTATAAAAAACGGACCAAATAGATAAAAACGTAAGAAAACGTAAAAAAATTGATGAAACTTAAAAAAAACGTAAGAAAACGTATAAAAACGGATGAAAACTTATAAAAACGGACGAAAACAGATAAAAACGTATGAAAACGTAAAAAAATAGACGAGATCGGATAAAAACGTAAGAAAACATATAAAAACGTATCTAAAGTAGAAAAACTTTAAATTATAAACATCCGTTGTTATAGAGGATAGACGATGCAACGGTATTTAACCCAAAAGGGCTAAGGTGTAAATTGTAACGGAACTCACTTAACACTAGTTAAGTGATGGACCGGTGGTGTTATTTGTTTACCAATTTAGGGACTACCAGTGCAGCTTCAAATTTCGAGGGACGAAGGTTGTTACATGGACCATCTATGTAATTTACTCTTATTTTTATGTTTATTATTTTGATACACGGTGATAACGTATCAGGGAAATTGGTTTATCAACAACAGTCTTTCTTTATTACTGCATTCTGGTAAAATTACATGTTTTCGACCAACCCAATCTTAAACGGATGAAGTGGTTATTTTGTTTCAAAAATTATGTATTTGTACCAGATTAGTTGTTTAGTTTTACATGTTGTTACTAGTTAGGGTAAAAATGACAAATAACTTAGTTTACACTATACTAAACAGCACATATGCGTCCTTGATCTTCAAATCACATTAGAAACTAGGATTTTGTCAAATGTTTGTATTTACTAATCAGAAAGAACTTGAAGTAGACCCTTTTGGCTAACAAAAAACCAATCTAGCCGATTTATATTTTGTAATTACTTGTAAAAGTTAGAGAATCGTCAAGTTAGCTAGCAGAATCTAGACTCGCATCTAAAAATGCAATACACTACATTATATATCAAGTCATTCTAGCAAACAATCGAATAACATTCAGTAATACACAAAATTCCCATGGATATATATAAAAAGAGTAAATTGCAAAAATCGTCTCTGTGGTTTGCCCAGATTGCAAAAATCGTCCCTATGGTTCGCTAATTGCAGCGCCTCCCCGTGGGGAACTTTTTCATCATTTTGGTCCCTGGCTTTAACCGGCGTTAACTAGATTCCGTTAAGTGTTACACTTTAGCCCCTTTTGGCTAACGACCGTTGTAATCCTTTAAACCACAGGGACGATTTTTGCAATTACACCGTTAGTCCTCATACAAAACAGTTGCCGTTAGTCCTTAATACAAATTTCAGTTAAAAAGTCAAAAATTTGTAAAAAAATCTTCAAAAATTTTTTTTGATATTTTTCCAAATCTTTAATATTTTCGAAATAATTTTTTTTCAAAGAAAAAAATATTTTATTCAAATTTTTATTTCGAAATTATTTTTCTAAATTTCTAAAAAATTATTTTTGGAAAAAGAATTTAAAAAGAAAAAAATTCTGGAAAAAGTATCGGACAAAAAAAATGCGACATATTGCAATTTTTGAAAAAAAAATCATTTTTTTTGAATTTTTTTCTCAGAAATGATTTTTCCAAATCATCGTTTTAAGACATAGGGAGTTAACGCTAAAAGAGACTCGTCGAAGTATAATATTAGAAGCAAATTTCATATTTACGTATTATGTGAGTAATTTTAAATACACGTAACATATCTTGATTTTTGTAGTTAATAACTTGAATTTGTTTTGCTAATTATGAAGTTAAAAGTTAAAACCGTTATTTTTTCATAAAATTATCGCGCGCGTCATATGAATGATTGAATGAAGATAGGTAAACTTGATTCGTTTTCATTTAACCCCGAACTACATAACTTTTATTTATTTTTAAATTTAATTTTATATATATTTAGCAAAAAATATATTTCACACTAAAAAGTGTTTTAATTCTCGATGAAAATGTTTAATGGTCTTTTAGGAAATATATGACGTACATATATTTATATACATAAACATTCGGTTCGGTTTGAATTTTGCTAAATATCCAACGAAAACCGTATATTTTATTCGTTCTGGTTCTAAAAATTCGGGGATTTTTTTTGTTCATTCAGTTTCACGGTTCTTGTGGATATTACCCGGATTGTAAACCCTCCTCGCATGCAATAATGCAGCCTAAAAAAATCAAAAAATGATTTTTTTCAAAATTGCAATATGTCGCATTTTTTCTGTCCGATTTTTTCCAGAATTTTTTTCAATTCTTTTCCAAAAAATAGAAATTTGGAAAAATAATTTCAAAATAAAAATTTGGAATAAATATTTTCGAAAAAAAATTATTTCGAAAATATTAAAGATTTTGGAAAAAATATTTTTGAAGATTTTTTTACAAATTTTTGACTTTTTAACTGAAATTGTGTATTAAGGACTAACGGTGCAATTGTTTTTGTATTGAGGACTAACGTGTAATTGCAAAATCGTCCCTGTGGTTTAAGGATTAACGTTTGCAACGTCGTTAGCCAAAAGGGGCTAAGTGTAACACTTAACGGAATCTAGTTAACTCCGGTTAAAGCCGGGGACCAAAATGATGAAAAAGTTTTCCCACAGGGAGGCCGCCTGCAATTAGCGAACCCTAGGGACGATTTTTGCAATCTGAGCAAACCACAAGGACAATTTTTGCAATTTACTCTATATAAAAATGCTGATTACATGGAAGAGAATGGTTGCTTAAAAATGTCTATCTATGTCACTGTTTGTACTCTCCTTTACTCAAATTGGCAGATAGATTTTCATCACGCCGCGATCGAAAATTTTCTAAAGCAAATATGTCCAATATACGTTCCGCAATCTGCATCGTCTCCCATTCCTAAAACTGCAATCCCCGTCTTCTTCAATTGGATCAAAAATTCTCGAAACAAATCCATAATGCGTTTGGAATCACTTGGTGAACTATATAACTCAAGTTACCTGATTCAAAATCTTGCAGCCTCCTCTTCATCATCATCTCCCCATAGTTGTTTTCTAGCAATTACAACTCTTTCTTCATTAATTGAGAGAGCATCAGTTTTTGGTTCCACCTCTAACGAATATCCATCCCATCTTAAGGCACCCAAGAACTTTCGTATGTGGTCCACAACAGATGACTTTTCTCGTATAATAACAAACCCTTCGGGCCTTAACATACGATCCATCTCAATAAGCAAATCTTCCACACTGCAGCCACGCTCCTCAATCTCTGAAAAGACCCTCCAAGCATGTAGTAGGTCATAGGTGCGTGGATATGTCGAAAAAGATTCACACCTACAAGAAATTCCCATTAAGATTGGGTTGGTTGAAAACATGTAATTTCTAGTGCAGGTTGATATGGGTCAGGTGAACGCGCTACTTTTCAATACTTTTAGTCCAAATTTTGACCTTTTTTTTAGAAATAATCAATGCATCTAAAGTGACAACAGAGCTATATAAATACATTTACCTTTGGGAAGATTGTATTGAAGATAACATCAATTTATTAATTAAAGCTTTTTTTTTTCAACTAAACATCAATTTATTGTGAGCATTTTTAAAGAAAAAAAAAAACATGTGGTATGCTGGTATACCAAGGATAAAACAGATTTGTGATGATTTCTCACCTTTCGCCTATACATAACATGCTGACTTAACTACTTTACCGATTTCTATGCAACTTTTTTACACAATCAAACGTTTGTTACCCTTAATGATAAGAAAGTGAAGTATATGCCCCTAAATGAACTTTAGTCTATAGTAGGTTTTATGCAATTTTCCCTTGAGTTTTGAAGCTTATGAATATAATTTAGGAGGTCGTAAGCATTTGCGCTTCAGCCCATAGATGTAACAGAACCTAAATCAAGCAATTCATAAGCAAATGGGTCGAATTTGGCACACTTCTACTCGTGATTGTTGAGATAGAGTAAAAGAAAAAAAGTGAGGAAGTAAAGTTTGAAGACAAAGTGCATACCAGTCATGAACTGTTCCAATTAATCCCCTATCATAGATAATCTTCAATTTGGAAGAGGCATTGACTGGAGCAACATTCATCACCCAAACATCTTTGTCCTTCAGAGCAGCAGCAAATCCACCTAGGTTTGAGTTCATATCCATGACATTTCTGATGGAATCCTTCTGTATAACAGATCTCATCTGCTTCCAATACTCGACGACTCTATGATACCATGTGTCCTGTATCACAATTATGAGCAATTAAGGATAATAGAACATTTACCACTTGACTATCAGCAATAACTTGTGACTATTTGTTTCTGGCAACAAGATACTTACAGTGTCTTCTTGAAACTGGTCCAGACTGACTCCAATTTCATCGAGGCGAGGAGAAGGCCCTGTAAGCCTACTTGGCCATGGTTGAAGTCCGCTCCCTTTTGCCTTGTGCATCTCTGTATTATCAGAAAAATCAATTGAAAATACAGGATATACGAGATTATGCTTCTCTATCATAAAGGAGGTTAAAAAGGCAGAGGCAGTTAAGATCAGTGCTTAACTTATGGTTTTTCAGTTACATACCCATACTAAGTTCATTATCAGTATCATACTTAGATTCTCACAAGTCACAACCATATCAATCACATCATTTACATTAAATAAACAAGTAAACACTAAAAACCATGATTAAAGTAGTTCTTGTGATTAATATATTTAAACAGGTAAGTGAACTAAATTACAGACTAACATCTTTTAGGCATTTGAATTAGCAGAATTCCATTTCAATTTAAAGAGAATGATGTAACTTAGATGATTACTCTAGACTATCATACATTAGGATACCACTTACTTGTCGAGTATGGAGTAATGCATGCCTTCATCTCCACATCCCAACTTACATCTGGATCACTATCTGGGCTGCAAAGAGGAGGGTTAGTTCCTGTCGCTCTCTTACGGTAACAGCTATTACTTAAAGACTTGGCCCATACAACCGTCTGATCTCTCCTTGATACAACTCTCCAACACATCCTTCCCAGCAAATCGTGCATAGCATTCCAAATTCTTCGATTTTCAACATCATGTGCATATGCTTCTGGTGAGGAGTAGACAAAATAACCTCCTGGTCTAAGCAATCTATCCAATTCCAAAAGAAGAATCCCATCCCTCTGAAGCCAATCTATCCTACAACGCGAACAATGAGCCATTTCAAATGATCTACTTGGATAAGGAAGTCTTTTGGTACCCAACACTCCTAAAGCTGAAGGAATCCCACGCTCGAGCGCAAACTGAATCTGATTCTGATGCACATCATTAGGTGCGAGAGACATGGCTATAATTCCTAGAGGCAAAAGATAAGCCCCAAAACTCGCAACCCCACAACCCACATCAAGTACAGTTCGGATATTTCCTCCATTGTTGAGTTTATCACCAGGAAACTTAAGCATCTAAATGATCATAATCATTAGTTAATAAAAAGAAAAGTATCATAATTTCACAGACCCTTAACTCATAAAAAGTCATAAACAAAATAAATTTTACCCACCGATGCAATCGAAGCAATATACTTATCAGCACCAGAATGAAAATGAGTCCCTCCACCAGGAAACCGTATTCTTTCTCCAACCACATTCATCCAATTTTGATCCGATTTCTCTTGTGCGAGATGCGTATGAGGTATATTCGCCTTCCAAACCTCATCCCTACTCTCCGGCCACCTTATCGGGATCTATAATCATAACACCAATCTCAACAAACACTTCACAACAACATTTAACCTAATCATATATAACTCATATCTACTTCCTATATACTGTACTTGATTATCAAGGTGTGGGACTACTTATTTTTTGTGTTAATCTGCTTTTTATCAAAGCAAAAGCAGTTTTGTGTTATCCAAACTCTCTTTATATTCTTAACTTGAGGTGAAAAGCAGGACCTGCTTAATATGCGAGATGAAATATAAATTACTTTTTTAGTATCATATTTAACATAACAGCTATTATTGTATTTTTCAACAAATTATTAGTTTTTCGAGTATTATTTGCATTTTATACAAAATAAGCAAATCCAAACACTATTTCCTAAAGTGCTTATTTTTAAGAAGCTGACAAGTACTTGTTTACAAAGCAAAAGCATAAAAAAAAAAAAAAAAAGCAAACAACAAAAACATAACTAACCTTATATCCAATAGGAGGCGGGATAAGACAATTAAAGCGTCTTTGCGCAGGGGGACAATGGCGCTCATAATGCTCCATTAAACTCAAATTAAGCTTCATCTTCATCTGATAAATTAAATGCCTATCCAAACAAGGTATCAACTCCGAATACCTCATATCACACACCTTCACCAAATCAAATCACAAACAAACACATCAACCACCTTTAACAACAAAAAATTAACAAACCAACCACCTTCAACAAACAAATTTAACTAACTTCTACATATTTAACAAACTTCAAAAAATTAACAAATAAAATAACTACGCACTAGTTCTTAAAATTAGCAAACAATTTTAACTAACTTTCAACATCTTAAAAAATTTAACTAACTTTTGACAAACAAATTAGTAACGAACAAACTTACAGGCAAGCTTTTAGGCAGCTCATTATCACGTTGACGATCATCATCATCATCATCAAACAACTGATCAAAATAATCACGCTTCCGTACAAATTTACCAGTAACGGGATCCGTACCGTCGTCTATCGCAATCACCTCTTCTGATCTCGGTAACACAGGTGCAAAAGTTGAGCCATTGTACAAACAAATTAGAAATAATATTAGGATTAGAAAGAGTAATGTGTGTTTTAGTGTTTTTTTGCGACGGGTTAGCTCCCCGGCCGTTGATTTCATTTTTTATCCGGTGGATTAGTTAGTTAGGGTTTCATGTTTTTGTGATGGATGAAGGATGGAAGGAAGGAAGGAATCTGTTACAGTAGTATTGCTATCTGTGAGTTCAGTTTGTAGTTATTACTGTATTATGTATGTATGGCAAGTTGTGAATAATATAATAATACTATTTGTGATTGTGATAATGAAAAGAGAACAAAGATGTGACTGTGTGTGTGCGGTGGGGGTTGGTATATGGACAGCCAATGTCTGACGCGGATGGGGTGTGTGAGATTTGGGTTGGAATTTGTAACTAAGGCTGCAATCCCCTTACTTTTCATCACACACGCTACTTTCTCTTTCATGATCTTCGGCGATTAGTGCCTCACAATACCATGATCAAAATTTTTTTCTTTCTTTTATAAAATACTTTATAAATAAACTATAAAATTACAAAACTAAAATAAAAGTTTTTGTAACCAGCCTTAGATTTATAACCAGCATCTTCCTTCTTTTTCCTCACATTACATATTTTATGCATATGAGTTATGTCTTTTTCCTTCTTTTATCATCTTCAACCTATAGAAACACACACACATTAAAAACACACACTAAACACACACACGCATATAAAAATAAAGACAATTTCAACAACGGTTTGTAAATTTAAGTGTGGTTTGTGATGTCGATCTTCCACACGACCAAGTTCATATTTTTTTTTGCCGATCGACACCCACCACAACAGGACGATCGACTTGAATCGATCGCCCAAACACCACGATCGATGCCTCGATCGACCTTACTGGGGGCAGCCTAAGGCACCGTTTGGTTGACGGGGTTGGACATAGGTTTAGGGAGTGATAGTAAAAAGTACTTGTTTGATTTGTTGTTGTGGGCCTTTATGACGGGACTCAAATCTTTAAGGCCTGATGGGGTTGGACATAAGTTTAAGGAGTGATGGTAAAAAATAGTTGTTTGGTTTGTTGTTGTGGGCCCCTAAGTTAGGACTCAAACATTTAAATCTTACATTTGTGAATTCTTAATAAAGGTCTCAGGTTTTTAAAATTATACTCATGTTTTATGTTTTTTATTAAAAACTAGCAGGGTACTCGCGCGATGCGGCGGCGGGTACCCTGTAATAAAATTTGCGGCGATAAATATATTTTAATTTTATATTTTTCGTTACAACAACTCTATATATTGTAAGAATTTTGTATTTGAGTAATTTTAACAATGCTGGTCTTTAATTTGCGTAGGTTGTGTTTTTTATGCTCGTGTTTTAAGTGCTTGGGTTATTGGATTTTAATAATAGATTGTTAGTAGCTTGATTAGATTGTACCATGTGATAAAATGGTTGTGTTTTTTAGTAGGGGGTAATTTAAAATGAGTATTAATTGCATATGTTTAATATAAATGGTTGCGCATAAATTAGTTGTACATAAAGCATTAATATATGTATTTGCTTAAAATCTATGTTTGGAAATCTTAAAAATTTAATAAGAGAGGGGGTCTAATATTTATTATAAGATATATAGATATAGATATGTTGGCCCTTAGCCCATCTCAACCACTTATCTTTAATTTGTTTTTTTTAATAACTAGCAGGGCACCCGCGCATTGCAGCGGCGGGTACCCTGGAATAAAATTTTCCAGTGAATCATGTATTTTAGTTTATTATGTTCTTTTTGACAATAAATTTACGAATATCAAGAATTTTGTTTATCCCGTGCCCGTTCAGGCTCGAGCTCATTTGGCTCGTGCCCGTTCGGACTTGAATATTTGTATAATGTGCTTTATTATTTGTATTTGTGACATTTAATAATTGTGTTTGAGTAGGTTGTACAATATGCTTGATAATTTGTATTTCTTATGTAATGAGTGTTTTAATAACTGCATTAATTGTATTTATTGACATGTTAATTAATTAATTACATTAAATGTTTTTACCACATTATTGTCTTGTTAATTTCTTATTATAGAAATGTTTTTTGTCTTATTTTTTTAAGACTTCTAAATATACATGTCCTAAATACATTATAAAGTAGTATAGATAAACTTTAATTTTAAACCATTTGCCAAATTATAAATAATTAATTAATTATTTTATGATATATTTTTCTCTCTCGTACATTAAATTCAAATCTAAATTCTAATTCAAACCCAAATTTTAATCCAAAACTCACCTACAAACCAAACAAGCCCTAAAATAGATGATTAACTAAAGGAAATTGATTTGCATATTTTGAAATTTGATTGAGACATGTTATTTGTACATTAAATACTTGTACAATATTAAATTCTTCGTTTTAACTGTATTTTGAGTGTGCAAATAATTTTTTTGAATGTGCAAATCTTTAGCCTTAACTAAAAAACAAATTCTTTACTTGCCCCAAAGGTACACATGAGTTCACCCCATGTGTCCCAAAAAAATTCAACTTCTTCAAATACTTCATGGGCGACTGTCGCCTTTAAATTTTTGGGCAACTCTTACATATATATGACAAGTGTCTCTATGCTTGGTCACACCATGTACTTACATAGTACAAGTTGCGCTAAGTTATTTCTTGGGCGACTAGGACCTACATTTTTTAGCGACTTGTTTTTTTTTTGTCTTTAAAAGTAAAGTCTTTTTACATCATATAATAGTACATATTTTTTGGGTGACTGGGTCCCATCCATATGTATTCTTAGACGAATGTTTAGGTAGAGAGTACACTTTTATATTTTTTTTTATTGTATTTGCCATACTTTTAAATACAAAATACACTTAAAGTTTAAAACTTTTAGATACAAAATCCAACTAAAAACTTTTAAATACAAATTTTATACAATTATAAACTTTATACAAAAAAAATTTTGAAATCTTAAACACACTTCTCCTAGAAACACACAGTTAACATCTTAACATTTTTCCTTCTCTCTCACTAAGATTCAAAAGCGATCCAAACACCACCACCATCTTATCCACCAAGATCCAAACGACATCGCCTCCACCACCACTGATCTAAACCTTTATCAATCCAAACCCTAACTCTAGCAATTAGACACACTTAGATCTGAAGCAACAGTTAACAACGTTTGTTTTAAGTTGTTTCTGATCTAATGTTTAAAAAAATGATGTTCGCTAAGGTAAGTAATTTTGTGTTTGATTTAGGGTTACACTATTTTAGGGTTAGGTTTTTTTTGGTTGGTATCGTTTTTATTTTAGTGTTAGGGTTTGTTTAATTATTGGAGGATTATTTAAGTGTTTTTGCTTTATCTGATTATTTAATTGTTTGTGTATGAGTATTTAACGTTTTTTAGGGTTAGGGTTCTTGTTTGTGTATGGCATGTATTTTATTGTTAGGGTTTGTTAATTAAAACCTCAAGAGTGTCTATAAATGGGGTATTTTATTTTTGTTTGTTGCTAGTGATTTGTTAAAACAGGTACATAGTTAGATGCTTCTATATGTGGTTAATCTGCCTAAGTCTGCAAAACAAATGAGGGGTGTTTTGGGAGTTCTGATCTGCCAGGTTGTTTTAAGTTAGATGCCTACACATGTTAGAATACCTAAATGATAAACTAGTTGTTAATATGCCTAAGTTTGACATACAAATGAGGGATGTAAAAGAATCCCAGTTAGTTCTTACGCCAGCTTGTTCTTGGATTGATTGTTCTAGACTAAGTGAATCTAGAATAACCACTTAGTTCTTCCACTGCATATCGAATAAAGCACTATAAGTCTGTTTATTCTCTTAAGATAACTGGTATTAAGTTCAGTGGGTGCAAACGGATTCGGTTAACTCCTTGATCTGCCACCTAGAGTGGTATGAATACCTGCTCTGTCCAACCCTAGCTCACTCGGCTTAATCCAAGTTAATCTTGGGTGTGAGTTTCTTAGTAGTAGTTTTATTTTTCGGTTTATTGTGTCTAGGTCGCAGGAGTTTAGGATTTGAGAAGTCTTGGAAGTTGAGATTGATTGGATTGTTGGTGCTTTATTTTATATTGGTTTGTTTATTTGTTTGGTTTATCTGTTATTCTTGTTGGTGGTTTATTTGATATGGGCTATTGCTAAAAAAGTGGCTATAAATATTAAGAATAAAATGGGTTTAAGTTTGACATACTTCTGATTTACCAGCTTGTTTTAAGTTAAATGCCTACACATGTTAGATTACATAAATGATAAACTAGTTTTGGTTAATCTGTCTAAGTTTGACAAATGTGGTATTGGAAAATTAAACTTCACACAATTATACAAAACAATTTTCAAGTGCGGGCTTAAGAAACCTTTGTACTTGTCTCATGATGGCGATCGATCCAAGTGTTGTATCACAATGGTGATAATCAGCTTTTCTATGGGAGACAACTAGGGGTAAATGGATCAAGGGGTGATTTCGGGCGTTCTTGAACCATAGATGGACTGTTTACTTAACCCGGTAGAGTTGGGCTCAGATATCGGACCTCAGATTATTCATCTTGCTTGTGATTAAGACACAATGGAGGTAACTGTAATCCCGATCAGGTTCAAACTACTCGGGCAACTGTTTTGACAGCTTGTGATTGTAATTGCAAAGATTCAATTACATTGGCTGTACGTACAATGTTGTAAATTGTTTTGAAAAATTTTTGAAGTTTAATTTTCCAATAACCAAATATAATACATGTATACACTTTATACAAAAAACTTTTTATACCTTTTAAAATACATTTTAAACTTTTTATACAAAAATTTACCGTACCAAGAGGTTTATTAAATGCATGTTTAGCGGTTACTAAGGTCATATGCCATAAGTAAATGAAGTAATTTGATATGGTTGTGCAGTTAAAATTTAAGGTACCAAGAGGTTCAGTTAAACAAATTTAAGGTTCAGTATGATATAGTTGTGCAGTCTATAAAAGTATTTGAATGTTAAGTTCAAAGTAGCAAGGGGTGCCCACATTAGTTTGTAAGACTGAAATTAGAAAAGTGTGCCTGCACATTATTATAAAGTTGTTATTTTTTTTAATTTGTTCATTTTTTCCCATTGTTTTTATGATGTAAAACCAACCCTCTGTGAAGTAATGTGGCCTTAGACAGCTTCCTACTTTTACCGTTAAACTCAAAGACCTTGTTTTTTTTAAGAACAAGCTCAATTATTAGGGCAGATCTATGTAACTGTAACAACCCCAAAAATGATTTGCAGCTGAAGAAAAGGGTTTTTGGGGTGCTACTCCATTGGATCGTAACACAGGGTGTAAAATAATAGATTTTTCATAAAAGATTTCATTTATTGAAGTAAAATAGAGTTTACAAAGGTTAAATTATTGCGGAAAATGGCCCATTAATAAAATATGGTCCCCATAAGTAAATCAGAGTCATCTATGACCATGCCATGCCAATGCCCAAGCCTCCAGAAGTTAGCTATCGCTTTTTAATACCTCGAGATAAACATGCTTAAAAAGATCAACACAATGGTTGAGTGATATTCATAGGTTTAGTAAATGGTTGAACACAAGTTAGAGATGATAATTGCTTCGAAGACAATTACCATAGAAAAACAGAGATTATTATTATGCAATAAGCTCATGACACCAATACTAACTGCATACACCTAATAACTGGTGTAAGTAATAAAATTCCCCCCAGATGTAATAGCCAATTACATAGAGATAATCAAATATGGTGCGCCCCGGTTATTTCCGATAACCGAGTCGAGGTCGTCAATTCCCATAGTACTATCCACAATATTTGCATTCACTCGTAAGTGATTAATGGTTCATGATGAAAGGGACTTTTGGCTGGCAACTTAGGCTATAATAATAATAATCAGGCAAGCAAACCTTTTAAGAAAAGAGTTGTGTTCTAGTTTTTAGCATGTATCTCCCGCAAATAGTTTATAAAAACAGTTAAAAGAGTAAAAGTGGGGCTATGAACTCACCTTAGTCCGAAGCAATGCAAGAATCGATACTATCACAACTAGCATCGGGAAAAGAAACAAAGTGGTATCACCGCGTGGCATCGCACAACGATTACAAGGGTACGGGGCACAACAACACGTCATCGGCTTGACCTACTAGTGTACGGTTTATCTCAGAATACGTATCGTAAAGTAAATGAGTTTTCAAAAGATAAATGTTTCAGTTTTCCGTGGATTACTCGTTTCGTTAATTTCAAAAGTCCATTATCAATATCTTGAAAGTTTAGTTTAAACTTTTCATGTGGTGGTAAGAAAACAAAGACTCGACATACAACTCACGCCAAACGTAACTCACACCAAGACATAACATATATTCCAAAAGTATAAAGGAAATAAACAACTAGAGGAACAATTAGCAAAAGTGAAAAGATAAATAAGTTGTTGAGTTTTGATCATTTACCCGATAACCCCAATTAAATTTGCTAAGAAATATATGTTTTAAGTATAGCATAGTTTTAAAAATAAAAAGTAAATGAAAAAGGTTTTATCCTTAATAACTATACAGTTCGTTTTATTATCGGCTCTTAATCAAAATAAGTTTCGGTATTAAATAATCCGGTTTGATGAGTTAAAATAACTTAAAGGATTTAATAGCCCATTTTGGTAGTAATTATTAATCCGGTTGTATGTTTGATAATTATCGTCTTTACAATCCAATAATAGTCCGTTAAAAGTAATCCAAGTTAATATGTCCACTTTGCAATTGTAAGTGTAGCCTATTAATAGGTTTATGAGTTAGTCCAATTACAAGTGTTAGACCGATGTCCGTTTTCGATAATCATTAATCATTTTACTTAACTAAGTAGTTTCAATCATTAATAAAAATGTTAAGTCTAACTCCAACTCCAAATAGACTTTGGCCCATTACTTAAACGCAATAAAACAAATAGGTCAATTTTCTATTTTTATATTTATATTCACTTCAACGTTTTTCCTAATTTACTCTTATGCTATAAAAACCAAGGGTAAGCTAAAAGGCATATTCAACTTTTAACCATTTTCAGATAATAAGCAATTCTTGGAGCATTGAAACATGCATATATTTAAAGTTTTCAAAATATTTATTTATTCCAATATGTATCACTAAGCTTAATTATGAAGTTCAAATATTAGCGTAACTAGAAACCATTACATTATGTTGTTAAGTTTAACGTTTAATGTCTTTTTATGTTTCAAACCATCTACTAATAGGAATCTGACTTTTAAGTTAAAAAGTCCTACTCGTTCCTTCACATGATGCATTTAAACTAAATAGTTCGCATATTGATAATACTTTCAACAACTCTTGTGAATCTTTATTGTTACCGACGGCTTTAGTTAAATATTGTGCTAAATTTGGTTATATATTGTACTACATCTCAATATACACAGTATGCCCATTTATTTATATATCAGCGTAAATGTAGATGTGCATAAGTAAAATTTTAGATATCTTTCATTGATAAAGATGTGATATACCACGCCATTGCGAATCGAAACAAAACCAACATAAAATTAGTTCATCCCTTTGTATTCTTGCTGACTCGAAATCAAATAAACAACCGGACATACCCTCTCGGTTGTCTTGACGAATCCAAAACCACAACAACCACAAAATTTAAATAAGCAAATTCAATTGTCAAACCTGAGACCAAATCATGTTTAACCCGAAACCTAATCGGATTTAACGACCAGACCCGAGAACAAAACCAACAATCAATTTTCCTTTTTGACTATTCACCACACGAAAGATACACTTTTAATCTAAAACAGGTTGTTAATGTATTTAATCCACGGAAACTAAAAGAATTATACTAATCGGATTTCGCATAAAGAAAGGATGAAGACGATTAGAGGTGTTCGACATACCAAGAGGAAGACGTGGAGGCAGCGGTGGTGATGTGGTTGGCGGTTGCGATAGTGACCAAAGGTGGGAAAGGCGCTGGAAGGTGGAGAAGGGAGACCAAAAATATTGAATACCAATCGATCAAGTCCGAGCAAAACCCAAAACAAATTAAAGCTTCAAATCAAACCCTTAAGAAAACTTGATTTTGTGATAAGATTAAATTTTTGTGTGTGTGTGACCTCCTGTGGAGTCGACAGAAATAAAAAGAAGAAAAGAAAGAAAATCTTGACCATGGCTTTCCATGGTGGGAGTCTTGTGAAGACATATATTAAGCAATGGTCCATATCATCCTCGAGGATTGGAGGTCTCGTGATTTTATTTTGGGGAGGAGAGACGAAACAGAAACCTATTGATGGAGAACCATCAATCTTTGACCTTGGGAATCAGAGCTGGAGCAGAGAAACCAGGAAGGGAAAAAAAGAAAACTGCTTTTGATTGTGGATGGTTGGGAACAGGCGAAGAAAGAAGAAAGGGGGAAAGGAATGGGGCGGTGGGTGAGTGTTTATAGGGTAGGTTAGATATATTTATTAGGGGGAATTCCATATATACCCAACTTAAACCCCATAATTCCATATTTCCTCAACACATGCTTTAAAAGCATTGTACATATGCACTAAAAACTTGTGTTTTGGGGAAATATGGAATTATGAGGTTTAAGTTGGGTAAATATGGAATTATCCCTTTATTATTAGTAATATTGTATTAATTGTGCCTCGTGTTTTGTCGAGTCATCGCGTAAACATACCCTCCCGGTACCCGATAAATATAAAAATTATATTTTTAGAAGTGTTTTCAAAAGCGTAAAATTATAGAATCGTTATTATGTAGGATTTAAATTATAACTGTTCTGTCATTACTAAATTGGTGTCGGTGTGTGTGTCAAGTGTTGGTTTTCATGTTTTATGAGAAAAGTTATCGTTTTTTATTCAAATAAACTCGGAAAAATCCAGGTGTGGATTTTAGTAATATAATTACTATAGTTTATTGTTAAAATTTGTCTAAAATTTTTACGGGTTGTTATAGTACCTACCCCTTATGGGAACCTCGTCCTCGAGGTTAAGTTTGTGTTAGTCGCTTATGTGACAAAGGGAAATTTTTGAAATTTTTTAGTTTTGTTCGCAAACGTGATGTGGATAAATTTATTCGAATAAAAAGAATATTTCAAGAGGCACAATTTCTTTGGGATGAAAAATTGGGTAAGAGGTTTGTATCCTCGAAAGGATCCTATAAAAACCAGTTTTAATAAAACAATTTCGCAAGGGTCGATGTTTTGGTATTTCTTAGCATAAGAAGTTTTGATAAGGTTTGACCAGAAAAATTTTGACTTGCTGGAATAAATATTTTTAGAAAAATGTCACCATGCGTTTCATTGTTGGTACAATTGTTATTTAAAGAAAAGCCCCCGAAGGTGAAAACGTCATATAAGAAGATGTGGTTGGGTATGTATGTTTTGATAAGTTTTAAAAGTTTATGGGCAGGATTAAATTGTTAAGGTTATGCTTCTCAAATGTGGGGTATATATAGAAATATAGATCCTTTCAAATTTTAAGAGATGACTTGGTGTATGTCAAGAAATTTGCTAAATTTCAGCTTTTGTGATGAAAACTTGTTAAATAAGGTTTTAGGCGACAACATGAAATCGGTTTCAAGTTGGAGGTTTTTATGTGAATTCAAAAGTTGTTTCGAAATTTCAAATAGTTTCAAATACCTTAGCTTTTGTAGATGATGAATCAGTTTTGTTTCCAAGCATTTCCCATTAAAATGTGTATTTATTGTTTTCAAAACAAAGCGCTTATTTTTACTCCGATGATTTGTTCTATTTACAAAAGAAAATATCGGTCCTTCTTTAAAGTTTTTCAAGAGGAGTAAATAGTTTTTAAGGGAATTGCAGTAGAGTTCATGAAAAGTTTGTAAAACTGCTTTATTGAGTAAGAAGAAAATACTTTTATTATGATAAATTGTAGTTTGTGGTTTGGTATTGAAGCAACGACTTGGTAAGGTGATTTTAAAAACAGCTCATAAAGTAATAGAAAACGGTTTATCAATGGTAGTGAAATATTTTGGTAAGACACAATTCAGTTTATAAAATAACTCGTGAAAAAAAATTGTAAAATAGCTTATAAGAAAGTACTTTATCGTTTGTCAAATAGTAGAAGATTTTGTAGTTCAATTAATATCAAGATGGTTTATAGGGTGGTAATAAAATAGTCAGTAAAGTAAAGGCGAATAGTTTGTGAGGTAAGAGTACCAAGTTTTATGGTTTTAAATTAGACAGTGGCTAAAACAACTCACTAAAAGGGTAAAATAGTTTATAAGACCGTAATATAACTTGCAGGAAAAATTTGTAATATAGTTTATAACTTGCTATTGCAATTGTCTGTTGTTTCATAAAATAGTAGTAAATTAATCGGTTTATCACACTATGAGAATATAGTTTGCAAAGTATCAGTAAGGTCATTGTTTATAAAGTGTTAGTAAAATCATAAATTTTTGGTTTAATGGCATAGTAGTAAGACTTTTTGGGAAAATGACAGTGAAGTGATCGGAAAAATAGTTGAAAGTAGTTTGCGACAAAGTTTACTATTTCATAAGAGGGTAGTAGGATAGACAGTTGGTGTTTCAAAAGGGATGAGTGGAAGATTGGGGATTAGTTCCCAGAAAAGTGGCTTGAGTTGCAAGTTGACTCTTGGTATATTTTTAGATCTTTTAGTCGTTCGTTTATTATTTATGTTTAGCGAGGGGGTTCCCTTTTTAGATGTCGAGGTGTGTTGTTCCTAGAACGGCTAGGGGTGTAATCCGGTTCATCGATTAGGTACGAGTTTTGAGGTAGAGGTGGCACTGTTACAGTATTGGATGACGAGACAACTTCGATCTCAACGTATGAGAGAATAATGATAGGATGGGGTTATGAAGACGTGGGTTGCAATGATCTAGTGATAGAGGTTTAATGATTCCGTAATGAAGACGATAAGTCGATGGGACGGGAAGACAGAAGACATGGTATTGTAGCAACCCAAAAAGATATAACCAAGACCTATAGTAATTTCGTGCGGTAATTTAAAATTTTAGTTAGTCGCGCATAATCCGCTAAGAAAATCTAAATGGTAAATATAATCATTAGCTCGCATCATGCAAAATTTCACTGGTTATGTATTATATGCTCAGCAAATCTCATACATAACGTAGGCACGACGGGCGCGAAGTGGTGGCGTAAAGTGGTTCATTTCAACATGGATCACTGTGGTGTCTTTACGCGAAGTGGTAGTGTGCATCATCTGCTAGGAAAATCCCCATGCACGTTGCTAGTAAGATGTAGACGCGGAGGCGTAAGGTAGTGGTGTAAAATGGTCAGTTTAGAGAGTGTAGTAATGAGGAAGGCGTTCCACTTAGGAGAAGAAGTATCGTAGTGAGGAAATGTTGTGACGTCAGTGTGTGATGTGTAGAAGTAAACCTTTATAACTCTTATGATGAACACACATGAAGATTTTACCATTTTTAGAAGTCAATCAGGAGGTCGATTGGACATAATACTATTATAACTACTTTAAGTATTGCAACATTCACCTCTGAGTCGGACATAGGTGATCAGGCTATGTCCCACTGTCCCTGGCTGAATATAGGTGATCAGGCTATATTCACCCGAGGTTCAATGAATCTTGCAATGCTTAGCTTAGTTATACTAGTAACATGCCCTAATGCCTTTAAAGTTTGGTATGAAAGACTGAACAAATATTTCATTTATGTCGGGGAGAAGGCGCAGCGTTGTGGTATTTACGTATAAGTAAAGCAATTATGTCTAATAGTGAGACTAAGTTGTCAGTAATAAAACACATATCTTATCAAAGATGACTTCAACGAGTCATAAGTGAGGCAATCAGCTTGGTAGGCAGGCATGTGTGGGTCATAGGGTTAAGTTTTTGTAAAAGTGGTTATAGTCTAGGTTTTTAAAAAAAATACCTAGTTCTCTATAACCTAGGCTCTGATGCCAATCTGTAACACCCCCAAAAATAATTTGCAGCGGAAGAAAAGGGTTTTTGGGGTGATACTCCATTGGATCGTAACACAAGGTGTAAAATAATAGATTTTTCATAAAAGATTTCATTTATTGAAGTAAAATCGAGTTTACAAAGGTTGAATTATTGCGGAAAATGACCCATTAATAAAATATGGTCCCCATAAGTATATCAGAGTCATCTATGACCATGCCATGCCAATGCCCAAGACCCTCTAGAGTTAGCTATCGCCTTTTTAATACCTGAGATAAACATGCTTAAAAAGATCAACACAACGGTTGAGTGATATTCATAGGTTTAGTAAATGGTTGAACACAAGTTAGAGATGATAATTGCCTCGAAGACAATTACCATAGAAAAACAGAGATTATTATTATGCACTAAGCTCATGACACCAATACTAACTGCATACACCTAATTATTGGTGTAAGTAATAAAATTGCCCCCAGATGTAATAGCCAATTACATAGAGATAATCAATATGGTTATTTTCGATAATTAGAAGTGGGTCGCAATTCCCATAGTACTATCCACAATATTTGCGTTCACTCGAAAGTGATTAATGGTTCATGATGAAGGGGACTTTTGGCTGGCAACTTAGGCTATAATAATAATAATCAGTCAAGCATACCTTTTAAGAAAAGACTTGTGTTCTAGTTTTTAGCATGTATCTCCCCCAAAGAGTTTATAAAAACAGTTAAAAGAGTAAAAATGGGGTTATGAACTCACCTTAGTCCGAAGCGATGCAAGAATCGATACTATCACAACTAGCATCGGGAAAAGAAACAAAGTGGTATCACCGCGTGGCATCGCACAACGATTACAAGGGTACGGGCACAACAGCACGTCATCGGCTCGACCTACTAGTGTACGGTTTATCTCAGAATACGTATCGTAAAGTAAATGAGTTTTCAAAAGATAAATGTTTCAGTTTTCCGTGGATTACTCGTTTCGTTAATTTCAAAAGTCCATTATCAATATCTTGAAAGTTTAGTTTAAACTTTTCGTGTGGTGGTAAGAAAACAAAGACTCGACATACAACTCACGCCAAACGTAACTCACACCAAGACATAACATATATTCCAAAAGTATAAAGGAAATAAACAACTAGAGGAACAATTAGCAAAAGTGAAAAGATAAACAAGTGGTTGAGTTTTGATCATTTCTCCGATAACCTCAATTAAATTTGCTAAAAAATATATGTTTTAAGTATAACATAGTTTTAAAAATAAAAAGTAAATGGAAAAGGTTTTATCCTTAATAACTATACATTTCGTTCTATAATCGGCTCTTAATCAAAATAAGTCTCGGTAATAAATAATCCGGTTTGATGAGTTAAAATAACTTAAAGGATTTAATAGCCCATTTTGGTAGTAATTATTAATCCGGTTGTATGTTTGATAATTATCGTCTTTACAATCCAATAATAGTCCGTTAAAAAAGTAATCCAAGTTAATATGTCCACTTTGCAATTGTAAGTGTAGCGTATTAATAGGTTTATGAGTTAGTCCAATTACAAGTGTTAGTCCGATGTCCGTTTTCGATAATCATTAGTCATTTTACTTAACTAAGTAGTTTCAATCATTAATAAAAATGTTAAGTCTAACACCAACTCCAAATAGACTTCGGCCCATTACTTAAACGCAATAAAACAAATAGGTCAATTTTCTATTTTTATATTTATATTCACTTCAATGTTTTTCCTAATTTACTCTTATGCTGTAAAAACCAGGGGTAAGCTAAAAGGCATATTCAACTTTTAACCATTTTCAGATAATAAGCAATTCTTGGAGCATTGAAACATGCATATATTTAAAGTTTTCAAAATATTTATTTATTCCAATATGTATCACTAAGCTTAATTATGAAGTTCAAATATTAGCGTAACTAGAAACCATTACATTATGTTGTTAAGTTTAACGTTTAATGTCTTTTTATGTTTCAAACCATCTACTAGTAGGAATCTGACTTTTAAGTTAAAAATTCCTACTCGTTCCTTCACATGATGCTCACGATGCATTTAAACTAAATAGTTCGCATATTGATAATACTTTCAACAACTCTTGTGAATCTTTATTGTTACCGACGGCTTTAGTTAAATATTGTGCTAAATTTGGTTATATATTGTACTACATCTCAATATACACAGTATGCCCATTTAGTTATATATCAGCGTAAATGTAGATGTGCATAAGTAAAATTTTAGATATCTTTCATTGATAAAGATGTGATATACCACGCCATTGCGAATCGAAACAAAACCAACATAAAATTAGTTCATCCCTTTGTATTCTTGCTGACTCGAAATCAAATAAACAACCGGACATACCCTCTCGGTTGTCTTGACGAATCCAAAACCACAACAACCACAAAATTTAAATAAGCAAATTCAATTGTCAAACCTGAGACCAAATCATGTTTAACCCGAAACCTAATCGGATTTAACGACCAGACCCGAGAACAAAACCAACAATCAATTTTCCTTTTTGACTTTTCACCACACGAAAGATACACTTTTAATCTAAAACAGGTTGTTAATGTATTTAATCCACGGAAACTAAAAGAATTATACTAATTGGATTTCGCATAAAGAAAGGATGAAGACGATTAGAGGTGTTCGACATACCAAGAGGAAGACGTGGAGGCAGCGGTGGTGATGTGGTTGGCGGTTGCGATAGTGACCGAAGGTGGGAAAGGTGGAGAAGGGAGACCAAAAATATTGAATACCAATCGATCAAGTCCGAGCAAAACCCAAAACAAATTAAAGCTTCAAATCAAACCCTTAAGAAAACTTGATTTTGTGATAAGATTAAATTTTTGTGTGTATGTGACCTCCTGTGGAGTCGACAGAAATAAAAAGAAGAAAAGAAAGAAAATCTTGACCATGGCTTTCCATGGTGGGAGTCTTGTGAAGACATATATTAAGCAAAGGTCCATATCATCCTCGGGGATTGGAGGTCTCGTGATTTTATTTTGGGGAGGAGAGACGAAACAGAAACCTATTGATGGAGAACCATCAATCTTTGACCTTGGGAATCAGAGCTGGAGCAGAGAAACCAGGAAGGGAAAAAAAGAAAACTGCTTTTGATTGTGGATGGTTGGGAACAGGCGAAGAAAGAAGAAAGGGGGAAAGGAATGGGGCGGTGGGTGAGTGTTTATAGGGTAGGTTAGATATATTTATTATTAGTAATATTGTATTAATTGTGCCTCGTGTTTTGTCGAGTCATCGCAGAACGTACCCTCCCGGTACCCGATAAATATAAAAATTATATTTTTAGAAGTGTTTTCAAAAGCGTAAAATTATAGAATCGTTATTATGTAGGATTTAAATTATAACTGTTTTGTCATTACTAAATTGGTGTCGGTGTGTGTGTCAAGTGTCGGTTTTCATGTTTTATGAGAAAAGTTATCGTTTTTGATTCAAATAAACTCGGAAAAATCCAGGTGTGGATTTTAGTAATATAATTACTATAGGTTATTGTTAAAATTTGTCTAAAATTTTTACGGGTTGTTATAGTAACATTGTAGATGGGCTACATATATATATATTTGCACACCGTTTAGTACCGTTTATGTGCTTGATCTTGATCACAAGTTTTGGCTCTTAAAAGATTGTATCTTGATCGAGCGTTTTTGCTCGACAAACAAGATACATTCTTTAAAGAGCCAAAGCATGTGGTCAAGATCAAGAGCACAAATGGTACTAGACGGTGTTCAAAAAACAAAGCAATGGAGCCCATGTACGATGGTACATAGTTGTGCCCCAATAATTGTGACGTGTTGATTGCGATAATCATATAGCGTGTATTGTTCATGATATGCCACGCTATATTATCTCAGTCAAGACGAGTCATGTTACTTACACTCTATTCTCGACTGAACATTTGTATTATATTGATCTTTAACCAGTTTTAACAGCTAAAGTATGTTTAAAGTCTTTTTGGTATTTGCAGTCAATGTAAGTACTTATTATTTACGCCTTTTTTGTTTGTACTTGTCCTAAGATACTTATTATTTATTTTTAATTTTTTTTCTTCTAAGGAATACGAAGCCAAAGTCATCGTTAGGGGCAAATTGTAATACTTTTTATTAATTAAGAAAAGCTGAATGTTAATGGAAGGAAGTTGTTTAAGACTACCTGTTTTTGGAGGATGGTTGGATATTTTTTTTTGACCATGAATCACATATGTTAGATTATGTACTACAAAAACAGGGTTTTGTAGATAATGATAACTATGACATGCCCCTTATATATAATCTCGATGGTCATAGTCTACATTTTGGTCGACCCCAATTTTCTCTAATCAAAGGGTTTCGTTTTGGGACTGTGATGAGTGCTTATTCACTCATCGTTTTTACCCACCTAAGACCTCAAAAATGACCAAAAACACCCAAATATGATCAAAATATGTAACAAATGTCCTCGGAGTGTGTTTTATGTCTTGCAGGTACAAAAGGATTGAAAACAGAGTGAAAACGAGCAAAATCAAGCCAAAATCAGAAAAGTGCTGGGAAGCCGGTGCCGGGATGTGATTTTCTACGATCATTGATCAATTGAAGACCCGGACACGTTTTTAGAGTGGGTTTGGGAAAACCGTCTTAAAACCGAACCAAGAACCCAAAATTACCAAATTACCCTTCACAAAAACCAAAATGACCATTTTGCCCTTCAAAACCAAAAATCCAAAAAATCCCATTTCATCCTTAATAACCATTTTTGTTAAAACTCATTTTTATTTCAAAACAATTTTTAGTTTTCAAAAAAAAAAAAAAAAAACTTTTAAAATCAAAAAGTACAAATAAAACATTTTACAAATAAACCTTAACCCTTTTGACCCTCCACCACAAACCAGATATAACGACCCATTTTTCCCTCCTCTTTTCCTCTTTCTCTGAAACCCAGACACTCAACTTCCCATCCTTTACCCTGTCATCACCAAACCCACTCACCCACTCTTTCCCTCTTTCCCAAGGCTGCCAAGTTGACAATCCAAGCATAAATCACCCTTTGGATGGCTCAAATTAAATCCAAAATTGCACCTAACTGATCAATGGTGAAGATTTATGGAAAGAAGCACAACTTTGGTTTTTGGCTGATTTGCCTCACACAATAAGCACAACAAAGAATGGATGAAGACCCATAGTCTTAGTATAAATAGACCATGTATGCCAATTGTATAAGGCAGTCTTAGCTTTTTAAAAGTTAGTTTTAACCAAGCTTTTAGTTTTAAAATTCATTTTGTTTCAATCAAGTTGTAATGTTTTCAGTGAATGAATGAAAAGTTCTTTTTTTTCTTCTTAACTGTCTAGCTTATAAATAAGCATCCCGAGTCTTTAGTTTTTGTGTTTGAACCTATTCTAATCAGTCACTTAAGCTTCATTATAGTTTCAATTCAGTTTCTAACTCAAGAAAATCCTAGTTCATGTTTTGAAGATCAATTTTTAAGAAAATCTCCCATTAAGGGAGTGTTTGGAAAAAGCTTGAAAATATTGGTCAAACTGGTTTTTACCCACTTTGACCCAGAAAGTCAAGCTGCAATTGATGTTATGAACTTAGTTTCAATCATTGGAAAGGTAATTTACAAGAGTTAACAGGTTAGAGAGTTGTTTGGTTTCAAAAGAGAACAAAAAAAATTGAATTTGTCTGTCTTTTTTTACAAGCATTTTAATTAAAAATTAGTTGAGCTAAAAAATTTTAAAAAATAAAAATATAAAGTTAACTAGGTGGTTTAATTACTGTTAGGAGGAAAAAATTCAAAAAAATGGTTTACTAGGTCTGCTTATGGGTTAAAGTGGGTCATTTGGCCAAATCATTGTCCTGTGCACAGTTAACTCTACTTTTATGCAGCTTATTTATAAGCTGCAAACAGCTTATTAAGGGTGTCCATTGGGGGCAAAATTTAGATGGGTTGGTGGACTCAAAGTGGCCAGAAGCTCAGGACCTGCTTCTCTTTCTAGCTTATCTCAAATAAGCTCAAAAGGTACCCCATTGGCCTGTTCTGCTGCAACCCACACCAGCAGCTAAGTGTTTTTTTTTCTAAGTGCTTATTAGTATTGTTAGTTAGCTTATTCTAGGATTATTATTAGTATCATTAGTTTAGGATTAGTTTAGTTTCAGCTTATTAGGTGCTTACTTGAGCTTATCTATTGCTTATATCCCTATTTTTAGAAGCTTAGGATTTCCTTAGAACTTGAGCCAACTGTTTATCCCATTATTGATTTAACTTAATCCTTTTCCTTTTGCCTAGTTTTGTAGCTTATTGTTTCATGTGCTAGTAGTTATAATTTAATTTTGCTTATAAGTGTTTGTCATAGCTTAAAGTAATGTTTGGTTGTTTCTGTCCCAACAGTGGACAAATAAGCTGTGAAAACAGCTTATTCAAGGTTTACAAAAGCAAAGCCTTTTACAAAAAAGCTTCATCTTGATTACCTCTTTAAGCTGCAAAAGAGGAAAAAAAAATAAATAAGTGAAAAAAGGACTGAAATGGGATTCGAACACTAGGCATGCTGGGTCTGCACAAGACCCCCAAATTACCTGTTTTGCAGCGGAATGGAATTCCTGGGGGTTGACTGTCATAGCATCACGATTCTGATTATATCGAACGACCTAAAGTGTCGTTTGGAAAACACATCGTTTGATTTAATAAAACATTCAGAGTTTACAAAATATAGGTCCCAAATGAAAATCATCATGTGCGGAAATAAGTTTGATACAAGCCAAACGATGTTTTTAAAGTGCATAAATTCCCATGTGAGACGCGTCGTCACCACGACTCTATGATAAGTCCACATGCATGCCATGAAGTGTATGCCTTAGATACCTGAGATAAAACATGCTAAAAGTGTCAACACAAAGGTTGAGTGAGTTCATAGAGTTTGTGTGGTCATGAAGAAAACCTTTAAAGAATGTTCATGCAGCAAAGGCATCGCAAATCCACTCAGTTCCAAGTTTCGCCCATACAAAACTTGCAACTTGTGTGTTTAGAACCCACTGCCAAAATGTGTATAGTTTATGTTTAAGCACATAATGTCAAATGAATTCACAATAGTACCTAACTCGACGTAGAACCATAGCACATAATCAATAGTACATGACTCAATGTATCAGTAGTCAACTGATATAGCACATTATTCAACTTAGAACTATAGCACGCAAACAAGAACAATTGATATAGTACAACATTCGGTTTTGAAACGATGGTGATCATGATAGAAGTTATCCTTAAAAATCTAAAGTACTTGTGAAAAATAGTTAAGCATGTACCTCCCCCAAAATAGTTCAAAACATACAAAAGTAGGGGCTACGAAACTCACGGTAATCCGTAAAAGTTGTACTTGTGTAAATAAAAGCAAGTAGTTGAGCATGTATCTCCCCCAAAAATAGTACAAAACAATTGAAAGTGGGGCTATGAAAACTCACCTGATGCAATGATTATGATGACAAAAGTGGATACACTGAAATGAGGTGCAATCTCTAACTGCAACCTAGTATGAATGATATGTTCTAATGTAAGTCATGAAACAATGACGTACATGCAAATTCACATGTAATCTATACCACTTGTACATTTTTGAAAATTAAATTTATCGTCGAAATATTCGTTTTTGACATCTCGTCATGTTATAAAATACTTTATAAGTACTTACGCTGAAATGATATCCTACGATAGTCTTTTAGTGATTTATCAAGAAATTATAGCTTTTCGTCGTAAAACAATACACTTTGACAAATCATGAAAGTGACTAAATGGCCTCGAAAAGCTAGTCGTAAAATAGTGAATATCGAGTGTTAGAAAACAAACTCAACGGTTTTGGAAAGCTTGTAGCATTATCTCAATGTCTTAGCTTTTAAATTTTCATCATAGAGGTCTCGATCATGGAGAAAAACATAGGTGAAGTAGGGTATTTGTACCAAAAATATTGTTTAAGGGTAGTTTTCGGCAAAGTTTGAGTGACCGTATTTTATTCGTTACAAGTCCGTTTGATGAACGGTTGAATATTTTGGAAAATATGCTAGGTGAACTTACTTTTACTATAAGACATCGTTTTCTAAAAAGTATTCTATCGATGTTAAAAACGACTCTCAACATAGTCACTAGCGACAACTAGTTTGGCTATTAGAAAATATATAAGTGTTTATTCTTATATAAAATAGTTATGTCAACCTTATTTAAACGCGTGTAATTTAGTCGTTATAAGTCCGTTTTGTATGTCCTTAGCTTCGTGTTAAAGTATACTAATATATTTTTGATAAATCGACTCATTTAGATAACCCTTAAGACTCATTTTTTACCCTTTAAAAATCTGGATAGCATGCTGATTTTCCGGAAAATATAGTTTTCGTCGTTAAACTTGAAAATAGCATAACTTCTTCGTTTTAACCCGTTCAAGCGACCACGTTTTTGTTTTAAAGTATATTTTCTGAATATTTAGCCCAAAATATTTTATCTCCTGTCGAAATTTCCAGACTTAGCAAAAATGATCAGACCCTTATTTATAGTTGTCGAAAGTGATTTTTCTCGCGTAATACTTATTCTAACCTCTTCAAATCAACGCCAACGCTATTATAAACCTACCATACACCTTATCAGGGTGTCATGGGTTTCTAAACATCATCAACTATGATATGTTTCAAGGGATTAATTATAGGATGATTATAATTCATAATACGTAATAAAAACACTCAAAAGTGGTATAGACACACATATAACTTGCATGTTTTCTTGCAAAAATGATGAAATAACATAAATATGAATATGAAAGAGTTATGAAGATCATTAAATGCTTACTTGAATGATTTAAGAGTTTTTGAGCTAGAAACTTAATTAATCTATAGGTTTTTATTTCAAAACCTTAACATAGATCACTAATAGAACTTGATAAACACTAGATCTTGAAAAATTTATGGTTTCCTCTTGGTGTTCTTGAGTTGGCTGAATTTTTGGAGAGGAAAAGAGAGGATTTCTTTTACTTCACCTTCAATGTGTGTAGTGTATGTGTATAAGTTTGTATATAATTAAAACAATTACAAGTGTTAGTCTAGGAAGTGAATAGGTGTAAGAGCTAATAAAGATTTTTGTGTGAACTTGTTGTGTCATTGATTCTTGGTCGACACACATGAAAAAAATATAAGGGTGATGTATTTAAAATGAGTAAATGCATTTTAATGTTAACTTTATTGTGTATTAAGTAAATATAATTAGGTATTTAATGTAGCATTAGCTAGAAATAAATTTTAACGGAACAAAATAAAATATATCGATGTCATAAAAATTATAAAAATACATTTCTTACAAAAATTTAGTGAAATAATAATTATCGAGTAGTATTTACGAAAACCGTCGTAAATATATATATATATAACAATTTATATACAAAATAAATTTAAAACACCGGGTAAACTAATATTATAATTTTTATAATCTTAAAATGAGTATAAAAATATATTAGGATAATTTTTGGAAGTGTCGGATCAAATGTTCAAAATAAATGATTACGCGATAGCGTTTATTTAATAGGAAATTATACGTTTAATGAAAAATGCAAATCCATGCATGAACTAATATGATGATGACGTTACTAATGATATGTAGACTAAATCTAGTCTATATGAAATGTCCTCAATGATTTTTCATGAATTCGCAGCTAAACCCCTACGGTTACGCGAATTTGACACTCGTAAACCTAGTTTACGAAAAATGATGAATAGTGAATTATGAATAGTGATTTTTCTCCGGGAATGAATAGTGTTTCGTGAATAGTAAAATTTTGAAATACGTTCTCAGAATATCAAATCGACTTCAAAAACGATGAATAGTAACCGATGAATAGTAAATTCCTGAGATGAATAGTAAAATTTTTAAAGTTTGTTAAATGACATGAAATTACGATTTGTCACACGATCTCCGAACGATGGAGGAGCTTTGCCAACCCACGATGGATGGACGGGGCGGTCCAATTGCCCCGGTTAACATCGAATCCACGGATTTTGGACTTAAGCATCACATGATTCAACAAGTCCAAAGTTTTTGCCAATTTCACATATTACCGGGTGACGATGCCAACAAGCATCTTGACAAATTTCTCACCGTCACCCAAAGTATGAAGCAAAATGGGGTCACCGATGACGCCCTTCGCTTATACCTCTTTCCATATACCTTGACGCTTCATGCCACCGCTTGGTTTGATCGTCTTCCTGAGAATTCAATCCATAGTTTCGATGAAATGATCTCCAAATTCTTGGCGAAATACTTTCCACCGTCGATGGTGACGAAACTGAGGAATGAAATCAGCAACTTTAGGCAGCAACCCGATGAGTCCTTGTTTGAGGCATGGGAACGCTATAAGCTTTCGATTGATCGATGTCCGAACCACAACATGTTGCTTGTCACCCAAATAGATACATTCTATAACGGGTTAACATTGAGACATCGTGACACGATCAATGCTGCTGCCGGTGGTACCTTTATGAAAAGGCGACCCGAAGAGTGCTATGATCTCATTGAAAACATGACTGCCCACCATAATTATTGGGATTCCTCAGCCGAGAGGAGCGAGTCAATGAGATCTACCACTTCTTCATCTTCAGAAATAACGACTCTCACCAAAAAGATTGAAGAAATTTCTACTACTGTGCTTAAAATGAGTCAAATGAATAATAATCAACAAGTGAATGTCGTGAACAAGAGTTGTGAAACTTGTGGTGGTCCACACCCTTATTTTGAGTGCCCAGCCTCCGATGGCTTCACTCAAGAGATCGTATATGCTGCTACGGGTTCCTACAATTCAGGGGGTAATTCCTACCAATCGCAAGGAGACCGTAACCTTCTTAGCTATCGTTCTAACAATTACCTTGGACCACCCGTGTTCAATCAAAATTAGAACAATCAAAATGTGCAAAATAGAAATAACCAGTTTAATCAGAATCATAATCAGAATCAGAATCGGAATTTTCAAAATCAAGGTTTTCAAAATCATGGAAATTACAATCAAAACCGATTCCAAGCTCCGCAACAAAATGTGCAAGCCCCACCTCCTCAAGCTTCCATTGAAATTACTAATTACATCAAGAACAATGAGGCTAAGATGGTGGCCATGCAAAATCAGATTACCACTTTGAAAAATGATTTTACTTCTGAGCTTAGAGCTACTAGTAACAAGATTGATCAATCTCAAAGCAAGATTGAGAGCATGTTTGCTAGTCTCATGAGTCAAAAGAATCAAGCTTCAACTCCGGGAGCTCTTCCGAGCAATACCATTCCCAACCCAAAGGGAGAGTTGAATGCTATTGCTACTCGTAGTAGTAAATCATATGATGGACCCTCGATGCCTACTCCTTCTCTGGTGAAGGATGTAGAACGAGAAGCCGAGGTGTCAAAGGACAAGGTGCATATCTCAAGCCCACGAAGTACCACACAAGTCCAACCTCCGGTTGTCCTACCTCCAATTCCGGAACCCGTTGTTCCAATGACCATTCCTAAGCCTTCCCTTCCTTATCCTTCGAGGCTTAATGACCAAAGGCTCCGTGATAAGACTAGTCAACAAATGGAGAAGCTTATCCAAATCTTTCAAGATTTGCACTTCGAGATTAGTTTCACGGATGCTCTTCTTCTAATGCCCAAGTTCGGTCCAACAATCAAAAATTTGTTGAATAAAAAAGAAAAGATTTCCGAATTGGCGAAAACTTCCTTGAACGAGAATTGTTCGGTGGTTATCCTTAAAAAACTTCCCGAAAAGTTAGGAGACCCCGGCAAATTCCTCATCCCGTGTGATTTTCAAGGCATAGTTCAATGCTCCGCTTTGGCCGATCTTGGCGCGAGCATTAACTTGATGCCACACTCCATGTGGAAGAAGCTTTCGTTACCCCCGCTTACACCTACATGTATGATCCTTGAGCTTGCGGACCGCACAAGTTCTCGTCCGTTGGGTATAGCCGAGGAAGTATTTGTGAAAGTAGGAAAGTTTCATTTCCCCGCCGACTTTGTTGTCGTCGACTTCGATGCCGATCCTCGAGTACCCCTCATCTTTGGGAGGTTCTTCTTAAAAATGGGTCGTGCATTGATCGATGTTGATGAAGGGGAAATAACTTTGAGGGTAAACAAGGAAGACGTTACTTTCAATCTCGATCAAGTTACGAGATACTCCCCCAATTATGAAGACACTTCCGTCAACAAAATTGATGTCATTGACATTTTGTCGGAGGAGTATTCTCAAGAAATTCTTGGATTATCGAGTGGCAATCCCACTTCGGTTGATCCCATCGTTGCTCTATCTTCCCCTCCCCTCACTCCGTTTGAGGGAAATGACTTTATTTTGGAAGAGATTGAAGCATACTTGTCTAGTGATTCTGTTTCACTGGAAATTGATTACGCTCCCATCGACATCGAGGGAGATATTCTTCTCATCGAGAAGATTCTCAATGATGATCCTTCATCACTCCCCCCTCAAGAACTTCATAAAGAGGAAATTAAAACTATTGAAAAATCTAATGATCCTCCAGAGGTCGAACTTAAGGACTTACCACCTCATCTCGAGTATGCATTTTTGGAGGGTGACGATAAGTTCCCGTTATAATTGCTAAAGACTTGAGTGAGGATGAAAAAGCCGCTCTCATAAAAGTTTTGAAGTCACACAACCGAGACATCGCTTGGAAACTTTCCGACATCAAGGGTATTAACCCGGAATTTTGTACACACAAGATTCTAATGGAAGATGACTTCAAGCCGGCGGTTCAACAACAAAGGAGGGTGAATCCTAAAATTCATGAGGTTATCAAGCAAGAAGTCATAAAACTTCTCGATGCCGGATTGATTTACCGTATCTCGGATAGTCCTTGGGTGAGCCCCGTTCATTGTGTGCCCAAAAAAGGTGGCTTTACCGTTGTTGAAAATGATGAAAACGAGTTGATTCCTACTCGATTGGTTACGAGATGGCGTGTGTGCATTGACTATCGCAAGTTAAATGAAGCCACCCGTAAAGACCACTTTCCTTTACCCTTCATGGACCAAATGCTTGAGAGGTTAGCGGGAAACGAATACTATTGTTTTCTCGATGGTTTCTCGGGTTACTTCCAAATACCCATTGACCCACAAGATCAAGAAAAGACCACATTCACGTGTCCTTATGGAACATTTGCTTACCGGCGCATGCCTTTCGGCTTGTGTAATGCTCCCGGTACATTCCAAAGGTGCATGATGGCCATTTTCCATGATATGATCGAAAAGACTATGGAAGTCTTTATGGATGATTTTTCGGTATTTGGGGATTATTTCCAAACATGTCTCTCCCATTTGGACAAAATGCTTGAACGTTGTGAAAACACGAATCTCTATCTAAATTGGGAGAAATGTCACTTCATGGTCAAAGAGGGCATTGTCCTCGGCCATAAGATTTCTAAGAACGGGATTGAGGTGGACAAAGCTAAAGTTGATGTTATTGCAAAGCTACCTGCTCCCACAACTGTCAAAGGAGTTAGAAGTTTCCTTGGTCATGCTGGTTTCTATCGACGTTTCATTCAAGATTTCTCAAAAATATCTCGGCCTATGACCCGACTTCTTGAAAAGGATACTCCTTTCATCTTCTCTAGTGAGTGCATTGAAGCTTTTCAAACTCTTAAGAAGAAGCTCACTGAAGCACCAATTATAGTTGCCCCCGATTGGGAATTACCATTTGAGCTTATGTGCGACGCAAGCGATTTCGCCATAGGTGCAGTATTGGGGCAACGAAAATCAAAAAATTTCCAGCCTATACATTATGCTAGCAAAACTTTGACCGAAGCTCAAGCACATTACACCACGACGGAGAAAGAATTACTAGCCGTGGTGTATGCTTTCGAGAAGTTTCGGCCATACTTGATCTTGTCCAAAAGCATAGTGTATACGGATCACTTTCGACCCTCAAATATCTCTTAGCTAAGCAAGATGCAAAGCCGAGATTGCTCCGATGGGTTCTCCTCCTACAAGAATTTGATATCATTATTCGTGATAAAAAAGGAGCCGAGAACCTAGCGGCTGACCACTTGTCCCGTCTTGAAAATCCTCATCAAGGTGTGCTCGAGAAAAAGGAGATAAATGAAACGTTTCCTCTCGAGACACTTAATGTGGTATCTCAACTTGGAGATTCTAGTACCCCATGGTTTGCCGACTTTGCAAACTACCATGCGGGGAACTTTGTTGTGAAAGGGATGTCGTCCCAACAAAAGAACAAATTTTTCAAAGATGTTAAGCATTATTTCTGGGACGACCCCTACTTGTTTAAGGTTTGTGCGGATCAAGTCGTCCGACGGTGTGTTCACAGCCAAGAAGCCGATGAAATTCTCAAGGCCTGTCATCATGGACCCACGGGGGGACATCATGGCCCGAACTACACCGCTAAAAAGGTGTTTGACTCCGGTTTCTATTGGCCTACGATTTACAAAGATGCCCATGACCTCGTCAAATCTTGCGACTCTTGCCAACGTCATAGCAACATCTCTAAAAGAGATGAAATGCCTCAAAATTCCATTCAAGTGTGCGAGATCTTTGACGTATGGGGCATCGAATTTATGGGGTCGTTCCCGTCTTCTCGAGGGAACAAGTATATACTCGTGGCGGTCGATTACTTGTCTAAATGGGTAGAAGCGAAAGAGCTCCCTACCAACGACGCCCGAGTTGTTGTGAAATTCTTAAAGTCTCTCTTTGCCCGTTTCGGAACTCCCTGTGCCATCATTAGTGATCGCGGTACACACTTTTGCAATGACCAATTCGCAAAAGTGAAGTACGGTGTCACTCATCGTCTTTCTACCGCGTATCACCCACAAACTAGTGGGCAAGTGGAAGTTTCGAATCGAGGTTTGAAAAGAATCTTGGAAAGGACCGTAGGTGAAAACCGTGCCTCTTGGTCGGACAAGCTAGAAGATGCACTTTGGTCCTTCCGTACCGCTTACAAAACACCCATCGGGTGTACTCCTTACAAGCTTGTGTATGGAAAGGCGTGTCATTTACCGATCGAGCTCGAGCACAAAGCCTATTGGGCTTTAAAGTATGCCAATTTTGATCTCAAGTCCGCGGGTGATCACCGGAAAGTTCAACTCAATGAATTAAATGAACTTCGTGATCAAGCCTACGAGAACTCATTGATTTAAAAGGAAAAGACAAAGAAGATCCATGACTCAAAGATCAAGAACCGCGTTTTCAACGTCGGTGACCGAGTCCTTCTTTTCAATTATAGATTGAAAATCTTCTCGAGAAAGCTTAAGACCCGATGGACTGGTCCATTCACCGTTGCCAAAGTTTTTCCATATGGCACCGTCGAGTTATCTCAAACCGACGGGCCAAACTTCAAGGTGAATGGACATCGATTGAAACATTATTTTGGAGGGGACATACCATCCATGGTTGTCCCGGATCTCCAAACCTTTCCCATGAACCAATGAATTCGGGGTCAAGCTAGCGACTCGGTTAACAAAAACAGTAGCATTTCATGGGTGCCCACCCATGTTTCTGACTTCTTTCTATTTTCTAACAACTAAGTGTGGGGGGAAACCTCCACGGTGTTTGCTTCTTGTGTGTTTGCTCATGTTTTCAGGAATCCCTTTGATCGTGATGATTGATGCGCCTGTTTTCATTCTAGCCGCCCAATATCCGATCACTTTGCTAACATTTATCTGGGGATATGTTTTCATAATCCTTTTTGTGTAAAATGATAGATTTCGTCCACACACTTGGTTAAGTGGTATTACCTTTTTCCGTTCGATAGTATCGGCTTCGACCGGGACTTTGAATATTGAGGGAATTATTCAGTTCTAAGTGTGGGGGGAATTCTGTCAAATTTTGTCACATTTGTACCCTTTAGTCCCTAGTACCCCCGTTTTGACCAAAATTTAAAAAATTTTGCATAAAAAAGAAGTGCTTTGCACGAAAATAAAAATGTTAATGCTTCGGTGTTAATGGTAGTTTAGTCTTGATTAGGTTAGAACAAAGGGAATCCCGACTCTGCTAGAGTGTTGATCTAGCTGCTCTCTTAACAATTAGGCTAAGTTTTTACGAGTTGTGCAAATGAAAATGCTAAGCGTGGAGTAGTTGGTTATCTTTAGAGCCTATATAAGTAATCTATGGCTTTTTCTCCCAGAAGATCTCTAATTGAACCTAAATACGTGCTCGTTGTCAAACTTTCAAAAATTCAAATCGTCTTGTTACAACAAAAAGTTTTTAAGCAAAATTGATTTAGAGCTCAAGTTCAACTTTTTATTTAAATTTTTGGAAAAGCATACTTTCTTAAAATCAGAATAATATTGCAAAATGAAAGTATCGTAAAAGTGCTTGAATGATGCAAAAGTAAAATTGCAAGTCAAAAAGTCAAAAAAAAGTGAAAAAAAAATGAAAAAAGTTGAAAAATTAAAAGTGAAAAATATGAGTCCTCAAATAAAAGTACCATGTTACTTAGGAATAAATGTGCGTTGCTTTTTCTTAAATTTAAATCGGAAGTTGAACTAGGATTCGTCAAAGTCGTTTAAAAATTTGACGGTGATTTAGAAATTCTTGAAGTCAAAGACCCCGAAAGCTCCGATACTATTCTCGAAGGTGAAAACCTAGCCTCCTTAAGTGGACAAGCTGAGAAGAAAGTCGCTACATGGAGTGATCTCACCTTTGAATCTCGAACTTTTAAATTATCGTCGGTTGTTGTCCATTTAGGTTTAGTTTTAACTTAACGGTAGCCTCGTAAATCTTTGGAATCGAATTCTCGCTAATTCTGGTACTATTCTCCGTGAGGTGTCAAAAGCCCGGTCACTTAAAGCCAACTAGTTTGGGATGTGCCGAGAAGAAAGCCGCTTCATGGAAGAGGCCCTTTCGATCCTTAGACTTTCGTAGTTTCCGGTGATTTAATATTTTAGTTAAGTGGATAACAACCATAACAAGGTCGGTTTCAATGGTCAAACTTTTGAAAATGAGCACACGAACTTAAATTGTATAAACTGTGTGAGTAAAAAGTTAAGTCTCGGCTTACATAGATTATTGGTATAAGTAGTGTTAGCATTTTGCCAAAACGTTTGCACAATAAGTTTGAACTTAGTTTGAGAGTATAAAAAAGAGGATGACGATTACAATTCCCTGGAGACACCCATTTTGTGTGAATCCCGTTCCATGATACCACTTTTTGTTAATCAAGCATGTTGTATACTTTCAGTCTAGTTTAAATTTCTCGCATCGAATAAAAAAACAAAGTCAAAACGGGATCTTAATTCTTTCATTAATTCATATGATTGATTTCTAGGGACTAGCAATTGCCTAGTTTGGGGGAATTTGATGAGTGCTTATTCACTCATCGTTTTTACCCACCTAAGACCTCAAAAATGACCGAAAACACCCAAATATGATCAAAATATGTAACAAATGTCCTCGGAGTGTGCTTTATGTCTTGCAGGTGCAAAAGGATTGAAAACAGAGCGAAAACGGGCAAAATCAAGCCAAAATCATAAAAGTGCTGAGAAGCCGGTGCCGGGATGTGATTTTCTACGATCATTGATCAATTGAAGACCCGGACACGTTTTTAGAGTGGGTTTGGGAAAACCGTCTTAAAACCTAACCAACAACCCAAAATTACCAAATTACCCTTCACCAAAACCAAAATGACCATTTTGCCCTTCAAAACCAAAAATCCAAAAAATCCCATTTCATCCTTAATAACCATTTTTGTTAAAACTCATTTTTATTTAAAAACAATTTTTAGTTTTCAAAAAAAAAAACTTTTAAAAATCAAAAAGTACAAATAAAACATTTTACAAATAAACCTTAACCCTTTTGACCCTCCACCACAAACCAGATATAACGACCCATTTTTCCCTCCTCTTTTCCCCTTTCTCTGAAACCCAGACACTCAACCTCCCATCCTTTACCCTGTCATCACCAAACCCACTCACCCACTCTTTCCCTCTTTCCCAAGGCTGCCAAGTTGACAATCCAAGCATAAATCACCATTTGGATGGCTCAGATTAAATCCAAAATTGCACCTAACTGATCAATGGTGAAGATTGATGGAAAGAAGCACAGCTTTGGTTTTTGGCTGATTTGCCTCACACAAGAAGCACAACAAAGAATGGATGAAGACCCATAGTCTTAGTATAAATAGACCATGTATGCCAATTGTATAAGGCAGTCTTAGTTTTTTAAAAAGTTAGTTTTAACCAAGCTTTTAGTTTTAAAATTCATTTTGTTTCAATCAAGTTGTAATGTTTTCAGTGAATGAATGAAAAGTTCTTTTTTTTCTTCTTAACTGTCTAGCTTATAAATAAGCATCCTGAGTCTTTACTTTTTGTGTTTGAACCTATTCTAATCAGTCACTTAAGCTTCATTATAGTTTCAATTCAGTTTCTAACTCAAGAAAATCCTAGTTCATGTTTTGAAGATCAGTTTTTAAGAAAATCTCCCATTAAGGGAGTGTTTGGAAAAAGCTTGAAAATATTGGTCAAAGTGGTTTTTACCCACTTTGACCCAGAAAGTCAAGATGCAATTGATGTTATGAACTTAGTTTCAATCATTGGAAAGGTAATTTACAAGAGTTAACAGGTTAGAGAGTTGTTTGGTTTCAAAAGAGAACAAAAAAAATTGAATCTGTCTGTCTTTAGTTAAAAATTAGTTGAGCTATAAAATTTTAAAAAAATAAAAATATAAAGTTAACTAGGTGGTTTAATTACTGTTAGGAGGAAAAAATTCAAAAAAATGGTTTACTAGGTCTGCTTATGGGTTAAAGTGGGTCATTTGGCCAAATCATTGTCCTGTGCACAGTTAACTCTACTTTTATGCAGCTTATTTATAAGCTGCAAACAGCTTATTAAGGGTGTCCATTGGGGGCAAAAGTTAGATGGGTTGGTGGACTCAAAGTGGCCAGAAGCTCAGGACCTGCTTCTCTTTCTAGCTTATCTCAAATAAGCTCAAAAGGTACCCCATTGGCCTGTTCTGCTGCAACCCACACCAGCAGCTAAGTGGTTTTTTTTCTAAGTGCTTATTAGTATTGTTAGTTAGCTTATTCTAGGATTCTTATTAGTATCATTAGTTTAGGATTAGTTTAGTTTCAACTTATTAGGTGCTTACTTGAGCTTATCTATTGCTTATATCCCTATTTTTAGAAGCTTAGGATTTCCTTAGTTAGAACTTGAGCCAACTGTTTATCCCATTATTGATTTAGCTTAATCCTTTTCCTTTTGCCTAGTTTTGTAGCTTATTGTTTCATGTGCTAGTAGTTATAATTTAATTTTGCTTATAAGTGTTTGTCATAGCTTAAAGTGGTGTTTGGTTGTTTCTGTCCCAACAGTGGACAAATAAGCTGTGAAAACAGCTTATTCAAGGTTTAAAAAAGCAAAGCCTTTTACAAAAAAGCTTCATCTTGATTACCTCTTTAAGCTGCAAAAGAGAAAATAAATAAATAAATAAATGAAAAAAGGACTGAAATGGGATTCGAACACTAGGCCTGCTGGTCTGCTGCACAAGACCACACACCACACACCTTTGTCCAACTGCCCTTGGGACTTCTTTGGTATTAATGCTACACAATTAAACTTTTAAGGGTACTAAGCAGTTTGCTTTTCAAGATCTTGTTAACTTATTTTGTAGCTTATTTCAAAAACAACCAACTAGTTTCAAATTTTTCTTAGCTTAAGTTTGAGTCAAAGTAGTTTCTGTGATTTTTTCAGATTTTTCAAAAATAGTTTAGTATTTTTTATTATTTAATTAGATTAAATTAGTTATTAATTCATAGAAAATAATTTAAAAGTCAAAAAAATACCCGGTCTTTTTCTAAAATTATTTTTAGTCAATTAAAACGTATGAAAATTAGTTTTACACCCGTAGGCCTTAAATTTCATCTTTTTCACTTTCGAGGCTCGGGATTAGCTCGGGTTTTCGCGTTTTTGTGTTTTAGCACCCTAGACCGTAATTTAGCTTCGTTTTAATGTTTTTTTTATGTTAATTAGTTGTTAAATAAGTGTTTCCCTTGCTTTACGTGCTTAAATTTCAATTTCGTGCTTTAAATTGTAGAAAACGTAATCAAATCCAAAATCATTAAAACCAATTCAAGTTATAAATCACGAAACTCAACGAATCCTTCCATTCACACCTTGTTGGGACACGACCCGGGAAATCACTTTCCCGGTATCACTTTATCACACTCGCAAGATTTGGCACGTTAACCCTTTTCCTAAAAGGCGGATTTGTCGGGTTTTACGGTTAATTTGATATATTGATATTGTGTTTATTTAACTACACTCACAAACAATGAATCAGACTGTTAGGTTTGATTTATATACAGGGGATTTAACATTTAATTCGAGGGTATTTCCAAAAAAAATAGGGGTAAAACTTTCCAACTTAGATCTTGTTGGTGTTATTGAGGATGAAGAGTTGTTCGGTAAATTAACTGATGAAGTCGCAGTCCATGTGTGTCTAGTGTTAGCATTAGAGGTCATGTTTATGGGTCAGTTCTTTGGTTGAAGAAGTGGATGATACACTCATGTGTTTGGTTGAAGACCTTGAGGCATGAAATTCCTTTCCATGGGGGGAGCATATTTGAAGGCAATTGTAAGACCATATATTCAATGTCGTATCAAACCACAAGTGGGAACACTTTAAAGGACTGGAAACAGATCGGAAGTATGTTTCAACATACATACTTTCTGGATTTGTTTGGGCTTTCAAGGTTATTCCTTGTTATATTATATTTTCCTAAGTTATTATTATCGAAGTTTAGGTATGAGATTAATGCATTTTTAATCTTTATAGATATGGATTCTTGAGTCATTTGAAGGAAGCAATCATTGGTGGAATAAAGACCCAGATGTCATATCGAGGGTAGTAGCGTGGTCAAGGAAAGTAATGTTTACAAGATCGTATTATGGATTGCTATTTGGCAAGGTAAAACATATTAAAATATGAGAACGCATGCTTATTAATGATTTCATTTGATATTGTATTAATGTTCTTTTTCATTTCCTTTTTGTTGATGTTTTATTTAGGACTCGAAGATAAATTTTGATTTGAAACCAACATTAGCCGAGCACCAGTAAGATTGGTATATGCAGTTTAGGGATTTTACATGTAGTACATACCAATGACTCTTCCAACAAAAGTACCGCATGCTTACGATAAGTATCTATACAAGTTGGTTGCTTCGCAGAAACGTGATAGGACAGAAAAAAAGATATTTACCTCTTGTGTCTAGGGTTCAGACTAGTAGTCTTCTAACAGAAATCAGCCTCAAGGATTGTGTCATTCAAGAGTTGAATTCTCGGGTTTTCAAACTCGAGGCTATTATTCAGGTGATTTACGAGTCAGAGTAATATAATACTTGTAACTTTATTTATATTAAAATTATTGTTAAGGATTTTATCTTTTATTACTTGGTAGGTTCTTGCATGTGAAAGAACTTGCGGATTTCATTTGATAGACCAACAATTGGTTTTACAATAATTTTTTTTCATTAATAGGAAAAATTGGACTTTACTGCATCATTTTCCCATATGAGCTATGTATTTCGAGAACAACTAAATCTTGAATTCTTTGAATTGGTTGACTCTCTTATTTCTAGCAGTCGTTCAGAGCCAGTAGATGTCGATGATGATGATGATGATGTTGTTCTGGTAATGTGCTTTCCAAACCATACAACAAGCATGATAGTATACAATGTATTTAAAAACATCACATTTTCACAGGAGTATCTTTTGGAAAAGGAATTAAGGTTGAGGAAAGAAGAGGAAGAAAGGTGGAGGATGGAAGAACAAAAGATGATGGAAAAGGAGTTTCTAAATGCGTTGATAGAGGAGAAGAATCGCAGGTTGAAAAAGGCAAAGATGTTGAAGATTGAACAGGAGAAGAAGAAAAGGTTTGTAGCTTTGCATAATTCAGATCATTGGAAAAAGAGCCAAGGCAGACATAACACCTAACAAGAGGAGTAAAAAAGATGGTGCTCAGTCATCATATTACTAGTCAAAAAGATTTGTAGAAGCTCAAAAAAATCGAACACCTCCTTACAGCTGGCAGGATACAGATATGACTAAGGAGTTAAAAGATGGTAAACCTTGGGTTGAGGTATGAAAAACAACTTTTTGATTGGTACTTGTAACAATAATTTTATATTTCTAAGATAGTAACACTCTGTGTGTAGGGTCTTTCTTGATGGAACAGTGCTATCGACACAGTACTTTTTAGTGATGATTACGACAAATTCCTTGGAAAGCAGGGGCCCCTTCTTTGTATGTTTCCTTGGTCCAAAGAAGTTCGTGTTGATCGGAGGTTTTGGGAATCCTTAGTGTGTTTAGACCCTCCTAAAAAAGGTTAGCTTATGAATGAGGTAAGAGTCTGATGCGCGTACGAAGCGCGTTCGGGGTCAAAGGAACTTCCTTTTCGTCTAGCAAGTTTTTCAACACCCAAGGCAGTGAACCTAATCGTTGTAGTGTAGTATTGGGTAAGCCTCGGGTATTGATATCGTTCTCTAGGGGAATAGGAAGCTATCAAGAAGTGTACTACGCTAAGGTTGGGGTTGAGGATGATTATTTTTTATCTTTTATATATTTTTTAGAAAGCTAAGGGTAAAATATCGGGGCAATGGATTTGGGGGTGGTACTTCTACCGATTACTTCTACTATTCTAGTTATCTAATACTACGGGTAGCTATGTCTTTTTGATTGTGTGCTCGTATGATGATTAAAAATGTGTTTACCTAGATATTATTACTCCCTAGTTATCTTTTATTGGTGGTTGAATTGTCACGTCCTTATTCTTAACGCGTTGTTTTTTCTAAGGTCGTAGGGAATGCTTATGCCCTAACTCTTTGAGAATACCTTTAGGTTATTGTCTACGAAGTCCTCTAGATGATTCATAAACTAACTTTAAGGTTATCTTTGGATGTTTAGACTACGAAATCCACTAAATGATTCATAAATTAATGTTCACAAAGATTACTCAAGCATTTAAACACAACGATAACCTAGTGCACTCCTAAGCCATTTACAATTAAGATAAGAGACAACCAATCAATAATTAACAACTAGGTTTCATAGAACTAAGCAAACACACAAGAAATTTAGCCGGACATGTTAAACAAGCAAGCATACACACATTCAATGGAAGACATAATGATACTAATGGAATAAAACACTTATCTTGATGTGTAAAATAGGGTTTGGGACCCTAAGATACTGCCCAAGTCGGACTACAAACGTATAGGGTTTTTACTCCACAAGTCTACCTCTAAAATACTGAAAAATCGAATTCTATATATAAATTTACACTTGCGACAGTGTCGCCTTATAGGTTGGACGCCGTCAGATCGCCGTCATTAGGGTTTTCGTCTTAGCCAAGTTATCGATGGGACGGCGTCACGTTGTAGTTGTGACGTCGTCGGGCTTCAGCAGGGACGTCGTCTGATTATGGATCTGGGCCGTCTGAGATGAAAAGTCTTAGTGACGCCCTTCCTCTTCAAAGCCTGACGCCGTCAGGTGTATTTGAGCAAAAAGTCTACTGAGCCGTTAGGTGCATCTATTATCAAATCTGTAGAGGGGGACGGCGTCGCCCTTTAGTTGGGACGCCGTCAGCTTCAGTTTTAGCAGCTTGAGTGTCTTAGATCTTGACTTAGCCATTTTATTCATATATTCACTCATTTTCGTCCAAATATGTATCATTCCAGCATTTTGCTTCCAAGAGACCTAAAAAGTGAAAATGAACGAAATTAAGCAGTAACGGATATAAAAGTGGGCGATTAAGGGCTTAAATGACCCCTTAAAAGTGTACATTTTAAATCCTTATCAAATATCCCTATACTTGGTATTTGTTTCTCCTCAAGCAAATGTGCTTTTGGCCAATCAATTTATAAGTTAGGGGGCATGAAACATAAGTTTAACATAATTCATAACAAGTAAAAGCACCGCAATAGTCATAACAAGCATGGAAATTATATACTAGCACCTCACAAGGGGTATTTGGATTCTCTCATCTCTCGGGTGTATATGAAATATAGTAAATGGAAATGGAAGATAAACACTCATTAGCTGGCATAGTACATAGATTACCATAGGCTAGAGACTAGATTAAACCTCCACAGCTTTGGCGTAAGCACCTAGGAACAACTATCTAAGAGGTCTTTAAAAAGGGTTGTAACGTTAGGCTTACGGTAGGGAAACAAAGGGTTCGGTTGGATAGGCGATTTAGTGATGGCAAGTCAAAAATTTTATGTTACAAGCATGAAAAGAATGGCGTTGCTAAGCCAAGACTCGACTCACTAAACTCTAGATAACTTGAAACAAACATACATAAATTGAAAAACATAAACATAAAGATAGATGTAGGATGCTAGCTCATTTTTTATTTTTTATTTTTTATTTTTTTTTTGCATACACTTTTTTTTTGCATACACTTTTATTACTCTAACATTAATTGACCCGATTTGAAAAGATCAAAACACTTGGAGTATTTAATTACGTAAATAAAGGGAATTTGAATTTAACGTTCCTTCCCGTCACTCCATAAAATATTACTTTTACCCATGAGTCCCAATCATCCCAAAACTGTGTACAAAAGATATGACTCGACTTAGCAACCATGCAAGTAAATAAATAACTGAATTAAGGGTTTAGTAATGATAACAATAATGCACTAAAGGTGAGTGCATACAAGGTAGGCTAAGGCGATTTGGGTGTACATTTGGAGGTGGACTGTAAACAATGCTCTTCATTGATATTCCGAAAAACCGAAACATCACGAGAACCGCGAAAAGGATAGGCTTTGAGGGGTTAACTAGGGGTATCGTGTACTAAAGATAAGTACATCGCAAGGGTGCGGGGTAATTACTCGACCGATGTGGAAGAAGTAATTATAATACGGGTTTCAAACAAGGGTTATCCTAATGCCTCTTATCATTTAGTTATTTCTAACTACACAAGTGTAGTGATGCAGGTTTTACTGACCAGGTCTTAATATTTATAGTGTCTCGCTATACCTATGGTCTACCCTAGTACACTAACGGGCAGTGTACCCGGTCGCGTGTAGTGTAGTAAATGGTAAAGCCGAGGTCGTCCCAAGAGCTATGTGTGTTGGATTATTACTAAGTCTAATTGTCACAGAATAAAAATGGTTTCGATAGGGATTAAATTAATTAAACTACTAATGCATAATAAAATAAAAGCAGATAAATGGGTAAAGGGAAATCAATAGAGGAATAGTGGTGCTAACCTAGTCAATCCTCCTAGCTAGTTATGTCTACGTCTACCTACTTCCAATTACTTAAGGTGGGGTCAAATTCGAGAGGACAACATTTGGTCAATTCGCCCTAACCTATCAGCAAAGAAGCCACCACAAGAGAAATCAGGCGCACCGTCATAAGTCTTGTTGTTCCTGGTCCACTAAGCCAAGTCATTAAGTACCGCTACATGCTAGATTCAAAATAGTTAGTGCCCAGCCGTTAGGAACTTAGAAATAGTTAGTGCCCGACCGTTAGGAACTTAGACACTACACCTCCCAATTCTTAAGTTCATCCAAACGATAGGTGATCAGTTGGTCAAATAGCACAAGTAGAAAGGGTCGTCAGTTGGTAATATCATACCCTTCCCATCTCAGTCCGCTCACCTAGGGTCAGTTGGTCATATCTCCTAGGCAATTAGCCTCTACCGCCATTCAGAACTACCGAATCAAGGGTGACTACCAAAGAACTATGCATGCATACACTTAGAAATAATTGCACAGAAGTAAAGGTAAACGCAAACAAAACAATTAAGGAATCATAACTAGGCTAGCACCAAAGGGTGCTTAGCCGCTCATATTAATCATGCAAATCAATTCAATATTCAAAGGTACGAAATACATGAATTGAAAGTAAAAGAAATATAAAACGCTAAAGCTTATCGTAATGGAGTGACTTCTCCCTTGGAAACAGCTCCGTATGCTCCCCTAGACCTGCCTTGAGCTTTTTCCCACGTTCTCAGAGTGTTGTATGTGGAATGGGATGAATAGAAATGTTGGAATTCGTGGGGTATTTATAGGCCAGGTATGGGTTACGGCGTAACCAATATAGGAGTTACGCCGTAACCTTCTATTTCTTCGTAAATGCACTAGATCTGCTAGTTACGATGTAACCATATAAGTGGTTACGCCTTAGTCTTCAATAAACTCGGTTACGTCGTAAGTGATGCAATAGTTACGGCGTAAATATCAGCGGCGTGGAACCTCTTTTGACCTAATGGAGTTACGTCGTAACCTTTGGGAAGAGTTACGCCGTAACCTCTTGATAAGTTGGTATTCGGGTCACGCATATAGTTACGGCGTAATGTGAGAGAAGAGTTACGCCGGAACTTCTTCAAAATAGGCATATTGTGATAAATCTTTAATAATGTTTCCATTTCCGCGTCTCTTTAGCTCCAATGCTCGTAATTTAACTGAAAGTGGAAAACAATGGAAAACAAGCGTAAATCCATATAAATGATATAAATAACGAGCATTATCGGGGGAAATTGACACTTAATATTTAGGACTATTTGATGTTATCAAATATCCCCCCACTTAAACTCTACTTGCCCTCAAGTAGACCATGTTAGATAGATTCCTAAAAAGATATCTCCCAAAACCTGGAAAATATGAGTTTAAAAATCCCTTATGCTAGAATAAAACAAAGCCGAATACCTCACGAAAGGGGAACAAACACTCAAATCTCTCAATTATTCTAAGTGTCAATTTCGGGGTGATCACTCAATCGCACAGTCATAGCATGTATTCTATCATAAACTTGGCGGTTACACAAATCTCCACCACTAGAGTTAAGGGCTAAACAATTCTCGAAGGCAATATGGGTAGACACGACAAAGGTTAAGGGGTGACTCGTCATTACTAACATGTCGCGGCGAAGTGGACAAAATCAATAATACATGACCAAATCCATGGCCAAGACACCCAATATTGCTCGCTGCATCACCTAGACATGCTTCATGACTAAAGGGTAGGATAAGACATGGGATATATAATTGGTGTAGAATGAAAAATAAGCAAGTAGTCTAAATCTATAACCAAGTCATAACCACTTACCGTCTGCCCAAAGTTCAAGCTTAGAAGTCTAGATACCGGATCATAAAATGCAAGGTAGATGTCTCATTAGAGGACGTCGTGATGGGCACAATACCTTTTCTTCTTCTGTTGGCATAACTTCCAACTCCAATCTTCAAATGTGACCGAGGTGGCCTCCCCGATACTAATCAATAAAGCTCATACTACAGTGCTCATAACATCGCACTTTACAATATCATAACTCAGTCAACTTTTTTTTTTTTTTTTTGAATCATCATCATTTTTTTTTCAACATAACATAATAACATAACATCCCCCCACTTGAGATGAACAATGGGAATTCGGGGGGTCTTCAATGATCTTCATAAATGTCGTCGATGAAAGCGTGATTTCCAAACCTTTCCACTCGAACCTTGAACTTAGGCAAATGATGACTTCCCAATAACAAATAAAGACTACAGCGTAGGCTAAGGTGTATAGGTGTAACGAAACAATATATTGGGTTGACAAAATGAAAGGAATGGCTCAGAAGGGTGTATCTAGGGGTATCTTGCACTAAAGGGGAGTGCAACAAAAGGGTTTCACATGGGGGTCGAAAAGTCGAGGTGACTAATCGATAGACTCACAATGGTAGGTTGTTTGGGTGATAATCCTATAATATTGCCTTCTAAAACTTAAAAGTCCAAATACATCGAGCTAACTCAACATACCTCGTCTATGGTCTCGAAATGATGCAAAGGCCAAGTTCTAAAGTTTACAAGCTACCGGCACACTCATAATAAGGTGGATTTGGGGTAAAATATTGGAAACGGATAAGGCTAATCTCACCATGTAAATTCAAGGGTTGTATGTGCTCGGCTAAGGTCTAATCTAGTTAGGTTCGGAAAAACATGTCAAAATTTTAAAAAATGGCATAATTTTTCAAAATAAACTGGAAAAATGAGGGCGAAATAAAGTTCAAGAGATAATTCTACTCCCGTCCCCCACTTGAATTGTACAAAGTCTCTTTTGTACTAGGCATTAAAATAAAGGTGAAGAGAAAGGTAGAATTAGAGCGAGAACTTCCCTGAAATTTGCTCCAAAAAGAAGAAGGCCCACGAAAAAGAAACGTGCCTTCGTTTAAGCGACATGAACAAACTTCAATCCCTGAAATCACAATACTGACAAGCATAATTCTAAAAATAAAAAAAATAAAATTAAAAACAAAACTAACTCACTTTCGTAGGAATCACGGTTGCATTTAGCGAATGCAACAAGCCTTTTAAACCACTTGGTGTCCTAAGTGGACGAGCGAAGTCTCGTGAGGGTTTACAGGGAACACACCCACAAAGTTCATTTAAAAACTAATACAAGGTCACTGTGTTTTAAAATGAAAGAATTAAAGCAGAGGAAATTTACGTCGTAACTACTATGAGAGAGTTACACCATAACTGGCAAAACCTGGTATGAGCTGTCAAGCGAGTAGTTACGGCGTAACCACAGAGATGGTATTACGCCGTAATTGTTAATGCGTCAAGAATTCTGCTGCTAAAATGTTGGTTACGGCGTAATCACCAAGATGAGTTACGCCGTAACTCTGTTAAGATCAGCAACTGCAGCAATTAGTTCCTCGTTTCATGCAAAAATGGTTAGAAAACACAAAACCCAACAGAAAGGAAATAAAAAAAATAAAGGGATAATTCGGATTGTCTCCCGAAAGAGCACTTTTCTTTATTAACGAGTCTTTAAGTTAGACTCAGAGCCGCGGGGCTCCTATGGGGGTCTTTGGGCTTGCCCCACTTCTTCAATATCATTCATCAAATTATGTCTCATCTATGCAACATTCGAGGCAGTTCGGAGGTATTCAATGGTTTCGATTTTTTGGACTTTACAAAATTTCTCTTCCGGTCCCAGGTGGTAGCGAGTAAATTCGTATTTTTCGACAATAATTAGAGGTGGTCTTTTGTAGGGAATCCCCAGGAGTTTGCACCTCCTTTGTTCGTAAGCTTCGTCATCGGGATCAGTGAACTCCTCATTTCCTTGCAATTCAAGGTAATCTAGGATCCCTTCAATATCATCGTCTTCAGAAGCTGTGTCCTTGAACCATTCTTCATCGAGCAGATTCTCCACTAGAACGCGCTTGCATTCTTCTTGATCATTACAAACCAACTCTTTGTCATTGTCAACTGTTATTTCACTCGTGTTGTTGAGACTTTTGTCGTTTGAGTTATCTCGATCCATGTATTCCTTCCAAATTTTCTCTTTGGTTAATGTGTCCACATGTCCATACTTAATTTTCCCCCAACTATCGAATCCTAGGTTGTCCAGCCAAGGCAAACTCGTTATCTCCTCATCATTGGTCGAGGACCAAAAGAATTCATCTTTTCCTATTCTTCCAGAGCTGCTTCCCCCGTTACACATGTCATCATACAGGTTGCATGACGCCCAGAAAATTTTCCCAGTAGATTTTACTCTTTCACACCAGTGACTGCGTAATTCCTTGTTGTCAGTTTCCCTTAAATGCTTATCCGTGCAGTTTATATCATCATTAGCCTCTTCCTTTTTCTTAATGTGCTCCTCATAATCAATTTTTAGCTTCTTAAGAAGATTTGGATCGATCTTGGCATCCCCAAATTGAATTGCGTACCAATCTTTAAAGGCCAAATCACCGAATTTAATACAATGTCTTTCACGCTCATGAGGGCATGTCCATTCTTCCTTTCTTTCATTGTCTCCGCCATTGCAATACTCGTGGAAGGGGCTGCATGTAGGCCATGCCCTTATGGTCTCCTCATCGGTAATGATGACAGGAGCACACCAGTGAGTTATAAGTGGCTCTTCTTCATCTTCAAGGGAGAGTTTTTCGAGTCTTTCATCATTAGTGTAAGCAGTCCATAAAAACTTGTTATTCTTGATTCTCTCCTTGTCAGTACCTCCATCACAAGTTTTTTTTCTAGGATCACATGAAGCCCATAGGTCAAATGAGTCCCCCTTAGTTACTGCTATGGCCTTGCACCAGTGATATCTTTTTTTTATGGTGATAAAGGAAATAGGTTAATATCGTGGGACCAATCACTAGTATTCTGAGTCTCTGATTCACAAATATCAAGGAAGCTGTCTGCCCATGTATCCCAGTTACGCCGTAACTGAGATTCTTGGTTACGGCGTAATTCGTTAGAGTAGATTTCCTCAGTATTCTTCACAACCCCGTTGTCGCTGTCAAACACAAAGTTACGCCGTAACTTATTAGGCATGTTACGGCGTAACTCAGATCTGTCGACGAAATCATCCCCTAAATCCGTATCATTGACCTGAACCTTTGAGTTATCATCAGAAAACATTACCTTACATTCCATAGCTGGTTTAGATCCTTCAGGTTTATCGTTATTTCTTCTTACTTTTCAGAGCTTCATCACCATGGATTCTAGGTTTTTCGAGTTGAGTCGTGCTTGGAAAGGTTTACGTGTTTTCCGGAATTCCTTCAACCATTCATCTTGCTCCTTTTGTCTTTGGGCTGAATTTTCCAGAAAATTATTAATTGTTTCTTCAAGACTGGACTTTCTTTCTCCATAAGGCCCATGGTTGTAATTTCCACGATAACCATTACTATTTCGATTATCACTGTAAAATGGTCGATTTTCTCCATACTTAGCTTCTTCAATATCCTTTTCGTCCACATGAGGACAATTTTTCGTAAGATGTCCTCCTCCACAGATTTCACAACCTACTTGGATGGCATGAACAGTTTCTCTGACTTTCAGCATGTCTCGACTGAGATTTTCAATTTTACTAGCTATTGCTGCAATTCCATCAAAACTTCCGCCTTGGTTTCTTTTGCTTCCACCTTCGTGCCATTTTTTAGAGTGGTCCGCCATTTTTTGAATGGCCTCAATTGCAGCGGTAGGAGTCATGTTTTGGATAGGTCCTTGATAGTCCAGCATCTGCCTTGTAGTTACGTTTATTCCTTTGTAGAAAATATTGACCTTCTGCTGGTTATTCAGATCATTGGTAGGACACTTATAAAGAAGATCGTTGTATCTGTTCCAAGCTTGATACAGAGTTTCGTCATCTTCTTGTTTGAAATTATGGATCTCCAAAAGCTGATTAGAAATATTCGATGGCGGGGAATATCTTTGGATAAAGTGTTTCTTTAGTAGCGCCCAAGTATTAACTGCTCCAGCGGGCAATCTTTCGACCCATCTTCTCGCTCCAGAAGAGTCATTGGGAATACCCTAAACATAACAAAGATCATGAGACATGCCCGAAATGTTGAAAAGGCTAGCGATGTATAGGACATTTTCAACGTGCTCATATGCGTCTTCGTCCCTGTTTCTCGAAAAAGGGTTAGCGCGAAGCTCCCTCATAAATTGGTCTTTAATTTCAAAACGAACATCCGCTCTCGATTGCGGTCTTATGAGACCCAGCCCTTGTTCCGCTCTTGTCAACGCCAAGTATTCCTCAAGAGTGAGGTCATCGATGTTAACAACTCCATGGTACCTGAAAACTTGAAATATAATTGTGAGAAAAGTTTAAAAATGAAATGAAAGACTTAATATCAATCCTAATATAACTACCCGGCGCCAAAAACTTGATGCATGTTTTACTGACCATGTCTTAATATTTATAGTGTCTCGCTATACCTATGGTCTACCCTAGTGCACTAACGGGCAGTGTACCCGGTCGCGTGTAGTGTAGTAAATGGTAAAGCCGAGGTCGTCCCAAGAGCTATGTGTGTTGGATTATTACTAAGTCTAATTGTCACAGAATAAAAATGGTTTCGATAGGGATTCAATTAATTAAACTACTAATGCAGAATAAAATAAAAGCAGATAAATGGGTAAAGGGAAATCAATAGAGGAATAGTGGTGCTAACCTAGTCAATCCTCCTAGCAAGTTATGTCTACGTCTACCTACTTCCAATTACTTCAGGTGGGGTCAAATTCGAGAGGACAACATTTGGTCAATTCGCCTTAACCTATCAGCAAAGATGCAACCAAAGGAGAAATCAGGTGCACCGTCATAAGTCCTGTTGTTCCTGGTCCCCTAAGCCAAGTCATTAAGTACCGCTACATGCTAGATTCAAAATAGTTAGTGCCCGATCGTTAGGAACTTAGACACTACACCCCCAATTCTTAAGTTCATCCAAACGATAGGTGATCAGTTGGTCAAATCGCACAAGTAGAAAGGGTCGTCAGTTGGTCATATCTTACCCTTCCCGTCTCAGTCCGCTCACCTAGGGTTAGTTGGTCATATCTCCTAGGCAATTGGCCTCTACCGCCATTCAGAACTACCGAATCAAGGGTGACTACCAAAGAACTATGCCTGCATACACTTAGAAATAATTGTACGGAAGTAAAGGTAAACGCAAACAAAACAATTAAGGAATCATAACTAGGCTAGCACCAAAGGGTGCTTAGCCGCTCATATTAATCATGCAAATCAATTCAATATTCAAAGGTACGAAATACATGAATTAAAAGTAAAAGAAATATAAAACGCTAAAGCTTATTGTAATGGAGTGACTTCTCCCTTGGAAACAACTCCGTATGCTCCCCTAGACCTGCCTTGAGCTTTTTCCCACGTTCTCAGAGTGTTGTATGTGGAATGGGATGAATAGAAATGCTAGAATTCGTGGGGTATTTATAGGCCAGGTCTGGGTTACGGCGTAACCAATATAGGAGTTACGCCGTAACCTTCTATTTCTTCGTAAATGCACTAGATCTGCTAGTTACGGCGTAACCATATAAGTGGTTACGCCTTAGTCTTCAATAAAATCGGTTATGTCGTAAGTGATGCAGTAGTTACGGCGTAAATAACAGCGGCGTGGAACCTCTTTTGACCTAATGGAGTTACGTCGTAACCTTTGGGAAGAGTTACGCCGTAACCTCTTGATAAGTTGGTATTCAGGGTCACGCAATAGTTACGGCGTAATGTAAGAGAGGAGTTACGCCGGAACTTCTTCAAAATAGGCATACTGTGATAAATCTTTAATAATGTTTCCATTTCCGCGTCTCTTTAGCTCCAATACTCGTAAGTTACCTGAAAGTGGAAAACAATGGAAAACAAGCGTAAATCCATATAAATGATATAAATAACGATCATTATCGGGGGAAATGGACACTTAATATTCAGGACTATTTGATGTTATCATGTAGTCTCACTAGCGATCTCGGAATGCATCACATAACAAGTTCTATAATCTATTATACTACCAGTACACTCTCTAAGCATTAAAGGTGAATGCTTTTATTCCTAAAGATCTAGGGGCGAACCTCACGTTTTTTGGGTGGAATTTGAGTGGTAAACGGTTTTTGTGCTAGTCATATAACTCTTATCCATGAGACGCTTTATTAAGACTAAAGTTTGTGCTCGTACATGTCACAAAAAAATTTAAATTTGGTGCTAAAATTGCCCTAACGAATATTTCTCATAGCTTATTACACAAGTGAGTAAGGACAAGACAAATAATCAAGGATAAGCATAGTTTCTAAGTTCCCGTTTTATTCTCCCTTCCTACACTTAAACTGAACATTGTCCCCAATGTTCCCCGAAAGTATCAAAGTTATGATAAAGGAAGATAAGTAAAAGAGAAAGAAACTAGTACTCCCTTAATTAGCTCGGTGGGATCCGTGTGAAGTAGTGGTTAAATTCTTTCCCAAGAAGAATGTATACGTGATAAGCTCCATCCAATGTTGTGTTTCTTCTTCTTGCCAAATATAACCAGCACACTTTAAGAAAATAGACCAAACCTTCGTGTAAAATCAGCGGTAAAACTATATATGACACGACTAAACTATGATATAATGCTTGTGGAATGGGTGTTTGCAAATTTTCTGGAAAATTAAGACCTGATAATTTCCAAAAATTTATAAATAGCACAGAAAACGAAAAAAGTTTGATAAGCTATTTCTGCTTGACCTGACGTCGTCAGGTTCTAATCCTGACGCCGCCAGGTTGTCCTGACAGAAACTGGTCTGCTGCGTTTTCCTGGAAAAATTCTGGAAAAATTACATCTTTAGAATCTGGAAAAATTCCTGCAAAACATCCATTATGACTCGATACAAGCATTTGACTCTAACAAACACACATATACATCAATTTCAATAGTTGTAATTCTCATATTCACGTTCTTTTAAAAACGTGTGTAATCCTCCCTACACTATCTTTTTGTAAAATACCTTTATATGTAATTAAGACGAGGTTAAAGACAAAATAAATCATTTTTACAAATTCAAACATGAGAATAAACAACAATGAAAAAGATATATGACACACAAACAAGCAAACAATTAAGCATGGGTTGCCTCCCACGAAGCGCTTTTCTTTATTTATGAGTCTTGTAGCTAGAATCGAAGTCGTGCTCCTACGTGACTTCATTGCCGTCACCTTCTTCCTCATGACGATCTCTATTGGGGTTTTTCATGTTATAGTAATGCCCTATTATGCATCTTTCCAGAAAGCCATTTTCCCCCCAATCGGTTCTATATTCCGGTCCTAATTTCAAACAATCCTTATAGAACCCAAAAAAATTTATTCATCACATAATCTACTCCTTTCTCCTTATCCTCCTCATTCATATAGTAGACCTATAGCTTAAGTTCCTTTTCATCATTGGATAGTGATGAAACTTTCTCAATCTTAAATGGCATTTGGTAAGCTATGTCATCGGTCTCATCCTTGAATCTAACTATTCCTAATAATGGATCATAACTCATCCCGGTGTTTTCTATGAAAGGTTTTCCTAGAATTACGTGGGACAAGATAGGATCTATGGCCGTACTAATATCCTCCTCAATTATGAAATCCGTAAGGTACGTGAAACTACCTACATAGACGGGCAATCCCTTAACTCTACCAAGAAAATTACAACTAACTCTAGGATCATCGGGGTCTTGCCTATTTGGGATAGGTTTCTTCATTACCCAATTATAGTATGTGCTAGTCATGATGTTTATTAGGGACTTGCGATCAATGTAGACCTTTGCCACGAAAAGATGTCCTATGCAACATGGTATGTTAAGATTCCAAGGATTTCCGAAGATGATTCTAGGGATTCTCCTAACATACATGTGACGAAGGTCGCGTACTAAGTGTGGGTGGCGTGAAAGTTCCTCTTCCGTAGGAAACTTATTGAAGTATTCATCACCTACTTCGTCTACTTCGTTGGTCGATTCTTCCTTAGGAGTTTCACTAACCTCAAGCATAGTCTCAAGGTTCGCTTCGTCACTATTCCTATTTGGTCCCACTAGAGTGATAGCATTGACAAATTGAACGTGCTTGGATGAAGAGGGATCCCTAGTTTCGAACTACTTACTTGGGTCCTTAATTTTTACACCGGAAGCTTCGGGCGAATGAGTCGAGATGGCATTAACCTTTTCGGTGGTCTTCCTATCACTATTGGTCATGGCTTTCAAAAGGTTATCTATCTTCCTATCCATCTAGGCTTGTTGTTAGTTAAAGTGATCCAAAAGCTTGGCTATTTGAGCTTCTTAGGATGTAACTAGGTGTTGCAACATCCCTTTGATGTTTTGTTGGCTAGGGCCGGGGGACCATGGGGAATCATTAGAGGTGAATTCTTTGGTTTGTCCCCAATTATAGTCGGGTTTGCCCCTCCATGCTTCTCGGGCATCATTGAAAGTCCTAGGTCCGGGTGTTGTGGGGAATCTCCCTCCTATTCCATTGGTACACGAGGATGCGTAGTCAACGAAAGCGTGTTCGGGGAGTCTCGTGGAACATCAAGATTATTACTCCCTAGTTATCTTTTATTGGTTGTTGAATTGTCAATTGGAACATCAAGATTTCATTCCTAAGTTTGGTAGTTCTCCCCGGTGGGAAAAATTGAGCAAGGAAACGAGTGGTGAGATCATCCCAACTTGAGATGGATCCAGCGGGAAGTCATTCAAGCCAATTACTAGCTTGGTCCCGTAGATAGAATTGGAAGAGACGCAAGTGCGTGGTCTCCTTTGTGGTAGCATAAAGGTCGATGGAATCAACGATTTTAAGGAAGTCCTTGAGATGCTGATTAGGATCTTCGGAACGAAGTCCATGGAATGCACATCCATTTTGCACCAACCAGATGGTGTTGGATCGTAGGGCCGTAGTTTGAGCTTGATCGGGGAGCTCAATGGTGTTCCTATAGTCTTGGTGGCTCGATCTAGAGTATTCACCAAGAGTACGGCCTCTCATGGGTCAATTGGTGGTGGGTTATCATCTTCCATGATGAAAAGTGATGGGGTTACTAACAAAGTCACGAAGAAGAGGGATAGACTACAAGGAAGCTAAAAATGAGAAAAAATCTCACTTGATAGGAATCAAGCAATGGAACCTAAACGAGTTAGAAATATAACTAGGTATTATATTCCCCGGCAGCGGCGCCAAAAACTTGATGAGCGTACGAAGCGCGTTCGGGGTCAAAGGAACTTCCTTTTCGTCGAGCAAGTTTTTCAACATCCTAGGCAGTGAACCTAACCATTGTAGTGTAGTATTGGGTAAGCCTCGGGTATTGATATCGTTCTCTAGGGGAATAGGAAGCTAGCAAGAAGTGTACTACGCTAAGGTTGGGGTTGAGGATGATTCTTTTTTATCTTTTATATATTTTTTAGAAAGCTAAGGGTAAAATCTCGGGGCAATGGATTTGGGGGCGGTACTTCTACCGATTACTTCTACTATTCTAATTATCTAATACTATGGGTAGCTATGTCTTTTTGATTGTGTGCTCGTATGATGATTAAAAATGTGTTTACCTAGATATTATTACTCCCTAGTTATCTTTTATTGGTGGTTGAATTGTCATGTCCTTATTCTTAACGCGTTGTGTTTTCTAAGGTCGTAGGGAATGCTTATGCCCTAACTCTTTGAGAATACCTTTAGGTTATTGTCTACGAAGTCCTCTAGATGATTCATAAACTAACTTTAAGGTTATCTTTGGATGTTTAGACTACGAAATCCACTAAATGATTCATAAACTAATGTTCACAAAGATTACTCAAGCATTTAAACACAACGATAGCCTAGTGCATTCCTAAGCCATTTACAATTAAGATAAGAGACAACCAATCAATAATTAACAACTTGGTTTCATAGATCTAAGCAAACACACAAGAAATTTAGCCGGACATGTTAAACAAGCAAGCATACACACATTCAATGGAAGACTTAATGATACTAATGAAATAAAACACTTATCTTGATGTGTAAAATAAGGTTTGGGACCCTAAGATACTGCTCAAGTTGGACTACAAACGTTTAGGGTTTTTACTCCACAAGTCTACCTCTAAAATACTGAAAAATCGAATTCTATATATAAATTTACACTTGCGACGGCGTCGCCTTATAGGTTGGACGCCGTCAGATCGCCGTCATTAGGGTTTTCTTCTTGACCAAGTTATCGATGGGACGGCGTCACGTTTTAGTCGTAACGCCGTCGGGCTTCAGCAGGGACGTCGTCTGATTTTGGATCTGGGCCGTCTGAGATGAAAAGTCTTAGTGACTCCCTTCCTCTTCAAAGCCTGACGCCGTCAGGTGTATTTGAGCAAAAAGTCTACTGAGCCGTCAGGTGCATCTATTATCAAATCTGTATAGGGGGATGGCGTCGCCCTTTAGTTGGGACGCCGTCAGCTTCAGTTTTAGCAGCTTGAGTGTCTTCGATCTTGACTTAGCCATTTTCTTCATGTATTAACTCCTTTTCGTCCAAATATGCATCATTCTAGCATTTTGCTTCCAAGAGACCTAAGAAGTGAAAAAGAACGAAATTAAGCGGTAACGGATATAAAAGTGGGCGATTAAGGGCTTAAATGACCCTTTAAAAGTGTACGGTTTTAATCCTTATCAGAGTCATACATATCTTTGAAGTTATTGTCAATATTTTGTTTTTCATTTATTAGGGTTGGCTTTTCGTTGCTTTTAGACCATGATGAAAGATGTTTTTCTTTGGTTTTAACAACACATAGAGTTGTGGGTGGAATACATGTTGCATTTCAGACCCGATGACGCTGATTGGGCTATGGTTACTGCATACTTTGTTCAACTGCTCTTACAGGACTCCATCCCCATTTGGTATGTTAACGGGGAAAAGTACAAAATTCCATGGGGTGTTGTTGAGCAAGTAATACTTGTATTCATTTATTTATACATATATTGATATGTTTTTTGTTATCCCGTCCTATTTTTTCGTTGTTGGTATATATGCCTATCAATGAAAAGGAAAAACATTGGTTTCTGGCACAGTTTCATATTAGGACAGGGATTGTAACGTTTTATGATAGTGGCGATAAGCATGATCCTGAGTGGCTTCCTTGGTATTTGGAGATGCGGGCATGTTTACATGTAACAGACTCACTAGCATCAAATAATAGTAAAAAGTTAAATACATTTGCTTTATGTCTCTATTCATACATGTTTTTGATATACTGTTATGGGAAACATACATCAAATTATATTTAAAATTGAACAACATGTTTAGGACTACTTGTTAGAAACAAACTAGTTCTTGCCTAAACAACCTTAAAAAAGTTATTAAGTTGCCCAACAGACTCAACTATCTAGTCGCCAAAAAAATAAATTATCAAAGATACACATTCAAAAGTGTATGAACCGACCCTTGTACTTGTTCATTCATATTCTTGTAGTTTTTCATTTATTTTTGTCATATGAAGCACAAGTCAACTCTTTAAACTCTAAGTTAAGTATTAAATTATCCATTAAAATTACTAGTTAAGTACAGGTAAGGATAAATTCATTCATAATGGGTTGGTATTTGATATCAATGCTCAAGTCCTATTTATAGTCTTCCTCTCTATACTACTCTACACCCACACTTAAAGTAAACATCTTTCTATAACTTCTATTTTCATCAGCCAAAAAAATTTCAAAATGTCTAACAACATTCCAATTGAAGTTCAAATGGATATAGTTCATAGGCTTCATGTCAAGTGTGTAGCTCAATGCCAAAGTGTGTGCAAGACTTGGAAGTCTTGCATAGAAACTATGCATTTTACTGTTCATTGTGGTGTTTGCATGACTGATACAGTTTCTTACATTTTACTCTACCAGCAAAGGTTTAAAGGTTACATGGGTTTCGTAGATCAAAATTTCTCTTTTTCACCTCTTTCTTCAAACATAAGTTTTTTTGACTTGAAACCACTTGGTTGGTCCCACGGAGTATGAGGTTTTACGTATGGACCAATTGTCCCTCATTACATGGCGTTTGTTTGGAACCCATCCATCAAAAATCAGTTGGAACATTTGTCTCTTATATGACCGGTGGTCAAGAGTATGAAAATCACCAATTGAAATAATATGCCAAAGATCTTGATCTATTGATTTCACATAATTTTCGAATCTATTTTTTCAGTGAATAAAATTAGTGCTTTCGAAAAATGGTGGTTCTTTTAAAGATTGCCCTTCTAGAATTCTTTCAGACTCCATAGATCGATTCAAGCTTTAAGGTACAATATAATTTAAAGATCTTAAGTAACCTGGCTCTGATACCAATTCTAGAAACTAGAAGGAGGTGGTTGAATAGTTTTACTGTTGTTAATTACTTTTTAACACTTTTGAAAACTTTTTGTTTATTTTCTTGAAATTTTTTTGATTCGAGGTTATGTGATATCAATCAACAATATATATAAATATTATAAATATGTATGAAGTAAATAATATATGGATGCAAGAAAGATAAAGAGATAGAAACAACAAAACCAAGACACGGAGATTTATAGTAGTTCGCCACGAAGCTCACTCTTCGCCCTACTCCACTCCTCGAGTATCACACTCAAGAGTTCACAATCACTATGTCAACAAACTCCCTTTAGGCAGAGAAAACTGTACACCTTTGCTTACACCAATTTACGGCACTAAGCGGAATGTCGAGTCCTAATCCTAGCTAGAACCAATCTTCATACCAATACACGGTACTACACGGACTTACACACAATCCAAGTCTTTACACTACACTTCACGGACTTTCACCTCGTCCATTAGGACTTACACATAATCCAAGTCTTCACACTACATTTCACAGACTTTCACCTCGTCCCAATCTTCATAACACCAATACAAGGACTCACACCAAGTCCTAATATATATACAACACTTCACAGACATACACTTTGTCCAAATCTATTCTAAAACAACTTATGTCGACTCGCACACAAGTCGGATATACAAATATACAAGAATGAGGATAAATAGAGTTTAGATTAAAAGAGAATTATAACACTAGTTACGTATGTGTGATGCCTAATTTATAACACTTCGTTTATTGGCGAATACGAGCGTTCTTCTCTTGCACTTTGAGGTAGAGGATGATGAGATCAATTGTAAACAATCTGCAACACATTTATGTGATCAAAGAGAGGGAGAGAAGAGGGACAAAAAGATTTTAGTGCAAAAGGTCCAAGTTTTCTGTGGAATAGTGTTGTATTTATATGCACCAAGAGGAGCGGGGGACGGTCCCTTAAACCTTGAATGGTCCCGTATATATAAGGGACCGTCAACATGTTTACGGGACCGTCCCAAGAGACGCTCCTATTTTTGTCGTGATGTGGTGAAAATTTTGTCTGATTTGGGCGGGGAAAGCTGAATTTCAAATTCAAATTTATTTTTCTTAATAAAACATTTTTATAAATACAAAAAATAGTTTGTAAAAAATGCTTTGTCTCATAAAAATGTGAGGTTCGAAGAAAAATAACTTCTTTGATCACTTAACAAAGTTGGTAGATTGTTTGTTCATACCTTAAGTGATGTTGTAGTCAAAATGTAGTCGAAACGAGTTTTCTTGATTAGAAACTTATCAAGTGTAGTTTTACGTAACGTATTTTTACATTTTGTGATTATCAAAACTTATAGAGATCGAAAAATGCAAATGACGTTTTTGACATTATTTGTATTAACAGAAGTATCTTTAGTACTGGTCTAGATCATATGTTAGCACGCATTAGGGAAGAAAAATGGGCATTGTTCTTTTGTTTACCTGGCAAATCATTAGAGGTTTAAAGTTGATTCACACGGACAATTATGTGCATACATTGTTGAAATTAGATTGTCGGAATGATTTGTTTGGTGCTCACAAAAAACAGAGATTATCTTATTATAATTTATAAGCATGATTTAGAGGGTGAAGGTGGGGAGGTTGTCGAATGGGTAGATTAAGATGCTAGCTTGCGGTGCTCTAGTACTTTAACTCCTTTTAGGACTATATATAATAGGAAGCGAAGTGTAAACTTGAAAAGAAAGGATGTGGGTGATGCTGATGCTGAATTCGAGAAAAGGTGGTGAAGAGGTCTATGCATAAAGGAAAAGGAATCATGCTTGATGAGGATGGGGATTTTAATAGGAAAAAGCCGGTTTTACCAACGCCTGCTGGTATTTTCATTAGAGAGGGTGGCTCTATGAAAAAGACAACAGGTGTTGGTTTTGTGAATGTGGGAGCTAGGGCTGCGGGTTTTTTAACACCAAGAAGTGATGTTAAAATCACTAATTACGTACTGGGTCTAAGAGCACCAAGATCAATGGGAAACAAAGTGGTGTTATTTTGACTAGGTGAGTCTAATGAATTATTTAGCATATTTTTTTGAATATATTGCATTGCATATTATACTAACTTTATTGCATTGCATATTTTGATTGTGCATGTATAGTTGATCACTTTTTGGTTCATCCAATAGAAGCTTTTGAAGTTTAACAAATGGGTTCATCTTTTGGGATTATGTACTGTGTAGAAACAGAAACAATTTTAATTTGGTTATATATACCTATATAATTTGGCTAATGTAACTTGAACTATATTACCTTTGTTTTGGATACACCAAAGGGCTGTGGGATTTTCAACATCAGAATAAAGTGTCTCTGTAACATTGGATTGTTTAAACTATTTTAGAAACACCAGTGGATGAGTTAGTAGTATGTCTATTAGATATGTATCATGTACAAAGTTGTATTAGTATATAAGCCATTTCTGTTTTTAGTGATGTAAATGTTGGTTGATTAATATAAGTTCACCTTGTTCACCAGAAAAACTATACTACCTCTGTATATGAACAAGAAGATACTATGTTTTCTATTTACAGTGATCACTGGTACCGGATATAGCAGCAAAACAAGAAGAGATAGGTACCGGGAGGCCAATTCATTTTATTTGCAGTAATGCATATTTCCAGTGATACAATTTCCCACTGTATAATCATAGTGTTCAAAGGATGGTTCACTACTATGACTACTATGTTTTTGCATTACCTATCTTAAGTCCTAATCCATTGTTTTAGAGGCTTAAGTCCTAATACATTATGTTTTATGGTTGGATTAATGCCATTTTCATATATTAGTTTGTGTTTTATGGTTGGATTAATGTGATTTTCATGTTCATGTTTGTGATACTAATCAAACACACCAAAACTGTAAAAACACATTTGAACACATTCTACAATGAAAATATGGATCAAACGACCCATTTCATTCATTAACCATAAACATATTTTTACAATTTTAAGATAGGGAAACCACAACCCCTATCTACATCTACGTTAGGCTCGGGGAAACAACAACAAAATAACCCCAAGTTCCCAACCCCTACCTAGTACCTACATTCATTATAAACTAGGAGAAATAACAACAAAATAACTCCTAAGCCTATCTACATTCATCATTATCAACAAAAGAAACCATCATAGCCTCTAACAACCAACCCCCTCACATGAACCTCTGCCTCACAGCAAACTTAATCTTGTAAACAATGATGTTGTTAGTTTGCTTAAGCATCCTCATCAAGCCCCTCGTCTTTCGCAAATCAGTAGTCTGAATCCTCCTAAGCTTGTTCACATTGGACCTTGCAACTCTCGAACCTCTTAATTTTTTGAGCTCATCAATCAGCTCCCCCTAATACCGATCCTATTAGTAAGCTTTTGGCACCTAATCATCAATTATTGTTCGTGCATAATATCTTCCTCAACCTCTCGCTGGTAATGGGATAACATCATTTCCGATATGACAAATGAGTTACAGGCAACCACGAGATCAAGACACTGACACATGTTACTGGTTAGGGAAATGAGGAATTTTTTCTTAAGGGTGTGTGTGTAATGAAGAAGACCTTTGACTATATAAGTGGTGAAGTTGACCACTTAATTTGCAAATTATGCCATTGCAACCTCATGTCGCATTGGTATCACAAGTTTGGCAAGCAATTTAACATGTATGAACAGTGAAATGACAATACACCATCATGGACAAGACAACTTAATGAGAAAACTAACGCGGGTTAGTGAACACTGCCTCCTGGTGGCTGTTTTACCAAAAAGAAAAACATTAGTGGCTGTTTTGCAACAAATTTTTTTGATTTAATCTTTGCGTTTTCGAGAAACATTAGAGATAAAATTTGAAATTTACCCAAAAGAAAATTTGAGCGTCAACATTGGTTGATCAATATACAAGGGTTGGATGATCCGTCCTTCAGGTGGAATTCATGGTTCCTCGGAAGTTTAATGTTTGTGCTTTGAGGTGTTGCGATTAATCATCTCCCCGCAAGTACTAATCTATTGCATCGTGGCATTTATCTTCCTTCGGCTTTATTTACTTTTTGGGGTCCGAAGAAGAAACGACGAACCACCTATCTCATCCTAACAAACACGAAAAGGTCTATGTTTATTTACTTGGTTTGTTTCATTTATCCTTCCATGTGCTTTGCCAAAATGTATCATTGGTTTTAGATTTCATTTATTATTATATGTGACATTTTCATTAAAAATGTGTAGACTTGATTCCTACGCAAAGCATTCCATAGATGATTTTTTTTTTTTTTTTTGAATAAAAGGTAGATGATTCAATAATTATTAATCTAGTCATAATTCATAGAGATGCGGTTTTGGCTCTTGGACCATGGACTAGTAAGATAACAAAAGTGTCATCTAAATTTAGTGTGCATGGTAAGAAGGTGCACAGCCAGAGTGGAATACTCGAAACTAAGGCTGGCCCCAAAAGAGAATGACGATCGATTGGGAGGATCGATCCCACTCGATCATGTTATTGTGGGAGGTGTCGATCGGTTGTTTTTTTTATCAACTCGATCGTATATATGATCGAAACAAACACACACATAAAAACAACACTCTCACCTTTTAATTAATTTTATTAAATGTCGTCTTTATTGGGGCATCCAATCGCCTGAAGGTTGCTGGAGAGAGAAAACAGACGTGGCAGGAAAAATGAGAGGGATTGAGGCTCCTTACTAGAACCAGCCTAAGATGCTGATGAAATAACAAGTTAACAACTCACCCGATATTTGCTACTTACTATCCAGCCCAATAATTGGGCCCAATAGATCCCCAATTATCCTTGGCCAACTGGTATTGATTTAAATATTTGACAAAGTTTACTCAAGTACTTAAGTTGCATTTACCTTTTTGTAATGTTAAGCGAAAGTGTTTTAAATTGATCAAATTGACATATGAGATGTGTAGTTTTGTACATATGTGGACAATCAATTGTTGACATCATTTTTTTTTAACTTTCTAAAAATGATTAAAACGAGTAGTTGGCCTTTGTAGCATGTCGTTCTGCCTGGGAAATGCTCTTGTCGTAGTTTTATCTATATTATAACTTTCATAAAACTGAACATCTCTCGCCCCTGTAGTTTAAAAAAATTTATGAGAATTTTTAAAATTATTTGATAGGTTAATGGTGCATTTTGAAAGTTTTTTATTTAAAAAGTATATATAAATATTAACTTTAACATTTTTCATAAAATCGTACGTATGTAAAAAGAATACCAATATTGGGCTTTTTTTGTTCGTTATCGACAGACCTTTTTGGCAGTATTTTTTTATTTAAGAAATCGCGAGGTATCTATTAGCTACACGATGAATAAAAATTGTTATATAAAAAAGTCGTAAATAATAAGAAGTTCAGGGGCTGTTTCGTAATTTTTTTTAAACTTTTGGATAATAGAAATATCCACGATTATTTTATTAAAGAATTGATTATTTTATTCAAAAATATGTCACCGTCCATTCTTGAAATGATAAGGTTTTTAGCCCGCGCTTCGCAGCGGGGTGTTTGCATACATAAGTATTATTTAACGTTCGAGCTAAGTATGTTCATATTAGATATGTTTAGTATTTTAAACGTGAGCAATATAATTAAGTGGTTGCGAATTTACCAAAAAGTATGTTATCAAGCCTTGGTTGCGTTGCGTTTTATATAGAGTTTCTTAATTAAAAATGATAGAATGTCGTTATTTTACAACCGTTAAGTAACGTCGGTTAGTAGGACTGTTTGTGTAACGAACGTTTAACATAAAGGACCAATTATGTAAAAAAAATTTACATCGTTAGTCATTAGAGGACCTATTTTGCAATGCAAGTTAAACCTCAGGGACTCTTGTGTCGATTTTTCGTTTCTTAAAAAAAAAAAAAAAAAAAATTAACGACCATTAGTAGATAACGGTCATTAACTAACGACCGTTAGTTACTGTGCGTTTCACTGTTCACTCGCTTCCTATTGGGTGTGGCAGTAGCACTTTGCAACTTACCCATAGCCACATTGCTAAATGTACTTTAGTATATATATATATATATATATATATATATATAATGAAGAGTTGAGATCAATATAGATCTCATATTTGCCATAGATCCAATAAATAAATCTTAGCCATCCATTTTTTTTATCAAAATTAATAAAAAAAGCATTTTCACATTTTTTTTAAAAACAACATATCTTGCAAACGGTAAATCTTCAAACTACAAAAAATACACCATCGAGGCGAGAATTAAATTATTTTTTATAGATATGCACTTCTCTATATTTTAAACAATTTTTTTTTCTCAAAAACATATAATTTGTAAAATCATATATATGATTTTTGCAAATCACATATGATTTGCAAAAATAATATATGATTTGTAAAAATCGAATCATATATGATTTTTACAAATCAGTATATTACGATTTTCTAGAAATTTGGAATTTAGGAAAAAAAATCGTTAAAAATATAAAAGTGTATATCTATAGAGATAATTTAATTTTAAATCATGATGTATGATTTTTTTCGCGTAATGATTAACGGTTTGCGAGATATTTAATTTAAAAAAAAAAAAGTGAATGTTTATTTTATTTTTTTATTAGAAAAATGAATGATTATGATTGGTTCATTGAATATATAGTAAATTTGAGATTTATATTAAACTTTTGCCATGAAACAGTCCCTTTTTTTAAAGATTATAATACAAGTTCAATCAATCGATGAGCAAACTCCACCTTGACATTTCTCTAGATGCATTTGCTTTTCCAAAATTTTACTTGTTCATTTTCCATTAATTCACGTAGAAACAAATCGGTGATCAAATCCAAATTTGTATGTGAAAATTTAGGGGTGAGCATCGGTTCTGATGGACCAGACCGACTAAGACCGAGACCGAATTAGTTCAAAAGCCGAGATTGATGATCGGACCGTATGTGGTTGGTCAGACCGGACCGGACCGGATTGACCAAGACCGAAACCGAATTAGCGAAAAAGCTGAGACCAAGAACCAGACCGACGACCGAATGTGGTCGGTCTGATCCGGTCCGGTCCATTCGGGTGGTTTGCTCAGCCCTAGTATTAACATTTAAAAGATAAAAGGCCGAAAGGATTTCTTTTAATGTTTTTATTCCAAAATGTTAGTGCACGAATTAGTATGAGATATGATGATTGACAACCATCATATTTGCTTATTGAAATGGACTTGAAACGATTTCATCACGAAAAATGACCGAAAGGGTTCGTAAGAACAAGTTAGATAAGAATTATTTTCAAACAAATGGATTTTAAAAGAATAGCCAAATTGGTTAATAGGTAAAAAGGATTAACTATATGATTGTATTCTTAAGAATGATTTTTCATGACATTAACCATCGATTGTAAATCATTTGCTTACGATTTGTGCATCATTACAAGTTTACACTAAGCTATCATGAACACTCTATACAATTGGTTATGAATTGCACACTAGTATATGTTTTCTTTAATTGGTTGCTAGCATTACAAATTTAAATAGGAGGCTTGACAAACTTTCTTGTCTTAAACAAATAAAATCATCACAAATCCCTTGGGACGATCTCGACTTACCCACCTTTACTACCACGGACGAGTATACTTGCACGTATGTGTTAAATATAATTATCCAGTAAATTGTGTTTATAAATTTAAAACTTGAACACGAATAGAGCACATCAGTATTGATTGGTAGTTGGATTTAACTTAAGAAATTGCAACATTAATGGAGATTTTACTTGGGATTCGGAATATATTCCTTGGTTGGACTTATTGGGGTATTATTAGACTTTGGATATCATGGGTCTTTTGGATACGATACAAATATAGTACATTAGACTTGTAATAAATTTAATGTATTCGATTCGTAACGAACGAACAATAAGGAAATAATTTCTTAACAATATTAATATAAATTAACACTTTTAATTATTAAAGAATTTAATTGGTGAATTGATTCAAACGAGTCATTTGACTTGGGAATATTCAATAAGCAAGTGGGTCAAGCCCACATTTCGTAAACTTTTCACACTTATAATTATTTTTCAAAACTATTTATAAAACCATAAGTCCAACATTTATTTTAAAACGGGGTTTTAATTGGAAAAACTGGTTAATTATTGACACTACCAATCGACTTATCAAATTTTCATGTTTAGTTTATTTTTTTGTTTCGTCTATGTTCTTTTATCTTTATCGACTTGAGTTCTCACTGACTCCTCTTTCAACTTTCGATTGTCTATTATTTTCAAGGTGTGTATTCTTGAGTCTGTGTTTCCTGGTCGTACACGATTGATGATACCAAACTTTTTAAAAGGCTTAAATGAGATTATTTTGGGAAAATGGAAATGGTTAATTTTTGGAAACTGTTGCACATTTGATTATTTTATGGATAGTATTTTGAGATGAGCATTTATATTATTAGGTCGTGTCGAGTCCGTTGTGTCGTGATATTCTTGTTGTTGTTATGCTATTCTACCCTAGAGTTATTGTATTTGCGTTGCTTGACTGAGGTGGGTTTCATAACCTCACTTTTACTCACATTACATCGGTTTTATTAAATCTTGGGGTGAGAAAACATGCAAAACGTTTTGATTTACCTGGAAAGTATTTTTGTGGATTATGGAAGTTATTACGCGGTTAGGCTAAGGTAGTATCCCAAATTACCTATTCATGAACCGTTAGTTCTTGCGGGAAACACGAATGTTATAGATAGATCTATCGGGGGTGACGCCCCATCCAGAGTTGGTAGCGCCAACTGGTCGGACATATATCATGTCGGATACGGTGGTTAGGGATAAACACCGTTAGGGGCTTGTTTATATACTTTTATGTCGAGTGTCTGTTGCATGACTTAGCCTGCGTAATAGATACCTTGTATGATGATGGTATGGTCCAAATTGTTGTTTTATGATTAAACCCTTGAACTCACCAATTTTTTGCTGACTTTTAGCATGTTTTTCTCAGGTAATTGATGTGATTGGCTTTGGGAGATTTGTTGGGAGGCGTTTGGCAGCTATGGCATGATTATGGATCGATCTTACTCTGATGCTTTTTGGGACCATTTTATAAACTACTTTTAAGGGCATATTTTCGCACTTTTAATAAACGTAAAACTTAATTACTATATTTTGGCTATGTTTTCAAGTTATGGATGAGTTTATTCTGTTTTCCTATACTTGTATTGTGTACCAATTTCGTAGCACCTCAAAGTTGGTAACGTCTTTCGCTGAGCGAATTTTGGAGGTGTTACAGAAAGTTTGGTTCTACCTCAAGAAGAACTCGATATTTAGCTTAGTATCGAAAAATATTGTGAGCGGCGTTGTACGGTTTTCTCCGCCAAGAAGGGAGCAATGTTGACGTAGTGAAATGATACTCTCAAGTTGGATACTCGGTGAGCGGAGTAGGGCGAGGAAGATGTATTCGTTATCGAACCACTATAATACTCGTGTCGTGGTTTGATCTCTCTTATTCCATTGCACTTACTTACTTATTGTCTTGCATTTTTTTTTTGATTGCCTTGCACACATTTACTTATTCTTTTGTCGTTTTATTCATTTATATATATAGTCTTTGTGATTTCACGTTAAGTTTTGAATAAATAAGTTTAAACGATAAGAACTATTCAATACCCTTTTCTAATTTTTCACAATTATATAATGGAAAACAAGTTTTAAACATGCAACTAACCTAAAATATTAAGTGGTAGTTCAATGAAAAACTTAACCAAAGTGGAAAGCACACTAAAAGAACCACGGGAACAGTGAGCCTCTTTTTTAGCTCGACGTGTGAACAGCGCGGCTCATTCTAGAGTCTAGGCGGTTCACCCTCCTCATTCCCGCCATCATCTCCCAACAGCGGCTTGAAAACAGTACGACTTTTATTTTTATTATTATTATTTTTTTATTATTATTATTTTTTTAATACCAAGAAATGCAGTATATTTGTTTGGGAATGTCTAACCAATGCCCTAAGGGCATTGGTTAAGATTTGTCCTTTTGTGGTGTATAATAACTATTTATGTGGGTCCCCCATCTAAATATGTAATTATATGTCAACTATAAAGACCATTTGTGTAACTAAAAACCACAAGAGACAAATCTTCACCAATGCCCTAAGGGCATTGGTTAGACATTCCCTATTTGTTTTCGTTAATATTAAAGAGAGCATGTTGCAATTATCATTATAGTTGACCAAATAGTTCACCTAACAAAAATGAAAGTAAATAAACTTTGTGGTTGTGATTTAATTTGTTGTAAAATATGAAGCTAGAAAGAAAGCGTTGACACCATGGTTGTTAGTTGTTATCAACTTATTTCTAATGATAAAATTAAGCATAAAACATGGACAGGCCGAACAAATTGTGACGAAATTCGCTTCCAATGGTTTTTCGTCTTTTTACTTAAACATTTGGGTGCACCGTCTAACGCACCTATAGCTGCCAATTTGGATCATATGGCACCGCGATAATAGTAATACTGCACTGCTTTTTTGCGTTAGAAGTGGCTCATTATTTGCACAACAGTTGTTATGAGTAGGGTGTGTATATTTTGTTGTGTTATAAGGATGTTATTAGTGAGAGTGTTTTTTAATAGGGTAGAAAGCTGATTTGGCAACGTCTATACCCGTAATAGAAGTCAACTACACCTAGCTCTCATAAGATGATATAATTAATAATGTTGTACTTATCAAAAGGCTAGATGCGGTTTGAATTATCCTCGTGTCATGTTAGCTATTACCATATAATACAAAACCCAAAAAACATCATCTTCAATAAACATTCTATAACACTCCAAAAAAAAACTCCACTTTACACTAAACAAAAATTAAATAATCACATACACAAATCTGCTCGTTATCAACATGGCGTGGTATAACGCACGAACTGGGGCAATATGATGCCGTTATATGTACTTAAAATTGCCTAAAACATTTCTATAACGAGTTGCACCGTGCATTCTCATACGTGCCTAAGCACGATGCATATCTATCTATATTATCTATAAAATAAAAATGGTCAAAGTGAAAAGTGAAAATCTAGAAAATGAAATGTTGAAAAAATTAAAAATGAAATGTTGAAACAATTAATTATAAGCAATTTCAACTATTAATACACATGTTTCAAAAAGAAATTATTAATACACATCGAAAACCGGGTTGCCCGAGAAGCTTCAAACCTGACGGGTTTTGCGCTTCGCGCCCCAACCCCCTTAACTAATGAATGCTTAGATACCTGCAACTGAATCTGTAAGCGGCGCAGGGCAGGATGGACAAGAAAAGCGGCGGATTTAAATTGACCCGTTTTTCAATCGGAACAGTTCAACCGGCTGAACCACCCGGGTTGAACCGGGTTTCAAAACATTATGTTTAATCTTCAAATCCTCAAATTTTTATTATTTGTTGTTTATAACCCATAAACTTTTTTATCACTAAAACTATATGCTATTATAAAATCTCGTTGATATACACAAAAACTAGTCTAATATATTTAAAGTGAAAAAGCTTAATATGAAACATTTTTGTAAAAGGTGCATTTGTTGTACATAAGTTGCGTTGAGTACGAATGAATATATTTTCACATATATTATAGAATATACTCACTTTTTAGAGGAATTACTATCCATCTAGTTTAATCTAATGGTGAAGATTAACCTAAGATTTATTAGATAAACTTAAATTTATATCTTTTCTCATTTTTTTCTTTTTCTTTATTCAGTACTTTTTTTTTGTCTTTTTCTAATGCTACGTTTTTATTTAAACTCAACGCCTTTTTTAATTCACGTTATTTTTAATTCGCCTTTTTTCTTCGCTTTCCATACGTTTTCATCCGTTTTCGTTCATTATTCATACGTTTTCGTCCATTTTCGTCCGTTTTTATACGTTTTATCGTTTTCATACTTGTTTTACGCTTTCATACGTTTTTGTCCGTTTTTATATATACATTGTCCATTTTCTACGTTTCGTCAGTTTTCATACGTTTTACAGCGCACGGATTTTCTTCGTTATTGTTCATTTTGCCATTTTCGATCGTTTTTTTTCTATTTGCTTTCATACGTTTTCATACATATTCGTCCATTTTCTTACGTTTTCATCCATTTTCATACGTTTTCGTCTGTTTTTAAATGTTTTCGGCCGTTTTCAGACGTTTCTGAATATCACAAGTGATATTCTTTGCTATTATGTGATATTCAGATGATCACAAATGATAATCATAATATAACTTGTAATATTCTAAATATCACAATTGATTTTTAACTAATGTTTTGTAACATGAAAATCACAATTGATATTCAGAATATCACAAAATGATATCCAGAAAATCACAAGTGATATTCATAATAACACAAAGTGATATTCAGAAAATCACAAATATATAATTTGAATAGCAGCTAAATAGTTTTGGGGTATTTGTTTAACCTTATTTTATTTGCTTATGAGCTTATGTGATTTCGGTTTATGTTTTACAAGCTTAATTTGCTTATTTTGAAACTTATAAAAATATGTAAGTTTATATTTACCACGTATAAAGAGAAAATGGTCAAATTTTGGTTTAGAGTTCATGCATATTCGTCCATTTTTCATACGTTTTTAAATGTTTTCGGCCGTTTTCATATGTTTTTGAATATCACAAGTGATATTATGTGATATTCAGGTGATCACAAGTGATGTTCTGTGATATTCAAAAAATCACTTGTGATATTATATTCAGAATATCACAAGTGATTTTCTGAATATTACAAGTGATTTTCAACTAATGTTTTGTAAAATGAAAATCACAAGTGACAGTCAGAATACCACAAAGTGATATCCAGAAAATTACAAGTGATATTCATAATATCACAAAGTGATTCAAAAAATCACAAGTGATATTCAGAATATCACTTTGTGATTTTCTGAATATCACAAAGTGATTTCTGAATATCACAAAGTGATATTCAGAAAACGTAAGAAAACGGACGAAACGAAGACAGTAAAAAGAAAACGTAAGAAAGCGTAAAAACGCATGAAACGGACCAATAACGAAACGTAGCAAAACGTATCGAAAACGTGAAAAGGACGAAACGTAAGAAAACAACACGAAAACATATGAAACGTATGAAAACGTATGAAAACGAACAAGACGACGAAAACGTATGAAACCAGCGAAAACGTAACGGGCGAACATAAGCGTATGAAAGGCAACGTAAAAGGTGACAGCGTATGAAAATGGGCGAAACGTAACATTCTAGAAGAAAGACGAAAGCGTAAAGAAAATGGGCGGAAGCGGAACGAGCGTAAGAAAGCGGAAACGTATGAAAACGGAGAAAACGTAAGAAAACGGACGAACACGTAAGAAAACAGATGAAAAGATATAAAATGGACAAAAAAGTAAGAAAACGTATGAAAACTGACGAAAACGAAACGGAAAAAAAAAAAAAAAAAAGTGAAATTACAAAAAGAAAATAAAAAGAAAAGAAAAAGAGAAGAAAAAAAACGGACTTAGGTTTAGACATGTTAAATCTTAGGTTAATCCCTACCATTAGATCAAACTAGATGGAAGGTGATGATTTATCCCTTAATATGCAAGGATTTTTGAGTATGCAAAATAAAGTGTTTCCAATTCTTATTCCACTTATCTTATAATGTTTTCAACAAAATTTAAACCCACTATTTGATGGATACACTTGTACATTCACATAAGGCTGAGCATCGGTCCAAACTAAACTGTACCAACGAAAACTGAACCAAATCAAAACAAAAAATCATTAGTATATAGACTCGAAACTGAACCGAATATGGTAGGTTTCGTTCGATTCAGTTCGGTTTATATGGTTTAGGTGCGTTTTTCTCTATTTTAGGTCAAATAGGACGGAACCGAAATAAAAAACCGTTAGTATATATAACTGAAACGAAACTAAATATGGTCAGTTCGGTTTAACTTGATTTTCTGATTTGATTCAATTTTCGGTCTAATATGCTCAGCCTTACATTCACATAACTTGATCGCAAAATTAAACCCGCAGTTTGATGGATACACTTATACATTCACAATTTCACATAACACCGGACCAAAACATTAACTCGTTCAAAAATAAATATAAATAATACATCTATCACTGGTCAATAGTTTTGTATTTATTTTACTAGCATAAAAATACGAAAGTTGTTTGACTTTACAAAATAAAAACATAAAGATGATTGAAACTGAAATATTCAAATATCAAATGCATATGCTAATGATCGCAAATATACTAAAAATAAAAAATATAAAATTTACTGAGTTTTATGATTTTATATTTTTGTTCATTGAACTTGTAAAAATCAATATTCAGATCATTTTTAATAATCACTGTTAAACGACTGAAGATAAATTTTTTATAAACTAAGTAAACCTAGTGAATTAAAAAATAAAATTATATGTATTTAAAATAAAATAAAATAAAATGCAATTCACACAAAAAAATTCAACATTGTAGGTATTGTTTGATGATTTTACACATTGAACAAATTCAATTTGATTTTGATAGTTTGTTACAACAACTTTCATTCAAAGTTTCAAACTACATATATTATCCATATTATAATAGAAGTATGTGGCCTGCAACTCAACAATACACACTCAGATACTCAATTCAAATGATTTCACACAAATACACCAAAAAGGAAAACAAAAGGAATATAAGCATTAAGCAACAACAAAGACTTCCATCCAACAAAGACTTTCTTTCATCCCACCATGTGCTAATAAAATAACAAAGACTTCGGGTATGTTTGGCACGAAATACGTGAAGCTTTTGGAATAGATTTGATGGCTTGAAGAATGCAAGATTTTCGATTTTTAGTAGTCGTTTGAAGAAGCGGTGAGCTTTCCTATTTTTGAGAATCATTTTTCAACGCTTCTTTTAAAAAGAAGCTGGCGTGGCGGATGCTTAATTCTGCCACAAAGATTTCACTTATTCACATTACATTTCTTTTCTGCTCACACCTGTTTAGCCAAACACACCCTTCATCAACCCAATTACTTATTCAAAACCAATCAATTTATCAAAATTTATTCACTCCAAAAAAGTAAAAGCATTATCACTTTTAACAAACATTTGGAATCCTTCACTTTTTAAACCACAAAAAATTATATACTGTTGCTGTTTCACTTAATTTAAATCCAGGTTTGTTTGTTTGTTTTGTATTTATCTGAATTATTCATCTAGATTCATTTCATTTATTTATATTCAATTTGCAGATCTGGGTTAGTAAATCTATACTCAACTTATATATGTTGTAAATATTTTTCTAAATATAGATAAAAATATATAAAATTACGTAACGCTTAAGTTGACGTGCATCTATGGAAATAAAATCAATATAAAAAGTAAATAAATTTATAGTCGTGTACGACATTAATGCAATCAGAAGATAAGTCCTATAATTGTAATGTCGGAGAAGCTTCTTGGCAACCGCTTGTTTTAATAGGTCTAGATAATAAGACGACCAAACCATGTTTTAGTATAAGTACAAGGTTTTGTTTTTTCTTTTTTAAGGTTGTATTTGTTGAATATTTGCAGAGAGAAGTTGATTTTTGAATAATGGGTGGGAAGAATTCTAGAGAGGAGAGGCCTAGTTTTAAGAATTCGGGGTCGTTTCAGTCATCTTCGTCTTTTGGTGGAAGTCAGTATGGTGGTGCTCCTCAGCCGTATTCGTATCCACCGCAGAATATTCCTCAGCAGTCGTATTCGTATCCGCCACAGGAATATCCTGTTCAGGAGGCGTATCCTGCGTATCCACAACAGTATCCTGCAGCACCACCTGCACAAGCGCCTGGTCGACCGCAGAAGAAGTTTGACAGGAGGTACTCGAGGATTGCGGATAATTACAGTTCGTTGGAACAGGTAGAATTGGATGTGTTTTTTTTTGTATGTTGAATGGTTCTATTTGTTGCACGTGTTAGGATCATGTGGTTAGTTGTAATACAAATGGATTTTGTTTTTAGTGTTTGGATTAGTTAGGTTTGTTCATTCGTGGGGAGATTTTATTTTCGAAAATACGTCATACTTTTGTAATATTGTGAATTGTGTTTTAGCATGTGTAAGTTAGCGACAAGAATTTGTTTCCTTAGACAGATCTTTTAAGACGCTTACGTTAGTGTAAATTAATGAATTTTTATAATATTTTTTGGTCATTTTAGTTGGTAATTTCGGTTATTTGTAGACTGAGACATCCACTTTTCGTCCAGGTGACGGAAGCTCTTGCTCGTGCAGGGCTTGAGTCTTCTAACCTTATTGTTGGCATTGACTTCACAAAGAGCAATGAATGGACAGGTAACATCATTATCTTTGTTATTTTCTTTCCATATTGCAATACTGAAAATTAAAGACATTACCTTTTTTATTGGCAAATAGGTTCGAGGTCTTTCAACAGAAAAAGTCTACATTATATTGGAGATGGTTTGAATCCATACGAGCAAGCGATAACCATTATCGGGAAAACATTGGCTGCCTTTGATGAGGATAACTTGATTCCGTGTTATGGTTTTGGAGATGGTATAATTATTTAAACTAGTTACGGAGTATTATTGTTTTCAGACAGTAACTATGGGTTATAACTCGTAGATTTTATTACCAACCTGCAGCATCCACACATGATCAAGATGTCTTCAGTTTTTATCCAGAAAGATTTTGTAACGGTTTCGAGGAAGTGTTGAGTAGATACAAAGAAATTGTCCCTCATCTAAAGCTTGCAGGTCTGAGATATATTCTACTGTTTTCTGTATATCTTGCCTTTAATATATTTTAGCCGGCGGCACTTTTAAGCTCTATGTTTATATCTTGTGTTGCAACAGGGCCCACCTCGTTTGCTCCTGTTATTGAACAGGCGATGACCATCGTTGAACAAAGTGGGGGCCAGTATCACGTGTTATTAATCATTGCAGATGGGCAGGTAGCTTTCTTTGGTCAATATGAATTCCTTTGTTATTTTATGAATGCTGATACAAATGCACTGCCATGTTGTTAATTATGGTTGATGCCCGTGTCTAATAGTTTTCATAACAAGTAATATCATTATAAATGCAACAAAATACTTGGAATCTCATCTGCCAACGACGTCAACGTAGATATTTGTCTTCAATTGATAGTCTGGTTATTCACTTATTCCCCAGTCCAGTATATGCAGTCTAGTCTTGCCCACTCAATCAGGGTTCAAAAGTTGATGTTAGTCCTGCATGCACTGATAGGCGTACACAACTTAAAGAGAAAAACTGTTCTTTCAGAATCATTTTAGTCTTGTAATATAGCCCAAGATGTAATAATTTCTGCCTTTTCTGGTAAAATGTTTCACAGATAATTCGGTGACTTAAAAGCTTGAACTTTTCTACCACCAATTTTTATTTTACCTACAAGATCTCCTTTATAATAGTAATTCTTGATAGTTACATTTTGTTTACATGAGCCCCAGATTGCTATAAGGTTCCTACTTATTCGGCCGCAAAATCTGATGGTTCTGAACTGTGTAAATCACTGGGAAAATTTCACCGCCTGCTGAATAAAATGTGAATTAGGAATTGGCTTGCCTAGTTAGCGGTATGTGTTTGAAGATTATTACGTCAGATGATAACTAAATCTGAAAACTGTGAAGACAAAAAAATACACAGCCCCCAAGAAACAGAAAAATTATAGGAACTAAGAGAGCGAGTTCATCTTAAGATAGGGTAGAACAAGTTTTTTTCGGTTTCTGGTTAAGCAGCTGCAGTTTGCTTCTAATTTCCTGCAATCGTTAATAGTTACAGTGAATCAACATGGACGATTCAATTTTGTGTATCAATTTGTCATTTCGCTGATTATATTATCACAGGTTACAAGAAGTGTTGATACTGAACCTGGTCATTTAAGTCCACAAGAACAAAGAACTGTAAATGCCATAGTTGAAGCAAGGTGAATATCTGATAACCTATGTACACATTATATATTACTGATAAATAGTTATCATGTTTTCGTATTGAAATACATTCGCCGTCCCCTTTACAGCAAACTTCCATTATCTATTGTATTAGTTGGAGTTGGAGATGGGCCTTGGGATATGATGAGAGAATTTGATGATAACATCCCTGCTCGCGACTTCGACAATTTCCAGGTAAGCATAATGCTACATGTCAGGTGTTAAACTGGGTAGTCAGGCAGGTAGGATAATGTGTCCAAATAGGTGACACATTTGTTTTAACCCGTTTTTCTTGAATTTAATAAATAATTAAAATACTAATCAGTATTGCTCGAATTATTTATATTTTATAAAACTACTAATTTGATGCTTATTAATAAAGCATATAAGATTTTGCAAGCATTAACACTGTTATGTCACTTCCGATGCTCTCCAAATTACCAAGTATGTCTGAAGTTCACCATCTTAACCCGTTAAAGCTAAAAAACCCAGATCAACCCGTTTCTATGTAAATGGGTTACATTTACCACCTCTAGCTCTAAGTAAATATTGTGGCTTATGTTTAGAAGTTGCTATATGTTCTGATGTATTTTATTTTTGCGCGCAGTTCGTTAATTTTACAGAAATCATGTCCAAGAATGTTGCCCCAATCCGAAAAGAAACGGAATTTGCTCTTTTAGCTTTAATGGAAATTCCAACTCAATATAAAGCAACAATTGAACTGAATATATTAGGGTAATCAGCCTATTGCCGTCTATTTCTTTCTTTTGAAATTGGTCACATGTGACATAACTTTGATATTTTTATATTTATTATTTAATTTACAGTAGCCGCAAAGGAGTTTCTCCAAACAGGGTTGCTCTTCCTCCTCCTGTTCATGTTGGCTACTCAAAACCATCATACTCAAAGCCGTCATATTCAAGTAGCTTCCAGAAGGGTTCAGAATCTTATTATGGCCAAAGTAGTCCTGTTCGTGCAGCTCCTTATTATGATCAGGCGAGTTCCCAGAGCACTGCCCCACCTGTTCCAAGCTCGCAATCTGTTCCAAGCTCCACATACGACAATCAGGTAAATTCTATACTCATATATATAGAGATGAGTCAATTTGGATTGCGTTTTATTACTAATGCTAATGGTAAATACAATTTTGGCTAAAAAGGCTAATGGACGATATGTTACAAAGTCCCCTGAATCGTATTCAAGTGTTTGTAACTTTTGTTCTATTCAAAATTTTTGGAATCATTATTTTGGTAATAGCTGTTGTAATCATGTTATAAATATTAGCCATTTATACAACTAAAAAAGGGAGAAAAAAAAAAAGTCTTGATTAGTCAACCCAACCTGTGTGGACGTGCCTATAAAATTTACACCGTTTGACCTTTTGCCAACCTCCCCGGTCATTTCATTTTTAATATGTGATATCAGCGTTTATATGTTTCTTTTACTTTTAACATTTATGCATTGACCTCACATTTTGAAACTGGTTATGAGGTGATATGATGTTGTAATTTGTAATGTTTATCTCTTGTGCAGGTATGCCCCATTTGTCTTACAAACCCAAAAGACATGGCCTTTGGCTGTGGTCATCAGGTAATTTATTATCTTTATCTTTCTTCAGATTCTACTTGATTTGTATCATCGGATTGCTTCTAAATTACTTTTCCTACTTGTGTTATTTGGCAGACATGTTGCGAGTGTGGACAAACTCTTCAGTTATGCCCGATATGCCGGAAATCAATTGAAACAAGAATAAAGCTCTACTAAGTTTGCTTTGTGTTTATTTGGTATATGAGTTATAGCTTAAAGCCTTAAATTCTTTGGTAAGAAAGTCATGGGGTGTTGTGTTTTCGTTTTTTATAATGTTTTGGTGAGTTCCTTCGTGGATCTGTAAATGAAAGTCGATACTATTGTACAGTCCTCCGTTTGGTTTCTTTCTTATTGATTTTTTTTTTTAATTCTTTTGCCATTTTGCTGAGGTTTATTTACATGTTAACTCGTCGTCTGTACTCTGTAATAGTTTTATAGTATAGGTCAATATGGGTTTGACCTAATTGTTTTCAATGTATAACATCTGGTTGAACTTGCTGGAATAATTGAGATTTATTTATGAACCTGTGAGTTAACTATATTACAGTGAGTGACGGAGCCATGATTGTTCAGTCGGGTAAGCCAAAACAAAAAAAACTTGAAAAAAGATACCGACAATAAAAACAATAAAAACTCGTACAATAAGAGTTTCTCATTTCAATGGCGCATGACGCTTTTTAACATCATTAAAATCATCTAGAACACTATCTAAACTAAAGGTATGTGCAAATAACCTTTTCAATATGAAGTACTAAATTATTTGAAGGAAGTTTATCACCCATTTTATTACGTAACTTGTTCTTCACGATTTTCAAGGCTGAACCTTGACATTCAGTTATAGATGATGACTTTCCCACTAGTCGTATCAACCTGTCAACGAGATAATAGTGACTTGCCTTTCATGTGTATACTAAGCCTTAACATAAATCAACTATATATGATGAATTTCCCAACTTTGGATGATCTTTCACATCAAGTTCAAAGTGTTTCAACTGAAATTCCAAGTTATCGAGTTCTTCCTTTGTGAAATCAAGATAATAGTATTTCTTTGCAAGCTTTAGAATCGAATCTTGATATATCTGTCCCTAGGATCCAAAGCAGAGTTAAGTTCTAAAAGTTCCACAATTTTCTCACTAAACCTTAAGTCAAGTTCACGCAACTGAAAATCTATTGTTTCATCATATATATCAAAATGATAGTGATGCTCATTAGTAGCATTAATCTCGATTCCTTACGCTTCTCCATTCAAAATAAGGAGCACTAAAATCACGAAAAGGAATACCATGTTTTTTGCAAAAAGCAATGACACCGTCAAGAAAAGAACCCCATTTGTCATCTCTTAGTGTTTGAATCAACTTTCTTGTTTGTGAAACCATTTTAATTACACTTACGAACTATTTATCTTTTTGTTGCAAAGCCTTACAAATACGTCAGCATGACCCAATATTGTTTTCATCATATGTAATATGAAAACAAAATAAAAAAAAGTCATCTTCTTTAATGATGAACTAGCACCACCCTTTGTTTTAAAGTTGCACCCATATTTTTTTTATCTTCTCTAAAACTGTACATGTTGGATTGTGCATCCAAATAAGACTAGTAATTGAAGTAAAACGTGAGCTCTAACGTGTATCGCCAGCACGTTTCACAGTACCAATTTGGTTAGCTCCTTTTACCGGACTCAATTTCACCTGTCTATGACATTTCTTTAATTTGAGCAGCTTGTAACTCATCTTGTCGTTTGCAAGAGGCACCAACTGTTGTCACAATGTAAGATAAATCTTCAAAAAATTCATGTACATAATCTACCTCTCTAGCTAGCTGTTGTAACCAACGCAAGTTGCAAACGATGAGCCATACAATGTATATAATAAGCACATGGATTAACCTTGAGAAACAGTGCTTGTAATCCATTCCATTCACCTCTCATATTGCTAGCTCCATCATATCCTTGTCCATGAATATTTTCAATAGGAAGCACAAACATTTTTAAAACATTATCGAATGGTAAATATAATGCATCAAAGTCTTCAAAACATGTCGAGCGACTCTAATGCTTCAATATGAAGTTAATGCCTTACAAAACTGAGAAAATACATGCTAAAAGTGTCAACACAAGGTTGGTGAGTTCATAGGTTGAAGTATGTAAAAACAATGTGGACCACAAGATTTCAAGACAATTTTTTCCAAAAATGTTCATGAAAGGTATTACTATTGCACTAAACTCATAACACTGAAGCCTTGACAGTTAGTTTATGTATTCACCCCAAACAGGTGCCTTGCCAAGCACCTGTACGACATCAAATGAAATACGTCGGTTGAATAGTTGGAGCGACCAACCCAGACGGGGGAGTTTACCTGATAACATCAAATAGTCCTGACTTTTTAGTGTCAATTTCCCCCGGTTATGTTCATTTTATGTCATTTATATGGATTTATGCTTGTATTCCTTTATATTTCACTTTCAGGTAAAATATGAGCATTGGAGCTTAGAGACGCGGATTTGAAGATTTTTCTAACGGTTTTATCTTAGTATGCTATTTATGAAGAAGCTAATCACGTCATGTTCTCACTGCCGTAGCGGGATTTTGTCACGTAAAACAACTCAACTCATAGCTACGCGTAACTCTCAACTAAAGATTATTCATCTAGGTCATGAAGTATTTCAGACTCCATCAAGCTGCCCGTAACATTCTCACAAGCATTACGATGTAACAACCTTATGTTAAGAGGACGTATTAGTTACGGCGTAACTCTCATCAACACTATGGTGGAGCTGCAATTACGGCGTAACTATTCCTTATGTTACTGTAGAGTCACCTTACACTAGGCTTTAAGTGAAGATAATTACGGCGTACAATCATCATCTTAAGTTACACCGTAACTGTGATCGGGACTATAAATACAACCCTTAAAATATGCATTTCACATCATTAACTCACAACTCAAAGGCAGAGAATGTGAAGAGGGTTCCAAGGGCAGATCACACGGAGCATACGGAGCCATCTCCAAGGGAGAAATCACACTATATCGATAAGCTTTAGCGATCACTACTATCTTTTAATTTAATTAATGTCTTCAATTATGATAAACATTGAATTTATTGTATCTTTTAATATGATCGGCTAAGCAACCTTGGTGCTAGCCTAGTTATGATTCCTTAATTGTATTGTTTGTGTTTTCATGCTTCTATAAATTGTTTCAAGTGTATGCATGCATAGTTCGATGGTAGTTACCCTAGCTTCGGTAGTTTTGAAGTGCGGTCGTATCTAGTTGCTTAGGAGAATTGACCAACTGACCCTAAGTAAGTAGGTAGAGAAGGGGCTGGTAAGAATTGACCAACTGACTACCTTTCCCTCTTGAAATTGAGGAATCTAGATCTAAAGTCCTGGACACTTGGCCCGGTAATCTGAATATGGTCCCGAAGTCCTCATATAAAAAGAAATTTCATTGGTGCAGAGCAATACCAGTGGACAATGATAAGTGGTATGACCTTTGGGCTTCGTGTAACCCTAATGATGACATTTGCGATGGTGGAGATGAAGGAAAGGGTAAAAAATAATACGTACATGTGGTCTTCGACGAATGATGAAGAAAGGAAGAACCTTAAATGGAAAGGAATTATTTACATTCGATGCATGGGTACAAATTGTTTATGGTGAGATGGATAATGACGTTGATAGCAGGGTTCGGGGTCGAGAAAACCTCCTTTTCTACGAGCAAGTTTTTCAACCCTCTAGGCAGTGAACCTAATCGGTGTAGTGTAGTATGGGGTAAGCCTCGGGGGTTGATATCGTTCTATAAGGGAATAGGAATGCTAGAAAGAAATTTATGACGAGAAGGTGGGGTGAAGATGATTATTTTTATTCTTTTTTATGTTTTTTATAAAGCATGGGTAAAATCTCGGGGTATATGATTGGGGGTGGTACTTCTACCGATTTCTCTACTTCTACTAATTATCTAATTATCTAATGATAGTTTATGCTAATTGAGGTGTGCTCGTATGGTGATTAAAGATATGTTCACTTGGATACTATTACTCCCTAGTTATCTTTTATTGGTCGGTTAAATTGTCACTTACTTTATCTTAACGCGTTGTATTCCTATTAGTCGGAGGGTGTGCGTATTCCCTAGTTCTATGAATGTATCTCTCCTATAGAATTTACGGGATCGTCAAGTATAATACTATCTCCCTCGAGCACCCTATTGTCATAAAGCACACTCACGCAATAAACACAACGATAGCCTAGTTGCACTCCTAGGCTTTTATCAATTAAGACAAGAGACAACCTAACAACAATCAATAACTAGGTTTCATAAATCTAAGCAAACACACAAGTAATTTAGCTAGACATGTAAAACAAGCAAGCATACACACAATCAATTGAACATGGGGTAGACATAATGATAAATTGGAATAACAAACTTATCTTGATGTGTAATAGGGTATGGGACCCTAGAATACTGTCCAAGTCGGACTACAACTGAGTTAGGGTTTGCTCTCCAAAATTCTACCTCTTAAAATACAAAAAATCGAATTCTATATATAGATTTACAATTGCGCGGCTCTGCCGCCAGCGACGCCGTCACCGTCATTAGGGTTTGGCTGGGCCAAGTCATCGATGGGACCGCCACTTGAGAAGTGCGACGCCGGTCTTCATGCAGGACGTTGTCTGAACTATGGATCATGGACGTCTGGTGTGAAAAGTATGAGTGACGCCTTCCAGGAATAAGGCGTGACAACCCTTCACACAAATTGTATTAGTACAAGATCAGCCCATTAGGTAAAAGATACATGAAAGCATTGGTGTAAAAAAATAAAAACAGAAGACGAGATATTTTGGGCTTCTTGTAACCCGTTTGAAGAAGATTGTAACGGGGGAAATAGCATGACTAGAGTTGGGGATGACGATCTCTTATGGACCTCAACTAACGACAATAAAAGAGGCGATTTTCCTTGGTTAGATAAGTTAGGATTTAATGATTGGGTCAAGATAAAGTATGGAAAAGTGGACGCTTCAACTAAAGAGAAGATTTGGAAGGGTTGCATGAGTAAAGAAGACCCAAGCGAAGAAGAGATTTCTAACAACACTAGTGACGAGATAAAAGATGATTACAAGGCTAAATGAGGAGAAGAAAAAGAGTGTTGTAAGTGTAAACTTGTGGAGGATTTGCTTAATGACGAGTGGTTTAAAGGAACGGAGTCCGATGACGATGATATTGAAGGAATTATGGACTACCTTGAACTACAAGGTCATGACGGGTTCGCGGACCCAGATGATGAGGCATACGAGCAGCGGAGATGTAAGCTTCTTGGTATTCCCTATAAAAGACCCCCCACCTATTATAGTTGAGAAGTTTGAAGTAACCAAATATCACTTGGGGTCGGATAAGTTCAGAAAATTGAAAGGAAGGAGTTTCTTTATACCGCTCTTAACGTCGCATGGGTCAGACACAAATTAATGAGGGAGATGGACGAAGTTGGCCAAGTCCGAAGACCCCCATAAAGCCCCATGGCTTTGAGTCTAACTTAAAGACTCGGTAATAAAGAAAAGTGCTCTTTCAGGAGACAACCCGAATTATCCCTTTCATTTTTGTTTCTTTTCATTTTTATTGTTGGGTTTTGTGCTTTTAACATTTTTGCAAGAATTGGAGAAGAATACATGGCGATTAAAATGGGGACCTGATTCGTCTGTTATCAAGTTACGTAACTTTCTCTATTGTTACGCAACCGTTCTTCATAGTTGATTCACTCCGTGTTTCAACCCGATGCGCATAATTTCCATCCCTTATTATGCCGTAACAGTCTTCGGTAGACGAATTCCAGGTTTAACCAAATTACGACGTAACTCATTCTTGAGGTTATGCCGTAATTCATCCTGCAGCTTTAAATTTTTTCAACATTAGCACGATAACCTTGTATTAGTTCTAAATGAACTTGTTAGGATTTAGTAAATCCAGTTGTTAAAGTGTCGGTCACCTCAAGTATATGTATTCGTTAGAAAGCTCGTAGTCGTAGTTATTTAAAGTTAAGTAGTATTTAGTTAAGTAACACCGTGGAGGACGGACGGTCTTTACCCATTGTATGCCCTCCACCACCGTAGGTGGCGATTTGTGTTAAGACTATAAATACTCTCTACATCCCAAGGTAGAGAGTTGGAGCTCATAATAAGATTTTCACTTTCTCTCACTAAGTTCCCAAACCTCTAACTATTTCTCTCTAAAACATCATTGTGTACGCCTTCTATGATCATGGTTTGATGTGTTTGTGAAATCCAATATGTTACAAATGGTATCAAGAGCCATGGTTTGATCATCTCTATTACATATCCTTGGATTTCTAGTGGTTTAAGATGGTTTTTGAGTTTGAGAAAGTTTAGTGGTTTTTTCATCATTTGGATCATTTCTTGTGTTAAAGTTTGAATTTTGAGTGTACTTTTGTGTTTAGAATCATTGTAAGTTCTTGGGTTTTGATTTGGAAAGCTTGAATCACTGTGGTTGGGCTTGTTTTGGATTGAAAAGTGTGTTTTTGAAGTTTTTCAAGGTAGCGACTTGAGTCTCGTTGTGAATTTCTTTCAGTTTAACTTGCTTCGAATTTCTAGCGAGTTGTTAGTCGTAGCGACTTGAGCTTAGCGACTTGTCTATTGAGACAAGCCGATAAACAATACAAGTTAGTGGATTCTCCACTACGGCTAGCGACTTGGTGGGGTTAGCGACTTGCTTTCATTTATTCTAGCTTTAACTTGTACTTATTGCTCGTGACTTGACATTAGTGAATTGGATACTTAGCGAGTTGCTCTTTAGCTTAATTGGTCTTTATTTGGTGCTTTAGCGACTTGTGTTCAGCGACTTAGGTCTTAGCGACTTGATTCACAGCGACTTGAGGTTTAGCGAGTTGCTACTTAGCGACTTGGTGCTAGCGACTTGGTTCAAGGATTCTTAGCGACTTGGTTGAACTTTTGTTTCTAATACGGTTTTCTCTTGATTTAGTAAAATCGTGAAAGAAACTATTTCCGGTTTAATCATAGAGTTATAAAATCGCGTGAAATCTGTAAACATGTCTACCAACAGTATCTACAATCATCTCACTGTTTCTGAGGATGTTCAGCAACCGGTTCGTGAGATATCATCCACCCATGCTTGACGTAACTACCACTCTTGGGCTCAACGAATCGATTAATGTCTTGGAAAGGAAAATGGGGTCAACATTCTCAAATCAATTGATGAAGGACCTTATCAGATTGAGACTACAAGAGACATAATTGATACTTTGCCGATGGAACCATGATCTTTGGATTGGATGACCAAAGACGATGATGAGCTCAGATAAGGAGAAAAGAGATTCGATGTCGATATCGGGCTTCAAACATTATACTTCAAGGTCTTCCAAAATACATCTACAAGCTTATCAATCACAACACCGAAGCCAAGGTCATTTGGGATAATGTCAAGATGCTTCTCTTAGGTTTCAATTAACTAAGGAAGACAGAGAATCACAATTGTATGATGAATTTGAGCACTTCAAGATGAAACCAGAAGAGAGTGTCTATGAATATTACGTGAGATTCCACAAGCTTGTAAATGAAATGAGGAATATCAAAATGACCATGCCAAACATTCAACTGAATTCAAAGTTTGTGAACAACATGAATCCCGAATGGCACAAATTTGTCACCTCTGTGAAGCTAACCAAAGGATTGAAGAACACCAACTATGAGCAATCAGATTTCCTTCTCCGAATCGAGACATGCTATGTTTGAACGTGAGGATTATTGAAGCGCTCAAAGCTAAGGAGAAACCAGTTCGTCAAATGACTCAAGCCTTCTACACCAATGTTGGTATTACTACCAAAGCTTCTCAAGTCAAACCCACGGGTAATGGTAATCACAAACTCATTCCTGATCCAAGGTTCAAGATGTCGATGCTGTCATGGAACACTTCATTAATCAAGCTGCTCTTATGGTTAAACAAAACTTGACCCTCATCCACATACCAACAGTCACACTAACAATGAGATCGAATCGCATCCAATCTACACAATCATGCCTGTTGTCGGAGATGGAAATGTTATGGGGTAACCACTTCAAGGAAGACGATACGAACAAGGGATGGTTGGAGCAGGTTATGGTAATGCTGGAGTAGGTGGAGGATATGTTGCAAATCGGAATAGGGAAGGAATGGAAATCAAGGACAAAGAAAGCCATCAAGTGCTACAACTATGGTGGTGATGGACATATAGCTAGAAACTGCACATCTCCAAAACGCCACAAAATGCAGTGTCTTGAGACAAGATGTTACTTGTGCAAGCTCGGGATAATGGAGTTGTGTTGGATGAAGAGGACTGCTGTTTCTGTTGAGGGCAATGCAAGACATATGATGCGATGTGGATGAGAAGCCAACCAGAGATAGGTCATAATCATCGGCTTTCAAGTCGCGATCGGTGATGCATACACTGACGGCGTCGATGATGAACCTACCGCACGCATTTCATGGCTAGCATTTCTCCAATGGTCTCTCCAAATGTCCCTCACCACGAAGTGGTCCATCCAAAGAAACAATCATCTAAGAGGTATTAAAACTATATGATAATGTTGATCAGCAAAAGATACATGATAAAGTTCAATCGAAACCTGACCGTAGATATTGCTAATATGGGCAATGATAATATTGTCCCATATGATCAATATGTGACCTAATGTGAGAATGCGATTGAACCAAGTGATGTATCTAATGCATCCGATGACTATTTTTGATGAATATAATTGCTAGTGTTCCTAATGATTCTCTACAACTTAATACTTATAAAGAACAAGTTGCCATTTATGAACAACGTGCTAAGTTTGAGTTAACCACCCGTAGTAGGAGATGGATGAACAAATGCGTACAATTATTAGAAAAAGTAATTTTAGGGAAGAAATACTTAAACAAGAGTTAGATTCCTTAAAAGAAAAGCTTAACAAAATGGCTAAGCAAAAACAAGAACTTCAAGAAAATGTGAAAGTGCAAAGAATTTAATGCCAAGGAATCAAAAATTTAAATGAATTTTCCAACCTAAAACTTTGAAAAGCAAACTTGAAAACAAATTTGCATTACAAGGAAACACTATTCAGATCGCCTCACATGATCACTAAGTATAGAGTTCTAAGTGACAAACATAGTGTTGCGTTAGTTGATGAACCAAACCCTAAGGCGTGTCTGAAAGCTAGAAAAGCACATAAGGTAATCTATGATGGCAATGAAATCCTTAAGCCTAGATGAAACCTAGTTGGCGGAGAATACTGAGGAAGATAAACAGTTAGAAGAAGGAACTAGAAATAAATTGGATGAAAAGCTTAAGAGCCCTTTACATATAGAAAGAAAATCACTATAAAACACCCAATAATGCTAAGGATAACTGGATTGCCTTTAACAAGTTTAGACCTCAAACACAGCTGACCCTTGAACAAGTGTTTTGGAAAAAGGATATGGACATGAAAAAAGCTGATGAGTTTGTTGAAAAGAATCCCCATGTAGGAGAATGCTTCCTCGCCATGTTTATCCCCCAATACACCAATGCATTTAGTTCCTAGATCTATTCCCACTAAAAGCAAGACCTTAATCAGTCAATATGTAATTTTTCAATTATTTGTTGATTTTGAGAAAACTTGTAAGAAAAGGATCACACACCCACTGGATAACCGAAGGGAAAGGGGTTTTATGCAAACTAAAGAATGCTATTTAACTGAGGTCATGCCTTTCTTTAAACAATTAAAAGGTAAATTTGAGAGTCTTAAAAAGGGGATGGATTTAGATATTAAAGAAATGGAAAAGGAATTTGATGCAATGGTAGTTGAAGTTAGTGATTAAGAGCGTGCACTAAAATATAAGATTGAGAGGAAGAACTTGCATACCTTGAATGAGAATCTTATTTCAGAATGTATTACTCAAGATGTTTTTTGATCGCTACGAATTGTTCCACGAATGCTTCTCAATTTCATGAATTATCTGTTGCTCTGAAAGTCTCCCATGATCGTGTCATTGAGCTTGAAAAATCTAACTCTAAACTGCATGATAAAGTTGAACAGGATGATCATGATAACTTGGTGAAACAGTTTTCTAAATTGGAAGTTGAGCATCTTGCTTTGCAATTAAAATATCAACATCTAAAAGAAAAAATGTTAAATTTGATGCGTTTTGAAATTGCAAATTAGCAAATGATTCGAGCTCATTGTAACACGATCGAAAATTGAGAACCCAAATTTACAATTAAAGGGTGAAAAGAACAAAGTGACAGGCTCCCAAATGCCTCCTCCTTTAGATTCTCAGAGTTCTCAGACTTTTCATCTTCAAAACTTGGTTAATGTTTTACAAAAGGAAATTGAGAGTTTTCTAGAAGAAAATGAAAAGGTTAAACAACACTTTAAAGAGTTATATGATTCAATGAAAGTCACTCGTGACAAGAACAATGAAAAATAACGTCTTTACAAAAGGAAATTGAGAATCTGAAGAGTCAGGAAAAAGGGAAAATGCCACTTGTCTTTAATGAGAATGTTGCATCAAAGTCATCTACAGACTGCAAATATACTATGACTGTTAAATATATTCCTCCTCATCTTAGGAATAACGAACTTGTATTTCATAATTATCTTGCTCGTCTTAAGGATAGTCTTGAATGTCTTCGTGAGATTGTAGAAGAGGACTTCATAAATAAGCTACTTGATAGTGAAATTAGGTTTTGTTGGATCGATGTACTCTAACCAAACTAACTTATATAGCTTGTTAAGGGTTTAATAACCTTGGATAAATCCTAAGTTATTAACAATGAAACACTGAGCAAACTCTATTAAGTATGCGGAATTTACTTAACAAAGCTAAGAAGAATTAACTTTAACTTTCAATGATTTTATTAATAACTTTATATACGATTCTTAAACAACTCTAAAACTCTAATATCAAACTTCTCTAAAACTCTAATAATGCACGTAATTTAGGATTCTAAAAACATATATCTCTAATGCCAATCTAGGGGTCCTTTTATAGGCTTAAGGATAACCCTAGTCGGTTTACAATTTGTAACCTTGTACAACAAGTAATCTACACAAAGAATATTCTAGAATAACAAAGCTTTCCATAAACAAATATAGCAGTTCTTTAGCTTTGCAGATTTTGACTTCGACACAGATTTTGACTTTTTACTTAGCAAGACTTTGACTTTAATCAAGATTTTGTCAATCTTCAGAACTTTCATATCCCAACAATCCTCCCCTAACTTGAATTCTACTTGCTTGACTTCAAGTTCCTTTGTAAACTTATCTTTAACATCTCCATCTTCAAGGAAAGATTGTGTCTTTGTATTCTATGTGCTTATATCATCATTATCAAAGTATTCTTTAGAAATTATTCTTTACAGCATCATTCAGCAATCTCCATCTTTTCAAAGAATTCAGAACATATGACAATTTTGTATTAATTCTTTTAAGTTTCAGTCTATTCTCATCACTTCAAGGTGTGTAAACTCCTGTGAGAGGTGAATCATTGAAAATTTAATGGATTTTGATGTCTCTTTACCAAAGTCATTAACTCTGGAGTAGCCAAATGTTTTGGTGTGTAAGACCATGGTACATTGATAACCATATGATTTTTAGCAAATCATCACTATCAACGATTTGATTTGTCTTTACCAAAGTTGTACCTTTTGGACTAGTTACTTCTTTCATCCATGGTGAACTAATTACCATATAATGGTTTTTCCACAGCCTTTACCACAAGCCATTTTCTTGTGGCTAGCCAACTCTTCACATTTACCGATATGGTGAGTTGATTACCATACAACTTATTAGCAAGTTGTCAACTATAACACGGATTTGAGATATCTTTACCGTAGCCTTTTGCTCATGGATTAGCCAATCCTTTGTAACCATGGTGGATTGATAACCTATTGTTGTTACCATCTCAAAACCATTTATTTCTTTTAACCTTTGTTTCAAAATATTTATCACTTTAACAAAAGTTTTCTTTTCAAAATCATTAACCGTTTAAAGTGCAAGCAAGTACTTTGATGAAAGTACTTGTTTGATCAGCTACTTTGAATAAAAGCGATATTTCAAAATAATTTATTCAATAAAGATTCATACCAGTTATTCATCATCATCAGCCATAGTTGTCCATCTGATAAACAATTTGATGACCATAAGAGCGGTTTCATTATCTTCTTCAACTTCCATACCATGCTCTCTAGCATTCTCCTCATAAGATCCGATGTAGCGGATATCTTCTGTCGGCTAACATGTGAATCATAGTCCCATCTTCTAACTCTAGAACATGTACCTGATTCTTCAAAGAATCTCCGTTGATAATCTCCCAATCTTCTTGATTTTTCCAAATCTCATCGCTGCTTGTTTCTTCGGTTTCCCAAACAGTTGTGAGATCTCCAAGCAAGATTAAACCAACACCTTCTCGATGGAATGTGTTCAAAATATTCTTGTACCAAATGATATAGATGAAATAAATCCTCTCTATCTATTATGTGCAATAGATCCCATAGCATATTAAACACTCTGAAGCTTTCATCTTCTCTAAAAACATCGATAATTTCCATCCTTAGATTCTACAACTTCAAAAGTAGTTATTGGTGATTTTTCTTCTTCTTTTTCTCAGATCTTCTTTAGAATACTAAAATTCTACAATTCTTAAGTAATTCCTTAGTTCATCATTAGTATCAGATCTTAACTCAACTTCTTTGATAGTTGTTTATCTTCAACTTCAGCTTGTTCTTTTTCTTTTTAAACTTTCTTTTCTATCATCTTCTTTCTGAGCATCATCATCTTTAAAATCTTTGATACTATCAACATTCTTCTGATAAGCTTCTCTAACAACTTCATATAACTATTTCATCTCAACATAATTCAACTTCTGCAATCCAATATATCCTTGACCTTTTAAATAAGCCATCATTGCATTCCTTTCCTTAGCACGATTTGGTCTTCTTGGTAGAGCGAAAACAGAATAGGTGACTTTAATGGTACAACAACTTCAACATTCAATTCTTCTTGCAATTTCTTAGCTGCTTCTTTATCCTTAGCTTCTTCAATAGCAACTTGACATTCAATTCAGCTTGTAATTTTCTAGTTGCTTCCTTTCATAGCAACTTAGCAAGCATACCCTTATTTGTGCTAAAGTGAGTTTCTTTTTCTTCTTTGTTTCAATCATTTTACCTTTCCCTTTATCTTTAGGATCTAACACAGGTTGAGATTGAGAAACTTGAGGTTGTTCTTCAGCAACTCCTGGAATACTTACACCTCTTGGTCTTGATAAATTTTGTAGAACCTCAGCTGCAATTTCGTCATCACTTGCAGTATGTTCAACCATAGGTGTATCAGCTTCTTCTTCTTGTGGAATTGTTGAAGGACCAGCTTCTTCATCAAAATCTAACACCCTTGGTGTAATTAGTTCTTGTCGAGATGTTCCTTGAAGACCCGTACTTTGATCACAGACCTTGATCATCAGACTTTGAACTCTAAGCTTTCTTCCTCAGTACTTTTAATATTGACTTGCACTTCAGTACCTTGAGGTTGAACATCAGTACCTTGAAGTTCAGCTTCTTTATCTGTATATGATGGAGCATCTTCATTCAAATTCTTATCTTCCAATTTTTCCTGAAGAAGTCTTCTTAAAATGCCTTTGCTTCTTCTTTTCAGCTTTGACCCATAACCTGTGATGTTTAACCAAGGGCCAAACAGACTTCTTGAATTTTTGAAACTTGATCTTCAACTGTGCTATCTGTGCAGCTTGAGCCTCAATGGTTTTCTTTAATCTAACTAACTCTCTTGTTAGAACATAATTATCCAACACTAAGCCTTCAGGGGGTATAGTAGCTGTATCTCCTCTAGAGGATGATGAGGGAATAGGAACATCTTGGTCTGGTGATGCAATAGGAGGAGTAGAATGGTGTGATAAGGTGGGAGAAACTGCAGTACCTTTATGATCATCAGTACCTTGTGAAGCAGTACCTTGTGATGCAGTTTCTTGAGATGCAACACTTTGAGAAGCAGTACCTTGTGGTGAAGTAGTACCTTCTCGGTCATCACTCTCTGTAGCCTCATCGCATATTGCTTGAACAACCTCCATCATTGAAGTGGTTAATGGAGTGTTCCTACCAGAAAACAGATCACTTTTCCTAGCCATAAAGGTGAAAATCTTGGCTGGTTGTACCACAACAGGTAGTAGACTTGTAGGATTTGGTATATCAACAAGCTGTTTATTCAAGAACACTTGAATAAATCTTGGATACATCAACCATCTTGATCCATGAGAGATGTGTGAGAGCATTCCATCTAAGATTAACCTTGAAAAGTTGAACATACGGTTTGTAGCCAATCCTACCAGTGTAGATGCAATGTTTGAACCAAATTGCTCCCAAGAAGTACTTTTAGAACTGATACAATGAAGAAGAACATGTACCAAGTACTTCCAATATGGACTGAATAAGGGCTTCTTGAATGTTGTTGTGTCAACCAAAGACCCTTCATATCCAATATCTCTCAATGTATCCCAAAGAAGTTTTATCAAACCTAATAGCTCATTCTCGCATCATCAAAAATAAATCTTCACGAATTGATGCTCAATAATCTTTATAAGCCTTCCAGAACTTTAGCTTGAATATAAGAATTATCATTCTCCATATGTCCTTGCAGCGGCCCAAAACTGATGTATCCAGCCAATTCATTATATCAGGTTCCACCAAAAACGCATAACTGATTGGGGAACCAGTTAAGAAATCAATGATGTCATGGAAGATGACATTGGCCTCTGTTTTATCTAAATTTGCCACCATGTTGTGTTTCTGAAATGTATTACGATTTGCCATTGTTTATTTGTTTACAAAGAAAGTGATTTGGTGAATAGTAAATATGAGAGAGAAAGATATGGAAAAGATTGAGAAGAATAAAGATGAGAGGGAAAATCGGAAGGTGGTTATTTAAAGGTGAGATTTAAAAAATCACAGCCCATAATAACAAAGTTACAGTTAGTGTATTTTACCCCTCAATATTACCGTTGAAACAGTACTTTAATAAGACAAACAGTTCTTTCCACATGTGCAGTACTTTTCCATCTTCTTCTCTATATAATAACAAGACTCTCCAGGGCATTGATTGCCTCCCTTAAGCAAAGCACGATCATCTAACTAACTAACCAGTCCTCCTCTTAAATTTAGCTTAATAATTAATCATGCCAATGCTTACCACCAAGTGATTAAATCTTGAAACATCAAATCCTTTGGTGAGTAAATCATCTATCCATAATCCCGGACAACATTAATGAGCCTATGCTCATAACAATATCTGATAAAATGATGCCTAATCTGAATGTGCTTTGTCTTGGAATGATAAACTGGATTCTTCACAATGCAAATTGTACTCTCATTATCAATGTTGATAGGAGTATTCTTGAAGTTGAACCCATAATCCAAGAGTTGATTCCGCATCCACAAAACTTGTCCACAACAGCTTGCAGCAGCCACATATATTCTGCTTCATTGATGAAGTTGTTAAGAATTGTTCTCTTACATTGCCATGAGACTAATCTTCTTTCAAGATATTGGCATCCTCCAGTGGTTGATCTTCTGTCATAGTTATCACCTGCATAATCACTGTCTGAAAAAGCTTCCAAGTGAAAAGGTAAATCCTTTGGATACCACAACCCCAACTTAGGTTGTTGTTTCAAATAACTAAAAATTCTTTTTAATGCATTCATATGGGAGACCTTAGGTGAGACTTGATATCTTGCACATAAACAAACAGCAAACATGATATCAGGCCTAGATGCAGTTAGGTACATAAGACAGCCAATCATTGATCTGTACAACTTGACTTCAACTGGTTGACCATCTTCATCCTTGCCAATGAATTGATAGACTTGATAGCGACTGGCTTCATAGCATTAAAATTGAACTTCTTAAGTATGTCAGATACATACTTGTCTTGACTTATGAAAATTCCTTCCTTTGATCGCTAACTTGAAGTCCCAAAAGAAAGTTAACTCACCCATTGAACTCATTTGAAATTCATTCTCATCGCTTCTCAAACTACTTGACCATAGATTGTTTTGTAGCTCCAAATATGATATCATCTACATACACTTGAACCAACATGATGTCCTTCTTATCTCTTGATGAACAAAGTCTTGTCAATTGGTCCTCTTCTGTAACCATGTTGCAATAGGAAAGTAGAGAGCCTTTCATACCAAGCTCTAGGTGCTTGATAAGCCATAAAGAGCTTTAACCACTTTTGTATAGACTTTGTGCAGGATCTTCAAAACCAGGATGTTTAACATACACCTCCTCTGTAATCTTACCATATAAAAGGCACTCTTGACATCCATTTGATTAACACTAAATCCCATATATGATGCAAAAGCAAGGAAGATTCGAATGGCTTCAATCCTTGCTACAAGAGCAAATACTTCATCATAATCTACTCCTTCTTCTTGTCTGTAGCCTTGTGCTACTAACCTTGCCTTGTTCTTGATAACATTCCCTCTTTCATCTCTCTTAACTCTGAAAACCCATCTTGTACCAATTACTTTCTTGCCATCCTGATCACATAGTCCCAAACTTCTTGAAGCCTGAATTAAAGAAGTTCTTCTTGCATAGCTTCAACCCAACTCTCTTTAGTTAATGCCTGAGCAATATTCTTGGGTTCGAGATAAAATAAGTAAACGGCATGTTTGATGGTCCTTATGATTCACCTGTTCAATAGACAAAGCTAAGTCAAGCATTATGAGGTTTAGAAAAACCCTTAGCTTTGTGTCTTGTAAGCACTCCAGTTAGAAGGTCCATGATTTGATCACTAGGATGATTCTTATGAATTCTTAAGATATGAGTCTATGGAACTTCATAATTATCACCCAAATTAGTGAAATCAGCAACTTTATTGGAATCTGAGAAAATACCTTCATCTTCAAACTTATCATCAGTATCTTCCAATCTAGGCATAGTAGGATCATCCAAATCATCCAAAGTGCTGTCAACAGTGCACCAGATTGGTCGGTATCATCCCAGTATCTGTGATCAAAGTACTGTGAGAAGTTTCTGCAGTCTTGTTCTTTTTCTTTGCTTCTTCATAAGCTCTTCTTTGAACATCATTATAAGAATGTGCTATAACATCTTGAAAAAGCATTTGATTAAGTTCATCTTGAATAGCTTGATCCTCAGTAGACAATGAGGATTTTGGCTCATCGATTTTTTCTCCTTCTCAACAGTTTTAGGTTCTTCATCATGAACAACATCTGGTCTAATATGGACTCCATGAACAACATACTGTAAATCTTCTCCATTGTGTACAAGTTGATTTTCTTCTAAATGTACATAGTTCATAGAAGGAGTTAAAATTTCAAGATCAAACATCCAATCAGGACCTTTACCCTTCTTCGATTTTCTGTTCTTCAAAATTCAACATGAAGACAATCTTGAACTTTCTTGGTGATTTTCATGTACACTCTAAATCCTTTGTTGTTGGTGCAATACCCATAAGTATCTTCTTCTGACTTGCCATCAAATTTCCCAAATTATCAATTGTGTTGAGAATAGTTAGAGGCATCCAAAGGCTTCATAAATCGAATGTTGGGTTTGTTTCCATCAAGAACTCATAAGGTGTCTTCCATCTGAGGTTTGGTGATGATACTTCTTAAGCCATAGCAAGCAAGCCATGCCTTCCATGAATTGAATAGGTAATTGTAAATCGCAAGCATTGTTCTTGCGCCAATCAAAGTTCTATTCTTTCTTTCTCAACACCACTTCGCTGTGGTGTTCTTGCAATGCTGAACTCCCTCTTGATCCCTTTGTTGGCAAAAAATTCATCCATAAGCTTGTTCTTGAATTCAGTCCCATTGTCACATCTCTACCTCTAACTTTGAGCCTCAATTGGTTTTCAAGTGCTATTATAAGATCATGAATAGCATCAAAAGTATCATCTTTAAATCCCAAGAAAAATACCCAACTGAATCTATCATCATCTCACAACCAAGCAGATTTTTCTTGTTTAGACTTGTAATAGAAACATGACCAAATAGATCCATGTGTAGCAGCTCCAAAGGTTCTCTGACAGTTCTTTCCTCAAGCTTCTTGCATGAAGCTTTGTGTTGTTTTCCCTTCTTGCACGCCAAATAGGAGTGATCATTCTTGTATGTTTTGGAAGGTAAACCTCTTACTAAATTTCCTTTGACCAATTTGTTGATATTCTTGAAATTTACATGGCCCAATCTTCTATCATTGATGTGATTCAAGTGATGCCTTTGCTACTAAACATGTAGCTCTTTCAGAAGAGTGAAGACTCTTCATATCCAAGCTATACACATCATTGGTTCTTGGTACTTTCAGTATCACCAAGTTATCATTAGCAAGCTTGAATTCAGGTGAAAGAATGCGACATTCCGTGTCATGAATAACACAGGTGCTTTTTATCACAGATTTGAGGATCGACAAAGGTTGAACTTGGAGCTCCTTCACATATCTAACATTGTCAAAATCTATACTTCTTGATGGTTCCTTTTACAGTGATTCTTCCTCCATTAGGATCATTCCCAAATGCAACTCTTCCTCCACAATAAGATCTAAAATCAGATTGAATCTTTGTCTCTTGTCATGCTTCTAGAGCAACCACTATCCACAATGAGATGATCTTTTAGCTCCTCTTCGGGTTTCCCTACAAAGATAAAAGAGCTAGTGTCTTTTAAGAACCCAAGCCATTACTGACTTGTGTTCCCCTTGTGGAGTAACATACTCAAATTCCTTGAGTATGTAATCTTCACAGCTTTTGTAGACAGAATCAAGCATTATCTTTTGTTTTAAAACTTGTGGTGGATTTTCAGCAAAACATTCTTTTTCAACAAAAATCTCCTTTTCTTTTTCCACAAAATCATCTTTATCAAAAACCTCTGTTTCACTCTCACTTTAAAGTACTGTTTGTTCCCCATCAGATTCCTTCTTAAACCCATTTGGTTTTAACTTCGGTGTAGAGTCCCTTGATCTAGCTTACTTTAGTTTATAACGCCTTCTAGATTGATAGTAATTAGATCTCCTATGGTTTCCATTCCAAAAAGTGTTTGGTGAAAACTGAAAGACTTTGAGAAAGTATTGTATTTGCTTAACAAAGACTGGAAAGTGTTTGAAGGTACTGGGGTTTTGAAAAAGTCTTCTCACGGGGGGTACCTATAGTCTTGAGAGAAGTTACTATGGTTAACCCTATGTGAATGGCCCAACTGGTTTATTCTCTCTAGGTCTTTGGTTGGCGCCTGTTCTTTGGGAAGTTGCTTAGGTACTGAGTGAAGTCACATACTTAATCAGATGATCAGACTATAACAAACAAAACACAATTTTGACCCAAACTCCCAAAAATTGCTTCCTCTATGTCTATGACCAAAACTATTGTCTTCTAGGTGAATGATTAAAACTGCTTGACCAAAATTATCCAAAAGGTTTAGCGATTTTTGAAAAGATTTTCCTAAAGGTACTATCTGAAGGTGTAGCAAGACTTTGAGTTGAAAGTACTGCTTGACTTTTAACATCATCTACCTTAGGTGTCTCAACTATTTCTTTTGAGGTTTCAGACCTAGATTGACCAGTAAGCTTTTTCCTAAACTCTAGGTTGTCTACTCCAAACGAGAAACATCCGCCTAAGGGGTTGAAAACTTCCAAAGGGGATGAGGGACAACATGATAACCTTTGTTCTTTCTTATATTCAGGAGGTGTTTCACTAATTGAGTCCCCATTACTAGATGTGTCTACATAATTAATGAGTTCATCATCACTAGTGGTTATATCCTCAAAATCACATTCATCCTGATCACTAGGTGTGTTTTCTATGCTATTAAAGTCCATACCAAAACCTAGGCCAGTTCTAATGTAAGCATCTCTTTCAACATAAGTGACATGAGAAAGACCTGATTGTCCCCAAGCAACAAATTTTTCTAGCAATTCATCTCTCTCCTTAGTTAGTTTCTCAATTTCAGAAATCTTATAATTTAACTTCCATTCACTTAGTTTTAACTGATAATCCTGTTGTTCATACTTTTCTGCCCAAGCCATTTCATTATTTTCATGTGTTATTATTTTGGCTTCCATAGACTCTAAAGTAATTTGATAACTAGCTACCTCAGACCTAGCCCTTTGATAATTATCTCTTTCAATAACATAATCATTTAGCACTTTTTGATAAAAAATTATGACACTTAGAGCATACCTCAGAAATAGGGGGTGAACTTGGTGAAGTAGCTACCATAGCAAGCAGAACAGGTTCATCTTCACACTCCATGCTCCAGTCAAAGCTTCCATAACCATCTCTAGACTCCATAGCAAAGATGTCCAGGGTTCCTCATCAAAAGTCATGTGCTCCAGTAAACTTTTCCACTTGATTCTCCACAGCTACCATACAATAGGTTACTGGTTCATCATCAACCTCAGACTCCAGTCAACCTCGATAAATTCTCTTGAGCAACCAAAGCTTTTGTTTCAAGAATAAGAATTTCTTTTAGCTCTAGCTTTGGTTTCTTAGTCATCCTGTTTGCTTGATATTTAGCAAACCTACATTCCCTTGCAAAATGTCCAGTCTTTTAACAGTTGAAGCATTCAATCTTGGATTTGTCAAAAGTGATTCCCTATTTTGGTTTGAAGTCAATGCCTCTTCCTGTCTTCTTCATAAACTTCTTGATCTGCATGTGATCATAGCAACTACTTGCCACCTGATATCAATTTCTTCAAGAGCATCCTCTTCAATCTGTGATAGATCTTCTTCATAAGCAACAGGGTAGCTTGCTGTTCAAAGAAAGAGCATACGACTTCATCTGAGTGGATGGTATTTGTTGATGTGGGTTGCTGAGCAAAGGTGGGGGTAGTGTAGGCAACAGTACTTTGAGCAACATTATTGAGTAGAGATAAAGTACTTTTTAGTGGAAGTATGCGCTCTCTTTTCGCAGAGAAACAAAAGTATTGTGAGACTTTGAACTTGTTTGACCATTCATCTCATCATACACCTTCAGTGATGATAAAGATCATCAAAGTCCATAACATCCAAACCAGTTGACCTCATCATAGTAGTAATCACATGCCATGTCGATGGCAAACTCTTAACTTTAGATTAACATCTTCAACCGAAACCTTGCTTTGCGCTATTCCAGCATGCCGAAGATTTTGGAATCTGTCATAGGCAACATCAAGGCTTTCTCTTTCTCCAACAACAATGCCAACTGCTGCTTAACGATTTCTGCATCTTCTTGGAAGCATCATTACCTCCAAACCTTGTCTTGAGAGCAGCCAGAGTTGCTTTGCATCTTTAGCATCATGGAACTTGAGTAGATGACCATCTGAATAGCGGACAACAGATGTGAGAGCCTTTTCTTGATTCCTTATTGTTGCTGCTGGTAAGACTGCCTTAGGTGGTTTAGGTTTTCCAGGAATCTCTATAGGTTCTGGAACCACTTCATTACCATTGACAATTACATTCCATAGTGCATGGTCTGTAATAGCAATGTACTACCTCATCTTCATGCTCCATAGGTCAGATTCTCCCTTCTTAATGATTGGTATTCTTAGTGAATGGATGGGTGGAACACTTCATCGACATCTTTAGGTTTTTGTTGTTAACTAGGTTTTAAGGTTTCTTCTTAGTCAGAGTTTTCACACAAGCTCTGATACCACTTGTTGGATCGATGTACTCTAACAAAACTAACTTATATAGCTTGTTAAGGGTTTAATAACCTTGGATAAATCCTAAGTTATTAACAATGAAACACTGGGCAAACTCTATTAAGTATGCGGAATTTACTTAACAAAGCTAAGAAGAATTAACTTTAACTTTCAATGATTTTATTAATAACTCAATCTGCTTATTATGATTCTAAACAACTCTAAAACTCTAATATCGAACTTCTCTAAAACTCTAATAATGCACGCATTTAAGGATTCTAAAACATATATCTCTAATGCCAATCTAGGGGTTCTTTTATAGGCTTAAGGATAACCCTAGTCGGTTTACAATTTGTAACCTTGGTACAAGTAAGTACTCACAAAGAATATTCTAGAATAACAAAGCTTTCCATAAACGAATATAGCAGTTCTTTAGCTTTGCAATACTTTGACTTCGACAGCAGTACTTTGAATTTTTACTTAGCAGTACTTTGAATTTAATCAGTACTTTGTCAATCTTTAGCACTTTCATATCCCAACAGGTTTGCTTGCATTCAGGCCAAAAGATCTCAAGAGATGTTAGAATGCTTAATAGCAACATGTCCTAAATCCTTAGGTGCGAAAGATAAAGTCATGGATGCTTGTTCCATGCCTAGTGCTAAGGATACAACCCATTCGATGCCCAGCATTAAGAAAGTGAATTTCAATGTGCCTTCAGTAGTTCGTGATCCCCGCACTTCTAGTTCGAGAATGCAAAAAGTAGCAAAAACCAACTAATGTCTCCACCCTACAGAGTAAGAAGTGACATCAAAGCAAGCGGGTCAAAGCCTCAAGGCAACACAAAGAATGATAGGACCTTGCATTAGGAATGGTGTGGAAGAAAGTAAGATCACCTTAGGAAGAATTTGAATAAAACGAATCGTGTTGATTCTAGTGTTAGCTAAGCGCATCGTAATCACGCGAATTCGCTACTTTGGCAAAACATGTAATGATGATTGCGTGGTTTCTATTACTAATCTTGAATGTGGTGTGAATGATTTGATTAATGTTGTTAAATGCCTGTTAAGATAGTTAATGAAAAATCATGCTAAGAAGGCTAGAAAGCAATGGAAAAAAAGGTTAGAAAACATTGGAAACCCACAGGAAGGAAATTTTGTAACATAGGTTATCAATGGATACCTTATCAGCCGCAAATTCAATATTAATGAGATGTGCACTAAATTATCTAGATCAATGCCCATTAGGAAATGGATGCATACTGGTAGAACTATTCCTTTAAGAAGTGAACATACTTTGAATAGGTCTAATACGGACACTAGCACTGCATCTATCCCTAATGATTCCATTTCTACTTCGATGTGGGTGTTCCAATCACTGTTACTAACCAAATGGAACCCATTCTTGCATGGGGATCCCAATTATCCAGTTATCCATTCTTGTTTGTGTTCAAATGCAGATCGTTCAAATCGCTGTGGTACCGGACTCAGCCGTTCCAAGCATATGATCGAGACCGGTCACGGCTCATAACTTCGAGTAAATTCATCTGAACTGTGAGATTCGGAAACGATCATTTTGGTGCTATTATGGGTTATGGAGATTACGGGGTTGGAGATAGTGTGATTTCCATGGTATATTATGTTGAAGGTCTTGGACATAATCTATTTTCTGTTGGACAATTTTGTGACTCTGACTTAGAAGTGGCCTTCAAAAAACATACTTGCTTTGTTAGAGAACTTGATGGTGTGGAACTCTCGAGGAACTCGTGGTTCAAACCTATACACCATCTCTATCGAAGACATGATGAAATTCACCCGTCATTGCCAGCAAAGGCTTCTAAAACTAAGTTATGGCTATGGCACCGTCACCAATCTTCTGAACTTGGTACTTTGGTACCATAAACAATCTTTCCAGAAAGGACTTAGTAAGAGGACTACCTAGACTTAAGTATGAAAAGGATCATCTTTGTTCAGCATGTCAATTAAAAAGCCAAAAGTATGCCCATAAACCCAAACCTACAAATTCAGTTGTGGGAGTTCTACATACTATTCACATGGATTTATGTGGACCCATGAGAGCGCAAACTATTAATGGGAAGAGATATGTGTTAGTTGTGGTTGATGACTACCCTCACTTTGTTAAGTTTTTGAGAACAAAGGATGAAACTCCAGATGTCATCATTAAACTTATTAAACAACTGCAGGTCCGACTTAAAAAAACGGTTAGAATCATCCGAACCTACAATGGAACCGAGTTTGTTAATAAAGAACTCAATGAATTTTATGAAAGGTTGAATCAGTCCTCAAAGAAGTGTTCCACTAACTCCTCAACAGAACGGTGTAGTTGAAAGACGAAATCAAACTCTTGTGGAAGCCGCAAGAACAATGCAGATTTACTCAAAGGTTCCAATGTTTCTATGGGTCAAGCTATTGCCACTGCATGCTACACTCAAAATCGATCCCTAATTCACACATCTCATGGAAAGACTCCGTATGAACTTGTCCACAATCGAAAACCTGATCTTTCATACCTTCGTGTTTGGTGCTCTTATGTTACCCAACTAATGACGGTCAAGATAGGTAAACTAAAAGCTAAAGCAGACAACATGAGTATTTGTAGGATATGCACCAAACAGAAAAGGATACCCAACAAGAGAACCCGAAATATCATGGATACATTCCATATTGCCCGAGCCTAGGCCTAGGACAATCCGTTCCGCATTTCAACCTTCATCAAGTAGTCCTATCAGTTTATCTTGTTTCAAATCCCTCACCAACTCCTTATGTACCTCCTTCATAAGATGATTTGAAGAAATTATTTGATCCAATGTTTGATGAACACTATGATCCAAGTGCTAATGATCTGTCAATTCCATCACAGAGTCGCTCCCTACTTCGCCAGTCAGTTGTAACCCTTCGCCATGTCATTAAGTCAAGAAGGCCGGCGATCACTCTGTCTCATCAACAAATCATCAATCATCGAAAGTGTACATCATGGAATTGTTTCGGTACCAATGATGGAGATAATCCCTTTGCTACTCCCCGAAGATGCCCCATTTGAAAACATATTTGCTCCTGAATAATCATTCCCAACCATCTTCATCGGAGATATCGACACTCGCTACTTCGTTCCTCAACAACAACAAAATGAACACCTTAGAAAATGGACACATGATCACCCATTGGACAACATCATTGGAAACCCTTCGTTCAAGATCCACTGTCGACAACTTGCAACTGATTCCTTATGGTGCTTCTTCAACTCTGTACTCTCAAAGATCGAACCAAAAGACGTTAAAACTGCTATGAATGAAGACAACTAGTTCAATGCCATGCAAGAAGAAATTCATGAGTTTGATCGACTAGATGTATGGAACTAGTAACTCGCCTCGACTATGCTATGATCGTTGCTCTAAAATGGATCTTCAAAGTAAAACTTGATGAGCATGGTGATGTATTAAAGAACAAGGCTCGATTGCTTGCAAAAGGATACCGTCAAGAGGAGGGTATTGACTTTGAAGAATCATTTGATCCGTTGCTCGTATCGAGGAAATCAAAATCTTCTTGGCTAATGCTGCTAGTAAGAACATGGTAGTCTATCAGATGGATGTAAAGACGGCTTTTCTTAACGTGATAAACGTCACCCAACCGGTTTGTGAGTGAGAGCATCCTACTCACGTTTATCGTTTGAAGAAGGCTCTTTACGGTTTGAAGTAAGCTCCAAGGGCATGGTACGATACGCTATCAAAGTTTCTTCTATCTACTGGATTCACCAGCGAGCGTTGATCCGACACTGTTCCAGAAGTCAAGCAAACATTTAATTCATGTTCAAATTTATGTTGATGATATTATTTTGCCTCGACCGACCCGTGAATGTGACCGTTTTTCAAATGAAATGGGTTCCAATGTCAATGATGGGACAAATGTCATTTTTCTTGGGATTACAAATTTCACAAAGTCCCTAGGCATCTTTATAAATCAATCTAAATATGCAATGAGAGTTTAAAGAAATTTGATTTGATTCTTTGTGACCCTATTAACACTCCCATGATAGAGAGCTAATAAACTAGATGAGGACCACCTCAGGATCATGGTAGACCAAACGAAATATCGTAGTATGATTGATCCTCTCGATGTACCACAGCTTCGTAACGCATATTCTGTTCGCTGCTTTTACATGTGTGCTAGATATCGCTAAGCCTACCAAAAGCACCTGAAGGGTTAAACGGTCTTTCGGTATCTCCAAGGAACCATCAATATGGGACTTTGGTACCCGAAGGACACCAGTATGTCACTAACAAAATACCTATGCGATCCGGATCATGTGATGTCAAGATACACCGAAGTACGCCCGAGGTGCTCGCTTTGGGTGATAAGCTAGTAAGGTGGTCGTTAAAGAAACAAATGAGTAACTTCTATATCCTCTTACAGAGCTGAATACATAGCCATGTCATCTTGTTGCCAAAAATCCTTTGGATGAGATCCCAATTATCGACTATGGCTTTGTATTCAACAAAAATCCTCTATATCGCGATAATAAAGTGTTATCAAGCTTCTCATGCAACAACGCTCAACACTCAAGAGCAAAGCACACGACATTCATCATTTCATCAGAATGTGAGAACGTGTGTGGTGGAACTCTATTTTGTGAGGATGAATCAATTGGCGCAGACATCTTCACCAAAGCTCTTCCTAGAGAACGTTTTGAGTTTATCCTTCCACACTTGGTCTAAAGAGTCTACAACCTGAAAACAATTGCTTCAAGAGGGAAGACGAGGAGAAAGGTCTTTTCTTCATCCATCTCTTTGTAAATATTATTCGAAAAGCAAAATACAAAATTACAAAACCTACAAAAAGAAAATAGAAAATATAAAACGTTCAAAAATCCATAAAAATTTGAAAATCTTGAAAAATTTCAAGAAAATATTGTCATTTTGTCATATTTTTCTGATTCTGATAATATCTATATTTGTCATATGTCATTCAAAGAATGACACGGGTCTTTAGATGTTGTTCGAATGTTTAAAAAATAAAAATAAATAAAAAATTTTTGGAGAAAGTAAACTGATGGTTTATTGTCATTTCAAAGAACTCCCTTTCAAAGAAAGAACGAGCCATGCTTTATCTTAAATCTTCAAACCTCATACTGATTCTAAAACAAATGTTTATCTAAAAGACAAATGTTTTTCAAATATTTTTCCTTCGATGATTCTTCCTCGAAAATAACATTTGCCATCTAATGAAAACAAAATTGCTTTGAAAATACTTGACTCTACTTTGAAAATCATCCCGGCTTTTCATGTGTCAAAATTTTCTATCTTTCAATCAACAACATATGTCATTGATTGAGGGAGAGAAGCTTTCAAATCAAAAAGAGTATTTTTCAAACAATTAGC
>OU343220.1:166889474-166956590 GCA_910596185.1 Chrysanthemum makinoi
GCTAACCTGCTTGGGATTGTACCAAGTTTCCCACCTTTTCAATCTTTGTTCAATGAGTTTGAAGTTGTTGTAAAGATCATTGAGCTTCATTGTTTCAATATCTGTTTTTATGTTCCCAAACTTAAAACATTAGTATGAAACTCTGAAGGCAAACTTCTTAGAAACTTTAAATTTAGGTCTTCCTTTTCTACCTCAATACCAAACACAGTCAGTTGTGTAACAATTTTCTGAAGTTTAGTGAAGATGCTATCAAGTGAATCATTGCTTGAAGCAAGAAGTTTTTTATAACTTTGCTTCACAATGTCTTTTTTGTGTCTTCTTTGTAGCATCATTACCACCAAACACTGAGCAAATCTCTTCAAAAAGTTCTTTAGCAGTCTTGAACTTACTGAATGCTTGATCTGTTCTCTAGGGAGAGTCATCAACACACACTTCTAGCCTTTAGATCATTCTTCTTTAGTGCTTTTCAATATTAGTCTCAGGCACATAAACCTGTCACAACATCTGTTGTCACCAACATTCTGAGTACTAGTCCAGGCTTGAAAGAATCACCATTAAAATGACTCCCATAGAGCATAGTCTTGAATGAGAAAGTATTGCTCAATCATTATCCTCCACATCTCAAACTCATTAAGTTTTAGCTTAGGAAGTCTTGGAGTAGAAGAGTTGGACTGGTTGTTTTCCATCTCCATTGAATTGAATGAGTAGGTTAAGCTTATTCCTTGGATCTTCTAAATCAAAATATCAGAACCTCGCCCTATACTTGATGGATCTAAACACACTCCTTGTGTTAGTGATACTTTGATTTATATTAATAAGCACGCGGAAATACTTGTAATACTTAGAAGACAGATTATATGATGTTATGTAAGTAAGAACAATAAACACAAAGCTCCATATAATTAAGAAATAAACAGTGATCTTGCTTATCACTAGGGTTACACTTTGAAGCTAATATGAATAATATATTTATGTAAGTACCTAAGACAATGACCTTGACCTCCTTTTTATAGTACAAGGAGTCCTTTACAAGATAAGTATAAAGCTAACAATATAGAATATACACAAGATCTTTTCTATACTTATCTAAACACGTTTTCCTAACAATTATCTAATAGCAGTGGTAATAATGTACCAGCAGTGGTAATACGTTTCCACTGCTAGTGCAATACTTAGCAGTGTCTTCCACAGCTATCAATGGTAACAGATTATTCCCAACAGATGATCATGTAAATCTTTGGAAGTCAAGGTGCATTTTTGTTGTTTGATAATAAACTTTGAATCCATAATTACCTAAAGCTATGAAAAGAGGAAGAGAGCACTTTACCTTTTGTGTTCGAATCCGGAGAATGATAGCAATTTACTGCGTGTGAAAAGTGTGCGGAGAGGGTAAAGTGATTTAGGGTTTCATCTACCTCACCTTAAATACCTTTTTCTAATCCTTTTCTAAACCGAACACGTGTCCCGAACATTTACCTTATCCGGATTTCAAAGGGTTTTTTAAATTTTGAAAAGTCGTTTTTGGTCAACCGGGTTAATGGGGAATAGGGATCACTGTAGCGGGTAGTTAGATATAATTAGGTAGCATTTAATGAGCAAGATAAGGCGTAATTACCTTGGTTACGTTTCGCGTTGCAACGCACGGCTGATTTCGCTCGAAGGATGAAGTCGAAAGCAATGCCTCCTCATTCATATGCATCACTTTCGACTGGGGGGCTTGATGATGTACCCTCCGAACAGGTCGACGGACACCCCTTCGAGATGTGTCAAAGCCCTTCTGAACGAAGGCCCAAGTTAGCTCTCCTAGATGTTCATTGGCGTCAAACCATCCGTACACACGAAGGTTACCTGCGGGGAATTCGCCACTCAAAGCCCTAAGCCCTTCGGGGTACGGTTGACGAGGGAACAAGGGACGCAAGACCATCCTGACTTGGTGAAACCCACGATCTCCCTCTCTTTCCTGCCTTTCCCGCCAAGTTTGAGAGCGTGGGTCACTAAGCCCTAGCGGTTACCCAAAAACATGGGACGCCCCCATGTTCTCGATATTTGTGCGGAAGGTGCCCTCAAGCCTATTTCCTCCACTATAAATAGGTAGGACGGGCAGAAGATTATGGTAAGCTCACTTAATACTTTACTCTTTACTCACACTCATTTACATCACCATAACTCATACTTACTCTCACGTCGGAGGTGGTTCGTAGGGTCCAACCCCTGCGTAACCACTTAACGTAGTGTCTTCATATTTCTTATCCTCAGGTGAAAGACAATCTTGGCTGGAACACACACCTCTCTTACCTTCGATCACCATTGAAGCCTGGTAGTGCAATTTATTGTACTATCAGTATCCATTAATTAAAAACTTATTTATATTGTATTTATACATACAGAAGGTGATCTTATATTAGTTTTAGATTGAAATCAAGCGTTTTATTCTGGTACCTGAGGTAGTGTCGTATAAAGACACTCCGCAACAACGCACGGGCTGAAATCCTTGTTTAAAACAAATGTTGTTTTTGCTATTATAAAATTATAAATATCATAATTTAAAGTTTAAAATTATGTTAAACTTTTGTTTTAAGTATATATGACATACTAAAGGTTTAGAAATGATATATATATATATATATATATATATATATATATATATATATATATATATATATATATATATATATATATATACTAGTGTCAAAACCCGTCCGATGGACGGGTATGACTTGTGGTTTTTATTTTTAGGATTTAGTAGAACAAATATATACTAAAAAGTAATTAAAAGTTAAATGAAACGGTTAAGATCTATAATTGATGTTACCATAATAAATAAAACGGCTAAAAGTATTTAATTATTTTATTTTTGGTTTTTATTTTTAGTATTTAGTTGAACAAAAAATACATAAACAAAAATATAAAATAAAGGAACAATGTTGAAGATTTAATTGTATGAAAGATAAAAAGACTATAATACAAAGGGACAAATAAGGTAGAATGTAAAGTTAGTTTTAATGAAAAAAAGACGAAAAAAGAATACAAACAAATATAGTAACTCTAAAAAAAGTTAAAGTGTAAATACGGTAATATATAATTGATATTACCATAATTCATAAGACGGCTAAAAGCAGGTAAGTATTTTGATTTGTGTTTTTTATTTTTAGGATTTAGTAGAACAAATATATACTAAAAAGTAATCTAAAATTTTGTTCTAAACAATATTAATCATGAACATCTGTTACATTTGATAATATTATTAACATTTATTATTATTATTTTGTTTTTGTTAATTATGTTTATTTAATTATGTTGTTTACCAACATCATCTTAGTTATGTTACACATCTATAGAATTTTGAACATTAATATTAGAAGCAATGTACATCGAAATGGAATGATGTGTCCGTTGACATTGTATTACCTTGTGAAGTCACTCTACTTTGAAGTTTGATCCTTGTTGGATTATCATTCTTGCCTTTAGGTTCTTGCTAATGTTTCTGTACAGAGGGAAAGAGTTGATTCAACATGACTATTTATATATGTTTAACCCTTCGTACATATAACGTATGTACATATTGTTGGTGATGGCAAGTATCATATGCAATGTATTTATCAACAATTTTGAGACTAAACAAAATTATATAATGGGGTCAATTTTACATTTATGTAACTGATGGATTATTAGAAAGACCTTTTCGGATGACGTATCTATAAAATTGTTAAGTTGACATATCCATACTCATGGTGTTCCTATAAGACGTATATTATCTATACAGTTGTATTGTTTAGTATATTTGATGAATTAAGAAAACAATGGTGAAAGTATACAAAGTCAGCTATTTACTGTGCTAAAAATAAAAATTGTCATTGTTTTAATTTTTAAGTAAATAAGCAAATAAATTACTTAGCATCACAAAAGTTTCTAAAATCTTTGTTTCGCATAAACTACTATTTCAGTCGCCATTTTATTTTTACTTGAATGTCATATCTCAACCGCAACTTCAGTTGATGTTCATATGGCATTTTCTATAAAAACCATTAAAAATTACCACAACAAATGACAAAAAAAATCGAGGTTGACCCATTTAGTTATAAGCAGATCTTTTGAGGATATGTATCTTGACCTTATGTCACCAATGTGGTTAAAATCTGAAAATTGCTAAAAAAGGAACAACCAAACGGGTCTAATAGTTACTCTAATTTATTTCATAAGAATTATAAGATACTTGATTTAATAGAATTTCTATAATAAACTTCAAAACACGGAGTTATTATAGAAAAAAAAGAAAGATAAAATTACCTAGATAAAATTTATGGCGCTACAGTACCTTTGAGACAAATGGGACTTTCCTGCCCCAGCCTCTTCAAATGAAAATTGGTAACTTATTCCCATCCTTTGTGTCTACGTGAAGCTTTATCTTCGGCTACCAGATTATCTTCAATATCAACTATACTCGATCGACCTTCAGATGCCACTTGAATCAAACACATTTCCGATTATCAAAATCCTATGCAATATCTAAGGATTAAGACAACAATGTCAATAACCGGTCCCACGTGACTTCTACACTTTGAAACTCGATTCTTATATATGGAGCTGCTAGTCTTTGACCAATTACGACTTTATTGCAATATCTTGAAAGTACCAAGCACATTTCAGTTGACTAACTGTTTGACCCGACTCAGTTGATCAAACATGATTTATATCTAATAAAGACGTAAGCATTTAGTCTTTGAACTTTTAAATATACTCTGGTAGTTTCAAAATTTTGAACCGTCATATGATTAATAAGTTTATCCCAAGTTTTCTATTTCAGCCAGGCGATCAGTTTTCAATAAAAAAATAATTTAAACAAACCGTTAGGCCAATAAGTTCACGTACTCTATCCCAATAACATACATGTAGGTTGCAAGAGATAGTATAAGAAGCTCCTTAACTCACATCCTGTTGTTCAAAAATGTGATAGTTATCTCATCACAGGTCCAATATTTAAATTTTGTTTCATGTTCAAACCTGAATTCATACAACAAAATGGACAGATGAGCAAATACTTTGTAAATCTTGTAAGTTGTACATTTGATATTTACCTCTAAGCATTGTTGCAAAGATTGAAGGCACCATCAACACCGAAATTGTCGCAACTTACTTTATGGTACTCTACAGATAAGTATGCAAATATTTATATATCATCAACCATGTAATAAGCTAAAATTATCACAACTTAAATGACCATTACGCCAATTGACTAAGAATTATGGTATTCTTCTTGATTATCCATATAGAGTTAAAATAAAAATATGAAAATAATGTTGAATTTGTTGAATACAATTTGAGTGTGTACTATTTGGTTGCAAGGCGAAAAGGAATCACATGTTAATGTTGTTATAGAAGTAGCCGACTTCGTCACTATGTGACTTGACAAGGTAACTATACATTTATTCAATGCATTGTTTCTTCAGCGGTAGTACTTATATATGCTAGGAATGATTAGTCAGATAATTAAAATCAAAAAAGTTGAAGTCAAGCCATTTTATAATCCCAGCATGAGTTTTGTGAATATCAGGTTGGAAGTGTATCCGTCACATGTAACCCCAATTAGGTTGTTTATTGGTTCCGTACCTCATAATAGCTCCTACAAACCATTATATACTGGATAGAAACATGGCCCACGAGCATACTCTTTAGAAGCTCAGACTTATTTCCGGCTCATTATTTGCCGGATGCAACATATTAGAAATGGAATTAACGGGGTATTAGTAGCTCATTCTAAGCTTACATGTTTATATTTTGAGGTTTAGTGACTTGCATGCTATATAGGTGTAAACTTTTAAGTCATTTTTATTCCAGTGGTTGGACAGGAGTAGTGACAGTTTTGCATGCATAGTTGACCCATGACATCTATCAACACATACAAATATAATATTATTAGATTAGGCGCAGAAATTTAAGTTGGTTGAACATGTTTTGGATCCCGCCACCTGGATTGAGCTTCGCTATTCAGAGCATGTCTACCTGCAATCAGGGGTAACAATAGAAATCACTTCTGCCCTTCTACATGTTTTTCATCTGCTCCAAAAGACGGAAAACGTCGCTCAAAAGACAACTTTACACTACTAATGGAACCACCATTGATGTGGCTACTTTTATTGGCAATACATAAATCACTTGCTACCTTTCTTGGGCATGGATCGCTTATATTTCCTGATAAACTCGAATCTGACAGCCTTAATCCATCCTTCTCAAACGTCCAGTTGCCCTCAGTTGCCTTAAATCAATGTAGGGATCATCGTTCAACAGCTTATCATTGTTCATTGTAATGGTTATGTGATCTTGTTGCTCTCTACACAACATTGCTTGAGAATGTGAATTACATAAATAGTCTTTGTAGTTTCAACTATCTTTGAAAAAAGTATATGTTTCAACATTTTTTTCCCTTTTGCATACGCAAACATTTACCAGCTACGGATAGACCGGATACATTATCACCAGAGGCGGTGTGACAATCTCTTTTAGGATTCTGAAGTAGGTTAAAATTTGATGTTCCTGTCCTCGTATGAGTATTTACTGAAACAATCCTAATACATGCGTAAACACATGTTAATAACCATAGACTCACAATGTATCTGGAAAATAATATACTTACATATAGGTGAAGGCTAAAAGGAACTGCCACAACGCATTTGGTGCTTGTTGCTGGTTCCTATTCTGAAAACACAACACAAATATGAAGGTACCAGATAAAATTTAAGATATGTACTATAGTGTTTTCAAGAATAGCGGGAAAATCGTAAAAATCAAACCAATATAACAGGCTTACTCAGAAGGTTTAGAGATGCCAAACCATGAACAACACCCTTTCCAAAATAATCAGATTCCACCTATTACCCAACCTGCCTGACCTGTTATTTGTCACCTCTACTCATCTAGAAGACGCATGAGTCAAGTGTGATCTTTTCAGTTACTATATTATATTCATGTTTGCTAATCCTTTGGTTTCAGGAAGCTGACTGTTAAAGATTTATTGAACACAATCGCTGCAACATCAGAGGAGAACATGAAGTTTGTGTCACCAAGAACATGCAAACTTGGGTCAACTCTTGGTGACATGATAAGCACTACTCAGAGATGTGATTTCTTGCTTCATCACCGAACCTCTAAATTACAATTTCAAAATAATTTATTCTTTCTTGAAAAACTGGAACCAAATTAATGTTCTGCAATTCTTTGTAATTATAGGACTAATGAAATAACTTAATTTAAAAGAGTTGGTTATATTACCATCTCCATTTTGGATGAGTTACCTAGAAATTGCAGGGTTCCCTGATGCAAAATCCATAAGTCTTTCCGCTAGCGTCTCCAAAAATATTCTCTTGGATCCAAAGCTTCTTGAATCTAAACATACTGAGATAAAGGAAAAACCTAAGGTATTCCAAACACCCCTTAACTATCTAATGACTTATTACCATTCTTAACTACTTCCAAATCTAATGTTTTCCAACAAATATTTGTTCATCAGCACTTGAGGTGCAACATTGACCCGTTAATTCATCAGGTGGATGGTTCGGGTCTAATTTTATTTTCGTCGGGTAAAAAGATTTAAATCGTAGGCTTTATTATAAATAAAATGCGTGTTGAACAACTGAAAGTTTCCTAAAATGTTGACGAATAACCATCAACTGTAGGTATCAAAATTTCAGAAAGACTTGGAACATGAACAACAACATGTATCTATGTTGAATGCATTACTCAGTAAGCCCAGTGAGTGTCATTTATAGGTTCCTTGCATTAATATGCGATGAAAATTTCCAAGCATTTAAATTACTAGACGAGTACCCGCGCCTAGCGGCAGCGATGTCTAGTTTTCTGCAAAGTTTCGATGACCCATAAGTTTCTTTCAACAAACTGTATTTGTAGCATTAGAGAATCGTTTTCGAATAACTACAATTCTGATGCGTGGTTGCATAGCAGCATAAATATATAGTTTTTTAAAAAATTATGTGGAGTCGATCTAAGTGTGTAAGTATATTTTCTAATAGGATTGTTTTAAGTTATTAAGATTTTTAGTAATAATAGATTCAAGCATTACAAAAAGCAACGGTATTATGTAGTTGGCAATATTATATTGTAGTTTAGAGGTATAGCCAACATGTGTGACCGCTTTTTCTTGTTTTGTCAGTAATTTAGGCAGTGATAACTATTTTTTTTTACATGTGTAACGTTTATCATTTGGTGTGTGGCTTTTAAAATTGTAACTTTGCAAATTGGATATCACCATATAAGATTATTTTGTACTATCAATTTGTATAGATATTTATGCATTGTTCAAAGCTATTTGTTTGAGGTACAAATAATTATCGCTAAAGATAACAATACTATTTATTTTTTGTGACTTTAATAAACTTACATAACATTATTGATACACTGGACAAAGGGCTATACAATATATATTAACATTTAAACGACGATTCATATATGCTAGTCCCTTAAATGGTGCAAGAGCAACATTTTTTAAATAACATTATACAAATGACAAATTACATGTGTCAAAGCAAAATAAACCAAAAACTACAATTACTTGGTCTCTCCTTTCAAAAAAATTGTCACGGGTTCCACAACTACTTCATAATTTCGCATATAATTTTGTCAAATTTGAAACCCGATTTCACCCGGGTGGTTCAACTGGTTGAACCGTTCCGATAAAAAACAAGTCGATTTAAACCGAGTCAAACCGATAGGTTGGGTCGAAAAAATGTCAAATTAAACCGGGTCAGGCCGCCGGGTTTGAAGCGTCCCGGGTCAACCCGGTATCGGTTTCAACAGGTCAACCCGGTATCGGTTTCAACGGGTCAACCAGGTATCGGTTTCAATTGGTTGTTTTTAATTTGGTAGATGTGATTTTAATTGGGTGTACAATGTGAATAAATTATTGTACTTTTAAGTAATGGGGTGTTTTAATAAGAGTATTAATTATATTATTTATTTCTCTCTCCATTGACCATGTTTTCAACATTTTTCACTTTTTCCACTTTGACCATTTTTCTATTTTATATAGTATAGATAATCAATAGCCTCCCTTTTTCAAAAGCCATCTATAGAAATGTTTAAAAAACTATCAAGTTAAATAGTGTAATCGACTGAGCCAGTGCAATAACATACATATATTTACATGAAAGCCGGACTAACCTGAATTAGATCCTTCCTTGGAATTTGGCCATGTAGATTCGGATCGACCATCTCAGCAACTGCAACTATGTTTGTTAATCTTGGAAGAGCCTATGGAGGTAAAAGCAACCAATATAAGCCAAATAAATGCAAAGGAAAAAATCCAATGTACAAAAACTATCTATCGTCATATCTGATAGGCTTGCATATGAAATACACATAGAATTGAAACATATGATTGTACTTACCCAAGAGACAAGGACATGTTCTCTGGGTGGGCCCTTACTGTCAATAGGTACAAGTCCCGTTAAGAGTTCTAGCAAAAAAACACCATAGCTATAGACATCTGATATGGTGGTAAGTTTGCCTGTTGAAGCATACCTAAAGATAAAATATATAGTCAAGCTTAGGAGACAACATTATACCTTTCCATCTAGACATTCACACGTGCCAAGCATTTTGTTATCAGGATATTTTTCTACTCACATGCTGTAATTAATATGACCAAAATATTTTGTCAGCTCAGATGTTTTCTCTTATCCGGAGGATGAAAGTGTGACTGACCCTCTTCTCGCGGATCATCTAGCATTTTTTGGTATTGATTTTTCCTCCTTACACAAGGTAATGCATCTTTCATTGTTGTATTATTATAGTACAGATTTTTTATTTTTTGCTCCTTGTGTTGTTTGAATTGCATCTTATGAACTAAAATGTTAAGACACATGATATTGTTGGAAGAAAATGCCTGATTTATTACAACCTTATTTTCTTCGCTCTTTATTTCGAAACTAATTTTTGCATCAGAAGCTGTAAGTTTAATATTAAGTATAAGGCTTAAAAATTGATACACATGTCGATACCTGACCTTTAAAAATTTCAGACAGAAATGACGACAACTGAGAAGGAACTTGACCAGAACACTAACTTTGATTGGTATCGGATTCAAGAAAGTGGAAAGGATGCTGAACCACTTTATGGACCTGGGTATACAGGACTTACTAATCTTGGCAACAGGTAATTTTGGTTCCTTTCCAATTAAGTTTTTTATTTTGGAAAATCACAGTCGTTCTTGCTTATGTCTTTTGGTTTTGTTTTGTATTTTGCAGTTGCTATTTGGCTGCAACTATGCAAGTTGTCTTCTCAACTCACTCGTTCTGTTCACGGTCTGTATACTAAGTTTTTTATAGGCAAAAGAAGTATATGTAGTGAATGATAACAAAGCTAGACAGCAATAGCACTTGTAACGTTACCGTTTTTTGATTGCCATATGATGCCAATAGTATAAGCACATCAAAATGTATTAAGAATTTTTAGCCAAGTTAGGTACTAACCCGTGGTTCACATGCAATAACATATTGGCAACGTAGATCTTTATCTGTTACTGCACATGGTTTTTGTTTAGCATATGCTGCTAAAGACTTGCTCATGGTGCTCGATTTTGATATGTAATCAAGCAATTCACAGTCTGCAATATCCTTTCATTCATTCTGAAATGTTTACTAATCCGTTGATTATAAGGAATAACGAAACATAACAATAACAAAGGAGACATTTAATTTACATACATCGAGAAGGTCAAGCCAATGGTTTTCGATAGAAGCAACAACAAAATGGCATTCCTCTAAAGTAGACCCGTGAAGAAATTTGTCAAAGAGCTCTACCTGAAAACCGATGTATAGCAAAAGTTATAAGAAAGCTATCAGTAAAAATACTTATCAGATAAGAATATTACTTGGAAAACTTTAATGAGCTTTAATTCACTCCTCCTCTTAATCTCAAAACCTTTAAGCTCCGCAAGGGTACCATCGCCATTAAACACATCATACTGCTTTTTTATTAATATGATATTCTTTAGAAGCAGGAAGCATCATAGCCTACATTCATCAACAATAACGTCAATAGTATACTAATAAGTAGTAAGTGTCAAAATAACGAAATACGGTGTCGCTCTTAGGGTTGACAGAGGATACACATTCAGAACGGGGGTTGACCCCAATATTAATCTGGTAAATATGACCTTTTTAAACATCCGTTATCCACCCAATCAAAACATGTATGGGACCCACATGTTGCTAGGATAACCTCCCTTATGAGTTATCGACCAATTACCTTACAGAGTTACAGAAGATGGTCCAAACACTAAGAGAGCTTGTTATATGTTGTGCTATCAGTCTCAAAATGGATCTGAAGCAGCTTCCATATATTTCTTCCCACTCCAGATAATGATTTGTTAGTCTTTATACAATATTGGAACACAAGGTACTAAATCATGTTAAACAACACAACAATACTATCAAAATTTGTCTTCAAGGGATGCGAAGAATCAAAAACTTGTATCACAAGATTTGATCATTTCCGGGAAATAACATGCCCTTAACTTCACAGCGATTCTTTTGCAGTCGCTCATACCACATGAGCAAAATCGAGCCTTAATACTTCTTGCTCTTCAAAGGCCTCTCTCACTTTTTCTACCACGTTAGCATACACACCGTTTCTTGCTTCACAAGGAAGATAAATCATTTAGCGGAAATAAAGAGATAACCTTAAGTCTGATGACAAAAAAGAGATAACCTTTAATTTTAAAACCAACAATAAGTTCAACAGAACTGATAACAAAGATATTGATTAAGTATATAAAAAATGCATCATCTCATCTTCCATATCTCTTTATGGCTAAGATACCATCTAATCAAGGTCAAAAACCTTGGAATAATTAACGTTAGACTGAGCAAAGACCCATAAGTTCACGCCCCAAAACCAAACTGCAGTTGTCTACAAAAGTTTATATACATCAGATGATAGATTTCCCAAGGAAGCATATTACATTGAAAAAACAAAATGAAACAGTACCACTCACCACAAGAAGAAGAGGAAGATCTCGTAGGTCAAGACTCATCCTCATGACAGAATCCCATGATATCTAACATAGTCAATGACCTATCTACTTGCTAATTCATGTATTCCTGTTGAAATAACTTAACAAATTCAGAATAATAATCATTTCCTGACCCTTTCACCATTATAGCAGTATCAGTCAACAATGCATATATTCATAAGCACAATCAAAATCTTGAAGACTAAAATATGAGTATAGTTAAAACTCTATGATGCACGCTCATTGTGGTGTTAAATAAAAAAATCAAATATTCGATGTACCACGTAGAAGTCCATGAATAGATCTGAACTAAAAATAAGCTTCGATAAGCAATAACAAATACACAAAGTATTGGCATCCGGTATGAACAATAAGACATAAAAAGGCTTCAAGAACTATTCTAAAGAACATATTTAGAGAGTTGCATTAAATTAGGGTTTGTAAAATAATAGATATAACATAAAGGGCAAACACGTATGCAAATAATGGTTGAGCCATCATGAGATCAGGATATGATTTAAATGGACCAAAAGGGTTACACTCGCGTGGAACCACGACTCCTGTTTAAGGACCAGCAACAAACGGGCCGCTTGTTTCAAAAGAGTTTGGTGCTGATGCCCAATATACGGGGTGATGGGCAGTTGTGTAAGCTCTTTTATCGTACAAACTGTTGAGCGTGAAGGAGTCCAATACACCACCCTGACAACATAATTAAACTGATGAGTAAATTATATATTGCCTGCTAATAAAGACTGCCTTTTCTCTTTTAATACAAACCCATGATAATGATATATGTGATACTCACCTCAACCTTTAATAATGTAATTTTCTTAGACAATATGATGTGGTTTAATTGACTTCTTATTATTCTCTAAGAAAGTAGTCCCACCTGATGTGAGTATGCAATGTGGAGGGGAAGAACAAACTGATGATGAATCAGAATGCATACTAATCGTCAGCGTTTTGCTTGGGATTATATTTAGCTTTTGAATTTCGGTTTATATTCAAAATTAAATAAACAACTAAATAGTACATGTTATTGTCTGCTTTAGTAAGCAGTAAGAAAAACAAACATGAATATGCATATTTACCTGTTGGAGGTTTCTTTCAAGAATATATTGTTCTTTAAACTCCTCTGGGAAGCTTGTTGATTGGGATAACAAAAGAATAGCATTGGTGCAGACTTTTTCACCTTAGAGATGTTATTTCAAAGCTTCAACTCACATTCTGCCAAGTACTTCTTATGATCATAAGAAAACTTTATAAAATGAGAAAATAACATCAGTATTGTTTTAAACTCAAGAACAAAGTTGCCAAAAACTTACCAAGTTTGGTTTTAACTCTGCATCTAAGACGTTCAACATTATTTTAGCACAAAGCAAGGTCTGTAATTGCATAACCTGATTAATAATAACTACATTTAATCGGATACAAAGAAAAATATATAGCTTCAAAACTACGAATAACATGGTATATTTATACACAAAAAATAGGTTAAAAATATATAAGGTATAATTATCTTGTTAGGTAATATATATCAACTTTTTTATAAATTCTTATCTTCAAAATATACATTCTTAAAATACAAACTGCAGAATTTTTTAGCATGTCCTTATTTTTATTGATTTGGAACATATAAATCAAAAAACAATTTAGTCTAGTGGTAAGTTGTTTAGATAACTTATGAATGACCCAAGTTCAAATCTAATATATGTCTTCTTTTTAATTAAACATAATTAAAATTTAAAATCCACAAATAAAAATAAAAACCGAATTTTAAATTAAAAAAATTAAAATTGAACATAATTATAAAAAAAATGCCACATGTCATTAAAAAAATGCCACATAAAATCAATGATGACATGGAAATATGACATGGCATTATGGGATGCCAAGTGGCATTTTATGTGGCATGCCTCCTCTTATATTTAATATATATATATATATCCAGTAAGAAGAAAAACTAAAATAAGAAGAATAAGAAGAATTTCTAGCCACACATTTCAAATAGGAGGGAGAAATTTAAGGGGAGATGCATCTATTTTTGTAGGTGCATCTGAAATGAGTGGTTGTGGTTTCTTCTTATCATTCTTATTTTAATTTTTCTTCTTATTTGATCCTAACTCTATATATATATATATATATATATATATATATATATATATATATATATATATATATATATATGCAATTATGAAGGTTTATAAAGGATATATATGCAATTATAAATGTTTAGAAAGGATATATATGCAACTAGTAATTTAAGTTGGACATATATATATATATATATATATATATATATATATATATATATATATATATATATATATATATATATATATATATATATATATATGTGTGTGTGTGTGTGTGTGTGTGTGTGTGTGTGTGTGTGTGTGTGTGTGTGTGTGCGCGCGTGCAACTATTGAGCTTTTGAAATGATATATATGTAATTATAAATTTAAGTTGGGTATATATGCAATTTTGAGCTGTTGTAAGGATATATATGCAATTCACTCGAATAATTACATCATTTCGGAAGTATTTTGCTAAAACAATCTTACTGATATAAAAATTTACGTTGGTTAGCCTGCTCTATTTTGACGCGTGGCAAATGGAGCATTTTTATAGACCAATCGGAAAAAATTAGTCAAACTTACTAAATTTGTTGGAGAAATAAAAAACATAAAAATATAAGTGTCAAAATTTTGAAAACAGAAAATTAATAAAAGATTAGGTAACTAATAAAATTGATAGTGGTGTCATCAGTCCTGTTGTAGTTATCATTACTGGTAGCCTTAAAGATTAAGGTCTAAATAAAACAATCTTTACCATTGGATCGAATGAAATAAAAAGATAAGATTTATAGGAAATTTTGTATATTGTTTAATTAAATGGTTTTAAAAACAAAAGTACATTTTGGTAATTTACCATAACCCTATATCTTTGTGAGCTTTTCACACATACCAAACGCGCCGACACCAAACACACATAAACGCTCTCGTCCGATTGAAATACAAACCCTAAATTTCCAAATCTTGCAAATCGGTCGTAAATACATCTTAAATCTTCTTAATAATGGCTCAATCTAGTGCAAATGAGCAAAAACCTACTCCAAATGCGGATGAAAATGAAAAGATTCAACTTCCGAGGCAAACTCAGATTCAAGGTAGTGTTTATGCCTTTAACATTAAGTTTTTTTTTTTCTTCCTATTATTCTTAATTTCTACAATGATTATATGTCTCCTTAAATTGATAGGTTATGTTATTTTTTTTATGTAAAATTCTTTTTTTATAATTAATTGTTTGATTATACTAGCATATGAGGGAAGAGATCTAATAAAAAAAAATTGAATTTAAAAGAATGAGAAAAAATTTAAGCCATACATTTCAAATGAGGATGAAAATTTAAAAGGAGATGCATCTATGTTTATATGTGCATCTGAAAATATACGGTTGTAGTTTCTTCTCACCCTTCTTATTTTAATTTTATTTTTCATTTGATCCTAACTCAACATGATGATCTATAATGATAGTTAAATTACATAGTTGTTACGTGGATAAATATAAAATGAAAGAATATTTGTTGCTTCTTGTTCATCTTTCACTATCTGGCCTTTCGTTTCAGGTTCTCTTCTTTTAGTCTCGCTTTTGATTATGACTCCTAGGCCCTTTATTCGACTTAAACCATTTAGCCTCGTTTATATTTGATTCTTTTTTAATCTAAAAACTATCTATCTGAGTTATCGAAATATTTACAAAATATTGCTATTTTCTCTGATTTGACTCAACTTGACCTACTTGATTCAACGGTTAGAGTATCACTTTAATACAGCGAGAGGCATTGGATCAAATCTGATAGTAGCTAAAACCGACCGTGTTGAGATGGCTTGTTCATTTTCTGTTAATTTCGAGCCAACTTGGATAACCTTTTCTTTTATGGCTTGTCATCATAGCGAGAAAAAAAAAAGATTCCACAAAATTTATGATAAAAAAAATATTCTATAAAAGCTATAGGGATTTTTAAAAAAGTTATTTAAGAATTTGAGACTAGGGGGATTAAAAATCACATAAACAATATTGTTATTTCTTTTTTACTTTATGCTTTTCTTGATGCATTATATCTTTAACACTGTACCGGAAAATAATCATTTCGGAGTGTTAAATAAAAACATGTTTAAAAAACCCAATTGAGCCAATAGGAGAGCTTCATTTCACCTATGTGACGGAGTTGAGTTCTTTCATTGGCTAGAAAGTCAAAACTGAATAAATTTAATTAAACATTTCAAAATTTGTTCAAGTGAAAAAACATAAAATACATGTGTTAAAATTATAAAAAGAAAAAGTTGGAAAAGAAGGGGTTATTTTTGAAAGTTTAATGGCTAGAATTAAATAATAATAATAATAATAATAATAATAATAATAATAATAATAATAATAATAATAATAATAATAATAATAATAATAATAATAATAATAATAAAGTGTTGATAAAAAAAATAAAAAATAATAATAAAAAAAATAATAATAATAATAATAATAATAATAATAATAATAATAATAATAATAATAATAATAATAATAATAATAATAATAAACAAAGATGGGTAATTTATTAAACTTTAAGAGTTGAATGTAAAATAATGTTATGTTCTGATTGGCTAATAAAATTTACATTTAAGTCAAATCATTATAAAATAATTTAAATTTTTAATTAAATTTAGTTGACATAAGTGTGAAAGTCTTATTTTCTATATCTTTTTAGAAATTAAAATTTTAATTAACACCTTTTATACTTTATATTTAAAAACTTACGGGTTACAATGATATGCAAATCAATAACAAGAATGTATACATAAGAACGACTCATGATTTTTTTGTTTGTCTAAAACTTTGTACATGCTCGGAAGTCCAAAACTAGCAGTTGAAAAAGAAGATATACACCTTTAATGCAAGTTTTCCTAAAATTTCATAAACAACTTTCATTTTTTTTAGTCTTCATTCTCCCACTCGCTCTGAAGTTTGCAACTCTCTATTTTCTATTTATATTTTTTGCACAAAAACTATTTTTATTTTAACTTGAGCTTGTTTTATTAGTAGGCTCGTAGGATTAGCTTAGCGATACTTCTTATGCATAAAATCAATAAACATTTTTAAGATTGTGTGATTGTCTGTCATTAGGAAAGCAGCTACTCATCAATTTTATTTTATTTTTTATTATTTTTATTATTTTTTTTTATTCATATTCAAATAATAAGACTCGATAACCTGAAACCCTTATATAAATCGCATAAGTAAAATAGTGTTTGGTTAATCTTACCTTACGCCCTTGAAATATTCGATTATTGCTTAATTTTTTTCTTGTGGTGTATTTTATTTTTTGTAAGTGAGTTAGAGTTAAATAACAATTATTAGAAAAAGTTACAATGTCTTATTAAAAAAAATTAAGTTAACACAAATTAAACTAAAAAAAATTATGTAACTTCAGGAGGGTGATATATTGTTAAAGAAGAATATTTTTATACTAAACACATTTTTTCTCTAATGTACACATCAAAATTACCCTAAACTTTTAAATACTACAATATTTTATAATTATGTTATAAGTTATCAGAAAATAAATATTTTATAATAAAACTAAACACATATAACTCTAAGAAAACTATAATTTTTGATTGTATAAATGATAAAGGTAATAACTTTTTCTTGGTTGAAATAAAAGCCATATGTTAACATACATTAATATAATTTTTATCATAGTTAAAAAAAATGTATATAACTAAAAGGGTTTATTCTCTTTGTCCTAAAATAATAGTCAATTTTCATTTTGTGTTGTCCTAAAATTATTATCCTTTTTCAAATATAGTTGTGATTTGTGAATAATGTAGCAAGTTTCTTATATTGCACATAATCATACTAAGAATTACAAAATTCGGTCAAAGCTTTAAATAGTTAAATAGGTTAAAACTGCCATATTACAAAAAGTTAGAAAAAAGCCATAAATTATTATATTTTTCTTAAAAATTATGTGTTTTTATTTGAAAATAACTATTTAAAAAACAGAGAGTATAATTTATCTATTATGTGATTACACGAAATATTTATAAAATTTTATAAAGTTTAACAATACTAAATACCGTTATTATAAATATATATTATGGAACAGACAAAAAGCTGCCGTTTTGTCCACTGTAGCACCCAATAAAAAACGAAAACACTGTAGCACTGAATAAAAAAAAAATCTGAAACTGCAGCCAAAAAACGTTTGGCCCAAAGCCAAAGTAAAAAAAAATACAAAACAAACCCTAAACTTCTTATTATTTACAGAGTTTTTATCGAACAAACTTTATTTACCAAGTATCTAACAGATATTTCGCGATTTCTTGAATAAAAAAATACCGCCATAAAGGTCTCTCAATAACGAACAAAACAAGCCTAATATTAATATGTTTTTTTACATACGTACGATTTTATAAAAAATGTTAAAGTTATTTATGTGTGTGTGTATATATATATATATATACATATATATATATATATATATATATATATATATATATATATATATATATATATATGGGAATGTCTAACCAATGCCCTAAGGGCATTGGTTAAGATTTGTCCTTTTGTGGTTTATAATAAGTATTTATGTGGGTCCCTCGTTCAAATATGTACAATTATGTGTCAACTATAAAGACCTTTTGTGTAACTAAAAACCATAAGAGACAAATCTTAACCAATGCCCTTAGGGCATTGGTTAGACATTCCCTATATATATATATATATATATATATATTTATATATATATATATATATATATATATATATATATATATATATATATATATATATGTTTGGGTTAAAATAAAAAGTTTCTTATAATGAAAAGAATGAGAAGGCATGTGAGGTGACACATGTCACCTTTGCCACATCATCATGCCACATCACCATACCCCCCCCCCCCGAAAAAAAAATTTTCCCGCCAAAAAAAATTTTTTTTTTGGGCAAAATTTTTTTTCCCGCCAAAAATTTCCCGCCAAATTTTTTTACTGCATCACAGTTATAAAGTTACTGCATCACAATCATGATTTTAGTGCATTAAGGTTATAAATTACTGCATCACAGTTATAAAGTTACTGCATCACAATCATGATTTTAGTGCATTAATGTTATAACCTTGATTTTAGTGCATCATAGTTGATGCACTTAACTATTAACTATGATGCAGTAACTTATAATAAAGATGCACCAAAACTTATTAGTGCATTAAGGTTATAAGTTACTGCGTCATAATTATGATTTTAGTGCATTAAGGTTATAAATTACTGCATCACAGTTATAAAGTTACTGCATCACAATCATGATTTTAGTGCATTTAAGGTTATAACCTTGATTTTAGTGCATTATAGTTGATGCACTGAACTATTAACTATGATGCAGTAACTTATAATAAAGATGCACCAAAACTTATTAGTGCATTAAGGTTATAAGTTACTGCATCACGGTTATAAATTTACTGCATCATAATCATGATTTTAGTGCATTAAGGTTATAAATTACTGCATCACAATTATGATTGTGATACAGTATTTTTTTAACTGTGATGCAGTAATAAATTTTGACGGGATTTTTTTTTTTTTTTTTTGTGGGAAAATTTTTTTTTGCGGGGGGGGGTGGGGGGGGTGGGGGGGGGGGTGACACATGTCACATGACATGGCATGGTGATGTGGCAAAAGTGACACATTTCACCTCTACATGCATTCTCATTCTTTTCATTATAAGAAACTTTTCATTTTAACCCTACCCTATATATATATATATATATATATATATTTATATATATATATATCCAGTTTTTAAATAAAAGAACTTTCAAAATGCACATTTAACCTATCAAATAACTCTAAAATTAATCTTAAAACTTTTTAAAATTGCAGGAGCCAAAGACATAAAAATCTATAATAGTTTATATATTTTTATTTTCTTTATATAACAAAGTTTATTTATCAAATATCTTACAGATATTTAGCGATTTCGTTAAGAAAAAATAACGGCCACAAAGGCCTCCACATTACAAACAAAACAAACCCAATATTGATACATTTTTTACATACATGAGATTTTATAAAAAATGTTGAATTTTAGTATATATTTATTTTAGAAAGAAAGGATATTTCTAGCAATTTTGTAAATAAAAAACATACATCAGAAAATGCCGCAGGATTTTGAAGAAAACGAGCCCAATATTGATATACTTTTGACATATGTACTATTTATAAAAAATGTTGACGTTTAATATACTTTAAAAAAAATCAAAATGCACCATGTAGGTTCCGCCAATTATAATAAAGTCACCTATCGTACATTTCCATATACTGCAGACTCAAAACATAAAAAATAACGAAATCGGACACACACAAATAAAATGAAAACGTACACGCCCCGCGACAGCACGCGGGCTACGACTAACTTGTTTTTCATTATACATGTTTTACTTGTTTAGTAGACACATAAAACTATGAATTTTTCAAAAACTATTGTGCGGGTATAAGATTTTAGCTAGAGGTGGCAAAACCGCGCGGGGGGGGGGGGGCACGGGCCAAATGGGCACATGTTGCTTAATAAAAAACCTAAAACGACAAAATAAATTTCTTCAAACGTAATATCTAGGGATGGCAACGGGGCGGAGAATGTCGGGGATTGTACTTACTATCCCCATCCCCGTTTTCACTCTCCATCCCCATCCCGTCCCTATCCCCATCCCCGTCCCCAATGGGGATCGGGGATCCCCGTGGGGATTCGGGGATTTTCAATCCTTATGAACTAACATAAAGTTTCCACCAACTTATCGAAAATATAAAGAATTTTAACTCATAAAGTATTTCAAGAAATGTGTGTACATCGCACATACTTAGATTCATTACAATTTCAATTCAACTGTAAAGTATCCTCAACATTGTAACATCACATATAATATAAAAACAATATGTATCATATGTGTCTATTCGGACAAACGAATAAGTAATATGTAGTTGGTGCTTATGTTTCTAATTTTAAAGGTACTTGATTTTATAAATATTACATATGCATATAAATATACATGTCGATACTGTGACAATCCGTCAATTTTCCGGCTATTATTTATATCAGAATACGCGAGTTATTTATTTTCTGACCATTATAACTCTTAAACGAGTAGTTATCTAGTGTTTTCCCAAGTCTTGGCACCACACGCGTACCGACACCATAATAAAATTGACGTAAAATTTACTTTCACATTTCAAAGTAATAATAATACCATAATATTTCGCTCGTCAAAACGTCTCCAAAAATATAAAATTTATAAAATACGGATACCCGAATAATATTCTACATAATTAAACGTTATCCTGTACGGAACAAATTATACAGTACGGGGTACATATAATACACTAAATAATAATAATAATAATCCTTAATAATAAAACAAATATCCTCTTCCTCCTCACAACTCACGACAAAAACAAGAGAAATGAGATTTGCAAAATCTTCATCTTCAACCTCCCTCTACCCCTAGACCTGCTCCCTTATAGACCGAATCTTCCAAAGAGGGAAAAACCAACATGATATCCCATCATATCTTTCTCATTCTTACCAAAACCAAGTAAGATTTTGTCTCTCCAAATCTCCTCTTTGATGCGCCGTTTACGATTCGAAAAAGACAAGAAGAACCAAGACAAAATTCATCCAAGAAGAATCATATCTTCACCTCAATCTACCTTGAACAAAATCCAAGATTCACCTAAGGTTTTGGAAGTTAGCCCCATTCGGCTTCAAACCAAGACCAAGAGAAGAAAGATAACCAAGCTCCTCCCCAATATACTTCTATATCTCTAGTCGAGTTACAAAAGCCCCAAACTCAGTTTCTCATCATCACTTTCACAAAAATTAGGGTTTGGTAAATCAAAGGGCTTTTTGAAATTGATTGAGGGGTTTTATTCTTGGGTGAAAGAGGAAGCTATCCCAGAAGTTAATTGGTCTAAATCAAGCCGGGTCACCTCCAATCGAAGTTTTTGTGTCCGGTGTTCATACCCACTCGACCCATTTCGAATATCGTAAGAACATGTCTCATTTGTTATTTTTTTTGTACCTATTTATTTGTGTTTTATTCGGATATTAATTCATATATGTATATCGATTGATATTGTTGAATTTATAAAGAAAATGTTGTGGCATATTTTTGTTGTTGTCGTGAAACAAAGAAAGAAACATGAAACTTGTAAAATGGATAACTTGGAAAATTAAATTCATGATTTCAAATCGGTTCTAGTGCTTGTTCAGTCCTGGCTTATTATTTTTGTTCTTCGGCTTATGTAGTTCTTCGAACCAGGATAGTCATCGGTTGATGAATTTTTAGTCATCACTTAATATACTCTCGACTTGACAATGTTTCTTAATTCCTATATGAGTTTTAGTAACTGAGTCTGTTTTGGTTTAAACTTTTAATTGGATTTTTGTTCATGGTAAAGTTGTTCTAGTCTTCAGCTAAAAAGCACATTTAGTTTTCGACTCAAGTTTAGTTTTCGGTTTAAGGTCATGCCTTTTCGGGTGGTGGTTAGTTTGTACGGGTCTTGTTGCCCTTCGATTCAAGTCCTTGGCTCACGGGTAACTCACGTCATTCCAACCTTTTCGTTTTTGTCAACTCACTCGCGTTTATATTCCTTGCATTCTATGTGTCGAAACTGCCAATACTATGAATTTGCCAGATTTCGTTTTTTTTTTTTGCAAACTATTTCAAAATTTTATAAAGGATGGTTCAGCTGTGCTCTACAACAAGCCCAGCCCAGGTGCTAAACAAGAAGTGCATGTGTGTGACAGTTGGGCCGAAGCCCATTTTTGTGAAGGCCCATTTGGTTATAAACAACTCATTCGGGGCATGTATGATCGTGCACTGTCTCGGGTTTTCCTCGACTCGGTCCCGTTTTTATTCGGCTCGTCTTTGTCTAGTTCAACTCTCATCACATAACCCCATTATCGACTTGCGACAAACAATATATCATTAGACGTAAAGTAAATAACAAACATAAGCAAAGTTGGAAAACAAGTATTCAAAATGAGTTTATTAGAAAAATGTTCACACTTCTAATTATTACAATATAAACTTGTAAACTCGCTCTTACAATTGTTAACGGGACATTTAAAACTTGATAAAACTTATTATAAAACTCTTAGACATTAGTCGCCACGATCAAATGAAGTGTATACCCGAGTCATGCCAAAATTTTATATGGACATATAAACTAATTTACGATTTCAAACAAAATATATTCCTTGAACATGCATGTATTTATAGAAATATATTCAAAGTATACATGGTACTTTTCTAATGCAAAATTTATACAAAAATTATATTAAACATTAATCATTGCCACACAAGCAACAACAAAACCTTTATTAAACTTTGTCGAGTCATAATCATGAATAAAGACTAAATTTGCCATACTAATCTAGGTCGCGTGTCGGTGCCATCCAATAATTCTATTTGGCTGCTGCTTTAGACTGCTTTTTGCCAAGGTGAGTATTCACAGCCCCTTTTTACTGTTTTACTTATTTGGGGTGAAATGCATGATTATAAAATTAAATTGTTTTCTTTGAACTATTTGATATATTTTAAACCCTTAGACTAACTTATAAATTTATGACTTGTTTGAACCTGATGGACCGTACGTCCTTGACCTAAAGTCTCCCCGTTCGGAGCACTGCCGAGTCTCCCATGTTCGGAGCAGTCTTAATTGATAGTATATAATAGTTGTTATGATGTACTGTTCGTACATTCGCATTGTTAGTCCCCTATTGGTTTGCCGTTCGCACTCCAATTATACGTACCGTTCGTACGGCCTCCTTGTGTGGGGCAGTAGATAGTATGAGTAGCGCTATTAGAGGTCGGCCAACCTCTCGTTCCCCTGTCTACGGAACGCATATTATTTATTTTAGGGGCTTTGCCGCATACTTTATTATATACGAGGCGTTATTGTGCATTGTTTACTAGACTTAAAATATGGAAGTGTATGTGAATTCATATGTTACAAGTCTTGTATGGGCGGGATTTGTAACATAGTGAGTTGACAGGACATTTACCAAACAGACTATCAAATCGATAATTTATTTTACATAAAACCTGTGTACTCACCAACTATTTTCATAGTTGACCCGTTTTCTCATGCATTTCAGGTGATCGTTGTTTAGCTTATATTATGAAGATTTTAAATAAAGGAGTCGTCACAAGTTATCTGGGTCGTCATGTACTAAAATGTTATCCTTTGGAAGTCAAACTTTATGTCTAAATTGCCAAGGTCGGCTAGAACCTTGTTGTAATGTTACAATATTTCTTTTAATTTAAATTATGGTATTGTACTATATCTCTTTGCGATGTATATTGATTATGTTACACCTCGCGTTTCCGCCTCCGGCGGGGTGTGACAGATTGGTATCAAAGCCAGGTTATAGTGAAATACCGGTTTTTATAAAATAAAAATCGCAACTATAACCCAAAAATAAAGTTTTCTTAAAACACGGAAACATAATACGAGTCGACTAGCACCAGCATTACATCGTTACTCCTAAATTATGCATAGCCTGTACACCTATGCATAATTCAGGAGGAATCATATGATGATGTGATTAGTAGCCTCGGATCATGTTTGGTCGAGTCTTAAAGAGTCTGATCACCTGGAACTGCATTAGTCGCGTGAGTATGCATACCATGTTTATATGTCCACTATACCTTATATACATTTTATGTATGCTTTCTTCTTGCTTTATATTATGACCCGATAGGCTAAGCACGTCCTTGTTCCCGTCACATTACACTCACTACCTGTCGCCGTCCCACACATCATCCGCCATTGTCTCACTCAACCAAATGCCTTGGCCTATTGTAGAATCATGACTACAAGGAACACCCGTTCAGGAAGCATCAACAATGAAGCCCCAAGAGACAGTGCTGCTGGATTGGCGGATCTCCTCACTCAGATTGTCGCACACATTGATGCAGGACGAGCCAATGAGGGAGTTGGTACCTCGACCAATGGCCACGGATGCAGCTATAAGACCTTCATGTCATGCAAGCCAAAGGAATTTCATGGCACCGAGGGCGCCATTGGCCTGCTATCATGGTTTTAGAATGTGGAGTCGAAACTTAGCATCACTAAATGTGCTGAAGGAGATAAGGTTGAGTTCTCTGCGGGTCTACTTCAGGATCGAGCACTGACACTGGTGGAACAACCACCTGCAGACCGAGGGAGAGAAGCTGCAAATGGATTATCTTGGGAAGAATTCAAGAAGCTACTAACTGAGGAGTACTGCAGGAAGGACGAAGTGCAGAAACTGGAAGCGGAATTCTGGAACCATATGATGATAGGAGTGGAAGTTGACAAGTACACAGCCCGCTTTCATGAGCTGACTGAATGGTCCCCACATGGTATCTACTGTGGAGCAGCTGATTGATCGATACATTTGGGGTTTGATTCCTGAGATCAGGAGAGATGTCACCTCATCCAAGCCAACTACCCTGCAAGCTGCTGTGGGAATGGCATACCGCTTAACTAATGACGTGATCAGGTCTGGAGAACTAGCAAAAACAAATGACAATGGACGAAAACGACAGGAGGATCACCAAGGAAGCCGAGACCAGGACCAGCAGGACAAGCGGCAGCGAGTAACCAGGAACTATGGAGCGACGACTCAGGAGCGCAGAGGATATGCAGGTCCACATCCTAAGTGTACTCGATGCAACCTCCATCACATAGGAAACTGCCCCAAGTGTAACGTGTGCCGAAGACGGCCACATTAGTCGGAATTGCTCGGACAGAAATGGAAACCAAGGACGAAGGCTAACATGCTACGAGTGTGGAAGTCCGGATCACCTTCGGAACACATGTCCTAAGTTGAATAGGGCACAAAAGTCGGAGCACGGTAGCATGACTCTCGCGTTAGCACTTGATGAAGATAACCCAAACCGTGGAGGCAAGGTCAGCCCAGCTCGGGGTCGAGCATACTTCTTGGGCACTAAGGAAGCTCGCTAAGACACAAGCACCGTGACGGGTACATTCTTTCGACCCCCACTCTATTTCAATATCTTCTGGTTCTAGTTCATGGCATTCCTTAGTGTAGAACTTTGCATCATGAGCCTTAGTTTAATTGTTGCTTCCTCACTAACCTGAGCACCCCACTATTAGTATTGATTGGTTTAAATGATTTCAAACTCGAGCCAAGTTTTCAAAAGGTCTCTTACATACATGAGAAGCCATCTCTCTCCGACAACTTGTTTCCTAGCTTGATCTAGTGACAGTTCTTGTTTGATAAGTTGCGAAAATCAAGTTAGAATCAAGTTGTTACTCAACCTATACAACTTAAACAAATGACCGGTCAGGTCGACAAGTTGTGAAAATTCACCAACTAAGAGTCTTTTGAGGGCAAGGCTCGAGAATGAGAAAGTTTGAACCATGAAAATGTACGCCTGTAGTGTAGACGGACTGAATCTCGAGGACGAGATTCTTTTTAAGGCTGGCAGACTGTGACAATCCGTCAATTTTCCGGCTATTATTTATATCAGAATACGCGAGTTATTTATTTTCTGACCATTATAACTCTTAAACGAGTAGTTATCTAGTGTTTTCCTAAGTCTTGGCACCACACGCGTACCGACACCATAATAAAATTGACGTAAAATTTACTTTCACATTTCAAAGTAATAATAATACCATAATATTTCGCTCGTCAAAACGTCTCCAAAAATATAAAATTTATAAAATACGGATACCCGAATAATATTCTACATAATTAAACGTTATCCTGTACGGAACAAATTATACAGTACGGGGTACATATAATACACTAAATAATAATAATAATAATCCTTAATAATAAAACAAATATCCTCTTCCTCCTCACAACTCACGACAAAAACAAGAGAAATGAGATTTGCAAAATCTTCATCTTCAACCTCCCTCTACCCCTAGACCTGCTCCCTTATAGACCGAATCTTCCAAAGAGGGAAAAACCAACATGATATCCCATCATATCTTTCTCATTCTTACCAAAACCAAGTAAGATTTTGTCTCTCCAAATCTCCTCTTTGATGCGCCGTTTACGATTCGAAAAAGACAAGAAGAACCAAGACAAAATTCATCCAAGAAGAATCATATCTTCACCTCAATCTACCTTGAACAAAATCCAAGATTCACCTAAGGTTTTGGAAGTTAGCCCCATTCGGCTTCAAACCAAGACCAAAAGAAGAAAGATAACCAAGCTCCTCCCCAATATACTTCTATATCTCTAGTCGAGTTACAAAAGCCCCAAACTCAGTTTCTCATCATCACTTTCACAAAATTAGGGTTTGGTAAATCAAAGGGCTTTTTGAAATTGATTGAGGGGTTTTATTCTTGGGTGAAAGAGGAAGCTATCCCAGAAGTTAATTGGTCTAAATCAAGCCGGGTCACCTCCAATCGAAGTTTTTGTGTCCGGTGTTCATACCCACTCGACCCATTTCGAATATCGTAAGAACATGTCTCATTTGTTATTTTTTTTGTACCTATTTATTTGTGTTTTATTCGGATATTAATTCATATATGTATATCGATTGATATTGTTGAATTTATAAAGAAAATGTTGTGGCATATTTTTGTTGTTGTCGTGAAACAGAAGAGAAAGAAACATGAAACTTGTAAAATGGATAACTTGGAAAATTAAATTCATGATTTCAAATCGGTTCTAGTGCTTGTTCAGTCCTGGCTTATTATTTTTGTTCTTCGGCTTATGTAGTTCTTCGAACCAGGATAGTCATCGGTTGATGAATTTTTAGTCATCACTTAATATACTCTCGACTTGACAATGTTTCTTAATTCCTATATGAGTTTTAGTAACTGAGTCTGTTTTGGTTTAAACTTTTAATTGGATTTTTGTTCCTGGTAAAGTTGTTCTAGTCTTCAGCTAAAAAGCACATTTAGTTTTCGACTCACGTTTAGTTTTCGGTTTAAGGTCATGCCTTTTTGGGTGGTGGTTAGTTTGTACGAGTCTTGTTGCCCTTCGATTCAAGTCCTTGGCTCACGGGTAACTCACGTCATTCCAACCTTTTCGTTTTTGTCAACTCACTCGCGTTTATATTCCTTGCATTCTATGTGTCGAAACTGCCAATACTATGAATTTGCCAGATTTCGTTTTTTTTTTTTGCAAACTATTTCAAAATTTTATAAAGGATGGTTCAGCTGTGCTCTACAACAAGCCCAGCCCAGGTGCTAAACAAGAAGTGCATGTGTGTGACAGTTGGGCCGAAGCCCATTTTTGTGAAGGCCCATTTGGTTATAAACAACTCATTCGGGGCATGTATGATCGTGCACTGTCTCGGGTTTTCCTCGACTCGGTCCCGTTTTTATTCGGCTCGTCTTTGTCTAGTTCAACTCTCATCACATAACCCCATTATCGACTTGCGACAAACAATATATCATTAGACGTAAAGTAAATAACAAACATAAGCAAAGTTGGAAAACAAGTATTCAAAATGAGTTTATTAGAAAAATGTTCACACTTCTAATTATTACAATATAAACTTGTAAACTCGCTCTTACAATTGTTAACGGGACATTTAAAACTTGATAAAACTTATTATAAAACTCTTAGACATTAGTCGCCACGATCAAATGAAGTGTATACCCGAGTCATGCCAAAATTTTATATGGACATATAAACTAATTTACGATTTCAAACAAAATATATTCCTTGAACATGCATGTATTTATAGAAATATATTCAAAGTATACATGGTACTTTTCTAATGCAAAATTTATACAAAAATTATATTAAACATTAATCATTGCCACACAAGCAACAACAAAACCTTTATTAAACTTTGTCGAGTCATAATCATGAATAAAGACTAAATTTGCCATACTAATCTAGGTCGCGTGTCGGTGCCATCCAATAATTCTAATTGACTGCTGCTTTAGACTGCTTTTGCCAAGGTGAGTATTCACAGCCCCCTTTTTTACTGTTTTACTTATTTGGGGTGAAATGCATGATTATAAAATTAAATTGTTTTCTTTGAACTATTTGATATATTTTAAACCCTTAGACTAACTTATAAATTTATGACTTGTTTGAACCTGATGGACCGTACGTCCTTGACCTAAAGTCTCCCCTTCGAGCACTGCCGAGTCTCCCATGTTCGGAGCAGTCTTAATTGATAGTATATAATAGTTGTTATGATGTACTGTTCGTACATTCGCATTGTTAGTCCCCTATTGGTTTGCAGTTCGCACTCCAATTATCGTACCGTTCGTACGGCCTCCTTGTGTGGGGCAGTAGATAGTATGAGTAGCGCTATTAGAGGTCGGCCAACCTCTCGTTCACCTGTCTACGGAACGCATATTATTTATTTTAGGGGCTTTGCCGCATACTTTATTATATACGAGGCGTTATTGTGCATTGTTTACTATACTTAAAATATGGAAGTGTATGTGAATTCATATGTTACAAGTCTTGTATGGGCGGGATTTGTAACATAGTGAGTTGACAGGACATTTACCAAACAGACTATCAAATTGATAATTTATTTTACATAAAACATGTGTACTCACCAACTATTTTCATAGTTGACCCGTTTTCTCATGCATTTCAGGTGATCGTAGTTTAGCTTATATTATGAAGATTTTAAATAAAGGAGTCGTCACAAGTTATCTGGGTCGTCATGTACTAAAATGTTATCCTTTGGAAGTCAAACTTTATGTCTAAATTGCCAAGGTCGGCTAGAACCTTGTTGTAATGTTACAATATTTCTTTTAATTTAAATTATGGTATTGTACTATATCTCTTTGCGATGTATATTGATTATGTTACACCTCGCGTTTCCGCCTCCGGCGGGGTGTGACAGATACTCATAAACATATATATATATACATATACATATACAAGTTAATCAAGTATGGATATAACATAAAAATTCTAAATACTTATACGCTAGAAAGATCGGAGTCGGGGTCGGGGATTTATGTTATCCCCATCCCCGGTTTCATATTTTGGGGATTCCCCATCCCCGTCCCCATCCCGAGTCAACTCGGGGATTCCCCAGTCAAAATCGGGTATGATGATCGGGTCCTTATCGGGCACGAATTTTTTTGCCATCTCTAGTAATATCTTATTTATATTAAAAAACTTAAATATATTATATAAAAAAATTTCTTTAAACAATCGTAATGTTCTACAATTGAGAAAAAAAAATGTGCCCGTTAGTGACCATTTAAATTTTCAATGGGTTATATATGCCCATTTAAAAAAAAAATGAGACTAAATATGACCAAATCTTTTAAAAATTTATCTATTTAGCTAATCTTTTTACTTTTGACACATTTTGACACCTCTAATTTTAGCCAATAAATATCTTTGCACTCTAATACTCTATAATCCTACGCCTAGGCTCGTAACGAATCAAATACAGGTATTAATAGTTTGTATATAAATGGATACTGGGGCGTTTGTACATGTAATTAGTGTGTGTGTCAGTCATCACAACTTCCAACATGAATCAATACCGGCAGGTGGCTATCAATTGATTTGGAACTGATTACTTTGATTTGAATTCCAAACAATCATTTCTGATTTATCCACAGAAAAATAAAAATCATAGAAGTTAAACACAAGCTTTACATGAAAATAGTTGGAGTAACTTATTCGGGTTATTTATAGGTACCTTTGGTCCATTAAAATAATAATAATAATAATAATAATAATAATAATAAATAATGTAAGAGGCCACTGTTTGTATTTTTGGATGTCTGTATATCTTGTCTCATATCGTAATTCCACGCAGTTTAGAATATATTTTATTGTTTTGTTTTCCTTTTTAAATTTTGGTTAAAAAAGAGGTGTTTGGGGCACTTATGTACTTATTTCGACTAGAATCAGTTTCTGTTTTTTTTTCTCAAAAAATTAAATTAGCATTAAAGCTCTGATCACATGTGTTGATTTTAAGTGCCGACTTTTTTCTTTTTTTTTCCTTTTTTTTTTGAGTGATGAAATATGGACCTAACTAAATGGGTTTAAAAAGTGGCCTAACACATAAATGATTTGTACAGTTATGTAACTGTACAAGTCATTTATGCGTTAGGTCATCTTTTAGACCCTTTTAATTAGGTCCGTTACTTTTAGCAATGAGTTGGAAATGAACAAATATATATGTATCCGTTTTAAAAAAAGTGCTCGAACTTGTGCTACTGCGCTACCAACTTAAGAACATGGCACATGTAACCGTTTTCATAAAAGCGTATGATTTGATGTTGCGTAACTGATTGATGTTGCACAACTACGACTAATATTGCTCGACCACATGGCAAATTACTCCTTTAAAACATAAAAATTGAAACACATTGCTCGATTGATTTGATGTTGATCAATTGACGACTTATTACAACTTCATTTTTGCTCGACTAATGACTAGTAGACTTGTTACTTCTGTGCGACCATAGCGGTTTTGCTTGACCAACATTAAAGATATCAGCGAAAATCACAATCTAACATCCACATTTGTTAAAATATTAATATGTCACGGTATTTTTGTGGGGCTGGGCATGGTCCGAAAACCAGACCGGACAAAAAACCGATTTGGCCTAAAACACCAGACTGAGGACCGAACGTCTGTGTCTGTCCGCTGTGGTCCGGTTCATCGGTTCGGTCCAGTCCAACAAAGCTTAATGGTTGGTTTGACTAAGACCGAACTAGACCGAAAACCGAATATGAGAACAAAGATGGACCGAAGACCGGACTAAAATACGTTTGATGCGGTCTGATCGATCTGGTTTTTTCAATTATGTCCGATCCGGAATCTATTATGTTCAACCCTAGGTCACTCGTTTGCAGAATTATATACGTCGGTATTAATAAGTCTCCTACATATTACTAAAAAGATTACCTCTTTTTTAATAATCCTTTTTCCATATAGCTTTTTTTTTTCTTTTTGGTAAGAGCAGTCGGTATCGAAGAGATTAACACGCCAAACCAACCAAAAATTAAACAATTGGCATGCTAAATGCATATCAGGCAACATGTGATAGTTGAGCCAAAAGGAATTTGACCCACTCAAATGGCTCACGCCATAAGCTTTTTTGTGTGTTTCTTTTTTTCTTTTTTTTTTTTAATTGTGAGTAAGTAAGTATATTTAGTGAGGTATTTTGTAGGACCTAATAACATGTTAGTAATGTGTTATGAGGGAGAGTGTTTTAGTTATTAGTGTGTTATTGAAAAGTGTATGAGGTGACATTGAGATAACATACCAATAACGTGTTATTGGTATTGGTGATAACTTCTGCTCTAATTTTGTGGTTTCATTATGCTCTTGAATAGTCTACCCTATGGTATTTTGCCACAACATACATACCATATGTTTATTAAAATAAAAGAATATCACCGCTTAGTGACTTTAATATTCGCTAGTCAGTTTCAAGGACAACACCCCTTCACTTTGCTATAAACACGAGATAACCTTTGTTTCATTTCGCCCCTATTTTTTTGTCATTTTAAATCCAACAAACATAAATTCATAAAACGTACCTACTTTGATAGCAAATAATAATTATTCACTCTCACTCAACAAAATAACAAACCTTCGTTCTTTCATGGTCTAAGCTTCACTAACAGGTATCATATTCTTTCACTTTTAATTAGGGTTTCATATACTTTTTTTTATAGAATTTATGCAAAATAATTAAAAACCCATGTTTTATTTTTGTTGATTATTAGTGGGTTTAGTTTAGTTTTAGCTAATTGTATGATTTTATATATTTGTGTAAACCCTAAAAGTTTTGTTTTTTATGTTGTTTTGTTACGTTTTTGTTGTTTAATTATGTGTATTTTGTTGGATTTGTTGCTAGATATGGAAATAATTGATGGGAATAAGATTGTTGATGAGACTGTAATAAGTGATGATCATTTGAAAATAAGTAATCCTAGTTTGGGTGGTGGGGATGTGGGGTCGGTAAATGAGGGTGATGTTACGGTCGTTATGACTACGATAGTCGAAAGGACTAAGATTTCTGTCGTTGAGACGGTGCAAGAGGATAAAGGTGATGTTTCGATGAAGGAATATGAAGGGGAAGGTAACGAGGGAGAAAAGAATGAGATTGAAGGGTTGTTTGGTGATTTGGTTGATGGTGAGTTTTTGGCTTGTGATAATGGGAGTGATGTGGAGCCGGTGGTCGAGGGTGGTACTAATGGAGGTAATTTAGCTGATGAAAATGAAGGGCGGGATACGATGGATGTTTGTTTATCAGGGGAGAAAGAGAAGAATGGTGAGGAGGGGGCGGAAGTTGTTGATGTTGAAGCGAATGGTGAGGGGAATGCTAAAAGTATTGCGGATATATTTGATTGGAATGAAGATGTGGAGATTGAGGAGGGAAAGGTTGAGAAAAAGAAAGATAATGGGAGAAAGTTAGCGGAAAAGGAAGAAGAGAAAGATGCGGAAGATGAAATGGAAGAAGATCATGATTTTGTTGTGGGTGATTTCGTGTGGGGCAAAATCAAACATCACCCTTGGTGGCCTGGCCAGATATATAACCCTTCTGATGCTTCAGATCATGCAGCTGCTTTGAAACGCAAAGGGCGTTTACTGGTGGCTTATTTTGGAGACGGGTCGTTTTCTTGGTGTTCACCATCACAGCTTAAACCTTTTGTGGATAACTTTCAAGAAATGTCAGTTCAGAGTGACTCAAAGAAATTTGTGAACGCCGTCCAGAAGGCTCTGGAACAAGTTAGTAAGCTTGTGCAAGCGGAATTGATGTGTAAATGTCAAGATGTTGATCAGGTTGAGAATGTGTGTCTTGGGAACAGTGGGATTAAGGATGGAGTATCTGTGCCAAAAGGGAACACAATCAAGGTTTTGATGGATCGAATGGTGCCAGTTGAACTTCTTTCAACTTTGCAAGCTTCGGTTACAATGGATCCTGGTATGGAACTGCCTGAGCTTGAACTAACTGTGCTCAAAACTTGCTTGAGAGCTTTTTATAGGCGAAAAGGTGGTTACGTGCTGCCAGAATATCAGAATCCGCAGTATATTGAAGGTCTTGAAGACGAGAATATAAGTGGAAATGTTGCTGATTCTGATATGAATGGACCTTCAGAAGCTAAGTCGAATCAGAAAAGGAAGCAGAAGAGTGTGGCGGAATTGTTGGGCGATGATGAGCCTAAAGTTAAGAAAGCAAAGTCATCATTGGGGATTAAGAGGGAGAGGAAAAGGAAGCCTTTGGTGGTCTCGGTAACACCTGAAAGTGATGATGAAAGTGGTGATGGTGTTGATCTTGAAAATGGAGGTGGTGGTGTTGACGAAGACATGGTGTCTCCACGCCAAAGGAAGAAGAGCAAGTACCTTTCACCACCTTACTACAGTCCTGTCGTGAATGGAAAACTTTCGGGTTCAGGTTCATTCAAAGAACCAAAAAGTGAAGGTGAGAAATTACTTGAAATTGATGCTAAACAGCCTGAGGATTCATTAATGAAGAGCAGTGGGAAAAGATCTCGTCAAAAGAAATCTCAACAAGAACATAAGAAGACAATTGATGGTGATGTGAATGTGGAGAATGTGTTGAATGGGCTGTTACGTGCAGCGCTTGATCCTGCAGGTTTTGTGGGAAAAAACCTCCCATCGATTACTGACTTCATCTCATCCTTTCGGGGATCCATCTTTGAAGAAGGGTCCAAGTCCAACGACCAGACTGATGGAGTGAAGGATGCTACTGTGAAAGATGCTATTGTGACTACCCTTGTCATAGAGTTCCCACCTGAAGTCGCTTTACCAACCAAGCCTGAGCTCTCAAGAATGTACAAGGAGTTTGGGGACTTGATCAAGAAGGAATCATATATTGATGGGTCTAGTGCTTTTGTTGTGTTTGGTAACCTTGCAGATGCGGAAGCAGCTCTTGCTATGTCGCTGGAGAAGAAGCCGTTTGGGGACGTGAAGTATCATCTTTCTGAAGGAACTGTTCCGCGTGTTAAAAAGGGTTCACGAAAGTCGGTTGCTGGAGACACATCGGACCTTGCTTTCATCGAGCAGAAGCTAGAGGCAATGAGCGAAACAGTGAAGAAATGTGAAGCAAATGAAATGAGCGCAGAGGTGAAGGCGAGTTTGGAAGGAAGGATCAAAGAGGTTCTCGAGAAGGTTTGTAAAATGAAGGCGAACTCAGTTTAGTTTCTTTTTGGTAAAGTAGTAAACTATTAGGTTTTGAGTTTATTAGAGATCTGATGGATGAAATAGATGCATCTGTGTTGTTATCTTCTTTACGTTGGATTCTAGTACATCTTATATGTGCTTGTGTTTTTTCTTTCCGTGAAAACCTGCTTTTAACTTATTGATACTTTTAACTTATGCTAGTTAGTAGTTTATTACTTCCGGACTCTTCATACAAGCACTTTGCTTGATACATTTAATGAATAACATTATCATCCACAAACAACCATAAAGGCATCACAATAGTTCGATACACTTGAAATCGCAAAAGGACATAAAAGCGTAAAAGTAAAAGGAAACTTGTACAAGTGACAACCGAATGTTCATGAAAACTACTACGCACACAAACCATTCGAATGTATTACGTATTCACATGATTACTAGGTGATATGAAAAATTAGTCATCTACAGGATCTTGGGGAGTCTCATCTGCACTGCGCTTGATCGTCACAACAGGGCATTCACAATGCTTCACACAAAACTCACTGACAGTCCCTACAAACACCCTGTTTCAGAGAGGAAAAAATATAATAAGCATAATGCTACAATTCACGATGGTTTTTAAATAATAATTATTGATGTATAGGCGTTAGCCAGCTAACAAGTAACAACCGACGTATGGAATCCTAGATAAGCTAAGAATCTATCTCTGCCACATACCAACCAAATGAAACCATTACCATACCATGAAGAAATAAACTTTAATTGCGGTCATCACTTAGTAATAACAACTCATTGGTGGAATCACCTGAGCCGTAAATGATTGTGAATTTGTGATCATCATTGTCTACTGTTTGTAAATGTGTTAGGATCTACCGATCTACTACCAAACTAGACATAAAAGAGAGGGTGCAGCAATGACGAATCCATAAATGTGGCACAATGCGATGGCAGTGCGGATGATGATAGGGTGAAGTGGAGGGTGGCCCCAAAACTAAGACAAGATATAGTAGGTGCAATATTGTATATACTTATTTGTATAGGTGTCGTCTTAGGTAGGCAGTTCCTTTGCAGTCTCAGTCAAGGTCATGTATCATCAAAAAACATTGCTGAAGTTTTCTATCTAAACTCTAAAGTGTTCTTTATGCCAAGAAAATAGGCAAGTAAGGGCTAGTCATTTGGCAATTTTTATTTTCCTCTTACCTTTTCCATGTCAAGTTAACAGGAAGTCACAGCTGTGATTTGCATTTGCCTTGCATGTATATCTTCGTTGCAAATGAGTAGCTTTCTTACATGTTTTTACTAAAAAGATACTGAGCAGTCTTTATGAAAGAGTAGTTAAGCCTCGTAAATCAGGATGAACATTAACAGAGTTGCAGATTTTTTTTCCCAAGATGAATGATGAATGAGGAAACGTACTCAGAATAATAAGTATATAATATGCATACCTCTGGAATGGACCAAGACCCCTGTTTCCAACAACAAGGAGGTCAGGTTGGATTCTTTTAACCTCATGGCAGATTACTTCTTTGGGATCACCCTTCTTAACCCATGCTTCACAAGCAACCTACAAGAGCCTTAATTAGCACAAGGACTGGCAAATGATACATGGGTTAACAATAAATTGATCACAATGGGAGTATTAGACTAATCTAAGTTTCCTTTTCTTGCACATGTGAGAGATAGTGGTGTGTCTCTGTGTGTGTGTGTTCGCGCGCGCGTGTGAAAGGGAGAGGAAGAAATACCCCTATTTCGTGACTTCTCTTCACGAAGTACTCCAGCAAACGAGCTCCTTTAATCTTGTCCTTACGATTGGCATCTCTGAAATCTTCAGGTGAGGCATATATACTATCGACATCATCAAAACCTAGCAGAACACAGATGAAGGAATGATATGTCATCAGATTCGATACATTATACTATCAAACTGTTAGCAGGTTTGTCTCAGAAGTCAAGCAACATGCAAAGGAAGAGGGACAATATTCATTTTTATTTTTTTTCTATTATTTCTAAAAGCATGGCCGCCAGAGGAGTTTAAGCTGGCGGGAATCCAACCTGAGACCCCCTTTGGAGAATCCCAAGCTTCCACCGCTCGGCGACCCCGACCGCGGCCCCCATGGGGTAAGAGAGACAAGTTATTTAAGTGCATGTTGATAGGCAAGTCTGCAAAACAAAGGAATGGAGATGCATGTTAGATAATCAGGGGACAAATCTGGATCTTGAGATTAATGGGAATGCAGAAAGTAAAAGGGGGGCCCAAATGCGATTTTCTCCACATCTTAATGATATGCATTCACATCCATTTCCATTTTGCAATCTGGAACTAATCATAATGCAGAAATATCTGATAACATTCAACATTCTGGTGATATATATGTCAGTTGAAGCAGGGACGCTTATTACAGAAAAGCTAATGGCAGTAGTTTTCAACGTTGGCAAGTTGAAAAAGCATGTTTGAAAAAGGTGATTTTCAAGGGCTAGGTAAATGTTGTGTATGTAATGTATGCTTGAAATGCAGGAAAAAAGAAGAATGTCGTGTTTCACTATAATTAGTTGTAAGATAGCAATATGAACTTCAGCGCTTTTTTCTTCTACGTAATACATAAAATGGTTAGGGACTTAACACAACTGCTACCATTTCATTTTGTTTTTGTTTTGATAATCATGGTTTCTGACCTTTTGGCCGACTAATCCACGGGTTTGAACCCACCGCCACACAGATTCAAACCGGGTAAAGCCTTCCCTTTTCAGGAGTTGGCGTGACCACTTCAGGATTGTTTGCACCTAGGAATTGAACCTGAGACCTCGCACACATTAGTGGTATTAGTCACAAGGCTTTTACCACTAGGCCACCCCCGAGTGGTTTACCATTTCATACGTAATAAATTAAAATACGGATGTTCTGGTCAACAGTCAGTATTTATGGATGATATATTGCAATATACAATTTAATCATAGAAAACAACATTCTCCTAGATCGCTGGTATTTCTTGTGAATAAAATGGAACCAATTTTAAGAATAGGATCTAACCTTGGACTTCATAAGAGGAGATTACCAACAACTAGCCATTTCTCGAAGCAATGGAATGACATTAGCTGATCAAAGACAGGCTTGATCACTATTGGAAATTGGCATTAACAACATTCAAGGGTGTGTTTGGTTAGAAATGAAGGGTATGCGTTTGATAGTTTTTAACATGTTTTTTTTAGGGGTATGGGTTTGATTCCTTAAAACTAAGCATATTCCAGAACCACCTACAGGGTTGGTTTAGAAATTCAAACCCATTTCTATATATAAAACAATAACCTACGTGGTCAATAAGCCGAGTTGGAAAAGGAACTATGAATATAAGTCGGTACATTTTAGCCATAGCTCCACCCGATAATACCTAAAAACAAAAGGGTGCCATCTAGAGTCTAGACTAACCAGAAGAAATGACAGGTCATCCTATTACTCGTTAGTTTGTTATTAACACCCATATGAATTTTGTTATAATTCATAACACGTCACAAATATAAAAATAGGAGATTTGAAAGGAACATGCCACAAGGTTTAATAAGCTTCAAAAGATGCTAGCATAATCATATAAAGTAAAGATTGGATCAAAATTGTTATTACAATCACATAATGTAAAATAACAGATTATAAAAACTCAGAATCTAAATCAGTCTATATTTGATTTCAGAAGCTTTAAAACCACTTTAAAGTTCGGCACACACAAGAAACTACAAAGTAGATGGTAATAAAACAGAAAAGATGCTGCACCTAGACAGGAAATTCAATAAAAGCCTAAAATACTATTTCAACATACAATTCCACAAAATTGAAAATCACCACAAGTGTACAACGGTACAAGAACAAATTAATACACAATATATGGTGTACAAGAACAGATACACAAAAGACAAAGCCTTGATCATCTAAGTTCGATTTCACAAACCTTAAAGGTCACTTCAAAGTTCCACATGCACGAAAGAACTAAAGCCCAATTAACGACTAAAATAAAACGTGAGAGCTGCATCTCACTAGAACTAAAGTTCAATAAACGCCTTAACACAGAACTGAAGTTTGATAAGCATAAAAAAGTGTTAATTGCAGTATACAAGTTCGATTACATGGTGTACGATAACAAATTACACAAAAGCAAAACCTCAGTCGTAGTATTCTGATTTTACCTACTTTATCCTGGTGGTTTCACAAGCAGAAAAATCAGGAACTAGATGGAAACGAATTGTAAAAGCTGCATATAACTAGAACTGAAGTTCTAGAAACAGCTAAATAATAAATTCAGAATAAAAAAATAGAGAACTCAGAATCAAGAACCGCAATTTAGCATCAAGATAGTTATCAGTAATCACACCGCTTAGAATACAAATCACACAACCGTAAAACCTCAAACACCATTGTTTAACTTCATGAACCTTATAATTAACTTCTAGTTTCCGTATGTACAAAAGGACATACACTAGATAACAAACTAAATGCAAGCTGCGTAACACTTAGTCTGAAGAACAAAATTCAGCATACAAGCTTATAAACTCAAAATCTATAGAGGGGATCTCGAATAAAAATTATTATCAACCAATCACATGCGTAGAATAACAAATCACACAATCGAGTAAAAATTTAATTTCACTAACTCTAAACTCGCAACAAGGTCTACAATAAAACACATAGTAGACAGCGAAAATTTGGTACAAGCTGCAGACACGAGACATCATGTAAAGATAACGTTTGATAAACATCTAATAAAGCTAAATGCAGCATACAAAGTCATAAAACTCAAAATCAGCAACTGCAATTATGAAGTAAAACTGTCATCAGAAATGACACTCAAGTTCCATATCCACAACAAAACACAAAATGGATAGCCTATAAACCTAAAATCTGCATATATCATATAGAGCTGCTAGAGTTCCATTAACATCTAAAAACACTAATTCGCATAGAAAATCAAAAAAATAAAATTAAAACAGATATAAAGAATCACATCACGTAAATAACAAACTAATCTAACTGAACACCTCATTCGCGTAAAATTCACTTCACAAAACCGCTATAAAAACAAACCTAAAATCATCATTTCTCACCTAGAACCTAACTTCTATAACATCTATTTAAATTTTTTGAATTTCATCAAAAATCACATCACACGTCATCAAACCGATATCGCCTAAATATTAATCACACAAATCCTAAAATCAGCTAAACTCTCAATAAACACACAGCAGAACATGTAATAAGACACACATACAATCTCAACAGCTAATTTAACCGTAAAAATACAATCTCAACAGCTAATTTAACCGTTAAAATACAATCTCAACAGCTAATTTAACCGTAAAAATACAATCTCAACAGCTAATTTAACCGTAAAAATACAATCTCAACAGCTAATTTAACCGTAAAAATACAATCTCAACAGCTAATTTAACCGTTAAAATACAATCTCAACAGCTAATTTAACCGTAAAGAGTATCATTTCTCAAGTAGAACCTAACTCCTATAACACCTACAAATGCTAATCTCAACAATAAAACATCACAGGTGACGTCACCAAAACCTACTTCACCTAAAATCCAATCACATAAACCCTAAATTCACAATAAACACACAATGGAACGCATAAAACGATATGAATACAAATTTGACAGTAGAATAGAATATGCTAATATCAACAATAATACATCACACATCAACAAAACCTAATTCGCCAATTATTTCATCTGCAAAGCCCTAAAATCAGTTAAACAGTCAATACACACACAAAACAGTGTAAAAACGATATAAACAAAAAGTAATTAGTTTAAAAAGTTTATAAAAAGTATAATTATACCGTCTTCATCAGGAGTTTGAACATGAAGAAAGAGAAGCTTAAAACCAGAAGTATTAGACTGAATGATTTTATTTAAAGTCCAATCGAAAGCAGATTTGCTGCTGATTGAAGCGTGTGGATATCCTTTCATACTTGACTCGTTTACTCCCATCATTATCCGTGTTTTTGGTGACTCGCTCGCCATTGATTGATTCTTGTTTCACACGAAATAATAAAGTGGTGGAAGAGTGAGAGAGCCAAGAGGTGTTTTTCTTTCTTTATTTATATATACTTGTTGTTGACTGTGTTAATGTAATGCGTCGACATGTGGCGTCGGTAGGGAATTTTGGATATTGGACGCGTGGTGTTATGTGATTGGTGGCTGGGGTGTTGAGGTGGTGTGTGGACCCTAGAGAGAAAATTATTTCAAAGAGTATTTGCTACGTGGTGGTTTTCTTTTACTCAAAAGCGGGGCTGACAACAAAGCGACCCGGACGATTCTAAGAGCAACCGTAATGCATAGCTTTTTAAAAAGTTTTTCAAATACCTTTTTACATTGTAATATTAGACTTTTTTTAAAAAAAAAATTTAATGACTCGGTATACTTTAAGCGTTTGAATTTTTTTGTAAGAGCAAAAGGTATATTAATGCACCCTTATGCGTTAAACTTTAACCTCGCTAACAACATCGTTCGCTGCGTTAACGAGGGTGCGTTAACCCCTTAACGCTGCGTTAAGTTAACATTAAAAAAAAAAGAAAAAAAAACAAGAACACCCCCTACAACGGCTAAACTATCCGTTGAGTTTAAAAAAAAATTCACTTACACCCTTCATGGGTTAAACGGCTAGTTTGGTTAAAAAAAAAAAAAAAAAAAAAAAACCCCATTTTCCCACTACTATAAATACCCAATTAACACACAAATTTTTTTTCACACTTCCACAACTCAATCTAATCTATCATATACTTTCATTTGCTAAAAAAAATGTCGGGAGACAACAACAACGATGATTTTTTCTTGAATCTCATTGGTGGGTGGAATTACTCAAACCAGGACGCGGGTTCATCTTCAAACCCAAACGCGGGTTCATAATCACCCAACATCTCTTTTCCTAACCCACTCGGCTTGTCGAGCCAAGAACTTTACCTACAACATCAACGATTTCTATATTGGGAACAAAGCCAACAAAACACACTAAACACCAATTTCCAAAATCTACAATTCTCACAACATTTACAACATTCACAAACCGAAACACATGAGGTTCCCGAAACACACACGTCTCCTCCAAAGCCCAAAATTCGTGGTAAACGAAAGTCCAAAAAATCCAAAGACCCCGAACCAATCGATGAGGACGAAAAAAATTCCAACTTCGTCCCTACACGTTGGCAACCAAAAGAGGAAGAATTACTTGCCACATGTTATGTAGCTGCTACGGAGGATCCGCTTCTCGGGCGTGCACAAGATCGCAATATGTTTTGGCAGCGGGTAAAAAATGAGTTCAATAGACTCAATTTTCAACCACGCAACAAGGATATGATACAAAGCAAGTGGAAAAAGTTGATCCGTGATTGCACAAAGTTCAGCGTGTATTACAAAGGTTCACAACACGAACAGAAAAATGGGGAAAGTGAGATGGATATCCTCAAACGGGCGAAACAGATGTATTGTGACGAGCACAAAACTGCGTCGTTTGCCAACGAAGAGGCTTGGGAGGTTTTGCATGGTCATAAGAGATGAGACATGCCGGATCCGGGTGATTTAACCGGCGATGTCCCAAGCCAAACAAACGAGGCTTTGTTTGGTCATGATGAACAACCACGTCCCATGGGCAAAAAGCGTGCTTCGAAGAAAGCCAGATCCGAGAGCACGACAAGTACTGGGGGAGCGAGCACCGGAGGAACGAGCTCGTCAAGCCAATTCACCGATACTATGACAACATAGTATCGTATAAAACGGGAAACCGCCCAAGCGGCGTATCGGGCGGCCCAAGTAAAAGATGAAACGATAACAATGTTGGAAGAGATGAAATTTTTGATGATTGACACTGACGGAAAAGATCCAAACGTTGTGGCTTGGATCAATGAAGAAAATGACCGAATCATCAAAAAATATAACTGCAAACCTCGTCACTAGATTTAATTGTATTTTCGTCATTTCCTTTATGTTGCAGTTTGCTTTGTGTTGTGTTTTTTTTTATTTCGTAAACCTATGAATTCACTCAACCTTTACTACTAAACCTATGAATTCACTCAACCTTTGTGTTGATTTTTTAGCACGTATTTTTAGGATTAAAGACGATAGCTAAACTTTGGAGGCGCAAGGCAATGACATGGCATGGTCATAAACGACTCTGACATATTTTGGGGACCACTTAAATTTCTTTATGGGCCTGTATTTTTCGCACTAAAACAATGATGTAAACTTTGTTTTACTACAATAAATGAAATATTTTAAGGAAAATATGTTATTCTATACTTTGTGTTATGATCCAATTGAGTAGCACCTCAATGACTTGTATGCTTCCACTAGACCGATTTTGGGGGTGTTACACGACCTTTTAGGTACAGTAAGACAACCTACACTGAAAAAACATACCTCACAAAAATACATTTTAGTTATTAAAACACACTGATGTGCTACGTGTGTATAAGTTTTAAATTTATAAAAGACGATTTACCAATTTTACCAATAATACATACGAGCAAGTGCACTCGTCCGTTATAGCAAGATTTAGAAGGTAAGTCGAGATCGTTCGCAGGGATTTGAGTGAATCTGATTAACAAGTCTAAATCAACTAAGGCAATCCAAAAGCAAATAACAATAAGAATAGATATAATAAAATTCAGATAATTAAAAACTACACTTGCTTAAACTAGTTTCTTATCCTTGATTAGTATGATTGTGTTAACCTCTTAACATGTTGGTTATGATAATTAGTTGGTGTACTAATCTATTGTTCTTACAAGTTAAACCTTCGTCAAGATTTTAGTTCATAAAAACAAGCATTAAGTTTAACCAATCAATTCAAGTTTCATAAGTTTACTTTCACAAACTTAAACACAAAAATATTCATTTGCTTTATCAAATTTGCTTAAGAAATTGTCAATACAAAAGGTAACCGATTATAGACAAAAGGTTATAATTGATTGTAAACAACTAATCGTACGACCTTTTAGTTGTTTTCAATCAATCCAACTTGATAATCAAAAAGCGTTCTTATTACAACCACACTTTAGTCTCTTTGTTTAATGAAGAATAATGGGTAAAAACAATCATCCATAGACAAAATGATTATAACTAGTTGAATAACAATAAGTTCTTTCGACCTCTACGATTACTATCAACTAGTCAAACTTGATTAACAAATGTCACTATGAAACTTTAGCACAATTGGATCTTAGAATCAACTTGAAATTGAATTAAAACATGTTAACAGAATCATAAACTAATCACATGATAATCAACATCATTTAAGCAAGTGTATAAAGAAACTAGCCACTCATAGTAAACATAAACATAAACTCAGAACTTTGAACTTTAGAAAACATGATTAAGATTCTTACAATGCTTGGAATAAGATTACAAATGGTGAAGTAATGATTCCCAAAGTATTGGGGTAGACTCCTTGGGGGTTTGATCTCCAAATGTTGGACTTCTGGAACTCCAAACTTTCCTGGACTTTTAAGGACGAATTTGAGAGCTAAGAGCTTTATGTTTGATGAGTAGAGAGTTGTATTGAAGTGTGTGTCTCAATTGCTCACAAGAGGTCTCTATTTATACTAGTTCCAAGGCCTAGGGTATTAATTGCTGAACTTGGCCTCCAAGGAGTTAGGAAGGGACTAGAATACACCAAGAGAAGGACCTAGAATCGTTTGGATACAATGGGGAAGCTTAATGATGAAGAAATAGCAGAAACAGGTCTTCCAACCGGATCGGTCGCTTGTCCAGCCGATCCGGTTGGTCTTCTTGCATTAACCCAGCCGAATCGGTTGCGGGCGGCGACCGATCTGCTGGTCCATCTTCATGGGCACTTTTTGACCATTTTTCAGCCGATCTGGTTGCGGGTGCGACCGATTCGGCTGGTCTTCCTGAGTGATGGAAAATCGACCTTTTTCTTGATTCTGACTTGTAGAGCTTGATTCTTCAATCATCTTGGTCTTCTATGATACTTGAAATGCTGATTTGTGTTTGACATGCTTCACTGAAACGGGAATCTTCCTTTTATTGAACATTCTTTAGCTTTTCCTTCCGTTTCCCTGCACTTGGTTATAAATACTAGACAAACATCTTTTGATGCGATTAAGCACTAAAATCATATAAATATAACCTAATAACATATACAAAAGCACACATAACGCTACTGAAAACATGTAAAATCTGAGCGTTATCAAATTCCCCTACACTTAAACTTTGCTTGCCCTCAAGCAAATCTAGAAAATAAAATATCCATTGGTACAAAATTATGATTACGAAAAATATGATGCAAATCCTCCAAGTACAAGTACGAGAGAAGATTCATCAATTTAGCTTTTAAGGGTGAAAATTTTAAGATGTTTGACAATATCCAATGATTTTCTTGCATGATTAACATTTCAAAACACCTCACGAAAAAGGAATGAAATATAATTCACTCAATCACTCAATGTTTAGTGGAGTAACAAGATAAATCACACTCATTGCTCAGTCATGATTAGATTATTACCATAGGCTTGTACAAGAAACAAAACTCCACCGACGTGGCGTGAGCACCAAGAAAAAACATCTAAAGAGGTCTTTTATTCGGGTTAAAATGTTAGGCTTAGGGTTAAGGGTATGGATAAGGCACGGGAATGTTAATGAAATTGGTGTTAAAAGAAAAATAGAATCAAGTCTAATACCCATGTTGCTAGTTACCAAACAATCCGCAAACCAATAAATGATTATAACTTCATTTCCTTTTTCTTCGGATTTCCACAACTCTTCGCTTTGATTCGCCATAACAACTTTTCTTCGAACATAGCACATTGGCTAATACACATTTTTTTTATAGCAAACATAAACTCATTTGAAATGGCTCATACAACTGACAAGGTGCGGTTATTGATAATCATCTAAACAATCTTCTCACACCAGGTGACTAGCAACCAACCGTTTAGACATTGACAAGGGTTAGGCTAAGGTTTAAAGTGTAAAATATTTTTGTATTTTTATGGATTTATCAAAAACGAACAGGATGGCTCAGAGGGTGTAACTAAGGGTATCTCGCGCTAAAGATGAGCGCTACAAATGGGTCCATGTGGGTGGTTAACTAATCGATGTAGCTAGCTAATATATCATAATATGAAAAATGGAAGACCATTTGGGTTAAATCCTAAGGTGTCTCTTTATCACACGAATTTACTTATATCGCACGAATGCGATCTCACTGCGGTCTGGTAATGATTTACAAGTACAAGTTCTAGAATAAATAAAATCACCGGCACACTCATAGCAAAAGATTCATGCATAAAAGATGTATGCTTTATATAAAATAGGCTCAAATCCTCACAATTTTAGTGGAAAGGGCTATAATATGTGCTAGCAAATGTTATTGATCCCAGAATGGATTGCAATATTAATCGGAACACATCTCAAATTTTCAAATATTACCAGTTTTACCAGTGGATTGATCCAGTTATTTTAATATATTATCCTAAAAGCGTGAAAATAACTAGATCACAAGGGCAAACAAAAATTTAAATTTAAGCCTAAAAACTCTAATTTTCCTATTCACCCCCCACACTTAAGTTAAACATTGTCCTCAATGTGAAAAAATGAACTTCAAAGTATAGGAATAGGGAAATAGAGATAAAACCAGATATTCGAATGAGTTTGTCAACTTATTTTTCTTTGATCCAAGCGTCCACTAGAGTAATCATTACCTGCACAAATTTTATATACAAACAAAAAGAGCTTTATTAAGATGTGGCACCCCCCCCACACTTAAATTCAACCAAAGGTTTAAACTTTGGGGCGTGACCACATAAAATCAAATCTGAAACACACGGGTTGCCTCCCGAGAAGCACTTGTTTTATTAACGAGTCATCAGCCTGACTCAAATCTTCCCGATTTTACTTGGCCGCAGTTGCAGCCTTGAACATCTTGAAAAGTTCGGGGACATACATGAATTCTTCACCAGTTGCATCAATATCATTCCAGATGAATTCAGCAGATGGTTTCCAAGGAACGCTTTGTGGGATTCTTCCTGGAAAAGGTGCTACGAAGGTGATGGTTTCGAATTCATTTTCAGGTGAAACTGTCTCAACTGAAATTTCATTCATTTGCTCCTTATCGTAGTATAATTTGATTCGGTGCCCAATAACGATAAAAATTCCACCCTGTTTGTCATAAAGTTCGACATATCCGGATGGATATCCATGTTTAACGATATACGGGCCAAACCAACTTGGTTGCAGTTTAGGAGCTTTGAATTTAAATTTCATGTTTAAAAGCAGAACTTTATCTCCGGCTTTGAATTCTTTTCGAATTCACAGCTTTTTGTCGTGATAAGCTTTTGTTCTGGCTTTATACAGTTTGGAATTTTCATAAGCTTGGAGTCTTAATTCGTCAAGTTCGTGCAATTGCAAAAATCTCTTTTCTCCAGCTATTTTGAGATCGGTGTTACAGTTTCTAAGAGCCCAGTAAGCACAATGTTCAACTTCGAACGACAAATGACAAGTTTTCCCATACAGGAGTCTGTAAGGAGTTGTGCCAATAGGAGTTTTGTAAGCCGTACTAAATGCCCACAGAGCATCGTCAAGTTTCTTCGACCACACTGAAGGATTGTCCTTCACTGTTTTTTTGAGTATTCTTTTAAGAGCTCTGTTGGTGTTTTCAACTTGGCCACTGGTTTGTGGGTGATAAGTTGTCGCAAATCGATGATGAACTCCATATCTTTTCATGGTTTTCTCCATTTTTCGGTTACAGAAATGGGTTCCTCGATCGCTTATTAAGGCTTTGGGAATTCCATAACGAGCGAAAAGCTTTTTGAGAAAATTAACGACAACACGAGCATCGTTTGTTGGTAAAGCTTCGGCTTCTGCCCATTTGGACACGTAATCTATAGCAACGAGAATGTATTCGTATTTGTGGGATTTAGGAAATGGTCCCATGAAATCAATTCACCAAATATCGAATATTTCACACACTTGAATGCTTGTCAACGGCATTTCGTCTCTGCGTGAAAGGTTGGTGGTTCTTTGGCAAGCATCACAGTTTTGGACAAGTGTATGTGCCTCTTTGAATATTGTTGGCCAATAGAATCCAACATCAAAAACTTTTTAGCTGTGGTGAAAGGACCATAATGTCCCCCAGTAGGGCCATGATGACATTCATCAAGAATTTTGCGGGTTTCGGAACCAAAAACACATCTTCGGATCATTCCATCAGGGCACATTTTGAAAAGATAAGGTTCTTCCCAAAAGTAGTGTTTATGTTCCGAAAAGAATTTACTCCGTTGAGCGTAAGTTAATCCTATTATGAGAATTCCTCCAACGAGATAGTTCGCAAACTCAGCAAACCAAGGATCTTCGTTTTCAACAACCGTTATGAGGGTTTCATCAGGTAAGTAATCATCGATTTCTTCTTCCTTTAACTCCTATAGATCGGGATTTTCAAGACGTGACAAGTGATCAGCGGCTAGATTCTCTGATCCTTTTTTATCTTTGATTTCGATGTCAAATTCTTGGAGTAGCATAATCCATCGGATGAGACGCGGTTTAGCATCTTGTTTAGTGAACAAATATTTTAGTGCCGAGTGATCGGTGAATATGACTGTTTTTGAAAGCACGAGGTAAGATCGGAATTTGTCGAACGCGAAAACTACGGCCAATAATTCTTTTTCTGTGACTGTATAATTTTGTTGAGCACCATTCAGTGTCTTGCTAGCAAAATATATTGGCCGAAAGTGTTTTCCTTCTCGTTGGCCTAAAACGGCTCCAACAGCAAAATCACTTGCATCGCACATAAGCTCGAAGGGTAGTGACCAATTAGGTGAAACCATGATCGGAGCACTAGTCAGTTGAGATTTCAACGTTTCGAATGCTTTTATGCAATCAGCATTGAAGTCGAAGACAAAATCTTTCTCAAGAAGTTTTGTCATCGAACGAGATATTTTTGAAAAATCTTTGATAAATCGACGGTAGAAACTGGCATGTCCTAAAAAACTTATAACGGCTTTAACGTTAGTTGGTGGTGGAAGTTTCATGATAACGTCGATTTTTGCTTTATCTACTTCCATACCCGCACTGGAGATTTTGTGGCCAAGCACAATTCCTTCGGTCACCATAAAGTGACATTTCTACCAGTTAAGGACAAGATGTGCAGCTTCACATCTTTCGAGCATTTTATCAAGATTGGAAAGACAAGCTTCAAAGGAGTTTTCGAAAACTGAGAAGTCATCCATGAAAACTTCCATGGAGGTTTCAAGCATGTCTTGGAATATGGCTATCATACACCTTTGAAAAGTTGCAGGTGTATTACACAGACCAAAAGGCATACGCCGATATGCGTAGGTTCCAAAAGGGCAAGTGAAGGTGTTCTTTTCTTGATCATTCGGATCGATTAGAATTTGAAAGTATCCTGAAAATCCATCGGGGAAACAAAAGAATTTATTCCCTGCTAGTCTTTCAAGCATTTGATCCATGAATGGGAGTGGAAAATGATCTTTTCTGGTGGCTTTGTTTAATTTACGATAGTCAATACAAACGCGCCAACCAGTGAAAGTTCTAGTAGGAACTAGTTCATTCCGTTCGTTAGTCACAACCGTCATTCCTCCTTTCCTGGGGACACAGTGAACGGGACTCACCCAAGGACTATCCTCGATCGGGTAAATGATACCAGCATCGAGAAGTTTGATGATTTCCTTTTTGACAACTTCTTTCATGTTGGGATTGAGTCGACGTTGACGTTCCACGATAGGTTTAATCCCATCTTTGAAATTGATTTTTTGTTTGCAGAAATTGGGACTAATTCTTGGGATATCAGATGTTTTCCAAGCGAAAGCTTGTTTGTGATTTTTGAGGACAGAAACTAAACTTTCTTTCTCTTTTTCCTCGAGTAATGAAGATATGACTACTAGAAGAAGTGAGTTTTCCTTCAAGTAAGCATATTCAAGATGATCAGGGAGAGGTTTAAGCACGAGATATGTTGGTGGTTCTTCAAGATAAGATTTTATTCTCATCTCGTCATCGAAAGTTATTTCTTCAAAATTCTCTTCCTCCATTTCTTCCTCCTCCGTGTTATCTCCTTCGAACTCTACTTTCATAAAATCAGCAAACTCTTTGTCAAAGTTTGTTTCATTGATTTTTTCAGAAGTAGTCATGAATGGATTAGATTCGTTAAGTTATGCATCCAATTCTTCGTCAGTAACTTCATCGATAACATCAATGTTGAAACAAGTGTCATCACTGGAACGTGGATAGCGCATTGTTTTATCGATTAGAAAGGTGATTCGATCTTCTCCAACTCCAAGGTTGAGTTCTTTTCCCTTCACTTTGATGATTGCATCAGCGGTATTTAGGAAAGGTCTTCCTAAGATGACTGGGACTTTACTATCTTCTTCCATCTCCAGGATTACAAAGTCCACGGGAAAAATGAATTTACCAACTTGAACGAGCATATTCTCAGCAATTTCAACAGGATATTGATAAGAATGATTTGCTAATCGAATGCTCATCTTTGTCGGTTTAAGGCTGTTTTTGGATAATTTGGAATACAGTGAATAAGGCATCAAATTGATACTTGCGCCAAGGTCGGCTAAAGCATCACATTGAATATTATTCCCGAAAGTGCATGGAATAAGAAAGCTCACAGGATCTCCGAGCTTTGGCGGAATTTTGTTTTGAACGATGGCTGAGCATTCTTCGTTAAGGAAGGTAGCTGATATTTGTTCTAGCTTGCTCTTGTTGTTAAGAAGTTATTTCAAGAATTTCCCGTAATTGGGCATTCCGGCTAAGACATCAACGAGGGGAACATTGAGTCTAACCTCTTTGATTATCTCAATGAACTTCTTATATCGTTATTCCATTTTTTCTTTCTTAATGCATTGAGGATATGGAATTTTTGGTGTATACGCCTTGACAGATGGAATGGTTTTCTTTTTGGTGGTTTGTGTTGGATTGGTTTCTTCAGCTTCATCCTCGCTATTTTGGGTGATAGGATTATTTTCGTTTGGATTTGGTGGTGGATCGTACGAGAGACCACTTCTTGTGAATACAGCATTGATATGCTCATTTCTTGTTTGTGGTGGACGGTACGTTTTATCGTTTGATGGTTTTGGGTTGGATTGGGTGTTACTTGGTAACGAACCAGATGGTCGAGAGGAATGTTGGTCAGAAAATCTGCCAAATTTGTTTTCAAGATCTTGGATAGATGCTTGATGATTTTTCTGTCCCTGCTCAACTTTGGCTTTGAGATTGAAAAACTGATTTTTGATGAAATCATTCGTAGATTTTTGAGCAGTCACAAATTCTCTCATGGTTTTTTCAAATTCGGATTCTTCCATCTTTTTGTCAGAGTTTTGTGGGGGCGGATTATCAGTTCGAGGTTGAGAATCACGATTGTTATCCCTTGGTTGGCGATCTTCCCAATTTCCAGAATTTCTATCGTAATAATTACCACGATATCCTCCTCCACGGAAACTCTCTTCGCTTCTCCTTCGCTAGGTCCACCCATGGGTTTATCATCGCATTCAGACGATGGGTGATTTCCTCCACAATTGTTGCGTCCGTCTCGCATTTCCTTCATTTCTCCTTTTATATCTTTGTATTGCAAGTCGATTTTCGAGGTTAAGGCTTCCATTTTCTCCATGAGTTTCGAGGTATCATATTTTTCAACAAAAGCAACGGTTTTTCGAAGGGGTTTGGTTTTTGAATCTTTAGACCATTCGAGTTTGAGAAGTATTCGATTTTTGAGTAATTGGTGTGCATCGTTAGGAGTCTTATAGAGAAAAATTCCTCCGGCATCAAGGATACCTTGAGAGATTTCATCTAGTCCATGGTAAAAGATTTGGATAATGGCTCCTTTGAATAGTCCATGTCCATGACAACTACGAAGCAAATCTTTCATCCGAAGCCAAGCTTCGACAAGTGATTCATTGGGGTTTTGTGTGAAAGCACGAATTTCTCCCATTAATCGATCAAACATGGCAGGTGGAAAGAATCGGCTTACAAAGGCTTGCCTCATCTCCTCCCAAGTATTGATATTCCTGGGGTCAATTCATTGTACCATACTTTTGCATCTCCGGCGAGTGATGATGGAAAAAGTTTGAGTTTGATGGCATTGACATCGGTGTCGCCATACCGGAACATGCCGCAAATTTCGATGAATTCGGCAATGTGCTTATGCAAATCGGCTCGCGCACGGCCATCGAATTGGCGGTCATTGATCATAGAAAGATGATGACCCTTCACGGTGAAGTTGTCACCAAGGTTGACAGCAACAATAGCACTCCCAGGGGTTGGTGCTACGGCTCGGTTGGTACCCCACATGGGTTGATCGTCCGCCATAGGAAAAGGTAGATTGGTGAAAGGGTTGCGAATGACTTTGGCTTCTACAAGGTTATCAAATGGTGGGTTTGGTACTCTAGGTACACGATTTTCTAAGGGTATAAAAGGTGTTCTTCTTCTTCGTCGAATCAAATGTTCGGGGTTGGTAAAAGGTGTGATTGGTTCTATTCTAGCTGCACGAGTGTTCATACAATGACCTAGAGAATCCAGGCAATATCTAAACACACGGACAAACAAAGAAAACAGCTTTCCGAACAGAAAAGAGTAACCGGATCGGTTACGAGGATCGACCGATTGGTTAGATCAAATTGGTTATGGGTTTTGGCGCAACCAGATCGGTTGTGAAGACGACCGATCGGTTGGAGCTTTCGATTTTTTTTTTGAAACGGATCGACTGACGTGGATTCAAAACTTGCTGAAACACAATCAAATCCCCAGCAGCGGCGCCAAAAACTTGATGTGCTACGTGCGTACAAGTTTTAAATTTATAAAAGACGATTTACCAATTCTACCAATAACACATACGAGCAAGTGCACTCGTCCGTTATAGCAAGATTTAGAAGGTAAGTCGAGATCGTTCGCAGGGATTTTAGTGAATATGATTAACAAGTCTAAATCAACTAAGGCAATCCAAAAGAAAATAACAATAAGAATAGATATAAAGAAATTCAGATGATTAAAAACTACACTTGCTTAAACTAGTTTCTTATCCTTGATTATATGATTGTGTTAACCTCTTAACATGTTGGTTATGATAATTAGTTGGTGTACTAATCTATTGTTCTTACAAGTTAAACCTTCGTCAATATTTTAGTTCATAAAAACAAGCATTAAGTTTAACCAATCAATTCAAGATCAATTCAAGTTTCATAAGTTTACTTTCACAAACTTAAACACAAAAACATCCATTTGCTTTATCAAATTTGCTTAAGAAATGGTCAATACTAAAGGTAACCGATTATAGACAAAAGGTTACAATTGATTGTAAACAACTAATCTTACGACCTTTTAGTTGTTTTCAATCAATCCAACTTGATAATCAAAAAGCGTTCTTATTACAACCACACTTTAGTCTCTTTGTTTAATGAAGAATAATGGGTAAAAACAATCATCCATAGACAAAATGATTATAACTAGTTGAATAACAATAAGTTCTTTCGACCTCTACGATTACTATCAACTAGTCAAACTTGATTAAAAAATGTCACTATGAAACTTTAGCACAATTGGATCTTAGAATCAACTTGAAATTGAATTAAAACATGTTAACAGAAGACTAAACTAATCACATGATAATCAACATCATTTAAGCAAGTGTATAAAGAAACTAGCCACTCATAGCAAACATAAACATAAACTTAGAACTTTAAACATTAGAAAACATGATTAAGAGTCTTACAATGCTTGGAATAAGATTACAAATGGTGAAGTAATGATTCCTAAAGTATTGGGGTAGACTCCTTAGGGTTTGACCTCCAAATGTTGGACTTCTGGAACTCCAAACTTTCCTGGACTTCTAAGGACGAATTTGAGAGATAAGAGCTTTGTGTTTGATGATTAGAGAGTTGTATTGAAGTGTGTGTCTCAATTGCTCATAAGAGGTCTCTATTTATACTATTTCCAAGGCCTAGGGTATTAATTGCTGAACTTTGTGGAAAACTAGAAGGGGGGGTTGAATAGTTTTGCCGATTTTAAGTTGATTTCAAAAAACTTTAGATTCGATATTATGTGAAATCGTTATGGATGTTAAGAATGTATAGATCTAATGATAATTCAAGCAAATAAATAAAGTTAAGGGATAGAAAAGACACAACCGATTTATAGTGGTTCGGCTACAAGGACACCTTCCTTGCCCTACTCCACTCCCCGAGTCACCTACTCGAGAGTTCAAGCACTATGTCAACAAACTCCTTCACTTGGCGGAGAAGCCTTCAAAACGTTGCTTACACTTTATCCGGTACAAAGCTAGATACCGAGTCCGTAGCACGGTGGACCAAACCAACACGACTATTACACAACAAATATGTGAAATATCAAATACAAGATCTTCGCTACCGAAATCTTGCGGAGTGACAAATCAATCAAGGACCCCTTGCTTGGATGACTTGTAGAATGCTCGTGATCTCGCCTTAGAGAAGGACCTATATGAGGATCACAAATAGAAAGAAATAAGAACAACTCTCTAGATCAAGTGATCTATATGTTAGAAGAGAATGAGAGTGTATGAGAGATTTAGTAAGAAGAGGGTGAGTTAGAATGAAGAAATGACTCTCTATTTATAGGCAAATTTCTCCTCTGTTCCACGGATCCCATGGATCCCTTCCACTTGGGATCCGTCTAGTGTAATCCTAGGGATCCATGGTACGCTCCTCTTTGCCCATGAGTTTTTTGGTTATGGGTCATGGGTTATGGGTTGGTCCATGGGTTTTATTTAGATTCAATGTATCTAAGTATACATTGTATCAAGTCTTCTTTGGTATGGGTTAAGATCCATGGGTTATGGTCCATGGGTTATGGTTTTTACCCATCCTAATAAACTATTACAACAAATGCTTAATTATTACATTTTTGTATTTAAATGGCTATATGTAAATACTTTACAAAAATAACATGTATCCTTATAATTATACTTAAGATAACATTACATTTGTCATCAACAAAACACAAAGAGATCGCAAAATATTAATAAACGTTTTTACGGTTTATTTGTATTAACAATCTCCCCTTTTTGTTGATGACAAAACATAATGTTATGATGAGTAAAACTTAAGAATAGATGCAAGTTTTGAAAGCCCCTAAGTTTTACTTCTTCTCCTCCCTTTTTGTCGAAACAAAAAGTTAACCCTTGGAAGAAATAAACAAACTTCTAACTCCCCCTTGACGGTAGCTCCCCATTGTTTGAGGCGTCAAGTGAAGAAAAATAAAAATCCTACAAAAAGAAAGGTTAGTAACATGCTTATATAATCTTGTGGTTGCCGAGAATCAAGATTGGGAGCCAAGGTATGTAAACAAGGCCTTGTAATAAAACAGCAAATTGTAGTGGTATGTATGCCACTTACAAACATGTAAAAATAAGAACAAGACTTGTTCTTGAAAATGACTTCAAAATAAAAATAATACGAAAAGTAGAAAATAGTAGTAGTGATTCCTTCCATGCTTGCATAAGGTTATGGATGGAGGTTTTGATGAGTAATGGTATTGATGCGATCAAGGATGAGGTTGAGTATGAAACGCATTTCTTCCCTAACTTCTATTGCAATTTCCCTAGTGGATTGGCAATGTTCACAATGTAAATGATGTGGGTAATGAGTGCAGAAGTTTTCCGAGTTGTTTTGATTGGAGTTATGCGGAAGTTGTGGTGGAAAAATAGGAAAATATGGATCAATATCCGGAATGTTTGTAAATGGTGGTGGAAAAGAACCTAAATGTTCTTGTAATGTGATGGGAGCTAATGGTGGTGATGTTTCAAGATCTTGAAAGATAGTATTTGGAGATGTGGGTGGTGTTGAAAAGACTATTTCTTTTTGTTTATGTTGTTTAGATCTTGTTGGAGTCTTAAGGAGTTCCAAAAGAGTGACTTTAGGTGGTGATGAAGTTGGTGTACTTGTTGGTGATGAGGGAGGTGCTATAATGGAAGCATCTTGTGGTGAGTTATTTGTTGAGGATGACTTATTTGAGGTTGGTTTTGCTAAACAACAAGATCGGATACTAATCCGTGCGGATATCCTAGCATTTGATTGTGGTATTTTGGATGGTGGAAGTACAAAGGTTTGGATATCATGATTGTTTGTACTAGATGATTCTCCTAAAGGGTTTTTGGATGACATGATGAAGTGTGTTTGTGAGAAGGAGATGGAGTATGCAAGCATTTTGGGAGTTCTATACATAGAAAAACAAAGCATTGTAATGAATGCTTGACCCAAAATGTGGATTAAAATCTAATGATTAGATATGAATTCAAGGCATGTGATCATGAGAACACAAGCATAAAAGAGCATACTCCCAAAAATGAAACAAATATGGATTTTTCATCCAAAGTGAAAAATATAGAAGTTGAAAACAGCTTCTGTTTCACGGATCCCACGGATCCTTCCCTTGAGGGATCCGTCCAGCATGAAGGCTGGGATCCGTGGGTCTGGTGATTCAGGCAGCACAAAATTTTCCTTTTGGAAACATTTTTGCCTAGTGTGTGCCTATATGCAAACTATTTGGAGTTTCGGTTATCTCGACCCCAAAAAGAAATAGAAAATAAACTAGAAGTATAAAACCATCCTATTGAGATAACCCGAAAACACATATTTAGTACATGAGTATGCAATTTTGTGTTATCAATGCTCCTAATTCATTGTTGCTTAAATGAATGTACCCAAAAACACATATTAGTTATGTGTCCCCTATAGCATTCAAAAGACATGAGATGCAATGAAAACGGGTTTTTACTTTGTATTAATAATGAAAGAAAAAAAAACGATTTGTCCTATACGTGAGAAATTGCTTTTGTGAAATTGATACGGGAATGTATCATCCTTTTAGAAAACATTGTGAAAGTAGGTTTTCTTTGAAAATGTGTATATGAAAAAATAAGAAAGCTATAAGTGGAAAACTCATCTTGGGTTTTGAAAATTCCCGTATTGTTTGTGAGTTGTGCGTGAAATAGAAATCCTAGACTCAGAAAGAAGAAGGCTAGTGTTTACATACCTTGTAGAGTCAATTAAGTTACGACGTTTGTTCCATTAGACCAAGACCAAGACGAAGTAGGTTGAATTGTTCCCGCTTCAACGGTTTGGTGAGGACGTCGGCTATGTTGTCTTCAGATGCTACCTTCTCAATAGAGATGTTCCCCTTTTGAACATTGTCTCTTAAGAAGTGATGACGAATCTCTATATGCTTTGTGCGAGAATGCAATACCGGATTCTTGCTTAAGTCGATGGCACCTTTGTTGTCACATAGGATGGCTATGTCGCTTAGATGGATGTCATAGTCTACTAACGCTTGTTTCATCCATAGTGCTTGTTGGCATGCTTTACTGGCGGAGACGTACTTCGCTTCAGTTGTTGATATTACAAGTGCTGTTTGTTTCTTAGAAAACCATGATGTTAAACAACATCCCATAAAAGTACATACCCCACTTGTACTTTTCTATCAACGTAATCACCTGCATGGTCCGAATCTGCATATACAATTGTTTCTACTCCCGTGCCCTTAGGATACCATAATCCTAATTGTGTTGTACCCTTAATATATCTAAATATCCTTTTACGGCTTCTAGGTGTGATATTTTAGGGTCTTCTTGAAACCTAGCACATAAGCAAACACTAAACATGATATCCGGCCTACTTGTCGTGAGGTAGAGAAGGCTACCTATCATGCCACAATATTTAGTATTATCTACGGATTCTCCGTCTTCATCTTTTGTGAGTTTGGTGTCGGATGACATTGGAGTCCTAATTGGTTTTGACTCTTCTAGACCAAATTTCTTTAACATCTCCATGATGTATTTAGATTGATTGAAGAAGATACCATCTTCTACTTGTTTTATTTGTAGACCAAGAAAGAAACTAAGTTCTCCCATCATACTCATCTCGAACTCGTCATGCATGATTTTAGAGAAATCATCACACATGTCTTGACAAGTGGATCCGAATATAATATCATCTACATATATTTGTACTATGATTATATGTGACTCTCTTTTCTTAGTAAAAAGTGTGTTGTCAACTAACCCCATGGTGTAGTTGTGTTTAACTAGAAATGACTTGAGTCTATCATACCAAGCTTTTGGAGCTTGTTTAAGACCGTAAAGGGCTTTCTTTAATTTATACACATGTTTGGGTTTTCAAAATCAATGAAGCCTGGAGGTTGAGCTACATATACTTCTTCATTTATGAAACCATTTAGAAAAGCGCTTTTGACATCCATTTGATAAAGCTTTAGATCATTAGCACAAGCATACGCAAGAAGTATTCTTATAGACTCTAATCTAGCCTCATCAAAGTCTATTCCCTCTTGTTGGTTATACCCTTGAGCAACAAGTCTAGCCTTGTTCCTAGACACTACTCCGTTTGCATCTAATTTGTTTTTATAAACCCATTTGGTTCCTATTATGGTTTGATTACTAGGTGGAGGGACAAGTGTCCAAACATCATTAGAAACAAATTGATTTAGTTCTTCTTGCATAGCCATTACCAACTTTCATCTTTTATGGCTTCTTGTGTATTCTTAGGTTCTAAGGTTGAAACGAAACAAAACAAGCTACTTTGGTTTTGAACTTGAGACCTTAATGTTCGTTCGTTTAGTTTTCCTATGACTTTATCTACGGGGTGATCTTTGGACTCTTTAATGTTTATTATTTCATCACTTAGAGGTTCTTCTTCTTCACTTATCTTTTTCTTTATTACTATGGCTTCACTTTCTATAATCTCGTCATCGACAAGAGGTGGGGAGGGTTTGGGTGGACTTTCATCAAATTTTATATTTAATGACTCTTCTACCTTCATTGTTTCTTTGTTTAATATGACGTAAGCTTTGCTATTTGGCGAGTAACCTAAAAGATACCTTCGGTTGATTTAGGATCAAATTTTGTAAGGTAATCTTTAGTGTTAAGAATAAAACATTTACTACCAAAGACTCTAAAGTGATTTAACGTAGGCTTTTTGCCTCGGAGTAACTCATATGGAGTTTTTCCTAAGATTGGTCTAATCAAGACTCGATTGAGTATATACGTTGAAGTATCAACGGCATTACACCAAAATTTTTGAGGTATGGATTGTTCATTAAGCATGGTTCGACTCATTTCTTGTAGGATTCTATTCTTTCTTTACTACCCCATTGATTGTGGAGTGCGTGGGCAGAGAAGTTGTGTAGTAATACCATTAGCGTCACAAAAGCTCCAATGCACTTCATTATCGAATTCCCTACCATGATCCGTCCTAATAGACACTATGGGACTTCCTAGTTGTCTTTGGATCTTTTTGCTTAATATTTCAAAATAGTTAAAGGTTTCCGTTTTGTTCTTTAAAATTTTGTCCATGTATACCTAGAGTAGTCATCCACTATTACCAAAGTGTAGTAGTTGCCTCCATAACTTTGGATAGCGGATGGACCAAATAAATCCATATGTAGTAATTCTAGACACCTAGTTGTGGACACCATGTTTTTAGCTTTATGACTCGAATGAGCTTGTTTTCCTACATTACAAGCATCACAAAATGATGTTCATATTTTAACTTAGGTAGATCTCTTACTAGATCTTTGGATGATAGCGATTGAAGAAGTCGCATGTTGGCGTGACCCAATCTTCGATGCCATAAGGTCGCAGTATCATCCATAGAGGTAAGACATAGTTTGTCTTTAGGTTCATTACCGATTTTAATGACATAGACTCCATGTTTCCTAATTCCTCTTCCTATGGTTATGCCATTTTTAAGTATCTTACTACCGGTTTTGGTAAAAGTACATTGCACTTTTTATCACATATTTGTCCTATACTTAAGAGATTAAAGTTTAGGTTTTCTACATGACACACATCGTTAATGGTTAGAGATTTGTTAGAAATCGTACCTTTATCGATGATTCTACTTTTGCTATTTCCAAACACCACATTACCTCCATTTATGGATTCATATGTGGAGAATAGATCCCTATTGCCGGTCATGTGCCTCGTGCACCGCTATCCTTGACCCATTCATCCGGGTCTAGGTCGACCTTTAAGCACACCTAAAACAATAATAAACTCAAAGTTTGGTCCCCATTTGTTCATGGGTCCATTAGTGTTAAACATTCCATTCATGTTAGACATGTATGGATAAGATGAGTATGCATTCCATGGAGCAAAGTTTTGAAAAGGAAAACCGTTTTGCATGTTTGAATTCCATCCCATTTGATGGTTACTTTTGGGTAAGTTATTAGGTCTCCTAAATAAATTAGGTTTTGAAAAAGATGGAGCTTTGTTTCTTGCCAAAGTAGGATTATATTTTGGAGGTGGTTGTCTAGTGGTGACATGATTTGGTTTCTTCCTATTAACTATAACAAACTCAGTTCTAGATGAAGAAGCTACGTTATTGCTACTTTTGTTTGCTACAGTGATCACGGATCCCTACGTACACTAGCCGGTTCCCTTTTAGGGATCCGTGGGATCCGCCACAACATGGTAGGTTTTCTAGTTCCTTAACAAATTTTGTTTCTTTACTTTCACTAGTTGATGGATCAAGTTGTTGACTACCTAAACCCTTTTGATTGTTAGGTTTTAACAGCTATCGGTATTATCTAAAGTGTTAGTGCTCATTCTAGCAATTTTAGAATCTAAGTGATCCACTAGTGTTTGAAGTTGGACGCAAAGTTCACATTCACCACTTGCTATTTTACCCTTTTCGCGTTTAGTTTTGCTTTTAATTCTATGACTTCTTTATCTAAGCGTTGGTTTTGACTCTTTAAAAGCTTGTTTTTGTTAATTAGTTTTAAGCTAATATTGCATAGTTTGTCATATTCATTATGCAATGAGTAGTCATCAAGTGATGAACTACTATAGTATTCGTGACATACCTCGTCATTTGCCATGAGGTAAATTTCTTCGTCCTCTTAAATCGCTCATTCCCCACGTCCGCACTCTGAGCGCTTTTGATCATCCCGTTTGGGACACTTACTAATAAAGTGGTTTGGGGTCCCCACATTTAAAGCAAATGCAGATCATCCTTTTTCGTCCTCTTTGCTTTTCCGAAAGCCTTTCTTATCGTCATACGATTGTTTTACGTATCTTCCCTTTTCTTAAAGAACTTTTTAAAGTCCCTACGGCCATAGCGTACTCTTCGTCGTCACTACTTTCGAGAGAGTTCTCTCATCGCTCGAAGCCTTTTGGCTTTAAGGGCAAGAGATTTGTGTTTCTCTTTCACCTTTGAGGCTTGAATCTTTAGGACAAGCTCGTAGACTTTTAGGTTGCCTATGAGTTCATCGAGGGTGAGGATTGTCAAATCTTTTGACTCTTCGATCGCCGTCACCTTGGATCTCCACTTCGATGGAAGTGCCCTTAGATATCTCCTAACATGGTTACGACTAGCAAAAGATTCATCAAGTGCTTGTAAAGATGTAATAATAGTATTAAAGTTAGCAAATGAATGATCTATAGTTTCCTCATCCGATATTGAAAATTGTTCATATTGTTGAACAAATAAATCAATTTTATTATTTTTAACTTGTTGGTTGCCTTGATGAGTTACAACTAAAGAATTCCAAATTTCTTTAGAGGTTTTTAGCATAGAAATTCTTTGAATTCCGGTAAAGCATTATATAAAACCATTTTGCTTCACTATTTTTAGAAAGCTTTTTCTTCATTTCATCGTTTAGTTTATCATGAGGTATGTGAACTAAATTTCCTTTATCATCATTTGAGGTAGCCTCAAAATCACCTTCAACAATAATGTACCAAAGATCAATATCTTTAGACTTCACATATGTTTTGAATCTATTTTTCCAATATATAAAACCATTAGTTTCAAGTAGTGGTGGTCGTTGCATAGATTGCCCTTCCTTATAATTTTGAGAACCCATAGTGATCGAAAAGTTTTAAAATACAATTTTATTTTAAAACTTTTATAAACTTAGCTCTTGATGCCAATTGTGGAAAACTAGAAGGGGGTTGAATAGTTTTGCCAATTTTAAGTTGATTTCAAAGAACTTTAGATTCGATATTATGTGAAATCTATGGATGTTAAGAGAATTATAGATCTAATGATAATGCAAGTAAATAAATAAAGTTAAGGGATAGAAAAGACACAACCGATTTATAGTGGTTCGGCTACAAGGACACCTTCCTTGCCCTACTCCACTCCCCAGGTCACCTACTCGAGAGTTCAAGCACTATGTCAACAAACTCCTTCACTTGGCGGAGAAGCCTTAAAAACGTTGCTTACACTTTTCGGTACAAAGCTGAATACAGTCCGTAGCGGTGGACCAAACCAACAACTATTACACAACAAATATGTGAAATATCAAATACAAGATCTTCGCTACAGAAATCTTGCGGTGTGACAAATCAATCAAGGACCCCTTGCTTGGATGACTTGTAGAATGCCGTGATCTCGCCTTAGAGAAGGACCTATATGAGGATCACAAATAGAAAGAAAGAAGAACAACTCTCTAGATCAAGTGATCTATATGTTAGAAGAGAATGAGAGTGTATGAGATTTAGTAAGAAGAGGGGTGAGTTAGAATGAAGAAATGGCTCTCTATTTATAGGCAAATTTCTCCTCTGTTCCATGGATCCCACGGATCCCTTCCACTTGGGATCCGTCTAGTGTAATCCTAGGGATCCGTGGTGCAGCTCCTCTCTTGCCCATGGGTTTTTTGGTTATGGGTCATGGGTTATGGGTTGGTCCATGGGTTTCTTTAGATTCAATGTATCTAAGTATACATTGTATCAAGTCTTCTTTGGTATGGGTTATGATCCATGGGTTATGGTTTTTACCATCCTAATAAACTATTACAACAAATGCTTAATTATTACACTTTTGTATTTAAATGGCTATATGTAAATGCTTTACAAAAATAACATGTATCCTTATAATTATACTTAAGATAACATTACATTTGTTATCAACAAAACACAAAGAGATCGCAAAATATTAATAAACGTTTTTACGGTTTATTTGTATTAACAAACTTGGCCTCCAAGGAGTTAGGAAGGGACTAGAATACACCAAGAGAAGGACCTAGAATCATTTGGATACAATGGGGAAGCTTAATGATGAAATAAGCGAAGCAGGTCTTATTTGGATGGAATTAAACTTGTCCGGCCGATCCGGTTGTCTTCTTGCATTAACCGGCCGAATCGGTTGCGAGGCGGCGACCGATTGCGGTCCATCTTCATGGGCACTTTTGACCATTTTCCGGTGATCCACAGGTTGCCAGTGCCGGCTTAGATTATTTGAAGTGCTCTGAGATGATGGAAATCGACCTTTTTCTTGATTACGACTTGTAAGCTTGGTTCTTCAATCATCTTGGTCTTCTATATGATACTTGAAATCTTTGATTTGTGCTTGACATGCTTCTTTGAAAGCGGGAATCTTCCCTTTTATTGAACAACTGCTTAATTTTCCCTTCCGTTTCCACACTTGGTTATAAATACTAGACAAACATCTTTTGATGCGATTAAGCACTAAAATCATATAAATATAACCAAATAACATATACAAAAGCACACATAACGCTACTGAAAACATGTACAATCTGAGAATTATCACACACACACAAACAACCACACAGCCTAGGTTGTCTGGATGTGTTAGGTCACTAGTTTTACAAACACAAGTTATATAGAAAGAGATGAAGGCGGATGAACAAGCTACACACACACTTTACGTTAACAATATACGGTTTAAGAAAGAGTGTATGTGAAGAGAATAACTTGAACAACCAACCCTCAAGTGAGGGTTATTACATAGTTTATATAGGCAATGAGCTAAATGACACTCCCTCTCTTTATTCCTTATTGGAGGCCAACATGGGCCTTCTACGCAAGCGACCTTAAACAAACATAAAGGCCATAATAAAGCTACCTATTACATTTGAAATATAAATACTTGAAATCTTGTTTAGGAGTGATTCCAACAATCTCCCCCTCAAGTATATATGAATGTAAGCGGTGAAGGCGTTGATGTAATAGTAGCGGTGGCGTCTTCGACATTCTTCTTTCTTGTGAGAAGAATTGCCTTGATCGAACAATCTCCCATGTAGGTAATAGTTATCTTTGAACGGTTATGCTTTGACGTCATCTTTAACTTTGTTCTTTGATCATTGTACTTTGTGGTGAAAGTATGAGTATGTTGTTATGCGTGTTGGTCTGCCTCAGTCTGCTTCCAGTGTCTCCGTCATTCTTCAACATGCTCACGCTCTTTGGCGTTGGAAATCAATCTTGATGAAGTTTTGTAAGTCTTTGACTTTGTAGATTCTTTGATTGATGAAGAATCATTGACATTGTGTTGCATTGAGATAGGAACTTCCATTAGTGATGATGTTGGCGTGAACATGAAAATCGCGATACGATCATCGCTCGAGCTTCCATAGAAGAAAACATTTCAAGCGGTTAGTAATAGCGGTTTAGGCACTACAAGTTTGAACTTGAGAGTGTCAACAACAACATGGTGTGAGGACACAACTCTAATTCTACAAAGGCGTTCTGACCCGGAGTCCCACAAGTGAGATAGCGATGTGCCGAGTACATCTACAGTTGAGATATGAGTCGTGAGGTACACGAAGCATCACCTCACCGTAGACGTTTGAGACACACTCCAGCGTAATCCACGGGGAGTTACCGAAGATGATGACCTGCGATAGAATCGTTTGATGTTGACCACGGCGAGGAGTTCCATTCAATCACGAGGATCCGAGATGTGAACCTCTCATAAATGTTCTCGACAATTGCTAAGATGCGTGAAGGACTGATATGAACCACGATGATCTTATTAGTTGATCATCAAGTGATTAAATGTCAAGTGTTCGTCTTTTGATGAATCTCGTGGTTCTAGACTCAATAGTGCATTTTTGTTTTCCTGAGCGGAGACTAGGGAGAGGGTCTCCTTCTTCAATACCGACCAATCTCTAGGAAAAGATGGATTTACGTAGGGGGTTCCTGTGAGAATGAAACAAGCTTCGTTGAGAACTTGAGTGGATAAGAAGGTTTAGTGCATGCTTCACTGGGTCCATGACGACTTTTAATCTTCAATACCGGTCGCTAAATGACACCAGTAGCATATGAATTGAACCTGGTGTCTGCCCTAAGTTGAATAATCTGGAGGGCTGTTTCTTTCACCTTTACTCATTTCTTTTGATTCTTCAACTCCTTCTTTCTCCGATTCTCATTTTCTCCTTTTTTATAATCATTCCTAAGGACTTCTAACACTAACTAATGGTAGTGTCCTTGGGTAGATCCCTCTGGCGGATCATAGGACGGTTATTCCTAACCTTAGTCACCCTATAACTCCATGACTAACCTATGTTTGCCATTAAAAACCATTGTATGATAAAAATATCTCTCAAAGGGTTTGTTAATGGAAAACATGTTTGAACCATTGTGAGAGATGATGTTTTGCATAAATACTCCCCTCCACATGTGCTTAATAGTTTTAATGGTTAAATGCACAGTGAGGAAAGAGCGCGCAGAATTGAAGATAGACAATCCCATGAGACAGCACGATTACGTTGCATAGTTAAAGAGTTACATTGTCGACTTTAGGTGACAACTAGCTCTAATAACTACCTTGAAGGTGTAGACAAACCTTGAAAGTTTGTCAAACCCGTCAGGTTCATGTTATCAAAGTTTCTCGAATGGTACATTCTACTCGAACAAGTCCTTTGCGAGACACGTTTACATCACTAGCGAACTAGCTTGAAATTATTACCCGTCCGGGACAAGTCTTTTCGAGTTACTAACAGTTAAGTATCGTCAATTCGTTGGTTAAGTCTGAATCATCACAGATTCATTTGCATTTTACACAACATATTTCTTATCACATATTTTCTCCCCCTCAAAATGGCATATTAAAGTGTTATTTTTTGAAACGTTTGAGAATAAATATGACCATTTTAGTGTTGCGGGAAGAATGACCGAGAACAATTTTGAACAAAGTTTTGAATCAAATACTCCCCTATTGAGTGATATAGCGGTTGAGGTTTTGAAAATCATAAGGGAAAGTACTTGTTCTTTTGAGCAAAACCTTGAAAAGTGAAAGGTTTGATAGGTTTTCTCAAAAGTAAGAAGCTTTCGCTCCTTTATAAGGATTGTGGCACTGAGGCGTACCACGGGGTCCTTTATTGACAATTACGGGTTGTACACTGTTATGTGTGCACAAGCCATTGACATATTTAATCGCACATCCAAATTATGAAAACAATTCAAGGGGTACCGAAGTGCATTGATATCCAGGGAGTGCGCCAGGCGTTGAAAGCGGTTGTTTCTCACGGAGTCGAATATTATAGCTCTCCAATCGTTCTGGCTGATCCTTGAACAACCGTTCATCAATCATGGTGATGATCCTTCTCACATCAGCCTTTCACGAGAATTCCAGTAGCTTAGGAGACCCAACTTTGGCGTATCAGCCTTCAACACATGCGTAATCCATCCCTAACCCTTCTTCAGGTATGATCCCAATTTGTGGAGCTTCACTACTGTATTAAGCAGTTTCTTTGAAGTTCACTATGGTAAACAACGCCAGAAAGGTTTCTGATGAGTGTATATTGAGAGAGCTGGTTGAGATCGGGAAGAGTAAGCGTTGAAGGAGTGAGGTTGACATAGCGCTGCGATAAGATTCACGGCCATGCGGATATCTTCAACACGTTCTTTGATCGCGTCGTCCTAATGAAGATGAAGCCGACTTGATAAATTCACGTTGAACCGGTTGAGGTATCTCATCGACCACGTTACTTTGGCAAGGTACATGTCTTGATGTCGTTGAGGGACAAGTTCTCAAAGTCGACCTCGGAGAATCCATAGTCACGTTCATCTTGTGGTTTGACTATGATATTCTTTAAGAATGTGTAGTCCCACGACTTGAGATCATGTGTTTGATGGCCA
>OU343220.1:166956690-167152615 GCA_910596185.1 Chrysanthemum makinoi
CCTCATTTCTTGTAGAGTTCTATTATTTCTACTACCCCATTCATTGTGGAGGCGTGGAGCCGAGAAGTTGTGAGTAATACCATTAGCGCCACAAAAAGCTCCGAATTGCACTTCATTATCGAATTCCCTACCATGATCCATCCTAATAGACACTATGGGACTTCCTAGTTGTCTTTGGATCTTTTAGCTTAATATTTCAAAATAGTTAAAGGTCGCTTTGTCTTTAAAAATTTTGTCCATGTATACCTAGAGTAGTCATCTACTATTACCAAAGTGTAGTAGTTGCCTCCATAACTTTGGATAGCGGATGGACCAAATAAATCATATGTAGTAATTCTAGACACCTAGTTGTGGACACCAAGTTTTTAGCTTTATGACTCGAATGAGCTTGTTTTCCTACATTACAAGCATCACAAAAATGATGTTCATATTTTAACTTAGGTATGTCTCTTACTAGATCTTGGATGATAGCTTATGAAGAAGTCGCATGTTGGCGTGACCCAATCTTCGATGCCATAAGGTCCAAGTATCATCCATAGAGGTAAGACATAGTTTGTCTTTAGGTTCATTACCATTTTAATGACATAGACTCCATGTTTCCTAATTCCTCTTCCTATGGTTATGCCATATTTAAGTATCTTACTATCGGGTTTCGGTAAAAAGTACATTGCACTTTTATCACATATTTGTCCTATACTTAAGAGATTAAAGTTTAGGTTTTCTACGTGACACACATCGCTAATGGTTAGAGATTTGTTAGAAATCGTACCTTTACCGATGATTCTACTTTTGCTATTTCCAAACACCACATTACCTCCATTTATGGATTCATATGTGGAGAATAGATCCCTATTGCCGGGCATGTGCCTCGTGCACCCGCTATCCTTGACCCATTCATCTGTCTAGGTTGACCTTTAAGCACACCTAAAACAATAATAAACTCAAAAGTTTGGTCCCCATTTGTTCATGGGTCCATTAGTGTCAAACATTCCATTCATGTTAGACATGTATGGATAAGATGAGTATGCATTCCATGGAGCAAAGTTTTGAAAAGGAAAACCTTTTTGCATGTTTTGATTCCATCCCATTTGATGGTTACTTTTCGGGTAAACGTTATTAGGTCTCCTAAATGTGTTAGGTTTTGAAAAAGATGGAGCTTTGTTTCTTGCAAAAGTAGGATTATATTTTGGAGGTGGTTGTCTAGTGGTGACATGATTTGGTTTCTTCCTATTAACTATAACAAATTCAGTTCTAGATGAAGAAGAATGCTATTGTTACCGTGTTGCTACAAAGCATCCACGGATCTTCTCATACACTAGCCGGTTCCCTTTTTAGGATCCAGGATCCGCACAACAAAGTTGGTTTTTCTAGCCTTAACAAATTTTGTTTCTTTACTTTCACTAGTTGATGGATCAAGTTGTTTACCTAAACCTTTTATTGTTACCGTTTTAACGCTATCTAGTATTGTATCTAAAGTGTTCGTGCTCATTCTAGCAATTTTAGAATCTAAGTGATCCACTAGTGTTTGAAGTTGAACGCAAAGTTCATATTCACCACTTGCTATTTTACCTTTTCTAAACGTTTTAGTTTTGCTTTTAATTCTATGACTTCTTTATCTAAACGTTGATTTGACTCTTTAAAAGCTTGTTTTTGTTAATTAGTTTTAAGCTAATATTGCATAGTTTGTCATATTCATTATGCAATGAGTCGTCATCAAGTGATGAACTACTATAGTATTCGTGACATACCTCGTCATTTGCCATGAGACAAATTTCTTCGTCTTCTTCGACGCTCATTCCCCACGCCACTTAACGCCTTTTGATCATCCCGCTTGGGACACTTACTAATAAAGTGGTTTGGGTCCCCACATTTAAAGCAAGTACGATCATCCTTTGGCTTCTCGTCCTCTTTGCTTTTCCAAAAGCCTTTCTTATCGCCATACCTGTTGTTTGATATCTTCCCTTTCTTCTAAAGAACTTTTTAAAGTCCTTACGGCCATAGCGCACTCTTCGTCGTCACTCTACTGAAGAGGAGTTCTCTCATCGCCGAAGCCTTTTGGCTTTAAGGGCAAGAGATTTTGTTTCTCTTTCACCTTTGAGCCTTGAATCTTTAGCAAGGACAAGCTCGTAGACTTTTAGGTTGCCTATGAGTTCATCGAGGGTGAGGATTGTCAAATCTTTTGTCTCTTCGATCGCCGTCACCTTGATCTCCACTTCGATGGAAGTGCCCTTAGATATCTCCTAACATGGTTACCGCTAGAAAAAGATTCATCAAGTGCTTGTAAAGATGTAATAATAGTATTAAAGTTAGCAAATGAATGATCTATAGTTTCTTCATCCGATATTGAAAATTGTTCATATTGTTGAACAAATAAATCAATTTTATTATTTTTAACTTGTTGGTTGCCTTGATGAGTTACAACTAAAGAATTCCAAATTTCTTTAGAGGTTTTAAGCATAGAAATTCTTTCAATTCCTTTTCTAAAGCATTATATAAAACCATTTTTGCTTCACTATTTTTAGAAAGCTTTTTCTTCATTTCATCGTTTAGTTTATCATGAGGTATGTGAACTAAATTTTTTTTATCATCATTTGAGGTAGCCTCAAAATCACCTTCAACAATAATGTACCAAAGATCAATATCTTTAGACTTCACATATGTTTCCAATCTATTTTTCCAATATATAAAACCATTAGTTTCAAGTAGTGGTGGTCGCTGCATAGATTGCCCTTCCTTATAATTTTCATAACCCATAGTGATCGAAAAGTTTTTAAAATACAATTTTATTTTAAAACTTTTATAAACTTAGCTCTTGATGCCAATTGTGGAAAACTAGAAGGGGGTTGAATAGTTTTGCCGATTTTAAGTTGATTTCAAAAACTTTAGATTCGATATTATGTGAAATCGTTATGGATGTTAAGAACGATAGATCTAATGATAATGCAAGCAAATAAATAAAGTTAAGGGATAGAAAAGACACAACCGATTTATAGTGGTTCAGCTACAAGGACACCTTCCTGTTCTACACCACCCCTCGAGTCACCTACTCGAGTTCAAGCACTATGTCAACAAACTCCTTCACTTGGCGGAGAAGCCTTCACAACGTTGCTTACACTTTTCCGTTACAAAGCTAGATACCGAAGTCGTAGAGCACGGTGGACCAAACCAACACGACTATTACACAACAAATATGTGAAATATCAAATACAAGATCTTCGCTACATAAATCTTGCAGAGTGACAAATCAATCAAGGACCCCTTGCTTGGATGACTTGTAGAATGCTCGTGATCTCGCCTTAGAGAAGGACCTATATGAGTATCACAAATAGAAAGAAAGAAGAACAACTCTCTAGATCAAGTGATCTATATGTTAGAAGAGAATGAGAGTGTATGAGAGATTTAGTAAGAAGAGGGTGAGTTAGAATGAAGAAATGGCTCTCTATTTATAGGCAAATTTTCCTCTGCCATGGATCCCACGGATCCTTCCACTTGGGATCCTCTAGTGTAATCCTAGGGATCCGTGGTACGCTCCTCTTTGCCCATGGGTTTTTGGTTATGGGTCATGGGTTATGGGTTGGTCCATGGGTTTTCTTTAGATTCAATGTATCTAAGTATACATTGCATCAAGTCTTCTTTGGTATGGGTTATGGTCCATGGGTTATGGTTTTTACCCATCCTAATAAACTATTACAACAAATTCTTAATTATTACACTTTTGTATTTAAATGGCTATATGTAAATGCTTTACAAAAATAACATGTATCCTTATAATTATACTTAAGATAACATTACATTTGTTATCAACAAAACACAAAGAGATCGCAAAATATTAATAAACGTTTTTACGGTTTATTTGTATTAACAAACTTGGCCTCCAAGGAGTTAGGAAGGGACTAGAATACACCAAGAGAAGGACCTATAATCGTTTGGATACAATGGGGAAGCTTAATGATGAAGAAATAGCGTAAATGTCTTCCAACCGATCGTCGCTTGTCCAAATTCGGATCCGTGGTCTTCAGATTAACCCAAATTGGAACGGCCATGCAAGGCTGAATCGACTGGCCGGTCCATCTTCATGGGCACTTTTGACCATTTTCCACCGATCCGTGCATGTGCACCTATTCGGCCGGTCTTCCGAAAGTGATGAAAATCGACCTTTTTCTTGATTCCGACTTGTAGAGCTTGGTTCTTCAATCATCTTGGTCTTCTATGATACTTGAAATGCTGATTGCTGACATGCTTCACCTAAAACGAATCTTCCTTTTATTGAACACTCTTTAGATTTTCCTTCCATTTCCCTGCACTTGGTTATAAATACTAGACAAACATCTTTTGATGCGATTAAGCACTACAATCATATAAATATAACCAAATAACATATACAAAAGCACACATAACGCTACTGAAAACATGTACAATCTGAGCATTATCACACACACACAAACAACCACACAGCCTAGGTTGTCTGGATGACCCAAGTACTCAAAACCATGACCGACGACCTTGAAGCCACAAAAGGACGACCCTCAAAAACTTTGACAATCAAGTCGGTTGTCACCCTTATTGTGCCTAGCCTAAAGGGCAAGGAAATGTTATTCTCACCTTACACCTCAGCGCCACCTCAACTTTTTCTCTCCTCTCACTTCCCCTCATTCCCACTCACTTAGTTGGGGGCATGGTCACCTTACACTTACCTTTCATTAAAATATCCACTTTATACAAATATATTCCACTAAATACCCCCCACACACTTACAAACAAAATATAAAAATAATAAAACAAATAGGTCAGGCCCACATCACACCGAGTATAACTCGGTGAGCAGGTCACCACAAGTTGTCTTGATTTGTGTGATTTACTTAGTGACTTTGTAGAGTGGCATGGTAAACTAGGTGACTTTTCCAGTCACTTTTAGGTATCTCACCCCATTGCCGATCAGCCTAATGTGGTTGCACCAACCTTTCAAATAAGATCCCTCGATGCATTGGCTGATGGCTTAAGCCATAGCCGGTTACCTGCATGTTTTTTGTGTAATCTTGAACTCAAACTCCGTGAGTTAATCGGCCAAATGTTAAGGACAATGGTTAACCAAAAAAGTAGTATGATGTGAACATACCAACATGCCTTTAAATTAAGTTTTACCACTTTCTTCTACAAAAGTGTTGGGATATGAACATATTCAAATACGTATGTCTACAAAACACGTGAGCCCACAGGACACATGTGTTAATACGCAAAACATTTATCTAGTGAAAAGCTATATTTAACATTAACTAATAGTTGTTTAATGTTATAATTTGTGAGGATCTAAACACACTTGAGCCTTGTGCTAGAATACTTTGAGTATATACCAAATAGTATGCGGAAACTACTATTTGATACTTAGAAGAATATTAAAAATGTATAAGATAATATAATAGTAAATCTAGAACAAACAGTTATCTCCAAACACTTCAATATTATTAAGCAAATAATACAAGTGATCTGACTATCATTAGGGTTTACAACCTTGAAGAAAAACGTATGCAAAGATGTATCTAACACCTTAACCTAGGATCTCCTTTTATAGACACAAGGAGTCTTTTACAAGATAACTATCAATATTCTAATCATGCAGAATATTCGTATAAGTCTAACTATATAAGATATATCCTAAATATCTTCTATACATATCACTTTACAAGTATTCTAACACTGGTTGTACAAATCTTCATTCTGGCAGACTTAGCAGTACAAAGTCTTCTGGCAGTACTAACTTACTTAGTACTGTTAGTGTAATCAGCAGTACAAAATGTTAAGTGTTTTAATTCCTAAAAATCCTCCCCTAAACTTGTGATTTGTCTCCAAATCAGCAAGTTTCTTGAATTAAATCTTCAACCTTGATCTTGTGGGGATTCTTCCAAACACTTATTTTCTTTTCATCTTTTCTTCATCCTGCTGATATATCTTTCTTAGTAATTCCCTTGCCATGTTAGTTTCTTCATCAACTCTGAGTTTAGCACACAACATCACAAAGGAGAATACCAGCTCTTAAAGGATATTCCTTTTCAACCAAAGATGAAAACATCAACTCCATATTTTGTAGATATATGATGAACTCCATATGTATCATACAACTTCCATGTTGTTTCCAGATCATGTGCTTGCAACTTCCATAAACTGTCGTTTGGATCAGGCTCAAACAGTCTTTCCAATTCAACCCATAATTCTTTCTCCTTATCTTCTACAAATCCTGTTAGGTTGAATCTTGCCTTGACTAATTCCCATAGTTTAACCAGATCTTCTCTGTCAAACACTTTGAGCATGTCTTCAAAACATTTGTATACCTCATATTTATCTCCAACTCTAATTATCTTCCATAATTTCCCAAAATTATCTGTGTAAATTTCCCAGTCAATAATTGAATATTTAGCCTGTATTGGCTCAACACTCATAGATTCTGAAATGAGAACCATCATTTGTTGTAGTCTCTCATCATTTAACTCTTCTGCTTTTTCTTCCTCTACAGTAGGTACTTCTTCTCTATCTTCTATTTCTTTGAAGATTCATACTTCAATGACAAACCTGCCCTCTTTGTAGTCATACTAGCTTCTTCAGTACCCATGGGAGTAAAAGTATTTACTCTTCTGTACACCTTTTCAAACTCAGTCTTGATTTCTTCAAAGCTCTTACCTTGGAAATCCTTCCTTGTATAACCAACCATGTTCCTCATGTACACCATCATGGTAGTTCTTTGCTCAGCCTGAGATGGTGGTTTACTTCTTTTAGCCTTTCTTCTTGAATTGATTAACTCTGCAAGTTGTCTTGACTTTTCTTCAATGGTCAACTGTTCATCTTCTCTAAGTTCATTGAGTCTTGCCTTTAACACATTATCAGAATCAATAATTGATTAAACCTATGGAGCATCATGAATTCTAGCTTGTCCTTCTTCATGTAACTTTTTAGCCAAAACTCCATCATATTTTTCTTGTGCTTCAGTTGATTCTTTTGCCAATCTTTGTTCTTCAAGAAATTTTGCTACTTCTTCTTTATGTGCTTTCTTTGCTACTTCTTCATCAAAAATGATTTGAGCTAGAACACTTTTCTTGACCTTCTTTGGTGGTTCTTCTGCAATTACAATACCCTTTCCGTTGTCTACTCTTTATCTTCTAACATACACACCCCTAGTAGTACCTTGCTCTGCACCATCAGTATTAAGTTGTTGAGCAGTAGTACTAAATTGAAATCTTGAACTTGTAGATGTATCTTCAATACTTTCTTGAGCATCAAAGTTCACTGGCTCTGTGTCTTGTTCTTGAAGGTTAACAGGCTCAGTTTGTTGTTCAAAATCTTATGTATCAAATTGCATGTCGCCACCTATATCTGCATCATTAAGCCTTCCCTGATCTTCTGCATCCTCTTGAATTAATGAAATATTTGGATATGCATCAATATCTTCTATCTTCCTCCCCTGTTTGGAAAAATCATCCAAATCAATATCATCATCTAAGCTTTCTTCTGAACTTGAGGAGTCCACAATGGTTGCTCTTCTTTTGGCTTTGAGTGACTTGCTTTAGTCTGCAGTTTCTTCACCTTCACAATGAGCTTTTTGTAACCAGTACTATATAAAAGCTTTGTCTCCTGTAGTTCATTCTCTAAGCTAGTCACCCTGTGAGTTAATTTGGTTCAAATAGCCATCAATTCAGTTAGTTTCACACTGCCATCAACACTTCCAAGTGTGTTACCTCTTGGGAGAGGTGCATCATGGGGCATTTCCCCCGTATTTTCCATTTGGCTGGATAATCCATCACCTATATCAAGTCCATGAGGACTGGACACATTAGATGTTACCATAGGTTGGGTCTTAGCTATGTTACCCTTAACCTGTCCAGCTTCTAAGCTTGAGACAATGGTGGTAGCCCTTCCTATTCTGTTAGAGGTAGCCTCATCTGCTACACTTGGATTAGTAGGAGATCTGTGCTGAGGAACACTAGATTCATCTCTGGATGAACTCCTTTATGGTGATGAAGTTGGCTGTGAGGCTGATGGAGTACCAGATGAACTTGTGGGTGTGTGTCGGGACTCAACTAGGCTAGTTGATCCTTCACCATGAAGGTTTAATATTGTATCAAAAAGAGGTACCCCTATCTCATTAAACCCCTGAAAAGCCATATTCATGTTACTGCAAATTTTTTGGGTAAGGCAAGGAGTTGGATAAACATTTTTATGGGATAGAAGCTGACTTTTTCTTGCATTCAAAATCGTTTGTATAAACCTTGGATACATCAAAAACTTGAATTTGTTATCCACATTTTTCACCATACTATAAAACATCAGTTTGGAAAAATTGTAAGTCCTGTTTGTTGATAAACAAATGAGAGCAGTTGAAATATTGCTAATGAATTGCTCCCATGAGGTTTTCTTTGGACTTAAGCAATGAAGGATAGTATGAATGAAGAATCTCCATTGTGGGGAAAAACATCCTTTTTGAAAAGTCAGATTTTGAGAATATGTGTCATACCCCTATTCTGGATATATTTTGAAAATTTTCAATATTTGACAAGACATTAATACCATTGTCATTTGTTAATTGGAGATGCCTCCTAACTGATGACTCAGTAACAACTATTGTTTTGCCATCAACTGTTGCTCTTAATTCTTTGTCTCCATTCTCAATAGTATTGACAGTAACAGTCTGCCAAAACTACTTGATTTGAGAGACATAGATAGTAGGGTTGACTGTTAAAGCATACCTGATGTGGGTAGTGTTTAGAAAATCTACTATCTCATGAAAGTTTTTACCTTCCTCTATTTTCTCCAAGAAAGCAACTTGGTTGTGCTTATCCACAAATTGCAAATTTGCCATTATGATTTAAAGATTGTTTAGATTGCTTGGATATGATCGTTTATCTTTGAATTGAAGTTGTATGTGAGCCAATTGAGAATTTATAAAGTATACTTAGGGTTTGAGAGTAAGCGACTTGAATAAATCGTATCTTAACCTAGAAATCTTTTAGCATATAGAAAGAAAGTGAATTATCCAAGTTAGAAACCATATAAGTATGGTAAGTAACAGAAAGATTACTAAACGACTATAATTAAAAAACGGTTATGCCTAAACAGGACAAACGGCCATCCAACAGTACAAGTTTTTAGCTAGCAGTACAAATTTTTTGCAAAAACATTTTCTTAGCAGTATAAACTCAATTTTCTTTCAAAACTATATTGTACTTAAACTTTTTGAAGGGATTAAGTGTAAAGGAAGACACTAAATTAATTTCGGTCACATTTGACCTCTGGTTGTGTGAGAACCAATGTTTTCAGTATTAAAACTGCCTATGATCACATAGACTCATTAAAAGAGTCTTCTTGACAGGGTTTCCAGCTCGTGGCAGGTGTTGCCTCTAACACAGATGTTGGAAATGCTCCTAAACATTATTATAAAATGTTAGTCATTTATATGTAATAGGTTGCATTTATATGGCTTTTATGTTAGTAATTAAGGCATGGCTTATGTAGAAAGCCCATAAGCCCATGCTAAGGCCCATGAGGTCAAGGAAGGGACTAGATGTGTTGCCCTAGCTCCCTTCCCCTATAAATACTTGTTTACTTCTCATTTGAGAAGTGTTGTTCACCTTATACTATTTACGCATAACCTTTGCTTATTCATTCGTGTGTATTGTGTTCAACCTTCTATCTTAACCTTATTTCTATCATCTTCATGCTTGTGTTAACTTATGGTGACCTAATAGTGGTATCATACGCCATCTAGTTGGGTGAAACATTTTTTGTTTTTGAAGTTATAGTCGTACGCGTAAGGTTTTCGTGCTACACTTTTCTTTTGGTTAAAAGCATTGATTTTTTCACTTGTAAACTCAAGATTCTTATATATTAAGGTTTATTTAGTGTTAAAGTTTTTGTTTTTTTGCAAAAAGTTACAAACTTTACGTGTTTAGATAAGTTTTTGAACTTGTTTTTGGATCGTGTACTTGTTTTACGCGTAAGGTAAAAATCTCACTTTGGATCATCAAATTTCAAACTTTCTTGTTATTTTGGCCATTTTGAAGCAGTTTTATCATTAAAATTAGTTTCCAAAACGTTTAGTGCATAAAAATCAAGCTTGGTAAATTCTGTACTTTTTACGCATAACAAAACCCTAGATTTCTACGCCTAAGTCTCTCATTTTAACAACACCCATAAGAATTTCTTCAACGATCTTCAAAGTCGTTATTAACTCAGTGTTTTCTTGCTTGGATAAGCCTGAAAACACTTCAACTTATGGATATCTTTTACGCTTGGACAAGTGTAAAGGATTTTTGGGTAAAATCCTAAGTTTACGCCTAAGCATAAAAGTTTACGATTAAACACTTTACACCTAAGTTAATCTTACGCCTAAGGTTCTTACTTCTAAGCATTTAGTTTACGCCTAAGCTTACGTTTAACCTAAAGCTTACGTGTAAGAAGGATTTACGCCTAAGCATTTGTTTACACGTAAGTGGAAGTTACACGTAACATACTCAGTCTACGCCTAAGCTTGTTTATGCCTAAAGGTACTTCATCTACAACATCAAGTTTCATTCGACTACAAAGATCCATCATCTACACAAGTTTCAAGATGTCTCAACCACCATACTCCAACTACTTTCCTCCTGAATATCCTCAACAACAACAACAACAACAACAACAACAACAATATCCTCAACAACAATTTCAAGAACCATCATCAATTTATTTTCCTCAAGGTGCACAACCTCTACCACCACAAATCCCTCAACCAAACCCTCGTCAACAATATTAGCATGCTAACTACTTCCAATATCAGTTTCTAGCTAAGTATGCTATGAATGTCACAAAGCAAAAGGAACCTTCTTGGTTTGCAAAGATGTGTGAAGCTTTAAGTAACCAACAATCCATTCATGAAGCTGGATCCCTTGATAGACCTCCAATGCTTACTCCCGGAAACTATGATCAATGGGTGATATGGTTTTTTAGGTTTTGTGATCTCAAGAAACCAGATGGTAAGTTTTTGAAGAAGGTCATCCTTGAAGGTCCTTTTCAAATGCCTACTACAACAGTCCCCGAAGATCCAACTGCTGATCCACCAAGAGATGATGTTACCACCACTCTCAGATTCGATCAACTCACTGTTGAACAACTACTTCACTTGGAAGCAGATGAACTTGCAATGAAATATATCCTTTTGGGTTTACCCAATCCGATTCTTTGCAGTGTTGATGCTCAGAAAACTACAAAAGCTATGTGGGAACACATTCATCTTCTAATGGAAGGTACATAACTCAATCAAGAAGACATGGAATCAAACTTTACTTATCCTATGAGAATTTCATGATTAAACCAGGGGAATCATTAGAGTCATACGATCATCGGTTCACAGACATCATCAATGACTTGGACAGACACAACATTATTATGCCAATGATTGCAATCAACACAAAGTTCCTAAGCTGTCTTGGTCCTGATTGGGAGAAGTATGTTACATTCATCCGTCAAGCTAAAAACCTTCATCAAGCAATGTACGGATTGTTGTATGACTACTTGAAGCACCATCAAAAGGAAGTAGACAAAGACATAGCTATCCGTGGAATCACTGCATCTCCAACTCTACCGGATAATCAAACTCTTGCTTTTTACACTCAAGCTTGTTATCCTCAATTTCTAAATTTGCCAACTATCTTTACTAATCCACCACAACAATCTGCTCAGATCACACCATATGATCCTTCACAGCAATCACAAGAAACTCAACTGGTTCCTTACAACAACAACACTGATTCAGCACTTTACAATGAGACATCAAATGAGGATGCAGAAGCTTTCGATACTTTGAATCAAGGATTTTCGTTAATTGCTAGAGCCTTCGAGAGATTTGCTAACAAATCCAACAACCGTATTTGTACCTCCTCTAACACAAGGAATCAAGTAGTTGTTAACAATGGAAGGGTTGAGGTTCAGACACGTGGAAATGGTCGTCAGATGGGTAGTGGTCAAGAATTTTATGGAAGGAATAACATGGGTGCTCCACAAAAACGGGTTCAAACGGTTGATCAGGGAAATGTTCAGACTGGGAATAATGGTCTTCGATGCTACAACTGCAACGAAAAGGGTCATCTGGCGAATGCTTGCCCAAAGCTGAGAACAAGAGGCAGTGCTTATCACAAGGAGGCTTTACTCTTGGCTCTCAAGGATGAAGCTGGTGGAACACTTACCAACAAAGAACAGAGCTTCATGGATAATGCAGAATCTGATGATGACATGGAGGACTTGCAAGCTAACGCAGCTGTGTTGTTGATGGCCAACATGAAAGAGCTCCACATGAGTGACACAGGCCCAGTCTATGACATTGATGGCTTATCTCAGGTACCGAATCCTAACATATGTCTTATCCATGATATGATTTCTCCGTCTGCATCTGCATCCGACGAGGCACAGAGTGCTCAACATGAGCCTTCTACATTTCATCACGAAGATAATCAAATGGATCCCGTAGTTACATTTGACGATCAAGATGACCTTATGGTTAAAATTGATGATCAAGTTGACTCCGTGATTATATTTGAGGATCTAAATAATGATTATGTCGAGACTCACGTTGAACAAAATAAGCCTTTGTCTAATCTAGATCCCGGGCTCATGACCTTGTTTCAGACCACCCAATCTCAATTAGAGAAGTGCAATGAGATTAATAAGAATTTTAATGCTAAGATTGCACTGTTAACTAAGGATAATGACTACTATAAGTTACAACTCAAAATTTTTGAAACAAAAGAGAAACGTGAATACAGTTTTGAAGTCGCTTTTTCAAAATCATACCAAAATGAAAAATCTTTGGAAATACAGATACGTGATCTAGTTGAATCCAAGAATGAATTGCTTTCTCAAATAGAACAACAAAAATTGATCATCAACAACAAATTAACGCCTTTTCGAAACTTAAAAATCCAAGTCTGAGTTGTTAACATGTCAAAAATAGTTTTCTGAGTACAAAAAACATTCAAGGACGCGAATTGATCAGTATCTTGATGAAATTGTCGATTTACAAAACAAAGTCAAAGAGTTTCGAAATGTTGTTTATAAACATGGTGAGTCAATCACAATAATTCAAAAGTTTACTGTTAAGCCAAATCCAGATGGATATGGGCCAATTCTTGCTGATTACAAACCACGTTTTTCACATAGAGCATTCAAACCGAATCCTCAAGTGTACAGTGCAGAACATAGAATCGATGATTCCATTATGAGTGTTGTTAAATATAATCGTGAAAAGGAATTCGATGCAGAAGACGAGAGTCGATTGAAAATGGAAGAAGTTGAATATAACAAACCATTTGATTATTCAAAAATGACTTTTGTCAAACAAGATAATACAAATACACCGTGGGTAATCACACCAATTCCTGAGCCCTCTTCTAATGTTGTTCCCGTCCAACAAGTTGCACAATAACTTATCCTTTACCTTCTTTGAGTAAAATCAAACCATCACCCGAAAGATGTCAATTACTTAAATATTTTGATACATTCATGTCCTATTAATCGTTTGGAACAAGAAATTGAATGTAATTCGAAATAAAGTTGAAACTTTTCAATCGCCTTTATGCGCGAAAATAAAGGATATTTTTCAAAACAACTTTTAACCCCATGCTGTTCGAAATTGTGTGTAAAATGTGTGGGACGGGATCTTCAGGACATTGGGCACTTGAAAACAATTTTCAATGCAAACGAGGCATGGACTTTGAAAACTAAACAGAAAAATAAATCTTTTCGAAGCCATGTCGATCGACTCTTGGAAGATGTTATCTGTGCTGATACCATGTCTATTGTTTTGTATCATACTGTTGTTTCTGCATCTGATAATATTGCTGTTAATTCTGTTGATTTTGTTGATAATGTTGCGAATGTTGATAATGTGTCTCAAATCGAACCTTTGAAAGCTGAAAACGAGCGTTTATTAAATGAAATTTCGATTGTAAAACGTCGTCTTCTATGGTGTCAATAAGATTGTAATGATCGAGAACTTGCTTTGCAAAACAAACTCAAACAGTCGAGTGCTCAAACTTTTGAACCAAAACTCGAATGACTGGATGAGGAAAATGTGTCTTTAAAGTGTCAAATTTAAAAATATGAACAAGAAATTTCCAAAGTCAAAACTGAATATGGTGTCATATTTGATTTGCTCAAAAAGACTCATGCTAAAGCATCATAAGAACTTGAAAATCATCTTGCATACAATAAAGAGGTCTTAAACGTTAGTGGAAACATTCGCTCTAAAAACCAAGATTTGTTACACACTATCATAGAGTTGAAAGAGGAGTTGGTGAAACTTAAGAAAGATAAGTCTAGTAACACAAATGTCCTTGCACCTGGAATGTTTAAAATTGACATTAGGACGCCTAATGACAAACCATAAGATACTAATGTGCTTCCTTCCACTTCTACAGGAGTAGTTGCCTCTAATCCTAGCGTTAGCACTTCACATCTTAAGAGCAAAAACAGGAAGAATAGGAAGTTGCAACCTAAGAGAAGATCAGTAAAGACCCCTGAAGTAGAAGAACACACTAGGACTTTGAATAAAACACAAGTTGCACCTACTTTAGACATTGCGTTAGAAAAATGTAATAGACAAAGTGATGTAACGAATTTTGAACCTTTAAGTACTTTGAATGTTTTGTTTGAAGCATCTTGTATTGGTTGTCGTAAAAGAATGTTTTCTGGTTGTCATGATAAATGTGTTGCTAATACTATCTTATCTCGTAAAACATAGAAATCGAATTACCTCTAGGCCCACTAATGCTTCTAAGTCAGTGCTAGGTAAACCGCCTTCTAGTGTTTCTGCAGATATCATTAATATACCTATAAAACCCACTTCACCTCCTAGGAAGAGAATATCACCTAGTGCATTCACTAAAACCAAAGCACAAACTAGTTGGACTTGGCAGAGATGGTTACAAAATACACCTAGATTTAAATGGATTCCCAAAATCATAAACATGTGTGTTTCAACTATATATGTAACGGAACCCTCTAACTCTTCGGGTTCCACCTCTACTTCTATTCCACATGTGTCGTCTGTGTGTAATGCAGGTGATACAGATCATCCTTTGATTGTTGATACGATGTTCCCACACATGACAGACAATCTCAAACTTTTCAAAAAGTTCTGTTCATCTAAGACTGTCAGGTTCGGGAATAATCACTTAGCAGCTATCATGGGCTATGGAGACTACATCAATGGGAACATCGAAATTAGTAGGGTTTATTATGTGGAAGGTGTCGGTCACAATCTATTTTCAGTCGGTCAGTTTTGTGATGGTGATTTGGAAGTTGCTTTTAGGGAGAAAACATTTTTCATCCGTGATCTACAAGGAAATGATCTTATGTCTGGAAACCGCATATCAAGCCTTTACACAATCTCAATGCAAGGCATGATTGCTTCATCTCCCATCTGTCTACTTTCTAAGGCAACATCTACAAAATCATGGCTGTGGCACCGTAGACTCTCACATTTGAACTTTCAAACCATAACCAATCTTGCACGATACAAACTAGTTGAAGGTCTTTCAAGGTTTAGGTATTTAAAAGATCACTTATGCTTAGCTTGTGAACAAGGGAAAAGCACTCGTGCTCATTTTCCTTCAAAGAGGGAACACAGCTCTAAGCATGTTCGTCATCTTCTTCACATGGATTTGCGTAGCCCGATGCGTGTGCAGACGATTAATGGAAAACGCTACATTCTCGTAATTGTTGATGACTAATCAAGATGGACTTGGGTTTATTTTCTTCGAAGTAAAGATCAAGCTCCACAGATGATCATCACCTTTCTCACGAAAATTCAAGTTCAGCTACGGAACACAGTTAGACAAGTCAGAACAGAAAAAGGAACTGAATTTGTGAATCAAACTCTTCCAGATTACTATGAGAAAGTGGGAATTGAGCATTAGACATCAATTGTATGGACACCAGAACAAAATAGAGTTGTCAAAAAATGAAACCGTACATTAGCGGAAGCTGCAAGAACGATATTGATCAATGCAAAACTTCCAGATTACTTATGGGCAGAAGCCGTATCAACTTTATGCTACCCTTAGAATCGTTCTGTGATAACCAAACGCCACAACAAAACACCTTATGAGCTTATCCATAACAGAAAATCGAATCTCAAACACTTTCTTATATTTGGTGCTCTTTGTTACCCGAACAATGATCGTGATGACTTTGGCAAGCTCAAGGAAAAAGCTGACATTGGAGTCTTCATTGGATCTGAAAACTCAAAGGATACCGACCGAATCGTCGTACAAAGGAAATTATGGAAACCATTCACGCTAATTTTGATGAGCTCATAGAAATGGCTTATGAGCAAAACAGCTTGGAACCCTGACATAACCGTCTCAACTTCCCCCAATCATCAGCTGATCAATCATTTCAACTCACTCATCGTCAGATGGAAACGTTGTTTGCTCCTTTGTTTAGTGATGATCTTGATCAACGTGCTCTAGATGTATCAAATGTTTCCGCTGCTCAACCTGATAATATTCCAATCCCTGATACACCTGAAACAACAACAACTGTTGCTGATGCAACAGGGGTCTAAGTCATTAGTCTCAAATGGATTTGGAAAAACAAGTTAGATGCTGAGGGTACGGTTATCCGAAACAAGTCACATCTGGTGGCTAAGGGTTATAGACAGGAAGAGGGTATCGACTTTAAAGAATCATTCACACCAGTAGCTAGACTTGAGGCTGTACGGATTTTTCTGGCATTTGCGGCTCACATGAACATCACTGCTATCGATGGATGTCAAAACCGCTTTCTGAATGGTAAATCAAGGAAACAATATATGTTAGTCACCCGTATAGGATTTGTTGATCCACAGCTCCCTAATCACGCTACTACAAATAAGGCTCTCTACGGTCTCAAACAAGCCCCTCGGGCGTGGTATGATAAATTATCATCCTTTCTCTTTGAACATAATTTTATCAAAGGATCGGTTGACCCAACACTGTTTATTCAATATCATGGGGCACACATTTTAATTGTTCAGATTTATGTGGATGACATCATTTTTGGTTCTACCCACAAAAAGTACTCAAACGCTTTTTCAAAACTAATGAAAACAAATTTTGAAATGTCAATGATGGGTGAACTTACGTTCTTCTTAGGACTACAAGTTCTGTTGATCCCAGTTGAGCAAACGATCTAATATAGAAACTGACTTAGAATAACAACTTATTAAGTATTATGCGGAATTTAACACTTAACCTTAAGAAGAAGAACAGTTAACATTCAATACCTCAATATTATTTATTAATACGAATACTCTTACAGTATTAAGGTTTTTCAACCTTGAAGTGTATCGACCTTTAGATATAAAACTTATGTATTTCTAATCAAACCTAGGACCTCCTTTTATAGACTAAGGAGTCCTTTACATAATACAATACATAACCTACAAGATAAATATCTTTTCCATATTTATCTTAATACAATAAACTAACCGACTATACAAAACACTAGCAGTGGTTACAATATATCATCCGTGGTTACACATTACTACAAGCCGTGGTTGTCTTTGTCGCTGGTTACATACTGCTGGTTATATCAAACCGTCTGTGGTTCTAGTACTTAAAGTAATTCATGATTCAAGGAACCAAAACCCAACATCCTCCCTAAACTTGATACATTCCAACGAATTTCAAGTTTCCTTAAGCTCAAAACATCTGAAATGGAGGATGTAGCCAAACACTTATGAGATTTTAGAATTTTCTCTATATTTCTTCAACAAATCATATGCTTGACCATCATAGGGTAACATCATCTTGATAATACCGTGTATCAACATTGAACAATAATTTCTGGATACTTATTCAACTGAGGATATTCACCTTCTACAAACATGTGAATAATTTTTCCGTAAAACAGCTTAAAACATGAACTCCACAAGTTTGATATAAAAACCATCTTGTTACAGTACCATTGTAGAGTCCTTTCCATTCAAGTTCATCATGAGTTGGTTCAAATAAAATCTTCAAATTATAATAGACCAGTCTCTCATGATAATCAGTTGGATGAACTTCACCAAACTTATTCTTGTAAAGTCTCCAAAGATCCATCAAATCATCCCTTTCAAAATAATGAAGCATTTGTGAAAATTTATTATACTTATAAACTTCATTGTTGAGTCTTTGAATTTTCCAAACTCCTTCACTTCCATCATTAAGCATAAACTCATAAGAAACAATTTGATTAATATCTGCAACTTCTTTAAATCTTTTGGAATCGATGCCCCTGAATCTCGATTTTCTTTCTTTTTACTTTGCATCCACTCATCATGCTTCTTAATCCACTCTTCTTCCTTCTCGTAATTCATTGATAGTAATCATCATGATTAATCTTCATACATCTTTCATAAATCTCAAGAATTCTTTCAAATGAACATTTACTAATATTTTCTAAATGTGAATGCCTCTCTTAATACCATTAATACATTTCTCATCTGTGCCATTGAAAGAGGTTTCTTTCTTATAACTTGCTTCCTTTCATTACCAACCTTTCTTGCCCATTCACCTAAAAGCCTAGCTTTTTCCTTATCATCCAACAAATTCCATTCTTGTGTAGTATATTCATCATTTATTTGTTGAGAAGTTTGAAGAAAGTTTTGTGATTCATACCATATAGCTAACATTCTCTCTCGACTAGCTCTCTTCTGCTTTCTCTAAGGCTTCTTGTTCTTCAAAGAATATTTTTAACAAATCCTGCATCATGCTTCTTGCTGCTTTAGATTTAAACTTCAACTCGTACTGAACCCCTTTACCTTTTCCAACATCAGATTGAACCACCTTCTTCTTCAGAGGTTCACCAATAACTAAATTTTTTCCTCTGGGTTGGGTTTTAGTTAAGAGTTTGAACAGATATCACAGGTGTAGAAATAGATGAAGTTTTGCTTAGATTTATCAATGTACTAGCAACTTCTTTCTCAACTTCTTTAGACTTAGGTTGTGATACAGAGAGAGTTGTGACAATAGTGGAAGTGGTTATAATTGTAAAACCCTAAAAATATAAACGCATAATAAGACTATTTTACCCTTGAAATCAAAATTATTAAAATACGTTTATGATCATTTAACGAAATTTAAAAACTTAACTTATCTATAATTAAAACTTAACGAATATGTGTACGTGATTGATTTTGTACGACGAAGATTTAAACGTCTCACTAAAATATTGGGCCTTGTCTTTCGTTATTTGGGAAACAACTTGGGCCGAGTGTTTTGTTCGTTTGGATCAAGGAGCCGAGAGCCCAAGATGGGTGTTTGTTCGTTCGTTTGGACCAAGAGGCCGAAGCCCACACACCTTCTCAAAGCCCTAGAACCGAATTTTTCACCACCTATATATACAAACTCATAAACATAAATTGGAACCCTAGTTTTCTTCTCTTTCTTTTTTTTTCTATTCGCCAAAACCCTAATTTCCTTGGTGTCGAGTTTGTTTCGAACGAGCTAAGGTATAACAATGTTCTATTCGTCTCACTTTGATATGCCTAATGTTATTATATATTGTATCGTGTTTTGTTTTGAATCGAATCTTGTGTTTTTGGTCGAGCCGTATGAAAACAAAAACAACAAATATGAATTGGATCTAATATAATTAGAGAGCATGTAATGTAATATGTAATGTATGAATTTGTACTAATTAGGTCGAGCCACTATAAAACGGAATCACATATATATAAATGTTATCATGCCTAACAAATTCGAAACCCTAATTGGAATGAAACCCTAAGTGTAATTAATGGTCTAAGCATGTAATTATAATGGTTTTAATAAACCCTAAAACTGGACAACATCATATGTCGAACTTGTGCGTGTCATAGATAGAATTTTATAAGTACAATAATCTGGGTTTTTGTGGGAAAAGTTTATTTTATGTCTTAGTTAAGTTTTCCAAGTGGTTTGGTCGAATTTGGAGTTGTCTAAGTCATATTTTTGAATTTTACAAGATCAAGTGTCAAAGCTGAGAAAACGGGTCTGAAATTTAGTTGGATTGTTTGATTTTTCATTTGCAAACCATAATGAATTGGGAGCTCTCCTTTTACAGGATTGACATTTAGGATATAAATGAATTTCTGGGAGTTTTGGGAATTTTTACAAGGTGTCTAAACAGGTCCAATAAGTGTAAACTTTTAAGGTGTATTTTCTGATTACTTTCTGGGCAGGTCTGGACTTATGATTTTCGATAGGCCATTTAGCTTGGAAATAGAACCCACCAATTTTTGTAGAGTCTCTTAACTCATATGGGAACCCTTGGAATTTTGCTTGATTTCATTTGAGCTAAGTAAGTATTTTATAAAAATCGCTAAAGTCTGGTCCAAATATGAGTTTAAGAAACTGAAAGATAAAATATGATATCAATAGGTAACACACTTACAAATGCATAAGAAACTTATAAAATGAGAATATACTTATAACTCTAAGAATGTTAATGCGATGAATCCGTTATAACCTTAATGATGCTAATAAGTATTAAATAAATCATAATCCGTGTAGATCTGGAAGGAGACGCCGTTATATCTTCTGGATTCACTCGTTCGTTTGCTTTTCTCTCATTGCTTTAAGGTACAGATATTCTGACCTTTTTAGTAAAGGTTCCTTATGATGTTCTTTTCGTTAGCTTTCCTATTTTACTTATTAGGGTTTCCAATGCCATTGCTATGAACCCTTTCCTGATTGTTTGACCTGTTGCTTTTCTGAACTTATGTTTTATTGAACCATGCGATACCTGATTTGAACTTTATGTTAGGAAGACTTTGATATGCATATTTGTTGAACCTTGTGTTTGATTAAGACTTGTGTCATAACTGAAATTTTGTTTGACCTAAGTTAGTTTGACACCGAGCCAATTATTAACTAGTCATGGGGGTTCCATGTCCGTGTCAGTGATGCACTATTGACATGACTCTAGGCGAGGAGTGAAGTTCGCCACGCCCCTTATCTATTATTTGTTATGAGCTCAAGTTATATTATATTATCAATATATGTTTGTGGGGCGTATGGATGCATCCTAGATCTGATCTATTGTCCGATATGATTTGTCTAGGTGAATGATGTCGTGTGCAATGCGCTTCATAAAAAACTCGGGAGCTAGCTACTCCTGATTATTTTGAGATTGTTTCTATATATGATGATTTTTTGATATGATATTTCTCGGCTCGTGGTAGTTAACTAGATCTTTATCTGTTATTTCTATGTTAAGTATTCTGATTATGGTTCGGTATGTTCAAGTGTTTATGATTATGTGCTGGGCTTATTATATGTTATTATATATGTGTATGCTTTTGTATGTTTATGTGATTACCGTTACAATGCTAGGTTATGATTAATATGTTTAAATGGGATTCGCATGCTGCCATCCATGTTAGTTTTCGTTATGTGAAGTCGTTGATCTGTAAGATGAATGTGCTAGTGTGAAAGTGAGTATTCTATAAGTTTAGTATGCATAATTTGTTTAGTTAATTTTGTGAACCTTGCTTATACGTTAGTGTTTTTTTATTACATGTGACCTCTATGTTTTAACTGATGTTAGGTTTGATTTGAGAACTGGTTAGTTTATGATGTACTGCTTTGATAATTGTTAATGGTTATGCTATGTTTTGTCCGTCTATTTAATTATAGTTTGTTTAATATGTTTTCAAATTGCTTGTGAGACTGCCATGATTTGAATGCTATTTCCGTTGCTGCGATATTGTTTGAGTGTGTTACGTGTAGATTAATTGATTGGTATGAATGCCATGATTATTGCTGGTAACTGCTCCGTTAGTCATTAGACTCTTCGTTTGGCTTATAAGTAATCTGTTATTCTTCATATGTTAAGTTTTGGCTGTTCTGATGTGGTTGTGTTTGTGTCATTAATGTGCTATGAGATGTTTTTAAATTGTTACATGGTTGTTTGGATTTGTGATATTTGTGCTTCCGCAGAATCCTAAAAGATCCCTCATCATCTTTTCATTTTGATTTCGTTATTTGTATATTTGTTTTATTTAGCTTTTGTTTCTATATCTGCTCACACTGGCTTGTAAGCTCAGCCGCATTTTCTTTTCCTGCGGCAGGTTTTAAGCATTCAAGATGAGCTTATGGGATAGCTGATCTAGGTTGAGAGTAGAGACGAGAGCAAGATTCGACCATAGAGATCTTAGATTTATTTTGAAGTTTAGCTATTTATGTTTTCTTTTCGAATATTTTGTAAAGGCTTCCGCTATTGTATAGTACTTAAGGTTCTGATATGAAACCGTATTTGTTATATCTTTACCCTTGTCGGGTTGGGGTGTCACAATTATGGTATCGAGACGTGTTTTAGGACCCTTAGAGCTTAGGCTATGACCTGTGAGGATTGGGTAGACATTAGGTTTCCGTTTGTTCAGATATCTTTGACCGCTTTCTGCTCGATTTGACTTCATATTCTTTGTCTTCACCGAGTTGGCCCTCCTCTTCGTCGATCGATTTTGTTATTTTGTTTTCGCCGTCCGCTTTGTCGACCTAGATGGAGACTACCCGTGGAGCCGAAGAAGATGGTGCCGCACTGCGCTTGCTGCAAATGCCCCGCGGCCGAGAGGTTCGTGAAGCAGAGGCCACACCCGACCGCCGTGCTGGTGGAGACATCAGATGCTGCTGAGGAAGTCGACGAATCAACTAAAGACGTAACGATGAAGACATGATTCAACAGGTGGCTGGGAAGGTTCATCTGCTTCATATGATTTGGCGCGACGTGTTACTCTGATTCGTTTGTCACGCATTTTGAGGCGGTTTGATATCTTGCTACGTGATTTTGATCGGCATTACTTTTCTTTGATTCGCTCATAACTCGTTTGAATCGTGAAGTTTTATCATTTAGCATTTTGGTTATATCTTAACTTTTCCTTTGAATCGCCAAGAATGAGTCATGAGGAACCGTTGACGGAAAAGTAGTAGAGGAGTACGAAACTAAAGTCGTTGACAACCAAGGCCTCACTACTAGGTATCATGATAGATGTCCCAAGTTCTTGGAAGATGGAGGAGTAGTTTGACTAGGAGTCGCTGATTGGCGCTTTCGTAGACCGTGTGCCGAAGAGGAAGAGAATCGGAGAAGTGACTTTGCTAGCCGCTTATTACGCGCAAGGCGAAGGAAATAAGAACGGATGGATAAGTGAGGAAGAAGAGGAAGAAGAAGAAGATGAGAAGAAATACGAGGTGACTCGGATCTAGAATCTACGGCTTCTAGTAGGTTTAATCCGATACAAGAATAGAAATGTGCACTCCTGAGTAGCTGCCTTTATGAGAAATTTCTAACATTGGATTTTGAGTTTAGGTCCTTTTGTTTTCATTTAGATGATTGAATCTTGGATTATTAAGTTTTATTTTGGGAGTTCATCTTATGACGTTTTTGCAAATTTTGTTTGATTAATGGAAATAAAACAAAATTTTGAAAGTATAGTTCCTGTCAGTTGTTTTCTTTCTGATAGATTCGCTAAGTTTCCGTTAGTCCTTATAAGTTTTGTCTACTATGTTTTTCTTAATGTCGCTCTTTTCACAACTAGAAATGAAGTATGACCATCATGATAGTATACTTTTGTGGATCTGGTTTGTTATAGTAGGTTATTTGCAATTTGTATGTTATCTGTATGTGGTATGTTTTGTTATGATAGTTATGTTTTGTCATGACCCGAGAACGAATATAATGACAATAAGAACTTGTTATGTGATGCAAGTATTATGACGCCTGGTCAACGTAATAATACCGAGATCATATAATCTGAACTTATTGAAGGTATACGGCCCCGGGTGCCTGTGGTTGATATGTGAATGGAATTTGTATCTATTATTTGTCACCCCTCATGTTTGATTGGAATTCTGTACCAACTTGTTATGATTTGTGTAAACTATGGATTGCTATGTTTGCTCTAAATGTGTACGCCTCGTGTACCCTTATTATGGTCCTAGGATTTTCGTGAAGTGTTTGAGGAACATTAGATCCTTTTAGTTTGATTATCATGACTAATGAGACCATTAGGATTAGTTCCGTCTATGCATATGATTGATCTCATCATTAGATATCTGATTAGTTAGAATTGTCATTTGATTTTCTGCATCTCATCCCATATCCCACTACTTGATGCATATAGGATAGTCTGTAAGTATTTGATTATTGTTTTGATCCGCTTTGTTCTGAGATGCCCGTTCGCTTTTAATTCCTCGAAACTCTAAAATCTGCATTTGTTTTCTGTCCCGTTCGTCTTGTCCAATTTCGAGGACGAAATTTTCTTTTGTAAGGGGAGAGTTGTAAACCCTAAAAATATAAACGCATAATAAGACTATTTTACCCTTGAAATCAAAATTATTAAAATACGTTTATGATCATTTAACGAAATTTAAAAACTTAACTTATCTATAATTAAAACTTAACTAAATATGTGTACGTGATTGATTTTGTACGACTAAGATTTAAACGTCTCACTAAAATATTGGCCTTGTCTTTCGTTATTTGGGAAACAATGAAAGTGTTTTGTTCGTTTGGATCAAGGAGCCGAGAGCCCAAGATGGGTGTTTGTTCGCTCGCTTGGACCAAGAGGCCAAGCCCACACACCTTCTCAAAGCCCTAGAACCGAATTTTTCACCACCTATATATACAAACTCATAAACATAATTTGGAACCCTAGTTTTGCCTCTTCTTTCTTTTTCTTTCTATTCGGACGAAACCCTAATTTCCCCTTGGTGTCGAGAGTTTGTTTCCAATGAGCTAAGGTATAACAACGTTCTATTCGTCTCACTTTGATACTCTAATGTTATTATATATTGTATCGTGTTTTGTTTTGAATCGAATCTTGTGTTTTTGGTCGAGCCGTATGAAAACAAAAAACAAAATATGAATCGGATCTAATATAATTAGAGAGCATGTAATGTAATATGTAATGTATGAATTTGTACTAATTAGGTCGAGCCACTATAAAACCGAATCACATATATATAAATGTTATCATGCCTAACAAATTCGAAACCCTAATTGGAATGAAACCCTACGTGTAATTAATGGTCTAAGCATGTAATTATAATGGTTTAATAAACCCTAAAACTGGACAGCATCATATGTCGAACTTGTGCGTGTCATAGATCGAATTTTATAATTACAATAATCTGGGTTTTTGTGGGAAAAGGTTATTTTATGTCTTAGTTAAGTTTTCCAAGTGGTTTGGTCGAATTTGGAGTTGTCTAAGTCGTATTTTTGAATTTTACAAGATCAAGTGTCAAAGCTGAGAAAACGTGTCTGAAATTTAGTTGATTGTTTGTTTCATTTGCAAACCATAATGAATTGGGAGCTCTCCTTTTACAGGATTGACATTTAGGATATAAATGAATTTCTGGGAGTTTTGGGAATTTTTCCAAGGTGTCTAAACAGGTCCAATAAGTGTAAACTTTTAAGGTGTATTTTCTGATTACTTTCTGGGCAGGTCTGGACTTATGATTTTCCATAGGCCATTTAGCTTGGAAATAGAACCCACCAATTTTTTTAGAGTCTCTTAACTCATATGGGAACCCTTGGAATTTTGCTTGATTTCATTTGAGCTAAGTAAGTATTTTATAAAAATCGCTAAAGTCTGGTCCGAATATGAGTTTAAGAAACTGAAAGATAAAATATGATATCAATAAGTAACACACTTAAAAATGCATAAGAAACTTATAAAATGAGAATATACTTATAACTCTAAGAATGTTAATGCGATGAATCCGTTATAACCTTAATGATGCTAATAAGTATTAAATAAATCATAATCCGTGTAGATTCGTGGAAGGAGACGCGACGTTATATCTTCGTGATTCACTGCCGCTTGTTTTTTCTCTATCTTTAAGGTACAGATATTCTGACCTTTTTAGTAAAGGTTCCTTATGATGTTCTTTTCGTTAGATTTCCTATTTTACTTATTAGGGTTTCCATGCCATATGAACCCTTTCCTATTGTTTGACCTGTTGCTTTTCTAAACTTATGTTTTATTGAACCATGCGATACCTGATTTGAACTTTATGTTAGGAAGACTTTGATATGCATATTTGTTGAACCTTGTGTTTGATTAAGACTTGTGTCATAACTGAAATTTTGTTTGACCTAAGTTAGTTTGACACCCGAGCCAATTATTAAACTAGTCATGGGGGTTCCTGTCCGTTCGATGCACCCATCGACATGACTCTAAAGAGAGTGAAGTTCTGCCACGTCCGTTATCTGTTATTTGTTATGAGCTCAAGTTCTATTATATTATCAATATATGCTGGGGCGTATGGATGCATCCTAGATCTGACCGTTGTCCGATATGATTTGTCTAGGTGAATGATGTCGCGGTGCAATGCGCGCCTTCATAAAACTCGAGCTAGCTACTCCGGATTATTTGAGATTGTTTCTATATAGTTATGATGTTTTTGATATGATATGTTCTGGGCTCGTGGTAGTTAACTAGATCTTTATCTGTTATTTCTATGTTAAGTATTCTGATTATGGTTTGGTATGTTCAAGTGTTTATGATTATGTGCTGGGCTTATTATATGTTATTATATATGTGTATGCTTTTTGTATGTTTATGTGATTACCGTTTACAATGCTAGGTTATGATTAATATGTTTAAATGGGATTCGCATGCTGTCATCTGATGTCATGTTAGTTTCTCGTTATGTGAAGTCGTTGATCTGTAAGATGAATGTGCTAGTGTGAAAGTGAGTATTCTATAAGTTTAGTATGCATAATTTGTTTAGTTAATTTTGTGAACCTTGCTTATACGTTAGTGTTTTTATCTCATGTGACTCCGCCATGTTTTAACTCACTGATGTTAGGTTTGATTTGAGAACCGGTTTAGTTTATGACACCGCTTTGATAATTGTTAATGGTTATGCTATGTTTTGTCTGGTCTATTTAATTATAGTTTGTTTAATATGTTTTCAAATTGCTTGTGAGACTGCCATGATTTGAATGCTATTTCCGTTGCTGCGATATTGTTTGAGTGTGTTACGGTAGATTAATTGATTTGTATGAATGCCATGATTATTGCTGTAACTGCTTCCGTTAGTCATTAGACTCTTCGTTGGCTTATAAGTAATCTGTTATTATTGATATGTTAAGTTTTGGCTGTTCGATGTGGTTGGGTTGTGGTCATTAATGTGCTATGAGTTTTTTTAAATTGTTACATGGTTGTTTGGATTTCTCAGATATTTGTGCTTCCAAGAATCCTAAAAGATCCCTCATCATCTTTTCATTTTGATTTCATTATTTGTATATTTGTTTTGTTTAGCTTTTGTTTCGTTATATCTGTTCACTGGGCTTTGTAAGCTCAGCCGCATTTCTTTTTCCTGCGGTGTTTTAAGCATTCAAGATGAGCTTATGGGATAGTCGATTCGGGTTGAGAGAGACGAGAGCAAGATTCGACCATAGAGATCTTAGATTTATTTTGAAGTTTAGCTATTTATGTTTTCTTTTCGAATATTTTGTAAAGGCTTCCGCTATTGTATAGTACTTAAGGTTCTGATATGAAACCGTATTTGTTATATCTTTACCCTTGTCGGGTTGGGGTGTCACAATAATAACAGTGGGTATGATTGTAGTAGGTATAGTTGTAGTGGTTATAGTTGCCATGTCTGTTACAGCATCAGTGGTTAGATGTGTACTAACCGTGGTTTCGATACATACCATCGTGTTTGTGTTCTGTACTACATCCTCTACAATTTTCTTCACATTTTCAAGAACTGCCTCATTCCCATCTTTATCAGATACCAAAATGTTTGATCTCCACTATCAACATCTTCTTCCATAGATACATTAACATCCTCCCCTAAATTCTTGCCTTCACTCCTCCCCTGTTTGGATACATCCTCCATATTCAGAGTGAGAGGAGTCCACCTTCTTTTTCCGTAGTTTCAAAGCAAGCAAGCCCATGCCTTTTTATCTTCTCCAAAACCAAAACCTTGTGCTTCAGCAACCGAATATCCTTTTCATGAAACCCAGCCAATTCCTTGAGATTAGAGATCGCTCTCCATCTTAGTACATTGAGCCGCCAATTCATTTAAGCGCTCAAGAATATCCTCCCCACTTCGCACTGTGAACTGGGTCCGAGAGGTGGTTCATTGGAAAAGTCAGTATGTACAAACTCAGAATCCGTCAATTCATGTTCATGTTCCAACCTATCCTCATCACTTCGAAAGCTGTGTTAATGCTCCGAGGTGAATCTTTGGATATAGAAAACATAGCATCGGACCGAGCCCTGAACATCTATGCACCCTATATTAGCCAAGTGGCAAGGGATTCTCCACCGTGTTAAGTTCCAAGAAACTCTCCACATTAGGAGTTGCCAATGGTTGGGTCTTAATAATGTTTCCACTATCCCGATAAGATCTAAGCATGTATCAAGAAGGGAAGCCCTTCCAATCATGTCACCTTCAGACTGTGATGCCTCATGAGCAACCCCATCTAGCACTAGCCCGAGGAAGCTTAGTGCCCTTCTTTCTCCTAGTCCATACAATAGGTGTAATATCAGTGATTTGAGGTGTACTATCAGTGGTTGGAGGTGTACTATCAGGACAATCATTGAGTTTCAAGACCTTCATCAAAATCGGATCAAGAGGCAAAGTAAGCATGTGAGGAAATAAAGGAACATCTCTAATTTGTACATTCTCGTGGTGATTCCTCATATGTGCAAAAACCTTAGGAAGCATATGATGTACTTCATACTCTCTAGAATGTTCAATAGGATCAACAATTTGATGTGCTACAATCAGTTGAACAAACCGAGGATACAAATAGTATTTACCCTTCTTCCTAATGTTTTGTACTAACCCTTCATAAATCATCCTAGACCAATTAAACTTCCTTCCTCGATAAACAAATAATAGCAAAGAGCAATTTTGAAGGAAAGTCATTAAAACTCGTGGTCTTGTTACTCATACACATCAACAAGGTGTGAATCAAAAACTTCCATTGTTGGGAAAACAAACTCTTAAAGAATTGTACCTTTTCACCCCTATGGGTATAACCTAATCTCTAAACCAAAGAACAATCTCAACATCCAAAGATTGTCAACCCCATCAAAGATCATCAAACCAAGCAAAACTCTCGAATGATATCCCTCAGTAAATAACATGCTCATCCACTTCAGAATAAACATCTCCACACCATCAATCGCTGTAAGTGTAGCATTTTCCGAATTGACGTATGTAGGCTTTAAGAATGGTGGTGTAACTTAAAGCATAATAAATGGACCGTGAACTAAGAAATCAATCATTTGATGAAACCCTTCAGAACGAGCATTCTTGGTGAGAATGGCAACTAGGTTATGTGAAGTGGAATACTTTACAGCCATGTTGGTTAAGGTAGATAATGATATGAGTTGGTGAATTATGCAAAGAAAGTGATTAGGGTTAAGGTTGAGCGCCAATTGGAAGTGGTGTGAAAATCAAATAAATGATCCGTCCGTGATTTGGGGAGAGGGATATAGATTCGCCAATGTTACCAAACAACCCCTGTACTATCCAAAACTAGACTCCATACTATCCGTGGGTCCAGAACTACTATCCGTGGTTACAACATACCATCAGCAGATACATGGGATCACTTCTTCCAAATGACCAAGAGATATAGCAAGTAAATCAGCTCCTTATGCACCCAAAACCTTCATACCTGTAAGACAAAAACACAAAACCAACACAGAGTATAAGGTTATTGTCGTCAGTGGTTAGGAAGAGCTAAAAGTGGTTCCAAAAGACCTATCCATGGTTTGAACAGGTAAGTCAATATGGTCAACTTCTAGAACTAATATTAGTCCAACTCCCAAGAATCTCATTAACTCCTCAACCACATTAAACCTGCCCCTTATTTACTTCCATAACTCTAAACCCCACTTATAAAAAGAACCCAAATCTTACATAACGCACACACCAATCAATATCAAAACCCTAATTACTTCAAAGTCTCCAATCAACTGCAATCACAATGTGGAACCCTAGTTGGAATAAACCATAAGTAGTCAATCTAACATCCTCCTCATCCTCATCATCATCTTCATCATCAAGTGAAGATGGTAACCCATGGCAGTTCTACCTCCCTTCACAAAAACAAGACCATTAAAATCTCCATTTCTTCCATCATCCAAGATGACAGGTGGTGAATCCAAGTAATGCATCTGAGGACTCTGATGATTCCTCAAAGAAGAGATCTTCATACTCCCAACCTTCAGTATCTCAACCCCAAACAAGACCACGAGCAAGAAACCCACCACTTCCAAAAGATAGAGAGGTGGTTCTTGGTCTTCAAGTACCAAGTTATGGTGCTTCTTCACACATCGTAAAGGGGAAGGGAAAAAGGAAAATGGAATGATGCTTTTAGGTGATATGACTATGTCCTTCGTGCTTCATCTAATGTGGTCATCGCCATCATCAACGCCATCAATCCATCCTTTCCATTTTGATCCTTAGCATCCTCGCCATAGTAGTCATGCATCTCCACCATTGAGAGAAGGAATGAGTGGTTATGCAAGACTTCACAAACGCATATCCTAGTGTGAAAGATGTGAGCGATCATGCATATCCAAAGTCCTGTTAGATGTTGGAATAGATTATATAAACAAGATTCGGATTAGTAGATCATGTATAGCTCTTTATTGTATCAGAATGTAAGTTAAAACTCAAGCTTCTAATGAATGAATGAACACTTTGCATCAAGACTTTTACTTCTATAATGATCAATCTTGTATCTCGCAAAATGGTTAGTGAAAACAGACAACTAGCAGTGGTTTGAACCAAACTATCTGTGGTTAGAAACAAACTATCAGTGGTTAGAAACAAAAATAGCAAAACTAAGATTACATAATAACAGTGCAGTACATATACAAACCGGTACAAAACAATTTGAGAATTTAGAGATTAATCATTCCAATACTAACAACAAGATATTGAAACCTCCCCACATCAAAAGCTTTGGTGAGAAGATCAGCAACATTGAAATCAGGATGGATTTTTACCATTTGAATCAACCTTTTCTCATTACAATCTCTAATAAAATGATGTCTTATCTCAATATGTTTAATTCTAGAATGTAAAAAACAGATTTTAATGATGCATATTGTATCTGTTATTATCAATGTAAATCTTAGTATGCATAAAATTGTACCCAAAGTCCAAGAATTGATTCTCAATCCATAGAACTTGACCACAAAGAACTAGCAAAGCAGCCACATATTCAGCTTCAGCCAGTAGAATTTGCCATAATAGTTTGCTTTTACACGCCATGAAATAAGTCCGCTTCCCAAAAACTCGACATCCTCTAGTTGTAGACTTCCTATCCAAACTAGCACCAAAGATAGTCACTATCTCAGTAGGCCACCAAGTCAAAAGGAGAATCCTTTGAGTACCAAAGGCCCAATTTAGGATGACCCTTAAGATACCTAAAAATTCTCTTAACAAGATTCATGTGTGATGAATTAGGTGTGACTTGAAATCTTGCACACACACATAATGAGAACATTATATCCGCCTAGATGCGTGAGATACATCAAAGATCCAATCATGGACCTGCATAACTTCACATCAACTCGTACTTCCATCATCGTGTAGCAATGGTTTCGAAGTCTCCATTGGTATACTAGCACTTTTCACATCCCTTAAACCCAAACTTCTTTCAAAACATCTCTACATACTTATCTTGACTAATGAAGATACCATCACCCTTTGTTGAACCTGTAGCCCCTAAAAGAAAGTGAGTTCTCCCATAGAACTCATCTGAAACTTATCATGCATAAGATTTTCAAAATCTTTGCATAGCTCTTTATTGGTTGAGCCAAAGATGATGTCATCTACTGTTGGGTCCAATAAATTGACCCAATCACCCTGAACAAGATTTGAAAATAAAATAGCCTAACTCACTAAATAAATAGTGAGTGACTCACTGATAAAGAAATCAGTGATTGTTGTTTAGTACTCTTTAGTTACTGATACGGTGTCAGTGAGTAAAATATATGAGCTACAAACAACACCAGTGACACTAAGATTTTGACAAATGTCTCAGTGATCCTGAAGACCTATCTCTAAATACAGACTGAAATATATTGGTGGAACTTCCAAGAGAAGAAGTCAAACAAGTACAAGACTTTATCAAAAGAAGTGAGAATATTGTATGACACAAAAGAGAAAGATAAAGATGGACCACATGGGGGACCACATGTCACCATCATCACATGTCTTTGTATTCTTTTCCTATATAATGTCTCAGAATTGTAATAGATAGGTATGAATCCTAAACACACAAAAATACTTAGTATTAGTTGATAGGATCATCCTCTCATTGAAACACAAGCATAGCTTGGATCAATGAGAGTTTATTTGTCATTCAATGGGGATAATATACAGAGATTATCCCCGTAAAAAGTTGAGGATGTTATAATGTAGTCTAGTTGGTATTGAGTAATCTTGTAACTATTGTTCTTCATTATTAATGAAGTTGTTCTTTATTTTATCAAGATTTACTAAATTATTTGGACCAACAAGTGGTATCAGAGCCAGGTTGGATTATTCTCATGATCCAGATCCGTTCATAAACTGCTGATAACATTCTTCAAAGTCAATATATCATGTGTATACCTTCAAAAACTGCTACTGTAATAGCAATTTTTGAGGGGGAGAGACACACTGATATTGACTGTTTGACAAAAACCAACCGAAAAACCCCACTGATTGAAATAATCAGTCAAAAAATAACCCTCACCCACCACTCATATCTTATCCACACATCCCAATACACAAAACACAAACCCAGATCTATTTCACCATCATTTATTCATGTATGAGTTTTAACTCTTTCCTAAGTGACAAATCTGACATCATACAGAAGACAAAATACAGATGTATTTTGTCTCTGTTTACAAAGACTATTCTAAGTAAAGGACAAGCGTCGCTTCCATATTTCAGTTGATGACACCGAAGCTTGTAAGTTAGCCATTCAGTGGAAAGTTGACTTATGTTGATAAGGACTTCTTTATCTCGATTCAAACTTCTCTCACTTGTCCCGCTTTTCTTCTCAACTATTTATCCTTCCTTCTTCAGCTTTGTCTTCAAGTAAGTAGTTGAGAGGAGTCTTAGGGATTCAGTGAGTTATCATCACCAATCACCGAATCCATCATCTTCTTTCTGACTCCGCCTTTCACCCTTTAAGTTCGCTTCATCGAGTGGAGAGACTTCTTCATTGCCCCTCAGACCGAGTATCCTAAAGATGACTCACTGAGCGGCTATGCACTCTAATTGATTGTGTTTAACGGATGAGTACTTGGGCTATTTTCTATTCAAATCCTAGATTAAGGGGGAGAGACACACTGATATTGACTGTTTGACAAAAACCAACCCAAAAACCCCACTGATTGAAATAATCAGTCAAAAAATAACCCTCACCCACCACTCATATCTTATCCACACATCCCAATACACAAAAACACAGACCCAGATCTATTTCACCATCATTTATTCATGTATGAGTTTTAACTCTTTCCTAAGTGACAAATCTGACATCATACAGAAGACAAAATACAGATGTATTTTGTCTCTGTTTACAAAGACTATTCTAAGTAAAGGACAAGGCTGCTTTCCATATTTCAGTGATGACACTGAGCTTGTAAGTTAGCCATTCAGGGAAAGTTGAATTATGTTGATAAGGACTTTTATCTCGATTCAAACTTCTCCGCCTTGTCCCGCTTTCTTCATTGTTTATCCTTCAGCCTTCTTTCTTCAGTTTGTCTTCAGTGTAAGTAGTTGGAGAGGAGTCTTAGGGATTCAGTGAGTTATTGTCATCACTCACTGTATCCATCATCTTCTTTCTTGACTCAGTCTTCACCCTTTAAGTTCCGCCTTACTGAGTGGAGAGACTTCTTCATTGCCTCGTACTGAGTATCCTAAAGATGACTCATTGAGCGGCTATGCACTCAGCGAACTGATTGTGTTTAACGGATGAGTACTTAGGCTATTTTCTATTCAAATCCTAGATTAAGGGTTTGGGTATTTTCTGAACCCAACAGTTTCCTATTTGGATATACAAATAGCCTAAGTGGTTGATCAGTGTAAGTGAGCAAATGGCTTCTTCCTACACTGAATGTACTAATGAATACAATAAGGAACATTGAGTAAATGAGTAAAACATACATCGTTTATTGATCAGATTACATAGTTCCTATCACTAGTACAAAAGATAAAATAAAATGATGTCAGTCCAGATGGATTCCCAATGCTTCAAGCTTGACCTGTTTGGTGATGAGTGTTTCTCTGTCAGATGGTCTCTTATCTTGCATTTAGGTCTTGGCAGAACCTGATATTTGCTGGGGATTGGATCTGAGAGGCCACTGGAATGTAGCTGATCATTGCATTTTACACCCTGATCAATACACTCCATCTTTGAAATGCTGGGTTTCCAGACATCAATGTGAAATACCATATCTTTTGCTGAGCATCTTCATCAGCCTTTTGACCACCTTATTTTGTTTACCAATGATCGACCAAGTTCATCAAGTTCAGTGATCCCAAAGTCACTGAATGTTAAGGGATCATGAACCTCAAAGTGTCTTTTGTCATCCCCTCTCAGAACATTCATAGCCATGGTTTGGTGTTGGGAATAATCTTGACATCAGTGATTTTTTCAGGCCTTCTTCGCTGCTCATTGTCCAGTTGTATTCCTCACTCTGCTTTTTCCGAGAGCTTCAGTTTTCTTTCTCTTTTCTTCATACTCGCTCTCATTGCACCCATTTGAGCATCCCGAGCATCCTTGAACTTTGTCCTCATGACACCTTGGGAGCTTGGTTGCATCTAATCCATACCTCGCCTTCTTCAGCGACTACTTTTGCCGCTGCTTCTCTGTTCTTTTTCTTCCTCAGCTAGTCTTCTTTCTTCTTTAGCAAGATGTTTACTCACCGTTGAGGTGAGTAGGTATTCAGTACGCCGATTTTATAGGGATCTTCTCGTGCTCAGCAGTCGTCATTATGCCTTTGCCTTTGTCCTGGCTTGAAGAAAATGATGCAACCAAGGGTCGTGTTGTTGTGATAACTGCCGTGTTGTTGATGATGATGTTGGTGGATGGATGATGGGAGTTGTGCTGGATCGGTGATGTTGATGTGGGGGCTACAGAGATGATGATGTTTGCTCCCCTCAGTGTGAAGAGGAGTTTCTTCAGAATATTCTCCCTCAACTGCTGCCGTGAAGGCGTCAGGGAGGGCAAGAGTTGGTGTTGATGCCGAGGGGACGGAGCAGCCTTGACCCTTGAAGGCTTGATAAATTTCTGATCATTGCCTTCATGTCCGGTGTCCGTTTGAATACCAGTGACTTTTTTCTTCCAAATTAGCTTGTGAAACTTCAAGAGCACTATTCTGGGCCCAAGATTCCGTGCCAGATGAGGATGGCTCGAGCTAATGTAGCCACATGCGTATTCAAAGAGTCCATTGTAGTTTGTAGAGACGACTGGGATGGAAGACCTGAACATTTGTAGACTTGAGCATATCGAGCAGTTCAGTGAGGTTTGAGGATTGTTTCAGGTACTTCAAGAGTTTCCAAGACTTTAGAGTTGGTTGCGGGTCTTCTTTGACAAACCCCGATTTCATCTATCGTGGTACCTACACCCTGAAGATGCCCGAGGAATTTAGCCATGTTTTCATCCAGTCGGTGAATGTTGTCATACATCGACTGTGCTCATGAACATTTTCATCGAAGCCCTGACCTGCTTTAAGACGCCAGAGCTTGCAGCAGCTTCATTATGTTGTTCCCACAATGTTTTAGTCACCCCTGAGTATAGCTTCCTTGAAGCCCTGGTGATCCACCGAGCCAACTGCCTTTCAGTGAGGGGAAGAACATTGTCAAACTCTTTGAATTCATCAGAGCTTGAGGATTCAGAAGTATGATCATGTTGGAATGGGGATTTAGTAAGCTCCTTTGGATCGCTGAGGTTCTTGTTCAAGCTTGAACTCAGCCAGCCCATTTCTTCTCCAACATAAGATTTCATCATCAGCCTCAGCGAAGCTCATTCGTGAGAATAATATCCCAGTGACATCAACAATTGTGAGCAAGGGGTTGGTTATGGGTTCCATATCAGCGGGTGGTTTTATCCCTCCAGTCTTTGTCCCCCGTTGACCCCTCGGACATCGTGGGCGCTTTCGCAGTACCTCTACATCGAGTCGATTGGTGTGGGTTCCATATCGGCGGTTGTTCCTTTCCTCCGAGTCTTTGTCCCCCAGGACCCGGTGAACACTGTGGCATTTCCCAGTGCCTTTAGCAGAGTCGTGATAGTTGTATCCCTATCAGCGTTTTTTGAGTCCCTCGAGTTGGGAGAGTTCAGTGGCCTCGCATCACACTGATATTGACTGTTTGACAAAAACCAACCCAAAAACCCCACTGATTGAAATAATCAGTCAAAAATAACCCTCACCCACCACTCATATCTTATCCACACATCCCAATACACAAAAACACAGACCCAGATCTATTTCACCATCATTTATTCACAAAACAAAAAAAAAAACATACCTCAAAAATCCTATCTATCTCACACAAAAACACCAGATCTTTAATCCTCTCTCTCACACAAACAAAAACGACACATACAACTCAAAACTCTTGATCTCAAAAACCTGCGACAAAAAAAAAACTGTCGAATCATCTTCAAGTGCCCTTCGCCACCGGTTACAATAGATGTTTTACTCCGACAATTAACTCCGGTGAACAAGACAGCGGTGGTGGTTTTATTGCTTGGATTAGGCGTTGGTTTTGTTGGATGAGCCGTAGCTTTGGTATCATGTGTAGGTTTGTTAATTAAATAGCACAGATAGCTTGGTTAGAGATTAAAATGGGTGAATTGGATTTGTGGCTGGGAGATTAAAAGTTGTGATATTTGTCTTCAAAGAAGAAGCGGCGGTTGTTATGGTGTTAACCCAAACCCTAAATACAAAACTCAGTGAGTATTTTGTTGTGGGTGACTGATAAAAATGTTATCAGGGAGTTGTTGTGTATGACACTGATTGTCAGTGTGTGAAGTCAAGTGAGTCGTAATGATGATACGGGGTATAACTCTGTGAGGATACAATGGCAGCGGCTCAACATAGGCGGCACAAAACTCAGTGAGTTTTGTTATTGCATCTCAACAAACTGATTAAGTGGATATCAGTGGGTCTCAAGTGTTTAGGTTGAGGAAAATGCTTAGGGACTGAAATTTGTTTCAGTGTGTTTTTATGAATAGATAACGATTTGTGTTGGTAGTTTGTGGGCCGGTCTTTGCAACATCATAGTGTGGGTATGTTGAATATGAGTCAGCTGATGATTGACTCAAAGTGTGACTCATATCTTGGTTGAAATTGTGTCTTCAGGGAGTATATTTGTGATATTCAGGCTTAGCCTGAGCTGGAGTTTGCGTGTGAACTCCCTGAGGAGTCGTTGAAAAGTCTCAACCTGATACAGGGTAGTGGTGTCCCTGATGACTTGATGAGTATAAAGGAATGGGCGAAAAGTACAAATCAAGTCACAAGACCCTGATGAGTCTTCAAACCTGAGACTACCTGATATGGAGTCGGTCTTGAAGCAAGACTCTCAACTAACCCGAGACCCTGAACCATGGTCTCACTGATCACCCAAGTCCCTGCCACTGAGCTCCTGGTGACTGAAACCCGAGTCACTGAAAATTTGAGAACCCGGGCAATGAACCTGGTCTTGAGGAGCACCTGGAAACCGAGTCTCTAAACTCGTGGGGACTGAATCGAGTCGAGGAAAAACCAATGTGCATACTCAGGTCACTAAATAGCAAAGTGTACATTCAGGTCCTGATACTCGAGTTTCCCTGAAAACTCATGAAGACCTAATCAATAAGTCTGAAACATGAATCCTGAAAACGAGTGCTCACTCTAAACCTGAAACCATAGTGACTGAATGTATTGATTATAAGTATATTGGGGTGTATTTGTACCAGTGTATTTGTATTCATTAATATATGTGTTGTAATATCAAGTCAAGTGACAAAAGAAAATGGACACTGATGTATCAAAAATTGAACCAGGTCCTTTCACTTGAGTGATTAAAATAGTGCTTCAGGGGATTGCAAAAGAGAATGGACACTGATGTATCTAAAATGAACCAGGTCCCTCTTAGCATCAAAGTGAACCCATGGTCACTAAACCCCAGTCACTGAACAACTGAACCCTACCCTCCTACACCTTTTAATCACTTTAGGCTATTTGTATATTCAAATAGAGGGAGACTGTTGGGTCCAATAAATTGACCCAATCACCCTGAACAAGATTTGAAAATAAAATAGCCTAACTCACTAAATAAATAGTGAGCTACTCACTGATAAAGAAATCGCTGATTGTTGTTTAGTACTCTTTACTACGATACGGTGTCGGTGAGTAAAATATATGAGCTACAAACAACACCGGGACACTGAGATTTTGACAAATGTCTCGGTGATCCCTAAGACCTATCTCTACATACGATCAAATATATTGGTGGAACTTCCAAGAGAAGAAGTCAAACGTAAAGACTTTATCAAAATAAGTGAGAATATTGTATGACACAAAAGAGAAAGATAAAGATGGACCACATGGGGGACCACATGTCACCATCATCACATGTCTTTGTATTCTTTTCCTATATAATGTCTGTAATTGTAATAGATAGGTATGAATCCTAAACACACTTAGTATTAGTTGATAGGATCATCCTCCTCATTAAAACCATAGCTTGGATCAATGAGAGTTTATTTGTCATTCAATGGGGATAATATACCGAGATTATCCCCGTAAAAAGTTGAGGATGTTATAATGTAGTCTAGTTGGTATTGAGTAATCTTGTAACTATTGTTCTTCATTATTAATGAAGTTGTTCTTTATTTTATCAAGATTTACTAAATTATTTGGACCAACATCTACATAAACCTGAACCAATAAAATATCATCTTTGTGCTTCCTTATGAACAAAGTTTTATCAATCAGTCCTCTTTGAAACCCATTGTCCATCAAATAAGTGGACAGGCACTCATACCATGCCCTAGGAGCTTGATGCAAACCATATATAGCCTTCCTCACCCAGAGACCTTGTCGATGATCGTGATCTTCAAAACCGGAGGTTGACAAACATAAACCTCCTCATCAATTGTGCCATAAAAATGCACTTTTAACATCCATTTGATACACAACAAAATTTTTGAATGAAGCATAAGCTAAAAACAATCGAATAACCTCAATTCTGCAACTGAGCAAACACTTCATCATAATCCAAGCCGTCAGTTTGTGTGTATCCTTGAGCAACCAACCTTGACTTGTTCCTCACAACAATACCTTGTTCATCCCTTTTGTTTCTGAACACCCATTTTGTCCCAATAGCCCTCTTACCATTAGGAAGTTCTACCAATGTCCAAACCTCTTGAAGTTTGAACTCAAGAAGCTCCTCTTGCATTGATTCTACCCATCCTTCTTCAGATAATGCTTCTTTAACTCTCTTTGGCTCCTTTTGAGACAGAAAACAAGCAAACAAGCAATTTTGCAGATCTTTATGACTATTTCTTTTGTGAAGTGATCTTGCAAAGAACCCATGTTCGGAAAGGGTTCTGTTCTTAACCTTGCTTCTTGTTTGAACTGGAGTATTCAAATTTCCAAGTATTTGTTCCTTGGGATGAATCTTGTGTATCCTTGTTGAGGTAACAGGACTTTCATGAATGACATGTTCCAAATTAGTTAAATCAGGATTGAAGAAATCATCCATGTCTTCATCATCAGTAGGAGTATCAATTTCAATCAAAGTAGGCATATCAGGATCATGTGGATACTCCTCTTCACCATGTAGTGGCTTTGCATATGGTCCAAAGAAAGTACTACTATCACATTTACTACAGGGATTTCACTTGTAATGTCGTGGTAGAAGTTTTGGCTTAGCAGTGGTTGTATTAACTCTATCCGTGTTTATGTTTGGCTTATCCGTGCTTGCAGACTGCTTTTTCTTCTTTTCAATTTCTTCTACCAACACCGAATTATCTTTCAATAACTCATCCTTATCTTGAGGATGATCACCATTGCCTCCAGTATTCAAGACATCATCATCAGTGGGACCTTGCTTATCAATGATGGGTGAGACGTACTAGCTTTCCATTTTCAAACAGATAGAACTCTTGAGGAGAATCGCTTCCTTAGAAATTGCTTCGCACTGAATTCTTTTGAGTACTGCATCAACATTAGTGGAAGTTCCTGCAATGATAGGCTCATAATTCATAGATTTGGTTAGCATATCAATGTTAAACAACCAGCCTGGTCCTTTGGTCTCAACACTAGGAGTCTTTTCACTGAATTGAACATGTAGATTTTCTTCAACAATTCTAGTCCTCCTATTGTATACTCTAAAGGCTTTACTATTTGAAGAGTAGCCTAAAAAGTATCCATCATCAGCTTTTTCTTGAAACTTACCTAGGTAGTCTATGGTATTCAAGATAGTAACAGGACACCCAAAAGGTTTTAGGAATGCAATCATTGGCTTCCTATCATGTAATAGCTCATAGGGGGTCTTGTTATGAGGCTTCACTACCTTACTTCTATTCTGCACATAACATGCAGTGCCTACAGCTTCAGCCTAAAAGGTAGTTGGTAACTTAGATTCTGACAACATAGTCCTAGCAGCCTCAATTAGTGTTCTATTTTTCCTTTCAGTGACACCATTTTGTTGTGGTGTTCTAGCAACACTAAACTGTCTTTCTATACCTTTATCTACACAAAATTGATTCATCACAACATTCTTAAACTCAGTTCCATTATCACATCTGATTATCTTAACATTATGATTTACTAGATTTTCTATCTTAGTAATGAAACTCTTGAGAACTTCACTAGTTTCACTCTTAGCAACCAAAAAGTAAACCCAAGAAAATCTACTATAATCATCAGTGATAACTAGGCAATACTGCTTATGGTTCAAACTCTTGACAAAAGTAGGTCCAAATAAGTCCATATGAAGCATAAACATTGGTTGTGAAATGGTGTTGACAGTTTTGGACTTACAAGAAGCTCTATGTTGTTTTCCTTTTGACAAACACACACAGTTCCTTACACTCCAAAACCTTAGAAGGTAACCCTCTCACTAAGTTCCCTTTAACCAGTTTATTGATTGTTTTGTAATTGAGGTGACCTAATCTTCTATGACATAACTTAGACTCATCCACAGATGCTTTAGCAAATAAACAAGTTAAGGACCTATTAGGAATTACATCTTTAAGATCAAAACAATATATATTTTCTTTCCTAGGTACCCTAAGTTGTATAAACTTCTCATCGTGCATCTTAAACTCGTGGAGACAACACCACACACTCATTTTCACCCAAAAGTACCCAGTTTTTCTTATCACACATTTGAGAAACACTGAATAAATTGTACTTAAGTCCTTGTACCAAGTAGACTTTTTCAAAGTCCAAATTTCTGTTCGATTGTGCCTCTTCCAAGTATCTTTCCTCCCTTTGGATCATTGCCAAATGCCACATATCCTCCATCAAAAGCTTCAAAATCTTCCAGGTTGCTCCCATCCCAAGTCATGTGCCCAGAGCAACCACTATCAAAACTCCTTTGTCTTTTAGCTCATCTTGTAGATTGCCCTGCACATGAAATTAAATAGATTAGTTCTTTTTGTGGACCCAAGCCATCATCGACTTGGGTCCCCGTGCATCAATATAATCAAATTTGTTTAGGTCCATTGATGCACAGTTGACATGATGTAAAACCTTGGTCTTAGTTTTCCATTGCCAACTAAATTTGAGGCCTTTACATCATAAAAATGATTTCCAACCACTGTACGCTTATCACCTTTGGAATTTTTAAAACTTCTTTATCTGTGGTGATTTTTGGCTTATCAGTGGTTTGATTTTGCTTAGCCGTGTTTACACTTTGCTTAGCAGTGGTTGGAACCCATTTGGGAGAGGCAGTGACAATTGATTTTGTAGTCCCTTTCCTCATTAACACTGTTGTTGGAATCATGTGTTTATTAGGATGAGGGTTTGTTTTCTTTGAAAAGTTTTGGTGATTTATTTTTCTCCAATGATTCCACACTTGTGGTCTGTTTTTATAACAATTTCTCTGTAAGTGCTCAAAACTACCACAAATATAACAAGCTTTCTTGACACATTGAAACTCATTACCTAACCTATTAGATATGAGACCATTAAAGTTTCTCTGATTGCCCCTAGGTATATATCGTTTCATTTGTTCCCTAGGTACTTCCTTGTATTCTACCACTTTCTTAGTTATTTGAGCTCCAAATCTAGGTACAAGGTTAGCTTGTCTAGTATCAACTTGCTTAAGAGGTTCTAACTTTTCAGCTGTGCCGTTGATACTTTACTATCTTCCTCGAATCGATTCCCTATCTTCAATGATGGGAGCATCAAATGACGTATCAGAACTTATCTTAGGTGTCTCAGTCTTACTTATTCCTTCAATGTTTGTTAAACTAATTCACTACTAAATGACAGTTCTTTAGCAGGTGGTGCATGTTGCATAAGAGTGGGTGGTGGCATATTGTTGTATCCTATCCCTGAACCCTTTTTCATTAGATGACTCTCTATAGATTTATGAACCGATCGAAGCAAATTGTGTTTTAGCTACCCTAACAACATGTTTTTCTTTTTCATCTAGGGCCATTTGTTTTTCACTTCGCTAGTTCAAGTTTCTCTTTAAGCATTTTAATCTCTCTATTTTTAAGATCAATTTCACCACCTAATATATTGATCTTATCTACATACTCAAACTCACATTTAATACAATATCTAAGCTTCTCTTCCACACTCTCTAGACCAACTCTATAACCTAAGTTATCCATAGTTAGTCTTTCTACTTCTTTCCTCATACTCTCAATGATAGCCTTTTGAGATTCTAAGTTATCATTACATGATTTAAAAGAACAAGTAGACTCATTAGATACCTCAGAATCCGAACCAGAAGATGAAGCATAAGCCATAAGAGCAAAGTTATGCTCTTTTGAAGCTTCACTAGCAAGAAAAGCTGCATTGGGTCCTTTTTCAATCTGATCACTCCAATCATAATCACCAAGACCATCTTGAGCCACCAATGCTGAAGAAGGAGCGGACTCTTCAGTGATCTTCTTAACACCTTCAATCCTCTTAGGAGCTCGACATTCCCTTGCAAAGTGACCCTTCTTCTTGCGGTTAAAGCACTCCATCTTGCTTTTGTCGAACCCTGCTCTCCTTTGACCATCAGACTTAACTTGTCTTCCGCCCTCCTCCGAAACTTCCTTGCTTGGAGAGTCAACATTGCCATTTGCCATTGAAGATTAATCTCTTCCAGATCATCCGGATCAATTTGATCCAGATCTTGATTCAACACAGTAACACTAGTAGTTAAATCAGCCCGAAAAGCACAAATTGCACCATCACTGCATACATTATCACTAACGGTACAGGGTATTGTTTGCAATAGCCGTGGTTATACCATAGGCAGTAGTGGATACATCTTGTGGGCTCTTGTGATTAGTGGATACAAAATCAATGTTTTGATTAGCGTAAGACGCATTAGCAAAGTTATTCTCCGACTCATAAACCTTCAAGTTGTTGAAGAGATTATCCAGAGTCATCTTAGGAAAGTCCTCCTTATTCCTCCACACAATTGTATGAATAGCCCATTCAGATGATAGACTCCTAATGAACTTCAAATTAATATCTTCTTGAAGAACCTTATAATCTACTGACTTCAGTTGGTCGATAAGTTTTGAAGTCTATTGTATGTGCCATCAATCTTTTCTCCACGAGGCGGTGAAGGTTTCAAATTGATGCTTGAGCATATTCATCCTGGACTTCTTAGTAGCTTCATTGCCAACAAACCTTGTCTCAAGAGCATCCAAGAACTCTTTAGAAGACTGTATTGTTCAAAGTCCAAAGCATAGTCATTGGGTATTCCCATGGAGAGAATACCGTGAGCCTTGATCTCCTCCAAATTCTCTTAGCCTTATCAATTTCACTAACAATGGTAATTTCTTTGCCATCCTCACCCTTCTTAGGAAGAGTGTCTCCCTTTTCAACGACATCCCAGAGAGCATAATCAATCATGCGAATGTATTGCCTCATTCGCATTCTCCAGATTTGATACTCACCATGCTTGAGCATGGGTACCTTTGAAGCGGTCACCATGTGAGTTTCTTCAGACATCTTATCTTCCTTGAACAAAACTTAACTTAACCTCTTCTTGATTACAATTTCTAGATCACAAGCTCTGATACCACTTGTTGATCCCGATTGAGCAAACGATCTAATATAGAAACCGACTTAGAATAACAACTTATTAAGTATTATGCGGAATTTAACACTTAACCTTAAGAAGAAGAACAATTAACATTCAACACCTCAATATTATTTATTAATACGAATACTCTTACAGTATTAGGGTTTTTCAACCTTGAAGTGTATCGACCTTTAGCTATAAAACTTATGTATTTCTAATCAAACCTAGGACCTCCTTTTATAGACTAAGGAGTCCTTTACATAATACAATACGTAACCTACAAGATAAATATCTTTTCCATATTTATCTTAATACAATAAACTAACCGACTATACAAAACACTAGCAGTGGTTACAATATATCATCCGTGGTTACACATTACTACTAGCCGTGGTTGTCTTTGTCAGTGGTTACATACTTCTGTCAATGGTTATATCAAACCTGTCCGTGGTCCCAGTACTTAAAGTAATTCATGATTCAAGGAACCAAAAACCCAACAAGTTCATCAATCACCCCGTGGTATTTTCTTAAGTCAATCCAAATATGCTCTTGAAATATTGAATAAACATGGAATGCAAAGTTGTGACACCTATGTAACACCAATGGCACATACTAACAAACTGGATGCTGATTTACATGGGAAATTGGTTGACCCTACCGAATACCAAAGTATTATTGGGTCTCTCATGTATCTAACAGCCAGTAGACCCGACATTGTATTTTATGTATATCTTTGCTCCCGTTATCAGTCAAGACCAACTGAAAGACACCTCTCTCAGGCTAAAAGAATCTTCCGATACGGAAAGGGAACCATTAATTTGAGGATCTGGTATCCGAAGGATTTTGGTTTTGAACTAATAGCTTTTTCAGACGCTGACCACGTTGGATGCTTAGATTCACGGAAAAGTACTTCCGGAGGTTTACAATTCCTTGGTAATAAATTGGTGTCATGGAAATAGAAGAAACAATATTGTACATCGTTGTCCTCAACTGAAGCAGAATATGTAGCCATGTCTGCGTGTTGTGCTCAAGTCATTTGGATGAGAACATAACTCAAGGATTATGGTTATGTATTTGATGTAATCTGTACAAATGTGACAACCAAAGTGCTATTGCGATCTCGTGCGACACCGTTCAACACTCGAAGTCAAAGCACATCCATCTTTGATATCATTTCATCAAAGAGCATGTGGAAAAGGGTACCGTTGAATTATACTTTGTAGGTACAGAACACCAAATGGCGGATCTTCTCACTAAAGCCTTGCCTCCCGCAAGAATTACTGATTTGATTCACCGTATTGGTATTAGGTGTTTGACTCCAGAAGATCTGGACGAACTTTTAACACATTCTTAAGCTGTCAAACACCAAAACCTCTTTTGTAAATAATGTTCAAAAACAAAATACAAAAATATAAAATCTGATAAAAACCAAAAATATTCTTCTATCTAAAATCAAACATCGCAAGTACAAAACTTCCATCAACACTGTGTTCTATCAAAAATTTCAAAATTTTCCCGAACAAGTGTTGAGGGGGAGAAAGTAAATATTTTTCAGTTTCATAAAACCGTGTACTTGCATATTACAAGAAATATGTTGTTTCTTCTAAAATGGTGAATATGTATCTTATCAAATACTCTCCTCGGACTCAAATGTTTAAAAAATTCATCATTTCAAAAGTCGAGGGGGAGTATCGTTAAGTTTCTTTCCTTAAATGGTCTTTTGTTTAGCCAAAATGGAAGTTAATGGGTCTTGGTTGAAAATTTATGAGGTTAAGGGACTAAACTTGTCAACTTTCAAAACTATTTCAAACAAAAACACCCTTCCTAACTCATTCAATGCACCACCAACTTGCATTAAATCTTCAAAACTACCAAGATCCACGGCTTGCATTCAATCTTCCAATCCGTTCTACAAATTCAAAATCTGTAAGTGGCAAACATTTTTGATCATGTTTTTAAACATTGGTTTTGAAATCTAACGGTTCAATCTTCAAATATTTTGATTATTGCTTTTACGCTTATGCGTAAGAAAGGGATTATGCCAAAGTGTGTTTGTGATGAAATGGATTGTCTCAAAACCTTTCTAAATGCATTGTGAAGCTATTTCTATCATTTGTTCTTACCCAGAAACACGAATTGATGATTTTTGAAAATTAGGGTTTATCAACGAATTTAGGGGTTTTCGCATATGAATGTTTTAGTGTAATTAGATGGTCATTGTAGTTTTAGAACATGGTTAATAACACGAAATAGGCCTTGAATTCCACCTAGAAACATAAAAAGTTGATAATTTGAATTTTAGGGTTTATAGGGTCGGTGTACATGAATCTTTTGATTCTTTGAGTGTTTCGTGTTAAAACTTGTTGTATTCTACTCATTAGACATCTAAGAACATGCAGAAACAAATCTTGATGATTTCCTATGGCTAAATCTGATATGCCTAGAATCTAGGGCTTAGGGTTTTAGAATCTTATGCGTAAACTGTTCTTAGCCTATATGATTGGATTTTATGTCTGTTTTGTGTATCTGAGAGTATTAGGATTGCTTAGTAATCAAGTCTTCATGTTTATGTGTTTCAGGTTTGATACTCGTAAAGATCAGAATTAAGGTGTTGATGAATTACGCATATGGAATACCTTTATGCGTAAAGGTTACGCATAAGAGCAATCTTACGCGTAAAACTTACGCATAAAGGGTCTACAGTGGGACTACGCGTATCCTGGAAGGATATGCGTAAACTTGGATGTTTATACCTAAGGGTTACTCTTACGGTAAAACTTACGCGTAACTTCTCTTGCTAAAGCTTACGCGTAAGCATATAAGCTAATGGTATAGTTTTACGCGTAAGAAATTCTTACGCCTAAGGCTTGCCCTTACGCTTAAGCTTACGCCTACGCCTAAAGCACATTCTTTACGCATATACTCATATGTTTACGCTTAAGCCAACTTTTCACCTTATTTTGATATGTTACGTGTAGAATACTTGTAATAGTTACACTTACGTCACAAAAAACCAAAATGTTACTCATAAGCTCTCAAAAGTTAAAATGTTGTGTGTTTAAGTGATATTTGGACGTTAAAACTTCAAAATTAACATACTCACGTAACTTATCACATCAAATTCAATCAATTGGAATTAACGTGACTTTGGCTCGTAACATTCATAAACATGATCACTTAAATCAAGTAATTGGACAATAAAATCAAACTAAAACTAACACAATGTGTTTCAATATGTTGGTTCTTTTGTCTCAATACCTTTCAGATCACGAAATGGCTGTCAATCAAGATAATCTCAATGCCCCAAATGAACTCACCATGGCTGACATTTTCCCTGCGGGCTACAACAAAACAATCAGAAAGAACAATCTTCGAGTCGACTTTAACAACTTCACATGCTCAGAATCCTCATGCAGAGTTGCTGTTGACATCCTGAAAGATCATCCCTTCCATCTCATACTCACTAACTCTGCTTCAGTACCCGAAATCTACATCCATCAGTTCTGGCACACTATGGACAAAATCGATGGTTAAGATGCAGTGAAAGTGACCCTTGGCACTAAAGAAGCCACGGTCACTATGGCAGATCTTCGTGTCGTCCTTCTTCTCCCGGTCATTCGGTCTACTGAATACGTTCCAACTCCAAGTGAAGAGGAAGTATTGGAGTTCATGGTTAACATTGGATATGACGAAGCTTCTGATATCATCACTAAGCACTCCAGTGTCGATCTCAAGAACATCCCACAACCCTGGAGGACCCTCTACATCATGATAGCTAAATCAGTCTCAGGGAGAGATAGTGGACATGAACACCCAAAGCTGATGCATCTTCAAATTTTTTGGGGAATGGTTCACAGGAAACACATTGATTATGCAAGCTTAATCTGGGAAGACATGATGCAACATTACAGGAAGCCTGGTAGCAAGATTCCCTTCATTAGATACATAAAGTTGCTGATCCACAATCTTCTCGAGAAGCACCAAGATATCCCAATGAGAATCAATGACCCTGCCACACACTCAATGTTGTATGAGCCTACCTTGAATACAGTTAGGTTCAAAGACCCCTCAACCCGTAAACAAGGTGCGGAATTACTTGCTTGCTTGATAACTGATGAAATCAAGAATCTTCTCATACCTTCGTTACAAGGAAGTAGTGCGCGCGGGTAAAGTTGGGTTCATGGATGAAAAGACTACTCTAGTGGCTACTACAAGGGCAATGAGAGAAGGAAGCACTGGAAGCATTAGAAGCACAAACAGGTATAAGAAAAGACATCCAATCCTAAAGAGGAAAGTCCCAGCAAAGATTGTTTGTCCTAAAGCTGAACCGGAACCAATTCCTCAAAATGACGATTCTGAAACTGAGTCGGATGATCTCACTATCTACTATGAAGTGCAAAAGGATGACACATCTATCCAGAAGTCAGAGGACAAACCTGCTAGTCCCTCATCTGACAAAGGGAAAAAGCCAGTAGAGGAAGAGGAAGAAGAAGATTCAGATGTTGAGTATGATCCTAAGGATGAACAAAAACAATACCAGAAAACTCTTAATCAACTGAGGATGGAGCAAGCTGCTAAAGAATTCAAAATTCAACAAACTAAAGGCCCTGGAGGTTCCAACGGTGGTGTTCCTGCTACATCAGTTCTTGATCCGGTTAATCAACCCGGTAAAGGAACCGATGCCACCACTAAGGAATCTACAGAGCAACAGCAACAAAAGGATGAAGTAATGTTTGACTTTGAAGGTGACGAGCAAGAGACTGGTGAGAGAATAACTTATAAAGATCTTGAGGAAGCTGAAAAGGAAAGGGCGGAAAAAGAACTTGCTAAGAAGGCTGAAGAAGAAATTGCTAAGAAGGCTGGAGAGGAACGAATTTGAAGGGAAACTGATGACTACATCCTAGACAACCCTGAACATAATCCTCAGCAATCTTCAGAAATACCCACCTCCAAAGCCGAATCATCATCTCACTCATCACCACCACCACCATCCAAGGAAACAACAACTAAATCATCATCAAAATCAGTCAAGAAAAAGACCGATACTTGGGCATCTCGCACCAAATCCAAGATCCAGAAGGCATTGAATCAATCTAGAAAACGCAAACAAAGTCTTCAGGATAGAAAATTAAACATGCTGGCTGACAAGGTCAATGAGCTTTCTCAGGAGATGGACAAGTTAGAAGAAGAAAGAGAACAGATAAAAGCATTCTTCAACAGAGACGTTCAAGGTGAAATGGATGAGCAGATCAAGAACTATACTCATCACTTCCTTCTCCAAACTGTCCCTGGAGTGACCAAAGAAATGTTCTCAAAAAAATTCTACCCAACACTCAGAACACTGGTCAAGCAAATGATTACCACAACACCGGTGGTCATGCAAACCCGACCAGTCCCGCCTCCAAATGTCACCGAAGATGATTTGATCTCACAGTTGATTCTACAGATGTCTCCTCGAGCTCCTACTTTTACACCTGATGAATCGAAACTTTATGAGGTACTTCTTGCATATCAACTAAAGACAACGTGCAAGGAACCTGCTTGTTAGGATAAGCGACTAAGAGATTATGATGACAAGGATAAAGACCCGAATTCAAAACGTCAAAAGAAGACTGGCGGGTCATCATCCATGCCACCACCATCCCCTAAGACCACCACCACAACAACAAAACAAGCTTCTCAACAACCTCTATCATCGGACAAACCTCGGGAAACTGATTCTCCACCACCAATGCAGCAAACCAGTGATCACTTTACATATACCAGTGGTGAAGATGAAGACATTCCTGAGCCCCAACAATAACCATCACCGCAACCGGAATCATCCTCCTGCCCCAAGAAGAAGAAACAAAGCTCTGTTGTCTCATGGTTGGACGAAGACGACACTGAGGAGTATGAATGGTTCAGTCAGTTGGTTGATGCCACGCCTAGATTACCTGAAGGTCAAGAGCCGGTAGACGGTTGTACAATGGAGCAGGTGAAGATTATCCAGGACGAATTCAAAGTGAAAAAGATGACGAAAGGAGAATTGCGCAGGATAAAGAACGACGCGTTCAACTTGTTGAAAGACAGATCATGCAGCGCAATTGAGGTCGAATATCATCTTGACAACATTGCACGTGCAATGTCTAACAACATTGAATGGCTAAATCCCGAATCGAACATCGACTTTACAAGGATGGATAACACTCCCTACTACATTGATTGGACAAAACCTCTACCAACCATTGGCCGACTCGAGCAACCTAAGATTCCATACCGCTTCTTCTTCAACAACGACATCGAGTTTCTTCAACAACGACATCGAGTTTCTTCAACACGGTAGTAACATCAGCAATAAGTATGCTACATCACTCACCTTCAATATTCCAGCTGCAGTTTCTTTGATAATATAGCCATTGAAGAAGATGCCACCAAATTGTATGTTTACAAAGTGGTGGACTATGACCTCGACGCGAAATATGGAATTCATCATTGGCCACCAAGGAGAAGATTGTATTACAGAAGCTGTCAAGTTCAAAGGTCAAACAAGGAGGTTAAGAGTGATAAAAAGGTTGTTGCCATAATGAAGGTTACACTGGCAACAAAGTGGGGTTATTCATTCTTGTCTGAAATCAAGGTCAAGCAACAAGATGAACAAGAATATGACTTCACTGAAGCAGATTTCTCAAGATTTTCTCTCAACAAAATCGAAGATATGTTCCTCGCAAAGGTACAAGGAAGGATGAGACAATTTTCTACAGAAATTCAACTTCAATTCTTCACTGCCCTACTAATCTTCATTCTAAGCAAAGTCATTCAAGAACGTGTTGAAGATCTACAACTTGCGGTCGAATCATACCAAAAGCAGATAAATCTCACAAAACCGTTGCTACACTTTCCCAACCTTAATCAACTGCCTCAGTACACTATCTTGCACAAACCAAAGTTTGGGGTCGTCTACCGCTGCGAGAATCATCATACTTGCTTCATGATATTCGACGAAATCCAAAAGTTCAATGATCATACGTTGAAAATGGTTCATGATGGGTTAGCTTATCGGTTAAAGGATATTCAAGAAGGTATTGGTTCGAAGAAGCGATGGAATTCGGAAGAACGAAAGGAAGCTCACAGGTTCATTAAAAGGATGGATGAAAGTTTGTTCCACCGGGATCAGATGAGAAGGCTTGAGAGCTATGTGGGAGGACGACAAAGTTTCTCTATCTCAACATTTCAACGTGAAGATAAAGTACCGGGTCGTGTGTAATCGTTGGGTACTCCTTAAACATTCTTGATTGTATTTTGATTCTTGATTTATTTATTCATGATGGCTTATACATAAATAGCAATGTACAACCCGAAATTGTAATGAAAGGACCCTGTGGTACGCATCAGTGCCACAATCCTTATAAAAGGAGTGAAAACTTCTTACTTTTGAGTAAAATTTATCAAACTTTCAACATTTTTCAAAATTTTGCTCAAAAGAACAAGTACTCTCTCTCATGTTTTTCAAAACCTCAAAAGTTAATATTACTTCTTGAGGGGGAGTATTTGCAAAATATATTTGTTCAAACAATGTTCTGTGTGGAAATCTTCCCACAAAACTAGAAATGGTCATATTCGATATCAAAATTTCATCATAAATAACATTAATATGCCATTTTTGAGGGGGGGGGGGAAATTGTGTGATACAAATATGTTGGATTGTTATTGAATCTAAATGTGAATAGTCTTAACCTTTGAATTAACGAGCTCTTAAATGTCAGTAACTCGAAAAGACTTATCCGAGACGGGTAATAATTTCAAACTCGTTCGCTAGTGATGTAAATGTGTCTCGCAAAGGACTAGCCTTAGTAGAATGTACCATCCGAGAAACTCTTGGTAGACATGAACCTTGACGGGTCTAACCTCCTCCAAGGAGTGTTTGCAACTCCAAGGAGTGATTCGATCAATTCAAAAGTGTGCGCTCTACCCTCACTCTGCATATTTCTGTCAAAACTCTTAAGCACATGTGGATGGGGAATATTTCATAAAATGCAGAACTCTCAAAGTGTTACAAACATGTTTTTATTCATAAAAAATTTGAGAGATTTTCATGAAAATGGTTTTTTGGCAACATAGGATAGTCATGGAGTTATAAGGTGACTAAATTTAGGGTTAAACGTTCTATGATCCTCCAAAGCCGGAGGGATCTACCCAAGGACATCACCAATAGTTAGTATTTAGAAGTCCTTAGGTATGATTGACAAAAGGAGAAAATGAGAATCGGAGAAAGAAGGAGTTGAAGAATTAGAAAGAAAAGTAAAGAAAAGGGTGAAAAGAAATAGCCCTCCAAATTATTCAACTTAGGGCAGACACCGTGTTCAATTCATATGCTACTGGCTGTCACTAGATGACACCGGTATTGAAGATCAAAGTCGTCATGGACCCAGTGACGCAATGCACTAAACCTTCTTAACCACTCAAGTTTCTCTCAACAGAAGCTTGTTTCATTCTCACATGAAATCCTACGTAATCTATCGACTCTCTCTTAGAGATTATTGGTATTGAAGAAGGAGACCCTCTCCCTAGTCTCCGCTCAGGAAAACCAAAGCGCACTATTGAGTCTAGAGCCACGAGATTCATCAAAAGATCTCTTAGGAACACTTGAACTTGCATCACTAATCGTTCAACATTAAGGATGCAAGTGATACATTCCAGAGTCCTTCGCAGATCCAAGCAATCTGCCGAGAACATTTATGAGGGGATTCACACTTGTGATCTTCAGTGATTAAATTGAAACTCCTGCCAGGGTCAACATCAAACAGTCCTGACAGCAGGTCGCTTCGGTAACTCCTTGTGGGTTACGCTTAGTGTTGTCTCAAACGGTCTACAGTCGTGAGGTAATACTTCGGTGCACCTCAGTGACTCACCTGAACTGTAGATGTACTTCGGTACATCGTCTTAGCCTACTTGAGGGCCTCTAGTTCAGGAACAACCTTTGTAAGAATTAGAGATGTGTTTTCACACTATGTTGTTAACACCCTCGAAGTTCGAACTTGTAAGTGCTGGAAATCACGCTAAGGGGATTCCTTTCAAGAATCGAGTCCTGAAGATGTGGGTCATTACTTGAACTCGTTCAATGTAATGCCAACTGTCCCTCCACGGGATTCGGACTGCTGATTCGCCCGACCAAGGGGAATGGAATCAAGACATTCATCAGTAAAACAATCGTAGTGGTCAATTCTTTAACAAAAGTCCACAATGATCGATTGGTTCTTATTACTAACCAAGTTTATGCAGTTGCTGATGGATGCTCCTGGGAGGAAAGATCGTGCTGATTCTCCTCATGCTCATACCAACAACAACACACATGAAGTTCTCTCAAAAGGCAACTCAAAAGTTAAAATGATTCTTCATCAAAGCCAAAGAATCTACAAAGTTTAAAGACTAGAGAACTACATCACATATCAAAAGGCGTGTGAGCATGGTGGAGAAAGACGTGGAGACACCTGAGCAACGAAGCTGACCAGATGCAGACAACAACATACAATCACATCATCCACAAACAGAACAAAGAACAAATATTGCAACGATGTCAAAGCTGAAAACTTCAAAAGAAACAAGATCCCACACAAGGGGATATTGTTGGAATCAAAAGCATCTCTACTCACAAGAAAGAAGAGTTCTAGAAGACGTCGGGCAACCGCTATTACATCATAACTATCACTTAGGGGGAGACTGTTGGAAACGCTCCTAAACATTATTATAAAGTGTTAGTCATTTATATGTAATAGGTTGCATTTATATGGCTTTTATGTTAGTAATTAAGGCATGGCTTATGTAGAAAGCCCATAAGACCATGCTAAGGCCCATGAGGACAAGGAAGGGACTAGATGTGTTGCCATAGCTTACTTCCCCTATAAATACTTGTTTACTTCTCATTTGAGAAGTGTTGTTCACCTTATACTATTTACGCATAACCTTTGCTTATTCATTCGTGTGTATTGTGTTCAACCTTCTATCTTAACCTTATTTCTATCATCTTCATGCTTGTGTTAACTTATGGTGACCTAACAACAAAAGTGTTAGATTCATGTTTTCTCGTTGTTCTCAATACCAGATGTCCTTAGACTGATCACACTATACAAAGATAGAATGGTAAAGACTGAGTTAGATAAGTTACTATCTGACTAACTAAATAACCATCAATACATGTGTAGCGTAAACATAGGACTGAATTCAAGAGAAAGATTTTAAAGGATTTCCTCAAATCTTCTCTATCAAGAATCAGTGCCTCCAAAACCAAGCAACCAAAGCACCTTCATTGCTTTCTATCAATATATCCAATCATACTGCTTTTGCTAAACCTGCAAATGTTAGTCTAAAAACCAAGAAAACACATACCAAAGCATGTGCTACATAACAGTATAAATTATGACTAACAGTTCTAACATAATCAGACCTAATTTGCACTAGCAGTACAAATTATACAAAGCAGTAATAATTGACACAACTAGCAGTACAAATCCTTTTTATTACAAAAAAAACCTAAGAGATTAAAAATTTAGGGATTAAGCATTCCAATACTTGCAACCAAGTACTGAAACCTCCTAACATCAAAGGCTTTAGTTAATAGATTTGCAAAATTGTTATCAGTATGAATCTTAACAACCTGAACTAGCTTTTTCTCATTGCAGTCTCTTATGAAATGATGTCTAATCTCTATGTCTTTTATTTTATAGTGTTGAACAGGATTTTTAATAATACAAATTGTACTGCTATTGTCAATGAAAATCATGGTATTCATAAAGTTGTACCCATAGTCCAGCATCTAATTTTGGATTCATAGTACTTGTCCACAGTAACTTGCAGCAGCCACATATTCAGCTTTAGTTGTAGAAGTGGCCACCATAGTTTGCTTCTTACATTGCCATGATATCAATCTGTTCCTTAGGAATTGACAACCTCAAGTTGTTGATTTCCTATCTAAACTTGCACCAGCATAATCACTATCACTATAAGCCATAAGTTCATAACCCAAGCCCATTACCATTTTGGGCGGAACAGAATTCAAATGAAGACTCTCTAAGATACCAAAAGCCCAATTTAGGTTGACCTTCTAGATACCTAAAATCCTCTTCACAACATGTAAGTGTGAAACCTTAGGAGTGACTTGAAATCTAGCACATGCACACACATCAAACATTATATCTGGTCTAGATGATGTAAGATACATCAATGACACAATCATAGACCTATATACACAAACATCAACGTCTTCCCCCTCTTCATCTGAAACCAAATATTTTTCTGAATCAACAGGAGTGCTAGCAATCTTGGCATCCGTGAACTGAAACTTTCTCAATATCTCAGTTACATATTCATCTTGACTGATAAATATCCCCTCTACTTTTTGCTTCACTTGCAGCCCCAAAAATAAAGTGAGTTCGCCCATGGAACTCATTTGAAACTTCTCATGCATTAGCTTCTCAAACTCAGTGCACATCTTTTTCTTTGTAGATCCAAAAATGATGTCATCTACATAGACCTAAACAAGCAAAATATCCCCTTTTTGCTTCTTGATAAATAAGGTCTTGTCTATCTTGCCTCTATAAAACCCATTGTCCAATAAGTATGTAGCCAATGTTTCATACCAAGCACTTAGAGCTTAATGAAATCTATATAGAGATTTCACCACCTTGTAGACTTTGTTTGGATGTTCAGGGTCTTCAAACCATGGAGGTTGAGAAAAATAAACCTCTTCTTCAATAGTACCATACAGAAAGACACTCTTTACATCCATTTGATAGACCATAAACCCCATGAATAAAGCATAAGCTAGAAACAGCCTGATTGCCTCAATCAATGCTACAAGTGTAAAAACCTCCTCATAATCTATTCCTTCCTCTTGAGTATATCCCTAAGCTACAAGTCTTGCTTTATTCCTGATGACAATCCCTCTCTCATCCTTTTTATTTTTGAAAATACACTTGGTACCAATCACCCTAACTCCCTTAGGCAAATCTACAAGCACCCAAACCTTCTGTATCTTGAACTGCAGAAGCTCTTCTTGCATCTTCCACCTAACTAGATTCCTGTAGAGCCTTATGAACATTTTTGGGTTCCTCTTTTGATAGAAAACAGACAAACAAACATGTATTTGTATCTTCATGAGTCTTCCCTTTATAAACAATAGTAAGAAAACCATGTTCATCTGAATTCATTGTCTGTCTTCTTATCTTTACACCATGCTGCATATCACCAATCACAAGATCAAGGGAATGATCCTTGTGAATTCTTGTATGAGGAGTTGATGGAGCTTCATAAGTGACATGAATGTTGCTTAAATCCACAACAAAGTCATCAAAAAGATCATCCGGTAGAGTAGGATTACTGTTGGATCAACAGTACTAAGTGCTGGCTTAGCAGTACTAACATTACTAGTACTGGTTTCAGACACTTCATGTTCCTGAGCACCCAATCCACTTTCTTTTCCAGCATCATTCTCTTTTTTAGCATCACTAGAGGATGTTGGATCATCATTGTTTGAAGAAGAATCATACAGTGAACCATCATTCCAAATTGGCATCAAAATATGATCTTTGCCAATTTCTTTCTCCATGCTAGATTCACCTGCATCAACATCATCTTCTTGACCTGCAAAATCATTAATATATGTACCTGCAACAACTGGTACATAATTCATAGATTATGTTATAGTATCAAGGTCAAACAACCACTTTAGACCTTCTCCTGCAACATTAGACTTATTCTCTAAAAATTCAACATGTAAGTCTTCCTCTACATGCCTAGTTCTAATGTTGTATACCCTATACGCTTTACTCTGCAAAGAATAACCAACAAAAAATCCCTCGTCTGATTTATCATCAAATTTTCCCAAATGATCTAAGGTATTGAGAATAGTAACATGACATCCAAATGGTCTCACGAATCTTACAGAAGAAGTTCTACCTCTAAAAAGTTCATATGGTGTCTTGTTGTGAGAGTTAACCACTAAAACATTGTTTTGCACGTAACAAGCAGTATTAACTGCTTCAGGCCAAAAAGTAGTGGGTAGCTTGGAGTCAGCTAACATAGTTCTAGCAGCCTCTATCAGTGTCCTATTCCTCCTTTCAGCAACACCATTCTGTTGTGGAGTTCTAGCTACACTAAATTCTCTCCTAATACCTTTCTTTTGAAAAAATTCATTCATAACTCTATTTTTAGATTTTGTCCCATTGTCACATCTGATAGCTTTTACTTTCTTATCCGCTAGGTTTTCTATCTCAGTAATGAAGTTTATAAGAATGCTACTGGTCTCATCCTTTTTACCTAAAAAGAAAACCCAAGTGAACCTGCTATAGTCATCAGTAACAACAAGACAATACCTTTTATGCATTAAACTACTCACAGATGTAGGACCAAACAAGTCCATATGAAGCATGAATAATGATTGGGTAATAGAGTTTTGAGTCTTGGCCATACAAGAAGCTTTGTTTTGTTTACCCTTAAGGCAAGCAACACAAGTTTGATCATTTTCAAAACATTTTTTAGGTAAACCTCTTACCAAACCATCTTTAATAATCTTATTTTTGGTTTTAAAATTAACATAACCAAGTCTCCTATGCCATAGCATTGATTCATTCAATGTGTATTTTGCTACAAGACAAGTTAGGCTCTCTTTAGGAACAATCTTCTTCATATTAACACTATACATGTTGCCCTTTCTAGGAACTTTAAGCAATACTTGATTTTCATCAGGTAGCTTAAAGTCAGGAAAAAGAACAAGACATTCAGCGTCAAGAAAAGAAATTTGTTCTTTTTATCACACATTTGTGAGACACTAAAGAGATTAAACTTAAGTTCCTGCAAAAAATACACATCTTCAAAATCAAGTTTACTGGTTTTAATTGTACCTTTACCAGTAATTTTACCACCTCTTGCTCCTCCCCCAAAGGCAACATATCCTCCATCAAAAGCTTTAAAATCTGAGAGGTAAGACATGTTCCTTGTCATGTGCCTAGAGCATCCACTATCAACATATCCTTGATCTTCTCCATCATCTTGTTGATGTTCCTGCACATAGAATAAAGGAAATTAGTTTCCTTTAGGGACCCAAGCTATTATTGACTTGGATCTGCCTAGTGCATCAATGTAGTTATATTTCTTCATAGTGATTGATGCACCATTGGGTTTGGTAGGTCTCCATTCCTAATATGCTGAGGCCTTAACAACATTGCCCCTTTGTCCCTTAACAGCAATTAGATGCCTAGCAGTACTAACTGCTAGCCTAGCAGTACAAACTGATGGCCTAGCAGTTTTGACTGTTGGGCTCCATTTCTTGTTATAAAATATTGTTTTCTTATAAAAGGACCTTTTACCAATTTGTTGTGCTGATTTAGTAAAACATGTTATTGGTTTAGCACTTGAAACTGTTGATTTAGGGTGAGCAGTACGAACATGCCTAACAATATTCAAAAGTCTGAGGCCATTTCTTATTAACACTGCTCTGGGAGCTATGTTTCTTTGAGCATTAGGGTGATTATATTTATCAAAACCATTTGTGTTTACCCTAGACATCCCATTTACCACCTTTTTCCTATGGTGGTATTTGCAATTAACCTGAACATGATAAAAACTGCCACAAGTAAAACATGCTTTATTATACTTGACAAAGTTACTTCCTACTTGTTTGGACTTCAAGCCATTCCAATTTCGTTGGTTACCCCTAGGACTTTGTGACCTGTTTTGAGATCTATACATCTCAGCATATCTAACCTGTTTCCTAAATGGTTTTTCAACTTCAATTTTAACCACTTTAGGAACATCATTTTTCTTTTCTACTTTAACTTGAGACACATTTTCCTTAACTAATGATGTGCCACTTGCACTTTCAAATGATTCCTTAACCTCTTCAGATTGTTCTACCCTAGGACTCTCACTAGTATTAGGTCCATATTCAAGCTTAACATCTTGAAATTCATCTAGACTAGTGTGCGCCAAATCAATGCCTAGGGGTGAAGGTACCCCTCTATAAGGAGGTGGAACTGACTTGTATCCAAGACCAGACTTAGCCTTATTAACAAGCTGACCCTCAATTATTAGTTTAACTCCCTTAGATGTATATTCAAGAGTGTCTACACTTAGCTGTATATTTTCCTTTTGTTGCCTAATCTTGTCTAGATCATTTTTAAGTACACTTATCTCAGCATCTTTGTATGAGATATCTCTTTTAAGTACAACATGTCCTCAGAAAAGACAACGTTATTTTTCTTGTAAAACACTATTTGTTCTTCTATGACAGCTAAACTTCTTTTATGATTTGCCAAAATAAAATTAAATTTGTTGAGCTCTATTCTTAGCTCATCATACCGTTTTTTAAGTTTTTCATAGTCTTTTAAAGCTAAACAAGTTTTTGAACACGCTTTGACAGTATGTACCTCAGAGTCAGAGAAAGCCATAAGTGCCATCTCTGTAGGTACTTCCTCTTCAGCCATGAAGCTTCAATCAAAACCAAGTCCATAACCTCTGAGTCAGAGAAACCACATCCACTGCATTCCTGGTGCTCTCCTGAGTCCTATAACCTTTGTTATCTTGGCCTCTACCTCTGCTATCCTGGTTTCTAGGCCCTCTGCATTCCCTAGCAAAGTGTCCCAACTTATGGCAGTTGTAACACTCCACTTTTGACTTGTCATACCCAGCAACATCACTTCCACTGATGATGATCTTCATTCCTATCCTTTGATAATACTTCTTGGCCCTCATGCTCAACAAAGCTAATTGCCATTTCAAATCCATCTCCTCTAGATCATCTTCATGGATTTGAATTAGGTCTCCATGTTACAGTTGAGACCCACTAGCTTGACTGGCCAAGAATGCATAGACAATTTCATCTCCTAAGCTAGCAACACTGGTTTGTGAACTAGCAGTATTAACTTTGGGGTTAGTAGTACTAACTCCTGAAGCAGTACAAACCTCATCTGGACTGCTATTACTGGGAGATGACAAAAATGCCATTTCCCAGAGCTAGAACTTGAGTTTCCAGTCTTCTTTACCTCATGTTCAACAATTTTGAAGTTGTTGTACAGATCATCAAGACTCATGGTATCAATATCTCGCTTGTTTCTCCAGACCACTACATGAGTGTTCCATTTAGCAGACAAACTCCTTAAGAATTTGGAATTCATATCTTCTTGCTCAATCTTGACATCCAAACCATCCAATTTCTGATGATTTTCTAAAGACTATTGTAGATAGAATCAAGAGATTCTGAACTTTGAGCACTAAAATTCTCATAACTCTGCTTCAGCAATGTGTTTTGTGTCTTCTTGGTGGCTTCATTACCACCAAACCTTGCAATTATGGATTCAAACAAGGATTTAACATCCTTGTTCTTGCTAAAAGTCAACAGGTGCTCATTAGGAATAGCCATCAGCAAGATACTCCTAGCCTTGAGATCATTCTTCTTTTGAAGCTTCTCTTCTTCAGTAACAGGAATACTGTTGATCGTTTGAGTTTTGACACCATCAACAGTTTATTCAGTGATTGTAGGTTTCAAAGAATTGTCATTCTCTATAATTTCCCATAGAGAATAATCTTGCACTTGAAAGTATTGCTCAATTCTGAGCCTCCACATCTCATAGTCATTCTGCTTTAGTATTGGCAACTTAACCGTGGTAGAAATTTGAGTTGTCTCCATGTCCATCTTCTTTATAGGGAATAAAGAATTCTTCTGGTTTGAATCTTCTAAATCAAAGTATCATACCTTGGCTCTGATACCACTTGTGAGGATCTAAACACACTTGAGCCTTGTGCTAGAATACTTTGAGTATATAGCAAATAGTATGAGGAAACTACTATTTGATACTTAGAATAATATTAACAATGTATAAGACAATATAACAGTAAAGCTAGAACAAACAATTATCTCCAAACGCTTCAATATTATTATGCAAATAATACGAGTGATCTGACTATCACTAGGTTTTATAACCTTGAAGCAAAACGTATGCAAAGATGTATCTAACACCTTAACCTAGGATCTCTTTTTATAGACATAAGGAGTCCTTTACAAGATAACTATCAATATTCTAATTATGCAGAATATTTGTATAAGTCTAACTATATAAGATGTATCATAAATATCTTCTATACATATAAATTTACATGTCTTCTAACACTGGCAGTACAAATCTTCATTCTGGCAGACTTAGCATTACAAAGTCTTCTGGCAGTACTAACTTACTTAGTACTGTTAGTGTAATCAACAGTATAAACTGTTAAGTGTTTTAATTCCCAACATAATTAACTTAACAGTCATTAGACGAATAAGTTAAAGGACCTAAACGCAAAACCAAGGAAAAGAAAACTACAAATCACCAGCCTTGACTTTGTGTAGGATCGTAATATTATTGTGTTTGATGATTCAGGTGGTCTTGGATGATCAAACTACATGTTAGCCATTAGAGAGAGAAAGTAGATGAGAGGGAGTTTCTTGCTAGAGACTTAGTTCACAAATTATAAAAGGTTAGATTAAGAAAAGCTCCACCCCTTCCATGGATGGAAGGGGTATTTATAGTTACAAAGTAAACGACCTCCTGACGGCCTGTGGATTAGGTATACAGTGGGTAAAGACCCGTCCTTCCTCCACGGTGATACACTAAACTAATCTACGCTACTAATAAACTATTTAACTACTAAACAACGTAAATAACAACACGTCTACGAGCTAACTTATGCTAGACCATAATTGGGGTGACCGACACTTTAACATGGAATTTCCAATTCCTAACACCCTCCCCCTAAGGGAGGTCACCCCATGAAATACATTTTGCATCCTAGCATTATATCTTTGTCTTTAGTTCTGAGCTCGTAGACTTCTATTCTTCAAGTTCCGTAATCTTTGTGCTTTAGTAGCGATTCTTCAAAGTCCGCATAGTTTTGTACTTTTAGTGGAGGTCTTTGAATTGATCCACATCTTGATGATCTTCGAGCATTCTTTGAGATCATCAGCCACAGTGAATCTCTGGATCACCCTTTATTGTGTTGCCATCATGTGATGTTGTGACTTTCAGACCGACATGCAAACACTTTTTGATCATGACATCTTTTCATCAGAGTAGCGGAAGCTTTTGCTGGTTCATGATATTTGCAGCAGCGTAGCAGAAGCATAGTATGAAAATATCAGAGCCAGGTTCTGTAGATATGCACCAATCATGATTTCTTTAATTAAGTGTGGATGATGTGAGCATGCGGCTTTGGATTGACTCTTCAATTCGATCACTACAACCGTCCAAATGTACCTGCAAAACAACAGTTAGCAATAAAACACACGAAAGTGTCTTTGATCACTTTCGTTGAATTGAGGTACACGTCCCACGGTTCCCCGTTGATCGGTACAAGTATCTACTGTGATCGTATAATTCAAGAATCTCCTTGACAGGGTTTCGCAGCTGTTCTAGCCGTTCTCAAACCGGAATGTCTCAAAGAAGACAACATGGAGTGAGTGAACCAAAGAAATTGAGATTTACTGATTGATTCAAAATCATTTAAAAACAATCGTGTATTGCTTGAAGAAAGAGTTTTGCAATACAACGAAGGTTTTATAAGAAAAATCAATTTTCAATCATAAATACCCTTTTAATTTTGAAAGATTAATACACAGTCGAAGTGCTAGAGAAAAGAGTTTTTGAGCACAACGACCGGTTTTTTAAAGGTATCCGTCAATCCTTATCCTGGACCAAGGTTGATTCAAGATTGAATCGCCCCATTGTTTCTATCCAGTTGTCACAAGCTTGATCTTTTGCAAGATCTCACATGTCACCCACCAAGAGCTTGTTTGATGTTGGCTCTAGAAGGATTTCCATCTTCATCGTGAATATTTTCATATCACTCGGATGTTCTGGCAATACCACAAGGATAATGCGTAGGACTCTTAATATATTCTTACTTTCCACATTGTGTGAAACACCAAGTCTTCATTAATTTTGTGTCCTAATGAGATATTGTGGACGATCTCTTTTCTCTAGACTCAATAGTGCACACTTGGTTTCCTATGCCGGAGACTAGGGAGAGGGTCTCCTTCTTCAATATCAACAATCTCTAAGAGAAAGTCGATAGATTATGTCGGTTCCCCGTGAGAATGAAACAAGCCCTTTTAAGAGGAACTTGAGTAGCTTGGGAAGTTAGGTGCAGTGCGTCACTGGGTCCATGACGTCTTGTCTTCAATACTAGTGTTACCTTGGTAACAACCAGTAGCATATGTATTTGTAACACCTCCAAAATACCGCAGCGGAAGATTGTGTCATTGGGGCGCTACTTCATAATACAAAGTACAAGGTATAGAAAACGACCTCTAAATGAGACGTTTTGAAAAGTTACCATTCGATTAATGAGAACAGAGTTACAACATAAGTTCTGAAGTACAATACATAAGTGTTTTTAAAACATATCGAATGGTAATAATAAAAGCATAAGTCTTCAAAATATGCCAAGCGACTCTATGCTCCATGCAACATCTATCATCTTATAGACCTGAGATAAACATGCTAAAAAGTTTCAACACAATAGTTGGTGAGTTCATAGAGTTTGTTTTGAATAAGTTGAAAAGCCTTTAAAGAATGTTCACACAGCAAAGGCATTGTAAATCCACTCAGTTGCAAGCTCCGCCCATACAAAACTTGCAACCTGTGTGTTTACAACCCACTGCTAAAAATAGTATTTTAATCATGTATGTATGTATCATAGTAGTAAGAAGTATAAATGTCACCACAAGGGTCTTCCAACAACTTAATTTGGAATGTATCTAATTTAATAGCCTTCCAACAACTTAATTTGGAGCTACTAAATTAATGGTCTTCCAACAACTTAATTTGGAGCCACTTGTGTATGTATCTAATTTAATAGCCTTCCAACAACTTAATTTGGAGCCACTAAATTAATGGCCATCCAACAACTTAATTTGGAGCCACTGAATTGAAAAACGCAAATAAGTATAACGTAATCAAGTATAATGCAATCAAGTATAACGCAATCATTTATAATGAAATCAAGTATAATGTTTTGAGTATTTATACAAGTAAAAGCAAGTAGTTGAGCATGTATCTCCCCCAAAAGTTTCAAACGAGTATAAAAATGGGGCTAAGAACTCACCTTAAAAATGTTATCACAACGTATAACGGAATCGATGGATAAGCCTGGAAGTCTCTACGTATAACCTAGAATATGATGTCAACTCTTAGGTTCAGAATAATGCCTAAGAAAACATGAACGATCCTATGTATGTAGCATTTGTATGTTTGTTAATAGAAATTGTTTTAGTTTGTATATCTCGTACTACCGTTCGGGCCATAATAATTCAGAGGTCATGCAAGAACGTTCGAGGAGTTAGGATACTTTAAATCATAAATCCAGCAACTCGTCGATCCGTTTACCCAAATGAACCCCTCACATGAAGTTCCCTAGTGTTGTAGTGCTCAATACGTAAAACATGTATTTTAATTATTTGATTATATGATATATTAAGAGTTAAAAAAAATACAATAAATAAACTAACCAAGTTTATAAGTATTTAAATAAGTTTGAGTTATATATATACTTACCTTAAAAATAGAATGCTTGAGTAATATGGAAAAATAAAATATTAGCGGAGCTTCGACGTAGACTTTGCAATCTTTGAAAACCCACGACTATTAGAAGATTATAACAACGCCTTCTTGAGAACCCGAAGAAGAAAAGAATATTATAACGACTTCTTTTTGGAGACTTGAAGATATTTGAAGATTATAACGACTTTTTCTTGAAAACTTCCAAGAACGAAGATCAAACACTAGTTTTCTTCAAGAACACATGAATGTTCTTACAAGATCTATAAGAAATGCCTTAGGTTTATGACTTTAGATGATAAGAAGGGGTGGTGCAAGAAATTATGAAGGTTTATGCTTGGTATTTATAGGCTAGAGATTTTAGTTAACTATATATTGGGTTAGAAACTAACCATGGTTAAATTTACACATGTAAATGATCTAAAGGAAGTATGCTTAGGATTTTGACACCAAGGTGATGACTACCCTCCCTAATTTCGTTCATGATAAGATAGGATGACTTTGGTGGATAGTTTTGGTATTATCTTGGTTACGGAGTGAGTTTTGGTTCCGTTAAATGCTAACCGAAGCCATAAAAGGTAAAACCGGGTATTGTAAAAATATGAAACTTGCAGGAATGATGAAACTCATCATTATACTCTATCTAAAAATATAAAATGGGTGATAAGTCTTATTGGGTGAAAAAACGCTGCTTAAAATTGGAAATACGGGTCAAAAACGCGTAATTCGCAGTTTATCAGAAAAGAACGAAATTTCAGGGAAACGACCGTGAATTTATTTAGAGTAGACTAAAATTAGTCTAAAAGTGATATGAGATGTCAAACTTTGGTTTTCGTCATACGCGGGATAACTTAACAGTTATTCGTGAAGTTTAAAAATTACGTGATTTAAGAAAAAGGTAGAACGTACAAGGTTAATTTCTTTATGGTCAAAGGAGGAGGGAAATATGTTTAACTTTTCCAAAAAATGTAAAAGTACCAAAAACATATTAGAAACACAGGGCATGAATCGTTAAGTCTGGATGTAAGTAGAATTGTTTAAAACGTAAGTTTAGTTTTGTTCTGCGCTGGGCTTATTTGGTAATATAAAAATAATAAATCTTAAAAATTTTCAAATTAATCATGAGTGATCTAAAAATTTATCTGATGTGAGGAAAATTATCAGAGTCGATTTCGTTATGCGTGTGATGTTTAAACGGTGGACCGTCCAAAACGAAACTTTAAAACGATGTTTTCATAATAACTTTTGCGAAAATGATCTAACGATTGTCAAACTCTCAGGTCATTACTAAAATAATTTATCCTACGAGAATGTGAAATAAAAATTTTACGGATGAATAGTGAAAGTGAATAGTAAATTCTCGAAAATGCGAATTGTTACAGTATTGAACCCGGTTTCTGCCCTAAGGTTGAATTATTGGAGAGCTATTTCTTTTCACCCTTTTTCACATTCATTTCTTTTTCATTCTTCAACCCCTTCAGTGCTTACCGAGACTTCATTACTAGAACCTTGTTGGGTTTATTCCAGTACTAGCTCTGTCTCAGTCTGCGCTCTTCCCAATTCTCATTTTTCTCCTTTTTTCATCATACCTAAGGACTCTACACTATCTAGTGGATTGTCCCTGGGTAGATCCCTCCGGTTCTGGCGGATCGTGGGAACAAATACCTAACCTAACCATCCTTATAACACCATGCATAAAGTAAAATGGTCGGTCTTTTGGTACAGTTCATTCCTTCTCGAGACCAATTGAAAAATCATTTGGAAAATCAATCAAGGTACTTGTGATACGAGATCAAAGCATTTTGTACCTTAATAGTTTTGATCATTTAGAAAACCTCCCCCTCAACATGTGCATATGATTTAGAAATTGTTTAGCACATGGAGGCAAGAGAACTTTGAAATATATTCTTTGATCACAATTTTCATAGAAAAAACCATTTGAATTTCTTTGGTAAATTCTCCCCCTCAATATGTGCGTAGGATATTTGAAATCATTTTATCACATAGAGGAAAGAGTTTTTTTGAAGTACATCCACGATCACAAAAGCCATTAAGAAACCATTTGCTCCCCCTCAATATGTGCATAGATAAACGAAAGAGTTTAGCACATATTAGAGAGAACTAACACTTTTGAATCAAATCGATCATCCTTTATCAAATTTCATTATTAAATCACAAATTCTCCCTCGATCAAAAATATCAAACCCTTTGAGATTTTGAATCCCAAGTGATTTAATAAGGTTTAGAAAACATGGGAGAATATGTGCCTTTGTTTAAATACTCTTTTGGATTTTGGTTAAATGCTCCTCCACAATCATGTGCATTATGAATTTCAAAATCGTTTGGCACATGAAGGAAGGAGGGCTTTAAAAACAATTACCCTTTTAAAACCGATTTGAGATTTAAATCACGATCTCTCCCCCGATCAAAAAATTCAAACCAATTGAGATTTTGGATCCCGGTTGATTTAAATCATTTGGAAAATTTTAGGGGAAAGACGTGGCAAGATTTAATTTTGAAAAATGATTAATAAGGAACAGTTTTTCGACATTAAAGATTGTTAGTGTCAGGTATGATAGTTTTTAAGAGATCTTTTAAGTAAAATAAAACAATTTCACAATCAAACAAGAACAGAAAAAATTTCATTTTGAAAGACCTTGATTTTTAAAGAAAATCATACCATGACATAACATTAAATCTTTAGATCACCACATTATAACGTACAAACGGACTTTTTGATGAAATATCGTTTGAAAATATTTAATTTGAAATCACTGAAGATTTGACAAAATAAAGTCCGGTTGATTTCAAAACTTTGAATCCGATTTATTTTCAAAACAATATTTTTCCATTTTAAAAACAGTATTTTCAGAATTGTTTAAAAATGGTATCATTCACTACTTTTCCTGCACAAGATACGTTAGGTGGTAGAGAAGCTTCTGTTGTTGCTGTAGGGCTGGAAGAAAACCGTCTGCTGATGCAGTGAGACTTCTTAAGTTGCATTATAATCCCAACTGAGGTCAAATTAAGCTCCGTTTCTTCATTTGCTGATGAAGAAAACCATCTGTTGATGCAGTGAGACTTCTTACGTTGCATTTTTCCATACCAACTCTCCATAGAAGTCCAATTAAGCTCCGTTTCTTCATTTGTTAACCCAAGATATAGTTACCCTTTCCTTTCGGCATCCAATCATCTTCATTTGTGGGATCCGGATCGGGAACATTCTTATATACCAATATACCTGCATACGTTAGTGAACACACATACAGATATATGGTGGTCGACATCACCCAAACAACAATCGACTAATAAAAGTCAATTCAACATATCAATCAGTTCATATAAAGCATGGGAATAGTGTGTTCATCAAACTCTAATTATCTAATCCTAACAATCATATCCTGGGCACCTAGTCCTTCAACGTAGGTTAACATCATTTTTAATTAATCATATAGGATAATTAAGAAAGCCTGTTAGATGATGTAAATTTGAAAACATTCTCCCCCTCAATCAATGACTTATTTTTAGAAAAGTTTAAGCGCGCTGAAGTCATTGATTGAGTTTTCAACTTTTACGAAAACTCTGAATCTGATTGATTTTCAAGCAACTCATTTACCACCATTTTTGATAAACAACAAATATTTTTCTGAAAATTTTTTTGAAGGAAAAACATTTGTGTAGGAACAGCAGTCCTTCGACAAACTTTCCTCAATTTGTTTTTAGGATAAGCGCACGAAATTTTGAAAATCGTTTAAGTGTAGCACTTTCCTTCTTTGAAAAACGGGTTGCTATCAAAAATAATAGCAAGCCATAGTTTTAGCACGGGTTACAGTCTGAAATAACTGAAAGCTATTTTTGAAGCCCGGGTTACAGTCTGGAGTAACTGTAAGCCATTTGATATGTGACATGTTTTGGAAAAGAATATTTACACCTCCTACTCGAACTTCATCTATGGTCCCGTGCCATTATTGAATGACATTTCTAAGACCGCAGATGTTATCGATACCAGAAGACATGTCTATTTTCTGGGTTTTTGTGGGTTTTTGTTGGTTTTATAATTTTCTATTTTCTTTTGCTGGTTTTATATTTTTGTATTTGGTTTTTGATAAATATTTACAAAGATAGAGTTTAGATGATATAGTTTAAGAAGATGATGATACGAGTACCGAGATAAGGATATCGAGTAGCCCCGTTGTAGAAGATAGAAGTCATCATCCCTAAAACTTTCACCACCAAAGCTTCCGAGGCTCTTGAATAGAAGAAATTGAACCATCTGAAAGTGAGACTTTGGCAGCTTCCCCCCAAACCGAAAATCCATTAGATGAGCAGATTCGAAGCTCTATTTCAAGCTTGCCTTAGCCAGGTGCACAGAGAAGCACACCATTATCATAAATCCCGTTGCTCCTTTTAAGACCGATAATCGAGATTCTTCATTTGGGGTTATATCATCAAGAAGAAGAACAACACCGTATCATCCCACACATAAAATAATCTTCTCAAATTTCATAACCACTGAAGTCTGAAGCAATCCATACCAAAATTTGTCGAGAAACCACTTCCCCCAAGTAGACGAATTGATGCAGTCAGTTTCTTAGACTAGAGCTCACGGACCCGAATACACAAACCCGAAGACAAAGAAACTTATACCATTGGAGTAGCAGTTTTAGTCCAATAGACAAAGAATAACCCCGATGTATACTTTTCTCTCCCCTAAAGAAAGTATATGAAGCTCAAGAACCCGAAATACCCGAATGCCTAAAGAGAGAATAACCGATAACATTGAAGAAGCAGGCCGAATCACTGATTATCTCTGCGGATGACAATCTCTACGGATGTCAACTCCGGAATAAGTGATTATATCTCTGAATCACTGATTAATCACTCAAGTGAAACAAATGGCGCCCCAATGTACACAATTCTCTCTCCCCCGATGATTGCGATAACATCGAAATCATCACACACTTGTGTACCTCTTTCATCATCAGAAACTAACTCTTACATCTCTTCCCCCACGTAGTTGGAATAAGAACACTAAACGCCTTGATGAGTAAAACCTTGAGTTTCTCTGCGGTCATGACATTTGTCTTCCCGGGATATCTTCAATCACTTAGAAGAATTAAGTTCATCAAGTTTACTCGCCATGAGTCAAACCTTGAGTTTCTCTGCGGTAATAACATTTGTCTTCCTGGGATATCTTCAATTACTTAGAAGTATTAAGTTCATCAAGTTTACTCGCGTTTAGATGCTTGTCTCCTTCCCCCTTGCTAGTTTTGACACTTCAGAATTAGCAACATATTATCAGCCCAAATACTTGAAATCTGTTGAGAAGATCGCTTGAAGTCTTTGTGAGAATCAACTTGCTGAAGAACAGAATGAGCAAGTCTAATTGGGGATTAAATATGGCATTTCACTCTCCCCCAATTAGTTCTCTCCCCTAAACCGACAATCTTTTAATAAATGCCCGAATTAAGAAGAAGTCTTTAGATCGTTAAATGCAACTCGTCTTTAGTCTTCTAACATGTAGCAGAAAATGTAGAAAGACTGTAGACTCGACCTTCTTCAAGATTGTGCAGTTGGGGAATAAATAGTTAACACCTTCAACTCACCAAAAAGCATCCCAATTAACTTACATCTTGCAAACCCCCTTAACTAAAATCCCTCCCAATCAAACAAGAATAGAAAGATGTTCATCAAGGAAATTAGCAATCAGCCCGCAGCGAACACAAGAAATGGTAACCCCAAGCAAACAATCACATCAAACAAGAACAGAAGGTTGTTCGGAATCATCATGTTGATGTGCACGTGAAGCATTAACCGGAAGCAATTTGTCAATAAACTCATCAGTCCGTATGAAGATGTCAACCAAAGGCTCTAAGAAGAAACTCCATGTAAAGATGACCCGATAAGAAGAAGCTCGGTTCTTACATGAGTTAGGAGCCGTATGACCATATATTCTCAGAAATCAATCAACCATGCAGTAAATTCACACTTCTTCTCCCCCTCAAGAATTGCATACGGAGTTGCCATTCTTGATTGAATAAGTGAACATCATCCAAATGTAGTCTATTCACACTTCTCCCCCGTAAAATTAGCACATGATGTCGCCATCGTCATTATAGTTGAGCAAGTGGAATAAGAAAACAATAAACAGTAGCCCGGTTCACTTGATAATCGAAAGCGCATGGAAGAAGCATGAAACATGTTGATGAGAATGGTCATAAGTGAGAAGATTTCTCTTCTTTAGAAGATAAAGCGCATTGAAGCGTACACTTTTCTTTTCTTTAGAGTACGAGGCATGAACTGTTGTGTTCATACGTCATAATCTCTCTCTTTTCAGCTCTCTTGGCAAAACATGTAATCAACCCCATTATCATTCAGTAGGCTCTTTGTAGTGACAGCTGATGGAGAAAACCCAATATGAAGAATTTGACCCTGAAGTAAACTAACCCGAACTCGTGACTTAAACTTGCACATATGTAACAAAGAGCGGTGCCGAGACTTCATGCCCATTTGAATCTCTAAGTACTCTATACTCTTCAACCAACCAACCATTAAGTATTAGACGTATATCACCTCCTGAAAATCCACAATTGAATGTGACACTGAGCACTACAACGTAACTCCTTTAAGTGATAGTTATTTTGTGGTGATAAGAGCCCAATTCCCCCAATTGGTAAAAGAAAAGGTAAAAGTACCCAACAATAACTAGATTTCCAAGTCTTCATTTTTGATAATAAGCTTGAACAAGGATCTTGAAGAATCTTCATCCAACCATCCCCGATACCTTCAGATAAATAATACTGAATTAACACCGTTGTCACATCTTCTGGTTAAAAGCTCAAATCTAGCCTCCTTTGACGTTTTAAGTGAACTATGATAATGGTTTCATCCCGACCATGGTTAAAGCACATAACCCCGTAAAACCCTGTAATAACCAAACTGCCATGAAGAATATCCAAACAACCACCCAATTCATGAATTGCACCCTTTTATCCCTTCTTCGAAATAGAAACCGTAGCACCAGCATCAGATAGGACCTCGAAATACACTTTCCTTTCTCCAGGATGGTTCCATCAATACGGGATTTTACAATTCTATGGTTTAAACCGAGAAATAGTTTCTTTCGCGGGATTTTACAAAACCAAGAATAAACCGTAAGATAGATCTGGAAATGCACTTTACTATTACCAGGATGTTTCCATTGTCTTGGGATTTTACAAGTCTATGATTTAAACCGAGAAATAAGTTCTTTCGCGGGATTTTACAAACTCAAGACAAAACGTAAACAATGTCAGCTTGAATGTGTTATGACAACTTTGGTTTCAGTGAATATCTGTTTTAGGGGAACATGCAGCGGTTCATCAACGGTCCATTATCCAACATCAACAACTATCCAATAAATACTTTGGTAAACACATCATCTACATATTCTGTCGGCTGTTGTTGTGACCACTTGGTGAAGTAAACCCGATATACCAAACTTGATCATGAAGTAGAATTCCCCAGATTTGTTACTTAAGCTTGTACTAATCCTTGTGAAAAAGAAACGTTGTACCCAATGTGCAAAACCTCTTGACGTATTCTCAATTGAGTGAGACACCGAAGTGATAGCTACGTTGTGGGTTGAGCGAGAAGGAATCAAAAACGTAACTAAATAGCCAAGTCTTTATCACCCTCTATAAATGCCCAAACAAGTCATCTTCGCGAAATGGTAGAAAGAAAGAAGACAAAATAAGTAGGCACGCCCGGAAATCTTCACTTCAAAGCCAAATAAGAAATATCGTACAACAACCCCGTAGTCAGTTTTGCTCAATCATCGATTCAAGCCGTAACATAGTATCCTTCGTGCGAGAGCATAAACCAAAGTATCAAATCTCATAACATGACGAATCTCAGCCACATACTAAAATGTATCATCAAGTCACATAACACAACAATTATCATTTTTTAACTCGCATCAACTAGAATCGCATCACCATCAAAACTCATAGTCTTATCACATAATCAAAGCTCATCGTTAAATCTCTTCATTAAACCGCATTATAACCTCATTTCTCATCATCAAATCTTTTCAATAGATTTCATAATTCAACAAATCACTTTGACCATACAAATTTCCTCGATAATACGTGGCATATCTTCGTGAAAATTGCAATACCAAAAATACCACTCTTGACCGACTCATAAAAAATTGTTATCAAATTATTTGCATAAAAATTTGGATCACAAATTTAATAAGTATCCCAAAGTTTTGTAAACAAAATTTCAGATATCATCAATTTATATCATGTAACTGTGCCATCATAAAGTCCATTCATGAGTCCAGCCCAAATCCATAAGGCATACCGTCCTTGAGGCCCAACCCAATAGCTGATAGAATCCGATTAAATCACTACCCAAGTCAGTTATAACCCTAAAACGTTAGGACTATAAATACAATCATAATGCATCTTAACCCTAATATTTCTCAACAATCAGCCCCCATCTCTGCATTCTCAATCAACTCGCCACCCAAACCCTAATAAAACTCTTAATAATCCGCCACTTTTACATCAGTTCATAATTCGAATGTCACAACTAAACCATAGATGTAAAAAGATTCGAAACCCTATTCATCCTTTCAAACGAATCATCCCCATCCGTCGTATATCATTCTATATTGATCTCACCAATCCTATAATGGATAGCCTCGCCACAGGGATGGCTACGAGGGTATGGAATCAACGAGTTAAGCCACAGGGATGGCAAGATGTTTCAGTACAAATCAAATGAAACTGGTAGGTTTTACATCTTCCTTATAATTTATGAGTTTTAAATGAACCAAGGTATATTATTAACATTATTGTTAAATACATACCTTTGAGTGTTCAAACATTTTCAGAAAATAATCTCTAAGAGAGATGATCAATGATGATATCCCTTTGGTCAATTGTCATAGGACGAATTTAATTGAGAACCAAAGGTGATAGACTGAGATCCATGATAGTGAATCGAGTATGTTAGATGAAGAGACATGGAAGCCTTTTTATCTTTAAAAAACCGAATCAAAAGAAAAAAGGGAAAGCATTGTTGCTTTATCTTTATCTTACATGTTTTGAACATATGCTTATATGATCAATGATGTAGTCGGTTTTTTGTGAGTAGATCTTTGATATCTATGTGTTTCATTAACCATTCCCAACCACGAAACTGAGATCGAATCATAAATGATGAGTCATGATTATTTGTATAGATGTAGGAGATTTGATATTGAAACAAATCTATTGTTGGAGTTGATAAATGTAACGAGATTGTTAAATGAAGAAACTGAGGTCGTTGTGATGTTTGTATTTGGTTTTGTGGTCAAGTGGTCATTTCATACTTCTCCTTCATCTTCTACTTTTATTACTGTCAAGTCGATACCTTATGACAAGTCAAGTCGCTATTGTGTCCAGTCAAATCGCTATTGACTAATTGACCAAATAAAGATTTGATAAGTCGCTAGCAAAGTTTTGTCAAGTCACTAGCATAACAAATCGCTAACTTGTTAAATAACAAGTTGCTAGGTCAAGTCGCTACAATTTTATCTGTTAACAACTCGCTATAAAGAAGCAGTTTTAGACAACTCGCTAACAAGAATTTGACTTTTCTTTTTCCGGTGAGTTTTCTGACTACTTTTTCCGTCAATCTTCATACAAACCCAGAAAAGTACATTAAAATATGCTTGTTTGCCCAGTTTGACCATATGAAGATGACCAGTTAACCCTTTTAGACCTCATAAATCTGACCTGTTGATCACAACATATGCATAGCAAGACTCATATGACCAAATTCATAACAAGACTGATATGACAAGATTCTAAAAGTACCAAAACAGATTGAAACTGATATGACCATAAGACCTTTTTGACCAAACAAAATACACATAAAACATGTTTGTAAAATTAGTTTACCCAAAAAAAATGTTCCGACCACACAAATACACAAAACAGTTTCAACCAAGTATCAAAACAACAAGAAAAATCATCAAAACACCACAACCTGGCTCTGGTACCAATTGTAGGATCGTAATATTATTGTGTTTGATGATTCGGGTGGTCTTGGATGATCAAAATACATGTTAGCCATTAGAGAGAGAAAGTAGATGAGAGGGAGTTTCTTGCTAGAGACTTGGTTCACAAATTATAAAAGGTTAGATTAAGAAAAGCTCCACCCCTTCCATGGATGGAAGGGGTATTTATAGTTACAAAGTAAACGACCTCCTGACGGCCTGTGGATCAGGTACACAGTGGGTAAAGACCCGTCCTTCCTCCACGGTGATACACTAAACTAATCTACGCTACTAATAAACTATTTAACTACTAAACAACGTAAATAACGACACGTCTACGAGCTAACTTATGCTAGAACATAATTGGGGTGACCGACACTTTAACATGGAATTTCCAATTCCTAACACTTTGGTAGATCGGTGGTGGAGTTGTAGGAGGTTTAGGTTTGCTTGAATTGCAAAGAAAGAAAATCTAGCCTATATAATGAAATCCTTGTGTCATTGTTTTGATACACCTCATTATTAATCACAAAGCTCTAAACGTTTTCTTTTCTCATCCTTGTGCTAATCGATCGAGTACCCAAAAATCAAGGGATTCAGTTTTTGCTTAGTTTGGTTAATTGTATCATAAAGTAACCTCAAGGGTTTTAGTTTTACTTGTCTTGGTCCGATCGATCACATTCAAGGGTTTTGGTTCGGTTGGTTTTTTGGTGGATCGAACTGCAATAAACAACAAAAGGTTTCAAGGATTTTGGTTGTTCAAGAATCAAGAGTTGATTGAAGCTTTTCACTACCAGTACTAGCATACGTAATCGTTTGCTAAGAACATATTGTGTGTGTTTACGTGGAGAGATCATTCTTTGATCTTCAGTGGTTTCGTGTGTTTTAGCTTTATTGACATGCGATTATTCAAGATTTTAGTTCGTTTGCTTTTATTTGCTAAAAGGTACGCAATCTTGAACTTATGTTAATTACATTACATATACTTGATCTATGACTTCCGTTTCGTACTCTTGTGTTATGTGTTTTAATATTAAAGGGTTAAAACATTTAAAATTCCAACAAAAAAATGCGTCTTGTTAAAGTTCAAGTAGTGAACCGGTAGCCGTGCTTTACAAGTATGAGGCATATTGAACTTTAAGAAAATGATGACATAGTCATTGTAGCTCTCAAGTTGTTATTACATCAGGTAACCACTGGGATCCAAAGAGTTTGTTAGCGACTTATGAGATTTCGGGCATCTTTATTTCATCTTGATTGGTGTGAAAAGATAACGAGGGGGTTACGAAAGTTGTATGCCTTTGGAATGTGGACATATTGGGGACATGTACTTAAGAAGACTAATGTGTATCTAGAAGCATTTGCAATAGACAACAAAAGGTTTCAAGGATTTTGCTTGTTCAAGAATCAAGAGTTGATTGAAGCTTTTCACTACCAGTACTAGCATACGTAATCATTTGCTAAGAACATATTGTGTGTGTTACGTGGAGAGATCATTCTTTGATCTTCGGTGGTTTCGTGTGTGTTAGCTTTATTCACATGTGAATATTCAAGATTTTAGTTCGTTTGCTTTTATTTGCTAAAAGGTACGCAATCTTGAACTTATGTTAATTACATTACATATACTTGATCTATGACTTCCGTTGCGTACTCTTGTGTTATGTGTTTTAATATTAAAGGGTTAAAAGATTTAAAATTCCAACAAAAAAACGCGTCCTGTTAAAGTTCAAGTAGTGAACCGGTAGTCGTGCTTTACAAGTATGAGGCATATTTAACTTTAAGAAAATGATGACATAGTCATTGTAGCTCTCAAGTTGTTATTACATCATGTAACCACTGGGATCCAAAGAGTTTGTTAGTGACTTATGAGATTTTGGGCATCTTTATTTCATCTTGATTGGTGTGAAAAGATAACGAGGGGGTTACGAAAGTTGTATGCCTTCGGAATGTGGACATATTGGGGACATGTACTTAATTAGAAAAATGTGTATCTAGAGGCATTTGCCATACTAGATGATTACCCGCGCATAGCGATAACAGTGTATTGTAGCGTTAAGTGGGTGTGAAGTAAGTGGGAGTGAAAGGTTATTAGTTTAAATTGTAATTAAGTATTAAATGTTTAATAAATTGTATTGCCTTTTATAAGTAGGGGTATTTTATGAAATGATTAGTCTGCAAGGAACAACGTATCTCATAGCTGGTCTTCATAAAACTGTCAAAGGTTCACACTGATGCACATTAAAAAGAACACAAAAGTGTAAATGAGAAAAGAGTCGCCAAAATAAAATGAAAATGAATAGAAATGAGAATACGAAAATATTCTCATAGTGGGGTAAAACGATAATTATCCAGGGTATATATATATTTATCTGGGATAAATATATAGGTACTTAAAAGGCAAAATTACAAACCCTAAGAGTTGTTTAATGGTTCATCCGACCCAATAATAAGTGAGTGGTTAAGTTTAATTTCTAATCAAACTTGTATACTTTAGGATAATTACAAGGAATCTTTGTCATTCTAGAATGTTTCTAGGTATCCTATAAATACCAAAGGCATTTTAAGAGATTCTTAATCAATCCTCTACATACTAATTCCTCCCCTCTCTTCTTCTCATTCGATCGGTCGACAACAAGGGTCGAAACCCTTAAGTCGATTCTTAAAAATCAACTTTTAGTCAATCCCAAGATCTACTATCCCTTAGTCGATCTTTACCCATTTTTGTACTATAACTTGCATAGCTTCATAGCTCTAGTTTTACTTGTATAATATCCGTGGATACCTTACGCAATCCAAGTGATGATTCTTCCCCAAGAAACCCTAATTGTTTGACTGAAACATCAAGAAGATCAAGAAAAAAATTACGTGCTGATCAAAAAGGTTATAGAGCTTACGCAATTGCTGGAATACAAGTAAGTAATCCTAAACACCATTTATACGTGTTAATATGTTATATCACTGATAAGGAGATCTGTTATTTGGGGTTGGTCTGCATGGCTTTTATGTTTTTATTTTTTGATGTGCATGTTGTATATGTCATGCGGGTGACCACCAATACCCTATATTTTAATCTAACGACATTACTTAATTTTTTACAATTTTAATTTTTAAGTAAATGAGTTTTCTTTTTATATATAGTATAGACATGTAGTAGTACAATGCATATACATGATTATCATGTCATTGTTTGCCTTCACGACTATATTAGAATAATGGTTGTAAAAGGTACTTATGTCATTTTTCAACGGACAAATGTTCTCCAAAGTAACTAAAATGAAACACCATGTAATCAATATTTAACTTTCCACAATACACTAACCTTAAATTATTCACCTCCATGCATTGAGAATAAAGGATAACTTATGGCCTTTGTTCCTATATTGTTCAATGTACTAAAGTACATTTACGAACGTGGCTATGGGCAAGTTGTAATGTGTTGCTGCCACACCCAATAGGAACATAGTGAACAAAGAGAACGCACTTAACTAATCTGTCGTTAGTTAACGGCCGCTATCTACTAACGTCGTTAACTTTTTTAAGAAATGAAATTGCAAGAGTCCCCGAGGTTTAACTTATGCTTTCAAAATAGGTCCTCTAAGGACTAATGTAAAAGTGACTAACGGTCGTTAGTTAACGCCCGTTATTTACTAACGGTCGTTATTTTTTTAAATACTTTTATAAAACCAAAATGCGGCAAGAGTCCCTGAGGTTTAACTTGCGTTGCAAAATAGGTCCTCTAATGACTAAAGATATAATTTTTTTTACATAATTAGTCCTTCATGTTAAACGTTCGTTACACAAATAGTCCGCTAACCGCTTAACTGGGTTGTTAAAGAACGCCATTCTATCATTTTTAATTAAGAAGCTCTATAAAACGCAACGCAACCAAGGCTTGATAACATACTTTTTGGTAAATTCGCAACCGCTTAATTAAATTGCTCACGCTTAAAATACTAAACATATCTGATAGGAACATACTTAGCTCGATGTTAAATAATACTTATGTACACAAACACCCCGCTGCGAAGCGCGGGCTAAAAACCTTGTATTGTTCAATCACAAGTTATGTTAGTTTTTAAATGATGAGTTGCATCAATTTTCTATGCTCCGTACGACTAAATATAATAGGATCAATTTCATATTTCTTCTTATTTGATTTGAAAATTTCATACTATCTTTGTCCCAAATTTTATGTCCAATTTTAACTTTTTGAATATAACTTTAACATTCAATATTTTTGTTCGTATTATATAATACTTGATGCAAAATATATGAATAGATTGTGTTGTAAATTTATTTTCATTGATATAATTTTCATCAAGTATTATATAATACAAACAAAAATATTTAAAGTCAAAGTTTGTTTTAAAAAGTCAAAATGGACATAAAATTTAGAACGGAGAGAGTATTTATTAAAATATGCTTTAAAAACATTGTACCCAATTATTGTAGTTTAAGCATATATAAAATTAAACATGAAAATAAGAGAAATATGAAATTAATCATAAATAATAAAAGTTTTAGATTTTTGTGACTCGGACACCTATCTAAATATCCTATTGTCTATTGATGCATGAGTGCTAAGGGCCGTAAAAGGCACGGACCAACAATCCAACATGTACCAACTACTAAAAAAACCAATTTTTAAAGGACTACGAATAAAATACCTGGAGACTTCCAAAAATAATTACGAACTCATACAAAAAGTTGTTCGGATATTTTAATTTCCAAAAGCTTTTGTTAAAATAAAACCATCCTTAATCCTTTAATTCAAATGCAAAAGCACTTTATAAACACTTCTTTTTACCTATTAGTGAATAAGTAAGCTTTTATTGAGAATAATTTCAAAGGGACGGAAACGGTCTCGAAATTTACCCGATGAAGCCGCGTACATCTGAGTCAAAAAAGGCTCGCTTTTTCTCGGGTAGCATGAACAAGGAAAACTTTATCCATTTACCCGTTTATCCGTTTTTTGAGAATAATTTAATCAAAATTTTGATGCAAATTAAAAAAAATGCTCGAGTTAAAATTTTATGATGACATAAAATTTGTTTGGAAAAAGCTTTGTATTGAAATCTCTTTTAGAAGAAATACGATATTTGAATAAGATATGGAATGAGCAAGTACCAAAGAAAAGTCTCATCCTCAATGATGTTAAGCAATTCACTTTTAATTGGAAATCCAGTGAGCTACATAAAACTTAGCTGGTTTGAGCAGCTTAGTAACCCATGTGACGCTCTTTCCATTTCCTTGTAATTTTATTTGCCTATCTCATTGCTAAGCCACAATACAATATGCCGCTTAAAAAATACTGTAATTTCTAATCTACCAATCTACCATCTATGGTTGGTTGAACGACCACACCACGTAACAGTCATAGAATGTAGAGTAAATTACACCGTTCGTCCTTGTGGTTTGCGTTGACCGCAGGGTTTAGTCCTTTGACCAAAAAAATTGCACCGGACGTCCTTAAGTGTGAAACGTTATGCACCGTTCGTCCTTTGACCAAAAACTAAGTTTGAGTTAAAACCCATCATGTGACTTGCACATGAGGGTAAATTCGTCATTTCAACACCATAAGGACGAATGGTGCAAGGACGAACGGTGCAGTTTATGTGGATAAGACCCTAGCCAAAGAAAAAACTACCACAAACCCTAGCCTCACACAGAAATGTGCGCCCCCATCTATTTTACTCACCCTCGTTTTGCAGATCAGCTCATATGAACACAAACCAACTCATATCTAAAAAACTTTTTGAATCTCCTGAATACAAAGGACTTTACAACTAAGACAGAAAAAGGAGATGAAGATGAAGACTAAGACTGCACCAAAACCAAATACTGACTCACAAGTAACTTCAGTTTATTACATCACTAGTCATAAATCCTTAACAAAAATTCAAGGCTAATGTTGTAAATGAAGTTACCACAACCACATAACCAAACACAACCAACTCCGAAAGAATCAATATCCCATCCTCCTCATCTAATGTCCGACACAATCAACTCCTCATCACTGACTAAATGAAAAATAAAATTTTCTCATAATTTTTTTCAGATAATTATTGAAACATCAAGACCATCGAGGGTCTAACACACGTAAATCATTCATCGATTCTTTTAAGACTATCCTTCATCTAATGTCCGAATATAAAAGATAAAGCAATTAACAAGGTCAGTTAATCCTTTTTCTTGAGTCGCTCAAACCAAACACATAACAACTTACACCTACCCGAGACCCACTAATGGATCTTGAAGCCCTTGTGACGTGTTCTTGATCCGGATTAAACAAAGAAATGAAGAAGAGATTTAGATTGGGTTATGATGAAGGAGATTTGATGATTGAGTTGAGTTCACCGGAATCCAACTAGTTAGCACATGATCCATGTTTTTAGTTCAAAGATGTCGAGTGAGGTGGGATGAACCGAACAATGAGAAATCCAAATTGGACTCGAATCTCTTGAAATTGATGAGATTGAAACTTGAATTACACTTCTAATACTTCAATTTACAAAACCCCTCTATCAATTTCAAGAACCCCTAAATTATGAAACCCTAACTTTTATAAAACTCGATTGTGTGTGATATGGGTGAGTCCTGTGAGATTTTCGTGACTCAAATAAGAACATAAGTGGAAGCTTTGACCATAGCTCTCTTGACCTCGAGTTGGATGAAGTCCATTCTTGACTATCGTCGCTTTCATCCTTCTTTTTCAACACAAGTACATGACTTTGTCTAGGAGAATACATAGACCGAGTATGAATGTGATGGCTCAAGGTTAAAGATTGAAGAAGAAGGAGGTGAAACTCCTTTTTGTTTTCCTGGTTTTGGATAGAAGCAGAAAAGGGAAAGACAGAGAAGCATAAGTAAAGTACACCGTGTCCTTGTGGTATTTTTATTTTGTATTTAATAAATGGCATGTACTTGGGAAATGACCGAAATACCCCTTTAAAAACCTCAGTTAACTGACGTTAGTGGCAATTGGTGGGCCCAAATGGACGGAGGGACGAACGGTGCATAACGTTTCACACTTAAGGACGTCCGGTGCAATTTTTTTGGTCAAAGGACTAAACCATGCGGTCAACGTAAACCACAAGGACGAACGGTGTAATTTACTCTAGAATGTATGATGATACACTTGCATTTGGTGCAATTATTAGTGGACTGCATTTTAATACTATTGTTTCTGAGAAAACTATTCACAAATGTAGGGTACCTTGTACTAATCTAGATTCGTCAATATATGTTGAATCAAATATGAGAGGAATGGGCATGGTAACGAGCAACCCGCGCCATTCATATGTGGCAGCTATTTTGGTGCCGCCAAACGTCCGCCACCACACCATCATGGCCTTGCGCCATTGTCCATGCCAGTATACTGGCGAGGCGTTATTGTAACATATTGGATTTCAGAATCACACAATCAATCACAAATATGGGCGTATGAATATATGGTTTTACAGAGAGAAAGTGGGATATTCTAGTAAGAGAAACTCATGGAAGGTTAAATTTCAAATGAACATCCAACCCTCTCCCTTGTGGGGAGAGGGCTATTTATACAAAGAAGCACGCCCTCCTTCGGGCTGTGGATCAGGCATACAATGGGTAAAGACCCGTCCTTCCTCCACGGTGTTGTACTAAACTAAACTACGCTAATAACTAACTAATAAACTCAAAAATAACGTAACAAACGATATGTCTACGAGCTAACTTATGCTAGATAATATTTGGGGTGACCGATACTTCACTTATGGAATTTCCAATTCCTAACAATCTCCCCCTAAGGGAGGTCACCCCATCTTTTACATTTTGCCTCCTAGCATTCTATTAAATCTTCAGTCTTGAGCTCGTAGACTTCACTTCATCAAAATATTCAATCTTTGTGCTTTCATGGTGATATTATCATAATCCAACTATAATGTACATTAAGTGGGGGTTATAGAGCTGATCCACATTATGATGACCTTTGAGCTTTATATGAGATCATCAGCCACAGTTGATCTCAGCATCACTCATTGTTATGTTGCCCGCATATGATGTAGTGACAATTGGACCGACATGCTCACATTCTGGACTATGATATCTTCTTATCAGTAGCGAAGCTTTAGTTGATTCATGATATTTGCATGCGTAGCGAAGCATGGAGTGAAAATATCCGAGTCGTTGATGCACTTATCATGATTTCTTTAGAAATGAATGTGTTGTGTGAGCATGCGGCTATTTATTGACCTCTCCATTCGATCATTGCAAACGTCGCGTGCACTGCATACAGTTAGCAATAAAGTGCACGAAAGTGTCTTTGACCACTTTCGTTGAATTGAGGTACACGGCCCACGGTTCCCGTTGATCAAGTACAAGTACTGTGATCAGGTATAATTCGAAGAATCTCCTTGACAGGGTTTCGCAGTTGCTCTAGCTGTTCTCAAACCGGAACGTCTCAAAGAAGACAACACGGAGTGAGTGAACCAGCGAATTTGAGATACACTGATTTATGAAAAGAGATTTGAAAAACAACCGAGTACTGCTCAATAAAGTGTTTTTGCAATACAACGAGGGTTTTTGAGAAAAATCAATTATCAATCATAAACACATTTTATATTTGAAATATTAATACACAGTCGATGTGCTAACAAAAAGAATTTTTAAGCACAACGACCGGTTTTTCAAAGGTATCCGTCAATCCATAACCTGAACCAGGATTGATTCATAATTTTGAATCGCCCCATTGTTTCTGTTCAGTTGTCACAGGGTTGATCTATTAGATAGATCTCACATGCCACCTACCAAGAGCTTGTTTGATATTGGCTCTAGAAGGCTTTCCATCTTCATTGTGAATATGTTTGCATATCACTCAGATGTTCTGGTAATACCACAAGGATAATGCGTAGGACTCATAAGAAATAATCTCTCTTTCCATATTGTGTGAAACAGAGAGTCTTCATTGACAGTGTCCTAATGAGATTTATTTGATGATCTCGTGGCACTAGACTCAATTGTGCACATTTGGTTCCTATGCCGGAGACTAGGGAGAGGGGCTCCTTCTTCAATGTCAACAATCTCTAAGAGAAAGTCGCTAGATTATGTAGGTTCCCCGTGAGAATGAAACAAGTCCCTTTTAAGAGAAACTTGAGTAGCTTGGGAAGTTGTAGTGCAGTGCTTCACTGGGTCCATGATGTCTTGTCTTCAATACCGGTGTTACCTTAGTAACAACCAGTAGCATATGTATTGAACCCGGTTTCTGCCCTAAGGTTGAATAATTGGAGGGCTATTTATTTTCACCCTTTTCTCATTCAATTCTTTTTCATTCTTCAACCCCTTCAGTGCTTACCGAGACTTCATAACTAGAACCTTGTTGGGTTTATTCCAGTTCTAGCTCTATCTCAGTCGGCACTCTTCCCATTTCTCATTTTTCTCCTTTTTTCATCATACCTAAGGACTTCTACACTATCTAGTGGGTTGTCCCTGGGTAGATCCCCCCGGCTCTGGCGGGATCGTGGGAACAAATACCTAACCTCACCATCCTTATAACTTCATACATAAAGTAAAATGGTCGGTCTTTTGGTACAGTTCATTCTTCCGTGAAACCAATTGAAAAATCATTTGAAAATCAGTCAAGGTACTTGTGATATAATATCAAAGCATTTTGTACCTTAATTATTTTGATCATTTAGAAATGCTCCCCCTCAACATGTGCATAAGATTTTGAAATTGTTTAGCACATGGAGGCAAGAGTTCTTCGAAATAATTTCTTGATCACTATTTCCGTAGAAACAGCCATTTGATTTTCTTGGTAAATTATCCCCCTCAAAATGTGCATAGGATATTTGAAATCATTTTATCACATAGACGTAAGAGATCTTTTGAAATACATCCACGATTACCAAATATTTAGAAACCATTTAACACTCAATCAAGGTATATTATGTTAAAACATAGAAATCTTTGTACCTTGAAGGTTTATAATTGTTTAGAAATGCTCTCCCTTAATATATGCTTCGAGATTCTAAAAGAGTTTAGCACATATTAGAGAGCAGTATGCACTTTGAGACAAAAATGGTCACCTTTTATCATCTTTCATATTTATATCACATTTTCTCCCCCGATCAAAAATTTCAAATCCTTTGAGATTTTGGATCTCAAGTGATTTAAATATGTATGAAACAAAACGTTGTTGGAGAAAAATGTGTCCAGTTTAATATGATTTGAAGTGGACTACACTGAAGTTCCCTTTTTAGAGAAAAAGGGAACCACAATACATAACCTATCACTACTACATACATTATAGTTGTTCATAGTACAGATACCACATTTTACACATCAAAAATACAAAAACATAAGCTACTTCCGGAAGATGCCTTCATTCAGTTCTTTGAAGCAGCTTGTAATGACCTTCACGAAGTCTAACACCCACAAAACTTTCAAGGCTGCGATAAATCTTTCTTTTCTTTAATCTTCGTCCGATCGCAGCAATGAAATCTTCACACATCTTCAAGTCCTGTTCAGACCAGAATCTTATATTGTTCCACGGCTTCAGATCAAGTTTGATTTGCTTCACTCTCGAGCTCAATTCTTCTTTGACCATCTTGAGAGTTCCATCACTGAACTTGAAAAGCTCGCACAGTCTCATTAGCATACGAGACCCGTATCTGTCGGTAAAGATGATGGCTCTAGGGGAGTCAATCACTTTATATTCGTGATGAAATTCATGTCCTGAGGCTTCCCATTGCGGTCTTGTTAGGTTGATCCGAGTCTGGTAGCTTTCCATTCCTAGCTGAAAATCCCCAACTCTTTGTCGGATGACCAAGCCTCTGATCCGAGATTGACAGAAATGAGAGAGCCTTCTTCTTACGAACAGGTAGATGGTCAAGGTGTCCTTGGAGGTTCAGAAGATAGAGATCTTCAAAGTCATTTGGCATCAAATGTTTGAATTCGTTTTCTTCTATAATATGCTCTTTCAAGTCTGCTCTTCGAAGAACAATCTTCTTCAGGTAATCATAGCCATAGATTGAGAAGATCTCTACACTGATAACACTTAGGATACGCAGCTTGGATCGAAAAGCTCTGCGACTCTTTTTAGCACTATGTCTATCAATGTAGAATTTCTTCTTCTTGAACCATCAATGAGAAATGCCATATGAGGCAGCAATGTCATATTCTTGTTCTTTGTCTGCCCATAATTGATCCGGAACCATCTGTTCAAGACCCTGATCAGTGTAGGTAGCAGCTTTCATTTTAGAAATTGACAAAGCTGGTCTTCGTTCTGTAGTTCGAGCACATAGATAATCCAGGTCATGGTTGAAGAAGAACTCTAATTGAATAGTCATTTGACCGGTTCACCACCGAGAGGAAGAGGCTTGTTCACATTGAAACGGCTGATCTGCTCACTGACTTGATCACTCAGCATCTTCTGACATTCTTCCATCTGGTATTGAAGCTGATTGGCATATGAGTGAAAGACTTTGACGATTTCAAATGCTGGTCCTTCAAGATCCTTTAGAGTGATGGACGAGATTCCTTTCTTTTCACAAAACCACTTCATAAAGCTGCCCATATCTCCAGTGATGTGTAGAAGAGAGTCTTCAGCTGGGGCTTCATAGTTGGTAGTGATGGTTGATGCCCAGTTGTTGTCGGAGATCATTGTGTCAGACTCTGGAATGGACCATGAAGGTTTAGGAGTTTGAGGTCTCTCTTCAGGGAGCCAGCTTTGAGTTATGTCTTTTGAATGTGCAACTCTAGAGGTTTTAGCTGCTCACCCAAACGTATGCATCAAACCAATCCTCTTCTTTAGATGGCTGAGGGACATGTTTTGTGGATGCATCATCATCATCAGATTCTGACTCGGCCATGACATAAGACTCTTCATGTAGAACCTGGTCTTCCGGGATAGTGTAGAAGGTGGGTGTAAACCTTGAATCAACCGTGGTCCATGCTGCAGACTTCTTCTAGTACCCCTGATCACCGGATGAACTGGATTGATTTGAAGGTTTTGGAGGAGATGTTGGTGGTTGTGGTGAAGGTGTAGTGGTTGTACCAGAAGATCCACCAGCACCAGAAGTTCCAGCTCCTCCAGTTGGAGGCGAGGGAGGAGGAGGTTTACGACCTTTACGCAATGTCTTCCAACACCAAAGTCCTCATTTTCTTCTTAGCATCCCTTTCACGAATATCCTCCAGAAACTGTAGATGATTATCGTGCTTAATCGATTCTTCAAGTGCTTCATATAGCTTCATATGAACCACGTCCTGGTGCTCATTAGCATCGTACATCTTATCAGCTAGAACAGCTCTCATATCAGCAATGGGCAAGTCCTTGAATCGTTGAAGCAGTGGAGCCTGCATTGCCCATTCAACAACATCTTTTACCTCTCCCTCAATTGCATCTGCAACACCTTGATCGAAGTTAAGATTCTCTATCTTGTATACACGTTGCTCGAGGGCGTTGACAGATTTAGGCAGTTGCCTCTCAAGAGCTTCAATTCGTTTTACTGCTTTGTCGAGTAGTTGATCAGATGTTAGAATTTGAGGTAGTGAAGCCGGTGGAGAATCCGTGTCATTGATTGTAACCACTGGTTTGAGTGATAGATCTTTAGCCGGTTCAGGTGTTGGAGGTGCGGTTGTTAGAGCAGGTTTGGGTGGTGGAAGTGCGGTTGCATGTGTAGGGGCTGACATTGGAGGAGTGGTTGATGTGTCTTGCTAAATGTCGACAGTATACATGGACTCAGCTTCCTCTTTCTCATCATTTTGCTTATAAGGTTCATTATCTGAGGGTTTGTCATTTAAGAACTGATCACCAAATGAGAAATTAGCATCTAGATTCTTCAATGAAGATAGAGAACCTGTAGACATATTTGTTTCTTCCACGTGCCTGTGTTCATCAGATCTTGACTCAAGGATCTCCTGTGAGTCTTTCAGCAATTCGTTTTCATCATTTTTATCTGATTGGGTATCACATGATGCAAGTGTCTCTTCTTGTGTTTCAGATACCTCCTTTTCCATTCCAGTTTGTTCTTAAGCTGAAGATGACTCAATACTTCTTTTCTTCAGCTCAAATTGGTTGGTAGTTCTTGACGGTGAAGAAGAGATGGTCAGAAGCATGTGAGCGGCTTATTCAAAGATCTACACCAACAATCCCTTTCCCTTTGTCTTGTGTGATTGAAGTTGCTTGACATGGCACTGGCTCAGGTTCTCTTATCACAACACCTCCAACTGGTGGTCTCATGTTCAAGCTTTCCAGGCTTTGTTTAATTCCTTGTTTCAAATCAGCATCATCTTCATTAATCAATCGACTGTCACCCTTTGGTTCCTCGGTTCCTCCAACATTCTCCTTTTCAACATCATTCTTTCTCTTTTTCTGCTTCTGAGACGAAGTGTCGGTAGATTGAGATCTATCACGTCTCTTCTTGGGAAGGGCGGCATATGAGGTTTTAGAGGATGATTTAGTGCTGGAAGTAGACTTTGTAGACTTTGGCTAGGAGGGATTGGGAGCGTCATCAACATTGGATATGGATACCCTTTTCTTGTATAATCTGAAGTAGTCATTCTTCTTAATATCATCTGTGAGAAGTGCATCAGGAATTGGCATTCCAAAGATCTCTTTATTAACCCGTGATTTGTCAGTTTTCGTACAGATATATTTTCCAAAGAAATACAAAGGTATGTATTTCCCAGGTCGTTTTCCCAACGAGGGATGAATGGAGTAAACAACTCGCGTCGCGTGATTCGGGATTCGAATGGGTAATAAGGATTTTGATGATTTCTGAACTACGGTGCAGGGAATAATAAAGGAAAGAAATTATAACAACTAAATCTATGATGCAATGAAGGAAATGCAACTAATTATGCAAGATTAAACTAAAACGCAATTAAACGTAATTAATGAAACGTGAATTAAATGCAACTAATCTAATTTTAAACCGTAAAAATGAACTACTATTTTTCTACAGCTAAACATGATATTTGAAAACTATTTGAGATTTAAAACTAATTTTTATGGTTTTTCTTGATTTATTTTGAATTAAAAACTAATTTAAGACATTTAAAATAGACTTGAAATACTAAAAATTAGGAAAATAAGCTAGAAAATTACAAAACTAATTTTCAAAAATCAAATTTAACTAAAAAGATTTTTAAAAACTGGAATCACATTTTTTTGACTTTTTCTCTATTTATTATGAATTTAATACTATTTAAAACTAATTAAAATGCTAGAAAATACTATTTAAACTAAGAAAATTCTGGAAAGATACTTTTTATGACTTTTTGATTTTTCTAAACCTAAGAAAATTGAAATTGCATTTTTCAGAACATTTTCTAATTTATTTGGATTAAAAGCTAATTAAAAAGCCTAGAAAATGAAATTAAATGCAGAAAAATAGAAGATGAACATGGAAAATTATGAAAATCTCCAGAAAACTATAAAATAATACTGAGAACAAGGAAAAATTAACAGAAACAACTTTGGAGTACAGGAGATATGGTTTGGGCTAGAAACTGATGAAAATAAGCACTTGAAATAAGCTAGAAGCAACAATAAGCCACTATAAGCTACCTACTCCTAAAACTAACCTATACTAACTGGAAATAAGATATTGCAACTGTTTTGGATCAATAAGCTCAAGCAAAAGGAGATTTAAGCACAAAACAAGTTTCTAAATCAAATTAGCCAAACGGCCCTTAAGTACCAACTTTAAGCCCCCATTAAACTAGCTAGAAAAATTCAATAAAATTAACTAAAATTACCAGGTAGTAGACAACCAACCAATGAGCTTATATCCAGAATTTCAGCTTCTAAGGATCTAGATTGAAGAAATTAAAAATCAAAAGAAACTATGGATTATGACTATAGAATTTGATGTGAAAAAACTAAATAGAATAAGCTATAAGCTACGAAAAGGTACAAGAAGTTACCAAACACTTGCTACGGCTAAAACCAACTAAAAATAACCTAAAGCAACTGATATGAATAAAAAATGCACAAGATGAAGTCAAGTGAGCACAAATTCAGTTTCTACGTCTTAATTCCAAACGGCCCTATACTAGCCCACTTTAAGCACTAATTAGCTAACTTATAAAAAATTGCAAAAATAAACTAAAAATACCCTGTAAACAACCACCAACTCAAGTCCTAGTATCCAAAATATCATCTTAAAAGGACTAAAACTAAGAAAATTAAAAATCAAAAATAAAAGGGAAAAAGGACTTAAGTGAACTGATGTGTAGGGCAATAGAGTGATGAGTAGCAAATAGCAGATAACTAACTATGAAGATAAGCTCCTAAGACTAAAATAATGCAACTCAGATGATCCTAGATGCAAAGTGAACAAACAGAACTATTCTTACACTGACTAATTAACATATTCAAACTAGGATACAAGCTGCTAAGACTACTGATATCGGCAGGACAGGAATTGCAGCAACAAAAATAAATGGCAAAAGGGAATGATAAGCAGCTACTAATCTACTCCAAATACACTCCTAAGAAGATCTAAATGAAAGACAAGTAGAATTTATACTGTAAACAACCTAGAGAAACTAGTACCAATCAAATTAAACTACAAACTACACTAGAATATCATCTTAAATCACTGCTGAGTTGGGACAGAACAGACAGGATAAAATGCATAAATGACTACATTAGACTAACAAAATAAGCAAGCTAAGCACTACTAATGACCAAATATACTCAAAATATATAAACTAGGGTGTCCTAATATTGAGAAAAAGTAAGTTGATCTAACTGAAAACCTGATTTAAACCTTTAAATTGACTGATGAATGAAACCATTTGGACATAAAAGAGAATTTGACAGATTATGAGATTGCAGATGAAAACTTAACAAATCCTTTTGAGATCACAAAACTATGATTTAGGAAGGTTGAAAACCAGTAATTAACACTAAACAAACCAACTTGGACTTACCAAAACTTTTTAATCCTCAAATTCAAATCAAATCCAAACATACCTTAATGTTGCCAAATTGCAAGTGGGCTTTAAAAAACTTGATGAAATTTAACTGAGACAGAATTGAAATGCACAAAGTAACACTAAAATTAACTTTTCAACACATTGAAATCAGAATTTATCCAAAAACTGAGTTGACTATGAATGTTTGACTATTGTTGACTTTTTGAAATAAGATGAATTTATGATAAGCTGAGATACTAAAGGGCTCACATAAGCTTTATCAAGCTTATGTGAGCTTGACTTAACAGTTTTTAAAGCTTTTCAAACACAAAGACAAGTATTGATGAATTAAAATGACAAGGTAAATAAAACTGGGAAAGAAATTTGCATAAATTTAAATGAGTTACAAACTTTTAAACCAAAATTACAATGATCTAATAAAGAAATGACAGAAATAAAGCTGATCAAAATTCCTCTAAGACCTAAGGAATTGGACCCCTGAAATCTGTGGATGTGAGGGGCTTTTATAGCCTAATGCTAAGGCTTGGGATTCCACTCAGAGAAGCTCCTAGAACTCAAATCACGACCCTTGATCTCTTCTTGTGTCATCACATTCAATCACAATCGTTGGATCACCTTGATGATGTGTTTCATCCAATAGGAGGCCTCCAATCTGCCACTTTGGCAATCCCAAAGAGTCACATCCTCTGACACGTTGTCAGAGGGTTCTAGAATACTTAAATGTACGGGTAAAAGTGGGGATTACAGGGTAAATGGTGATTTGGAGATAAACAGTAACTGGGGTGGTTATTGGTTTTGGGCGCCTCTTTTATCTCTGGGTTGGGATTTTTATACTTTTGTTTGACCGGAGTTAAAATGGGTGGATTGAGGTAAATACCGGGTAATGGGATCCGGGTCATGGGTTTATGTAACTGGACCGGGTAATGGATAGTGTGATTTTGGGCTTGGACTAAGGACTTGGACTAAGGATTTAATTTGTACTCATTTATTAATCCAATGACTAAATGTGTAAGATCTAAAATTCCAGGGACCAAATCTGTAAATCTGAAAATTATATCAAGGACTAACTTTGCCAATCTTCAAATAATCCAAGGGTTGAATTCGCAATTTTTGAAACTTCCAAGGACTAAACATGACAATTCTGAATCTTCAGGGACTAAAACTGCCATTTTGAAAATTGATTGTCCAAACTTGCAAATTCCTTTCCCAACCTCGGCTTTTTGCATTCTTCTTTCTCTCGTGCTCGGTTTTCTTCGGTTTTGGCTTTCTTTTGTCTGTTTTGTCATATCCGTACCTGCACATGCAAAAACTCAAGAAACACGCAAATGTTAACAATAAACGGCTCTTTCTTGGTTATTTTGGGTCTAATTTGATAAACAAAAGATATGTGTTTAAGCACATATCAACCCGTCTGGCAACATACTTGAGGTTACCGAGTACAAATTCATCCCTAGCATTATGGAGGACTGATTCACTCCTAGGATTAAAGTTATGAGTCTGTTGCAAGAACAGGATGACAAGCTTCGAGAATCTTATGCTAGGAATCACAAGTTTGTGTACTTTCTTTCTTCCTTGAGCTTGATTCTAAACATTTGTTCTATCGGTGATGAAAGTGTACATCGACAACGAGAATTCTTCCCAAATACGTTCCGAGACATCAATGTTCACCCCTTTGACGAGACCCCATAAGATTTGCAGAATTGGTATCCTTACTTTATCGAACCCTGAGGTTTTTCCAGATAAACATAAGTTGAGAATAGTAGTAATGGCTCTCCAAGGTTGATATATGTGTCCGGTGATGATATCTGAAGCTCTTGTTATGTTAACTTGATAACCCAAATCATTTAGAAAGTCTATTAACTCTTACGCACTAGGTGGAGGGACAGATTGTATGGAAGGGTCACATGGTGTGATTCCTAGGGCCTTACTGAGAATGTCAGATGTGATTTCAAATTCCTTATCATCAAACTTGCAGGAATAAGTGGCAGTGATCTTGTCCCATGTGATGGTGTTCCAAAATTGTTGTAGGTAAATGGAAGGGATTGTGCATTGCTTGGCCAAGGCACTAAAGAAATTAGTGTTTTTAAGAATATCAATTGCCACTTTGAAGATTGGATTTTGTTGCAATCTTTCCATGTCCACATAGCAGTTGCTTTTTCCTATCTCTACCCATTTATCTTCTGGAAAAATTTCGTTGTCTGTAAGAACTGTGGGTGGAGCAGTAAGTAGTGGGTTCTCAGATGAGGTTGTGTTTGCCATTGAGAATCTAAAGACACACACATACAAAAACAGTGTTTGAGAGCATGTTAGATTAGACATGGTTAGCAAAACAACTTTAATGCAAACCCATGACAAAAGCACAACGAGTAGCATACATGACAGATTACCAATAAGCAGATTGAAATGCTTAGGAAATGGATTAAGTAGCTTTAGTAATTTTCAAAGTAACAAATCATTTTGACAAAGTTTTCAAGAGACAAGTTGTTTTGAGTCAAAATTGTTAAAAACAAAGTTGCTATAATAGGATTTCATGAGACAAGTTGCCATTATGGAAGTGTTATAACAAGTTGCTAAAACAAGTTGTCAAATCAAGTAGCTACAAGAGAAACCAGATACAAATTGCTTAAACCAAAAATGTTATAGCAAGTCGCTATGAGTAATTTGTCAAGACAAATCGCTACAAGTAAACCTGAACCAAGTCGCTAGCATAAAATTATTATAGCAAGTCGCTTTACACACTTTTATAAAACAAGTCTCCACAAGAAAAAAATAGTGACAAGTCGCCATTGTGAAAATGATATAGCAAGTCGCTAACTCGTCAAAACAAGTCGCTATAAGAAATAATACTTAACAAGTCGCCTTTATGAAAAAGTTTAAGCAAGTCGCTAACTTGTCAATACAAGACGCTATCAAAAATTACAAGGCTAAGTCGCTACTATTCGTATCACCCAGTTACAAAGCAAGTAGCTAGCAAGAATGTATTAAGATTTCACAACTCGCCATGAGGAATATGTGAACCAAATCGCTACCAAGAACACTTTGCTATCAGATAAGTCGCTACCAAGAACATGACATGACATACGCATAAAATAACAATCCATCCAACGGATATAACCATGACAACGACATAACCAAATTGTTTCAATGAGCCAATACAAACATGCCATAAGCACACACATAATCAGAACATCACAACGCAACAAACTCAAACAAAAATTACAACTATATGCGCAAGGACCCATTCAAACATACAAATCCACCATCACATCTATCCTAGTTAACCCAAATAACAACTAAATTAATATCAAGTGTTCCCATTCAGCGAATCCATTAACAAACCTAAACGAGGAAGTCAATTGACGAGGAAAAAATGCACGGTGGAATCTGTTAAAAGAGATGCGTTAGAGGAAGTATAAAATATACATGATTTAACATAAAGCATAGAAATTAACCTACCACAATCAAGTCGCTACAGCAAAGGTCACGAGAGAAAGAGAGAAACACTTTTGGGATTTTGAAAATATGTGAGTTGTGTCAAGTCGCTAGGGGGATAAGAACCGTTTTACAAGTTTAGCATATTGACACATTTAATCCTTGTAAACGAGTTCAATGAGGCAACTCGCTATCTTAAAATGAGACAAGTCGCTATCTTAAGTTTAGCATATTGACATATTCAGTCCTTGTAAACGTGCTTAATGAGACAACTCGCTATCTTAAGGTTGGCATAAGAAACAAGTCGCTACCCATGATTATAACAAGTCGCTACAGTTTAGGAACCATTCCAAATTTTCAACAAATGACATATTTGGTCCTTGTTATTATGATAAATGGAGACAAGTCGCTACCTATCTTAGTATCACACATAAATTTGTACTATTGACACTTTCAGTCCTTGTACTTATCAGATTGCATGCAGATACGGTGGATAAGAAGCATTCATGTAGAGTAATATGACAAGTACCATATATGACATAACATGGATAACATGTAGCAGCAAACAAGTAGACACAACACATATATCAGACAATGATGCAGAGATATATTGAAAGATTCTCCCCCTCAATCAATGTCACCAATTAAGAGTGAACATTGATTGAATTTCAACCTCCCGTAAAAAAGTAGAATATATCTTTTGTTCGAACTTCATCTATGGACCCGTATCATTATTGAATGACATTTCTAGGACCGTAGATGTTATCGATAACAAGAGATACATCTTTTATCAGATTGTGGGTAAAGATTAAAAATAATAAAAAATTAATTTAAAAATTATTATTTCTTAATTGGTTTTTTTTTTTTTTTTTTTTTTTTTTTTTTTTTAAATACAAATGAAAGTGAATTAGTACACGGATTCATGAGAATGAGTCATGGTTCAAGTCGAACAGGAGTCAAAGTACGAGGTTCGTCAATTCTGACAAGCTACAATTCTTGAGTGAGCAATCTTCATTTCTGATGGAAATCAGGTCATGATGTTCATGATTGAATTGAGCATTGTACCTGAAAAAGACTGAGAACACTTTGCACTAATAGCACATGTAGTATTGCAAATGGATGAGTTAGTGACATGAGTATCCTCAATATTGGATGTTGCACAGTTTGGTCTAGGAGTATCATTAATAGAAATCCATTTAGGTTCAATATTCTTGAAGATTTTTCCTGTGGGCATCCACTTAAGGCAAGATCTAGGCGTGTAAGTCCGTTTGGATCTTGAAAACTTAAATAGTCTGCCAGTAGGAATCCATTTGAAACAACTGCTAGTAGATTTGGATATAGCCACTTCCCTGTTTTAAACATTGGTCCTTTTGTAATTAGTTTGTTTCTTAGGGGATTGATCAGCCATTTGATGCTTCTTAGATGAACTCCTAATATTCCTGATCTTAGGGCTTCGAACATTAAGCTGGGGATTGTTATTCATCGATCGATGAATTAGTGAAGTGACTGGTTTTTTCAAAACTATATTCTCATCAACTTGGGAGGTAAGCTTAGATTTTGAAGGTTTAAATCTTTATGTTTTAAACGCATTGGGCTGCCTAACTACAACACGTTCTGAGTTGTTCAATACAATTGGCTTTCCCAAGGTCGATGGTTTTGCAAACTTAGTGTTCACCCTATTTCCAATAGATTTCCTAAGCTCATCTTTTAAGGCAACTATGGTGAAGCTCTTATCCTGAATTTGGGCTTTGAGGGCATCAATGTCTGCCAACAAGGAGTTAGTTTGCTCTATCAGCTTGGAATTGTTCTCTAATAAGTTCTTTCTCAAAGACTCATTTTCCCTTAAAAGGTTGGTCACACATAGGGCCAATTCATCATTCCTAGATTTAAGCAGATCACTCACCTCATAGTTAGAATTGTTCATCCCTATATTACAACTCTTATGCAGATCTGAGAGTTGCAATTTCAGATTACAAATGGTTGAATCTTTGTCCTGAATCTGGGTTTTTAACTGGTTAATTTCAAAAAATTCTTGAAATTCTGGAAATTTTGGATTTATGCAAGGTTTTGTAGCAAGAAAACTTTCTTCTCTTTGTTGTACTGCAATTTCTAAGGAAATACAATGTTTTTCAAGAGTTGAATATTTGTTTGAAAGTTCATCAAAAACCCTTTTTTCAACCAGTTCATTTGTTTTAAAGATTTTAGACTCAGGCTCAACCAAGACACATTTATCAATGTTATGTTCAGAAATAGGATCATATTGATCAGGTACATTAGCAGATGCATTAAGTTGATCAGTTAAGGGTACCTCATCACATGACACCTCTTCATTTGTTGGTGTGACATCTGCATTCAAATCATGCATAACAGGAGTTATTGAAATGCCGCCTGTTTCAAGCATATCTGACTCTGAGCCTCAGATTCGACAGCCTGTTTCATCATCCTTTGTTGTATCTGATATTCTGCATTCAGCATCATCCGACCGTTCAACTGATCCATTACCCGACATATCACAACTTTCACATAATTTATCTTGACACCCATTCAAAGCATTCCAATTATCATTCTCTTGAGCAGCTTCCTTAATGTACTGTTCCACATTATCCATAAGTTGGATAAATGTGTTGATGAACTCATGAATCTCCATTCCAGTATGTTTCTTGAAGGAAATTCCAGTAACGTGTTGATCAAAGTCTGCAGAATATTCCCCGTTGATAAATGGCTGAAATGTGTTGTAGATAACCTGAAGTGCAGCATTGGAATCATCCATTAATACCTTTGATGCGTGCCAAACAGTCAAGCTAAATCACACAAGCCCGCCACTTGCGAATGGCGGACCGTAACCAGCTTAAAACTGCTGAAGCACGAATGCAATGAAGATCTGGGGAGTATAGTGTTTCCCCGGGTCGTTATGTCCCAGCGAGCTATGCAATGGATTATCGAACGTATAGTGATCGGGAGATTTGAACGGAAAAAGGGATTTGAGAATGATTATAATTAAGGAAAAGCCAACAAATTAAAACGGCTTAAATGCAAATTAAAGAAAGTTAAAAAGATAAAATCTATTAAATAAACGTTATCACTATAATTAAAGTGATGAACGTTTAAAACCTAAAACGTACGTTTAAATTAAAAACTACGTAACGTACAAAATAAAAAGTGAAAGTAAAGAAGGAAAATACCTACGGATATGAAAAATACATTTTTACAATCATAATTATATAAGAAATTTATTAGAAAAGGAAAATTATTTTTAAAACTATTTAATTACTTTTTGTTAATTAAAAAACTATTTTAAACTATTTAATAATACTCTAAAATAAAAGAAAATATGAAATAAGACTAGAAAAATAAAATTAAAACTTAGAAAAATCTAAAATATGATAAAACTAATTTTAAAACTGAAAATATATTTTTTGACTTTTTATATATTTATTATTAATTAATTACTATTTAAATATAATTAAAATGCTAGAAAATACTTTTTAAACTAAGAAAATTATGGAAAAATATTTTTTTGCTTTTTTATATTTATCTTAACTTAAGAAAATTGAAAAATTATTTTTTTGAACCTTTTCTTAATTTTTTGTATTAAATGCTATTTAAAAATGCTTAAAAACTAATTTAAATTAAGAAAAATAGCAAATGAACTTGGAAAAATCTGAAAATTGCAGGAAAAGTCTAAAATGGTATAAGGAATAAAGGAAAAATAGAAAAACAGGTGCATGTGTGGAGGAATTTGAAACTGAAGTGGAAAGTGCTTAAAAATAAGCACTTTGATAAGCTAAAACCACACCAAAAGGTACCAAACTGAAACAGAAGCTACTATAAGCTAAAATAACCTAAATGCAACAGATATCAACAAGCTATAACCTCTGGAATAGCAAATTGAACAGATTGATGATATGAGATAAAAGCTAAGAACAGTTCTGGAGGGCAACTTTGGACTTAGAAATAAGCCACTGAATAAGCTGGAGATGATGAAACAGATAGAGGAACTTAAAGAAAACCTGGGTGAGAGTTTATAAACCCAATTACAGACCTAGACAAACCAAGATGAGCCATACACAAGCTCTGCAAAAGCTGCATAAACCTGTGCAGGCAACAGTGCTGCGCACAGGGCATTTGGCACCATAATCACAAGCTTTTTTGAAGCTTCTACAAAATTCACAAAATTGTAATAAAATGGAGATAAACAAATAGACCAGGAGGACTTTCTGAAACCACAAGTTTCATTGAAAATGATTCAGAAGTGAGCTCATGAAAAATCTTCCTAGATGGGCTCAAACTAAGATTTTGCAATTTGACTTTTTGATCAAAACTGAAAAGTTGACTATTTCCAACTTTGATTCAAATTTTTGGACTGAGCTTGAAGTTATATGATGAAAGGAAGCTAATGCAGGCTAAATCTAGGGTTTCTAAGCACAAAATAAGCTTTAAGCTTTTGGAAATTTTAACAGATAAGCAGTTAAGATTCTTAAGGATGGATTTTGACTTTACTACAATTGACCATCGGTTTTAATGTTTAAATGGGTTATTGAGAACTGATGTAACATGCAATAAACAATAACACAGGTCTAAACAACTTCTAGAGCAGTTTAATAAACAAAACCAAACACCCCTTATGAAAGCAGTTATGAAGCTAAACCCACTAAACAATATATCTGTCCTTAAATACTGATATAACAAGTTCTAATATGCAATTCTATTCCTAAACATATCAAGATAAAAGCAATACAATGCCTCTATTTATATAAGCTAATGAAGCAAAAGTGTACACAGAAATGGCTTACAAATAGAATTCGACTGATAATAATGAACCAAGAACCATGAGTAACCTCCTACACTCCCCAAGGAGTTTTACTTCCCAATGCAATCCATATTCAACCCTGCTCCAAGCTTTAGCACCATCTTCCCTTGTTTTTTATTTTCTCACTATTTTCTTGGAATTTTTGTGAATTTTTGAATTTTGAATATAAATTGAATTTGAAAATATCTAATAGCTTATGAGAGCTTTAGAGAGAGCTTATATGAGCTTTTGAATGCTTAACAACAAGTTATAACAACATTCACTTAAAATGATATTTCCTTGATCTTGAAAATTTACATAAACTGAAAAATGAAAAGAAAGCTTGCAATTGATTATTAAAATAGGTTTATAACACACTGAGATTACTTAATACAAAGCTTGAAAGATTAAATAAACACTGGAAAATAAAAACGACATAAGGAAAATTATATAAACTAACTACTACTCTCTCTTGCTTCCTCATGCTTCTTTTTTATACTCCCAGTGTCTTCCCTCTCTCTTCTGAACATATCCCAGCACTTACCTCCACCATTGGATGAAAAAAATGTGATCTTGGCCCTCCATTGGTTTTTGGCGGGAAATGCTTATTTGGCAGTTAAGGTTGAGTGTTTTGGAGAAGGGCACAATTAATGTATCTTGGATTGTAGGAGAGGTGGGGGGGACAAGGAAAGTGATATGGAGAGGAGGGGGAGTGGTTTTGTCTGAGTTGCAGAGAGCCAGGTGGGGGAGAAGGAGAAAAACGCGCCAAGGTGTTTGTTTGACCAAGAAGGGTTGACCAGGGCAGTGTTATTGCAAGGGGGTCCAAAATTGGGAAAGGGTCCAAAGGTTTGTTGGCTGGGGTCCAAAATAGGATTGTGACAAGGGGCCAAGGTTTAAAGGGTTTAAAACTATAGGGACTTAATGTGTAAATCCTGAAAATCAAGGGACCATTGCTGCCAATTCAGAAAAGTTATTCCAAGGGACCACAAGTGACAACCTTCAAAAGTATAAGGACCAAACTTGCCATTTTGCCATTTTCCAGGGGCCATTTCTGCCAAATTTCAAAGTTGAAGGACTAAACTTGTAATTTTCTCAAACTTTTTATATTTTTCACCAAAGGACTAAATTTGACAACTTATGATTTTAAAAGGACCTTTGGTGACTTTACTTTTGAAATTATGTGCTCAGGGACTGTTTTTGACAATTTTAGAAACTTGGGGGACTGAAACTGCAATTTTTGCAAATTTGATATGTTTTTCATCTGATTTTGATATTTTTGCATTTAAAACATATAAAACACTGATTTGTGATATTTTTATCATTTTGAAGCATTTTTGAGTGTTTTCAGATGATTTTGCAGTTTATATTGTACAAAAATGATGAGTATTTAGACACTCATCAATCCCCCACACTAAGATATTGCTAGTCCCTAGCAATGATTTGAGAAAACTTAATGGATTTGAAAAACTCTTTACCAAAAGCCATCACTTCTGGAGTAGCCAAATGTTTCAGTTCAAGTAAGAACCATGGTACACTGATAACCATGTGATTTTGAGCAAACCACCAGCTTTCAACGGATTTGATTTTGTCTTTACCAGAAGCCGTACCCTCCTGGACTAGCCAACTCTTAGATAAATTATTAATATTATCTTTGGTGAGCTGATTACCAATTATGGTTTTTCCACTGCCTTTACCACAAGCCATAAACTTGCGGGCTAGCCAACTCTTCACTTTTTAGGATATGGTAAGCTGAATACCATACAATTTTGGGCAAATTGCAAGCCATATAAACGGATTTGAGAAATCTTTACCAAGAGCCGTTTGCTCATGGATTAGCCAATCATTTTGTCTTACAGACATGGCGGACTGATAACCAAATGAGTAAGTGTAGAACACTTACTCCAAAAAAATTTTGGCCAAAAACGGGGGAATTGGGTAGATAATACATGAAATTCGTGAGAATTCCCCCCCACACTTAGAAATGAATATTGCCCTCAATATTCAAAGTACCGGCGGTTATGCCGAAACAAAGAACGTAAAAGGGAAATACTACGGCCATTATTTGAAAGAGAATTTTTTTTTGAATTACATGTGGGGCAACCCCCCCACACTAGGGTGGTAGAAAATAGAAAGAAGTCAGAAATATGAGTGAAAACCCATATGGCATGCTACTGTTTTTGATTTCCGAGTCGCTAGCTTGACTCGACCCCGAATTAATTTGTTCATGGGGAAGTAAGTGGAAGAGATAACCTCCATCGGACTTTCATTCAAGATGTTTGGACAAACATTTGAAGCACGTGAAAGTTCCACAACGATGAGATATAGAGAGACAGACCCGGCTCACAGATGATAAATGAAAATGCCAGGATCAAAGATAGTGTCCTCACTCCCGAAGGAGTGAAGAAGAGAAGAAGTCACATCAAATGTGAGGAATGGGAGAAAGATGTTGATAACAATCAAGATCCATTCTTCATCCTCAAATGTAGACATATCGGGAGGAAGGGTGAAGGTAGTATCATCAATAAGAAAACTCTTATGATAGAGTATACCTTCCTCCGAGCCAATATCATCCTCAAGATCAAAATAGAAATGATCATATTCCGGAGGAGATATGTCATGAGAGAGTTCACCGGAGAACTCTTCATGAAGAGAATCATTGGAAAAAGCCTCAAGTTCAGGAGATGTTTCGGGCTTGTCCAATGTAGAGTCACTATCCACAACGGGGATAGGAGATGAAGCTGGTTTAGCACAAAATGATTCGATCTTAGAAACGAGGAGATTTATATTGAACAATTGTTCACGAAGTACCTCATCCTTAATTTCAAGATCATCAGAATCTCTCACATCTTCTAAGCTAACTAGCTCAGAAGGTAGCTCCTCGACATAATCGATGTCTCCATAGGATAAAGAATCGTCAAACGAAATACAATCGTTGTCAGAATCGGAGAACATCTCGACATGATCATATGGAATGTCAAGAGGAGGAGAAGAATCACCATTAATAGGCTCATCACACATATTACCGGAGATAACCTCGGACTCACTTGGGATTGGGACAAGGCTCTCAACACTAGACGATTCCATTTCTGGAATAGTGCTAAGAGGCTCGTCCCCCATTATGAGAGAGTCTTTGGGAGCAATTATAGGTAAGATAGGTGTGATAGCAATAGACTGAGGGAGTTGAGAAATAAGATCGTTCAATTGAGTAACACTCTCCTCGTCGTTCTCATAATATTCCTTCATTTGAATACTATCCTCATCATCATCGTCATCATATCTGATTCTTATATTCATTTGCTGAAGCTTACACACCATTCTTTTCATTTGCAGTTTCTTTCGAATGCGTATTTCTTCAGAACTTTGAGGAAGATTACACTCCTCGTAATCATTGAAATGAGGTGAAGGCTCGGAAGTCGATGACCGACGGAATACTGCGGGGTTGGAAATTGTCAAAAGCGGGAGAATTGGAATTGTGAAAATTTTGATTCATCGGTTGACATTCAAAAGTCGCATGAGGACCCCCGCAATTCTCACAACAGAGATAATTGGGAAAATAACTTTCACCAAAGTTCTGATTGTAACACGGTTCCGGCTCATAGACAAGCGGGACCTGTGGTGGACAATCAAAACCGGAATGAGAATCATTCCCACAATACTCGCATGAGTAGGATTCGTATTGGGGCTGTGGAGGTAGGTATGAAAAATCGGGTGTTTCATTTGAAATGGGATCGGGATTACCGACAAATTTGTCTCCGAAACTCACATTGGTACATCGCCGACAATTTCCACCGTTAAATGGACCTCCACACCAGGAACATGTCAAATACCATGACATAGAGAATTAAACAGATAAGAGGGATAAGAGATGAAGAATTAAATGGTTACAGAGGATAAGGAAATGAGAATTAAACAGATTAGAGGATAAAAGATGGATATTTTTGGATTTTTGAAAACTTTACAAAAACTTTTTACAAAAGATGGGATATGTGCAAGAATGGGTCTGAAAAAGGTTTAACACACGCTAAAGCCTCCCCGGCAGCGGCGCCAAAAATTTGATGCGTGCCAAACAGTCAAGCTAAATCACACAAGCCCGCCACTTGTGAATGGCGGACCGTAACCAGCTTAAAACTGCTGAAGCACGAATGCAATGAAGATCTGGGGAGTATAGTGTTTCCCCGGGTCGTTATGTCCCAGCGAGCTATGCAATGGATTATCGAACGTATAGTGATCGGGAGATTTGAACGGAAAAAGGGATTTGAGAATGATTATAACTAAGGAAAAAGCCAACAAATTACAGGGGCTTAAATGCAAATTAAAGAAAGTTAAAAAGATAAAATCTATTAAATAAACGCTATCACTATAATTAAAGTGATGAACGTTTAAAACCTAAAACGTACGTTTAAATTAAAAACTACGTAACGTACAAAATAAAAAGTGAAAGTAAAGAAGGAAAATACCTACGGATATGAAAAATACATTTTTACAATCCTAATTATATAAGAAATTTATTAGAAAAGGAAAATTATTTTTAAAACTATTTAATTACTTTTTGTTAATTAAAAAACTATTTTAAACTATTTAATAATACTCTAAAATAAAAGAAAATATGAAATAAGACTAGAAAAATAAAATTAAAACTTAGAAAAATCTAAAATATGATAAAACTAATTTTAAAACTGAAAATAGATTTTTTTGACTTTTTATATATTTATTATTAATTAATTACTATTTAAATCTAATTAAAATGCTAGAAAATACTTTTTAAACTAAGAAAATTATGGAAAAATATTTTTTTGCTTTTCTATATTTATCTAAACTTAAGAAAATTGAAAAATTATTTTTTTGAACCTTTTCTTAATTATTTGTATTAAAAACTATTTAAAAATGCTTAAAAACTAATTTAAATTAAGAAAAATAGCAAATGAACTTGGAAAAATCTGAAAATTGCAGGAAAAGTCTAAAATGGTATAAGGAATAAAGGAAAAATAGAAAAACAGGTGCATGTGTGGAGGAATTTGAAACTGAAGTGGAAAGTGCTTAAAAATAAGCACTTTGATAAGCTAAAACCACACCAAAAGGTACCAAACTGAAACAGAAGCTACTATAAGCTAAAATAACCTAAATGCAACAGATATCAACAAGCTATAACCTCTGGAATAGCAAATTGAACAGATTGATGATATGAGATAAAAGCTAAGAACAGGTTCTGGGAGGGCAACTTTGGACTTAGAAATAAGCCACTGAATAAGCTGGAGATGATGAAACAGATAGAGGAACTTAAAGAAAACCTGGGTGAGAGTTTATAAACCCAATTATAGACCTAGACAAACCAAGATGAGCCATACACAAGCTCTGCAAAAGCTGCATAAACCTGTGCAGGCAACAGTGCCCTGCACAGGGCATTTGGCACCATAATCACAAGCTTTTTTGAAGCTTCTACAAAATTCACAAAATTGTAATAAAATGGAGATAAACAAATAGACCAGGAGGACTTTCTGAAACCACAAGTTTCATTGAAAATGATTCAGAAGTGAGCTCATGAAAAATCTTCCTAGATGGGCTCAAACTAAGATTTTGCAATTTGACTTTTTGATCAAAACTGAAAAGTTGACTATTTCCAACTTTGATTCAAATTTTTGGACTGAGCTTGAAGTTATATGATGAAAGGAAGCTAATGCAGGCTAAATCTAGGGTTTCTAAGCACAAAATAAGCTTTAAGCTTTTGGAAATTTTAACAGATAAGCAGTTAAGATTCTTAAGGATGGATTTTGACTTTACTACAATTGACCACTGGTTTTTAATGTTTAAATGGGTTATTGAGAACTGATGTAACATGCAATAAACAATAACACAGGTCTAAACAACTTCTAGAGCAGTTTAATAAACAAAACCAAACACCCCTTATGAAAGCAGTTATGAAGCTAAACCCACTAAACAATATATCTGTCCTTAAATACTGATATAACAAGTTCTAATATGCAATTCTATTCCTAAACATATCAAGATAAAAGCAATACAATGCCTCTATTTATATAAGCTAATGAAGCAAAAGTGTACACAGAAATGGCTTACAAATAGAATTCGACTGATAATAATGAACCAAGAACCATGAGTAACCTCCTACACTCCCCAAGGAGTTTTACTTCCCAATGCAATCCATATTCAACCCTGCTCCAAGCTTTAGCACCATCTTCCCTTGTTTTTTATTTTCTCACTATTTTCTTGGAATTTTTGTGAATTTTTGAATTTTGAATATAAATTGAATTTGAAAATATCTAATAGCTTATGAGAGCTTTAGAGAGAGCTTATATGAGCTTTTGAATGCTTAACAACAAGTTATAACAACATTCACTTAAAATGATATTTCCTTGATCTTGAAAATTTACATAAACTGAAAAATGAAAAGAAAGCTTGCAATTGATTATTAAAATAGGTTTATAACACACTGAGATTACTTAATACAAAGCTTGAAAGATTAAATAAACACTGGAAAATAAAAACGACATAAGGAAAATTATATAAACTAACTACTACTCTCTCTTGCTTCCTCATGCTTCTTTTTTATACTCCCAGTGTCTTCCTTCTCTCTTCTGAATATATCCCAGCACTCACCTCCACCATTGGATGAAAAAAATGTGATCTTGGCCCTCCATTGGTTTTTGGCGGGAAATGCTTATTTGGCAGTTAAGGTTGAGTGTTTTGGAGAAGGGCACAATTAATGTATCTTGGATTGTAGGAGAGGTGGGGGGGACAAGGAAAGTGATATGGAGAGGAGGGGGAGTGGTTTTGTCTGAGTTGCAGAGAGCCAGGTGGGGGAGAAGGAGAAAAACGCGCCAAGGTGTTTGTTTGACCAAGAAGGGTTGACCAGGGCAGTGTTATTGCAAGGGGGTCCAAAATTGGGAAAGGGTCCAAAGGTTTGTTGGCTGGGGTCCAAAATAGGATTGTGACAAGGGGCCAAGGTTTAAAGGGTTTAAAACTATAGGGACTTAATGTGTAAATCCTGAAAATCAAGGGACCATTGCTGCCAATTCAGAAAAGTTATTCCAAGGGACCACAAGTGACAACCTTCAAAAGTATAAGGACCAAACTTGCCATTTTGCCATTTTCCAGGGGCCATTTCTGCCAAATTTCAAAGTTGAAGGACTAAACTTGTAATTTTCTCAAACTTTTTATATTTTTCACCAAAGGACTAAATTAGACAACTTATGATTTTAAAAGGACCTTTGGTGACTTTACTTTTGAAATTATGTGCTCAGGGACTATTTTTGATAATTTTAGAAACTTGGGGGACTGAAACTGCAATTTTTGCAAATTTGATATGTTTTTCATCTGATTTTGATATTTTTGCATTTAAAACATATAAAACACTGATTTGTGATATTTTTATCATTTTGAAGCATTTTTGAGTGTTTTCAGATGATTTTGCAGTTTATATTGTACAAAAATGATGAGTATTTAGACACTCATCAACCTTCCTTTTTGTGATTTGAAGCTTTAGTTGTTCTAAGTTCAGCAACAAGGTTCTTGTCACTGTAGGTAAGTCCTGGCGGAAGAGAGCACTGAATGTTCAATCCCCAGTTCTGGATAACAGTTGTGTGAGGTGCAGATGAAGTAGTTGATAAGGCTCAATGTTGCATTCCATTTGCTCTGCATCATGTATCATTAACAGGTGTGATTCTTTGATATCTGAGATCATAATCTGCTGAATCAATCATGGTTAAACATTCTGAGTAGGAAACAGTTTCTTTGTTCTGTGAGGAATCATAGAGTTCAAGCACTTTGGAGATTAAAGGGTCAGTGATGTAAGACATTGTGTTGATGGATATTAGGCACAAGTTGCTTGCATTAATTCACCAAATCACTAACTACCTTGAAGACAAGTCGCTACTTACCCAAGTCGCTAGGTACTCAAGTTGCTATGAACCTTAAGGACAAGTCGCTAAGACACCAAGTCGCTAAGTAGCAACTCGCTAAAGGCTCAAGTCGCTGGGAATCAAGTCGCTAACAAACAACTCGCTGAGAGATCAAGTCGCTAAAGAGTAACTCGCTAGTAACAACAAAGACAAGTCGCTAGAAATAATAAAGACAAGTCGCTACGTCAACCAAGTCGCTAGCCGAAGTGGTGTCTCCACTACTTTGTACTGTTTGTCGTCATGTCTCAATAGACAAGTCGCTAGGGCTCAACTCGCTACCACTTCAACTACAAGTCGCTACCAAATAACGAAGCAAGTCGCTACGAAGAATATTTATCCGAGAACCAAGTCGCTAGGTAGAAAAACTTAAAAAAAAACCCTTTTCAATCCAAAACAAGCCTAACCACAGTGATTCAAGCTTTCCAAATCAAAACTCAAGCACTTACAATGATTCTAAACACAAAAGTACACTAAAAATTCAAACTTTAACACAAGAAATGATCCGAATGATGCAAAAACCACTAAACTTTTCAAACTCAAAAACCATGTAAAACCACTAGAAATCCAAGGATATGTAAGAGATGATCAAACCATGGCTCTCTGATACCATTTGTAACATATTGGATTTCACTATCACACAATCAATCACAAATATGGGCGTATGAATATATGGTTTTAGAGAGAGAAAGTGGGATATTCTAGTAAGAGAAACTCATGGAAGGTTAGATTCCAAATGAACATCCAACCCTCTCCCTTGTGGGGAGAGGGCTATTTATACAAAGAAGCATGCCCTCCTTCAGGCTGTGGATCAGGCATACAATGGGTAAAGACCCGTCCTTCCTCCACGGTGTTGCACTAAACTAAACTACGCTAATAACTAACTAATAAACTCACAAATAACGTAACAAACGATATGTCTACGAGCTAACTTATGCTAGATAATATTTGGGGTGACCGATACTGTGGAAAACTAGAAGGGGGGGGGGTTGAATAGTTTTACCAATTTAAAACTTCCTTATAAATATTTAGATCGACTTATGTCAATCTATTTGATTGTTTATGTTGGACGTTGATAGATAGATATATAAACGTGTAATGAAATATAAAGAGTAAGAAGCACATCACCACGACACAAGTTATTTATAGTGGTTCGGCTACAAGGACACCTTCCTTGCCCTACTCCACTCCCCGAGTCACCTACTCGAGAGTTCGTAAGCACTACACCAACTCCTTGTGGCGGAGAATCCTTCACAACGTCGCTTAACCTTTTTCCGGTACAAAGCTAAATACTGAGTTCTTTCACACCAAGGCGAACCACACCTAACACAACGTCGCCTACCCTTTATACGGTGCTAGGCTAACCATCGAGTTCTTTCACACCTTAGGAGAACTAATCCTATCACAACGTCGCCTACCATTTATTAGGTACTAGGCTAAGCACCTAGTTCCATTGTCATGGAGGAACTACTACCCTTCACAACACAACACCTAATATCAAGGAGATCCTCTCCTTGTTACAACACCATCAAGGATATCACCATCCTTGGAAATAAACAAATACATATATGTATAACGATGCACCTCATCGTTTATACGACCTAGGCGAACCACACCTAACACAACATCGCCTACCCTTTATACGGTGCTAGGCTAACCACCGAGTTCTTTCACACCTTAGGAGAACTAATCCTATCACAACGTCGCCTACCATTTATTAGGTACTAGGCTAAGCACCTAGTTCCATTATCATGGAGGAACTACTACCCTTCACAACACAACACCTAATATCAAGGAGATCCTCTCCTTGTTACAACACCATCAAGGATATCACCATCCTTGGAAATAAACAAATACTTATATGTATAACGATGCACCTCATCGTTTATACGACCTAGGCATTCTTCCCAAATGCTACTTGATTTGATTCTTCGGCATCCTTCACTAATGCCTTTGACACAACGCTTGGCACCCTTCACTAATGCCTTCGTCTTGACACCTTGAGCATTCTTCACTAATGCTTTGACACGGATGATGAACATCTTTCACTAATGCTTTCATCTTGACACTTTCGGCATTCTTCACTAATGCCTTCAACCCAACATCTATGGAGAAAGGAAGAACTATCAACAAGAGAACCTTAGTTGTCTTGATGATGACGAAGCATGGCAACTCATGGACTTGAGCTTGCACGTCTTCAAGAAGTGGTGATCTCTCCTTTAAGAGGAACCTAGAAGATCACACTAAAACAAAAGACAAACTACATAGATCACTTAGATCTGAGGTTAGAGGGTTAGAATACTTTGGGGAAGTATGTGTGTAAAGTGATACATAGAAAGGAAGAAATGACTCTCTATTTATAGAGAAAATTCTCTACTGTTCCCCGGATCCCACGGATCCCTTCCACTTGTGATCCGGCTAGCACAAAGCCAGGGATCCGTGGAACGCTCCTCTTTGCCCATGGGTATTTTTGGTTATGGGTCATGGGTCATGGGTCATGGGTTATGGGTTGATCCATGGTTTTCTTTCTAGATACAATGTATCTTAAGGATACAATGAACTTGGTTAAGTGGTATATATAAAACCATGGGTTATGGGTCAATACCATTTGCTAGTTTTTACCCATTTTAGTATTTACATGTTTTTACCCATTTTAGTATATACATGTTTTTACCCGTTTTAGTATACTTAGATTAAGTATGTGCTAACCCAATATGTAAACATTAGTTGTTGTACATATATATCTAAATCATAAAATCACTTAAGCTTGTTTTAGTGTTTTATGTGAAAACGTAAGTGTGTTAGAAAACTATTAACTCAAACTATTTACGTACTCTATTTGTTTCGTTAGAATGATTTTACGTTTGTTATCGACAAAACATTAGAAGATCGTAAAATATAAATAAACGTTTTTACGGCTTATTTGTATTAACAGATACTTCACTTATGGAATTTCCAATTCCTAACAGTTATTGTGTGTGAAAGTGTTTTTATTTTGAATTTTTCGACCGTTTGAAAAGAAAACAACTAGTTTTCTTTTTTCTTCTTTTTTTCTTTTTTTTTTCAACCCACCTATATATATATCACATATCTTACCAATTTCCACACACAAACATTCTTTAATATCTTCAATTTTCACATACAAAATACTATGTAAAATAATGGCTAGTTCGGTTCCACATACTTTCGATGAAATCATATCGTGTGTTCAAAAACTAATTGAGGAGGATACCGTTCGTCAGCAAGCGTTGGTCAACTTAGCTCTACAGTTTGACAAGGCATGTGAAGCTAAAGATGATCTGCGACAAGCGTACGCGAAATGTAATGACATTCCAAAAGAAAACCGTGCTCAAATAGAGGCGTTTTTTAAATGAAAAATCTTCGAAAGACTGCGAGATGCACAATGTTTTGATTCGAAAGGCGGAAAAAAATACAAGAACAAATCAATGCTAAGTTTGTGTGGCTAAACGAAAAATAGGGTTTTTTGTAGTGTGTGTGTATATATATATATATATATATATATATATATATATATATATATATATATATATATATATATATATATATATATATATATATATATATATATATATATATATATGCTTCCGTTCCATTGAGAAGGTTTTTATTTTGAGAAGATTGAGAAATCTTCGTTTGAGCAAATTGATTCATGTTTTTTATTTGATTCACAAGTAAACATCATTTTATAGTGAATTGAATCTATAAATCACAAATTTGATTCACAAATCATTGTTAAAATCGAGTTATGATGATGATTCATTAAATTTGTACAGATGATTCAGTATTCTACATATATCGCAAAATCGAGAGATTTTTAACATTGATTCAAAGTTTTTTTACACATTTTGAATTTTAATCACATTAAAATGAGTTTTACGCTTGAAAAACATGAATCAAAGTTAAAAATTTATCGTTTTTGAAAACCGTCTCAATCTTCTCAAAATAAAACCTTCTCAATCGATCCGATATATATATATATATATATATATATATATATATATATATATATATATATATATATATATATATATATATATATATATATATATATATATGTGTGTGTGTGTGAAGCAAAATGAAATGAGGGAAGAAATGATCTCTGTCATTCATTTCATTATGCTTCATTATAAATATCTTAAAAAAAAACCCATTATGTGTTTTGTTTAATATTTGTAGTTTGTTTGATTCCATATTGTAATTTGTATTTTAAATTTTATAAATGAAAATGTAATTTATTTTGAAAAAAAAAATGATGCAAACGGCTTGAGTTTTGGCATGTGATGAGGGAGGGGTATTTTTTTGGTGTGTGAATGTGAAATATGAAAAGCTGATATGGCGTTGAGGTGGTACAAACGGCACGGCAACGACATGTTACCATACCCCTTCCTCTTACAAAAATGAAATGTATATGGAAAAGAATATGAATAAACTTATTTAAATCTTGAACGAGAGAGTAAATATCAGTAAAAATATATAATTGACAGAGGACATGCGGGTGTGTAAACAACGTAAAACGTTAAAAAATCTGCAATTCCAACTATTTTTATAATGTCTTATGTAATATGTATCTTAGCTCTATACCACAACAAAAACATATCCAATCCCACTAAAGTCGGGTATGATGTAGGTAGAATGTAGACAGATCCTACCCCTACTTTATGATAATCCCGAGAGTAAGGAGACTGTTTCCAGAAAGACCTCCGGTAAGTGAGTGCGGTAAAGTGCTTAGAAAAATATGCAAGTGTAAAAGTGAACAAAAACAGAGAAAAGCAAACAAAAAACAAAATGGTACAAACAAGCAGACAAAAGGATAAACACGCAAACAATCAGGTATGACACAAAGGCAGAAAACCAACAAAAGAACAAAAGAGAAAAGGACATAAGCATAAAAAGCAAAACTCCACAAGAAACCCAGAAAAAGAAAAAGAGATAGCGCAAAAGATGCAGGGGGCACAAGCAAAGCACACAGGAACAAAAGCAGTCGCGCAAAAAGCAAAAAGGCAAAGGCACCAAGAAAAACGTAAACAAAAGAAAGGGAAGCAAAAGCCAAAAAAAGAAATAAAGAACAAAGCAGGTCAACGCAAGGGGCCTACAGCTAAGGCAAAGCAAAAAAGGCTCTAAAATCTAAAGGGAACAAGCACAGGGGCTCTAAATCTAAAACGTAGATGGTAAGGAAACAAAGAGATTCCTAAAAGGTCTAAACGCAACAATTATCTAACACCTAAAACTACCTACAAATTCTAATCTTATCCCTCCACGCATTCCTATATGAGGTCATGTCTTATGACAAGAGAAGCTCCTTCATGTCTTGCTTAATTCTATCCTCCCACCTAAGTTTAACTCTACTCATCCTTCTCAGACCGTAGATTATAAGCGCTTCGCCTCTCCTAACTAGCGCTGATTGTGGTGACATGACCGAACCACCTCAGCCTTCCTTCTGCCATATTCGAAATAATAGATTCTACTTCAAGTGCTGCTCGGAAGACTCCGTTCGAAATCATGTCAAAAATGGTTTTACCACAAGTCCACACATTCTCATTTTCGCCACCTCCATCTTGTTTTCTTGAGCTTTCGTGATAGGCCAGCATTCTGCCTCGTACAACATAGCAGGTCTAATTTTCGTCTTATAAAATTTTCCCTTTAACTTAAAGGGGACTTTCTTATCGCAAAGTACTCCTGACACCGCTCTTCATTTCGTCCAACCTCTTCTAATACGGTGGGTTATATATATCCATGGTTCTAAAAGGTGCGTCATGGCGGCGCAAAGGCGCGAGGCGTGACATTTATGCTACGCAATAGACAAGACACGTCTTTTTTGAATTCAACTACGATGAAAATATTTTTTTTTTGAAAAAAATGAAGAAATTTACATTTAAAGATAGTTTAATGACTTAGTTCCTTATGTATAACACTTTTTGTAAACTCGATATATATGAAATATGATATATAATGTATAATATATAAATTTATAAATATTTTTATATTTTTTGCCGCTTTAAGTCACGCCTTAAATAACGCTAAGGCTTTGTTGTAGCTCCTAATGCGTGAGAATTGACCATGCCGTCACCCCTCACGCTATCTAGAACCTTGGTTATGTCCTCTTCTATCCTCCTAGTTTGTGTATCACTGATCCCAAATATCTAAACGACTCATTTGGTTGAAGGATCTGGTCGTCAATACGAACTTTCGTTTCTTTGTTGTGGCCGACCTCGATCATACCGAAATCACATCTCATGTATTCCGTATCTTATCTCTAACAAACTATTAAATGTATTGACCTTTAATTACAATGTGAACTATACATAAGAGGTTTGTAAGACTTTAGTATGTACTAAATGAGTTAAATTTGTTTTACCAGTTGATATTTACTCTTAGAGTATAAGGTGTGTTCACTTTGGGTGAAACTTTCACTCAGTGCTACGTCAACGCCATATCAGCTTTAACCTTTTCACCTTAATTAAAAAAAACACCCCTTATCATTACTCAACCTTAACTCAACTATTTTCAAAATCAACCCCTAAACTAAAACTAATACTTTATTTTATAAAAAAAACATAATATTTAAAACACGAATTACATTAAACATTAAAGTTTTAAAACACGAATTACATTAAACATTAAAGTGAAAACACGAAATACATAGTACGATTAATACAAACTACGATACGGTAATGGAAATAAAACTACAAATTAAGAAAAGGAATCATCTGAGCTATAACCCTCCTCACTCGAAGAGGACCTAAACTCGGCAGCATAATACTTTGCTTCCATAATGTCAAACGAGTTATGCCTAAGATGTTCTGCATCCCCGGCTTCCTGCTCTATACGAGCAACTTCCTCTCGTGCCTCGTTTTCTCGTATCTCTCTCAGTATTGCCTCATCCTGCTTAAGTTCTCGGAGATATTCCTCAGTACAGTTAAACGGATTGCTTTGGTGGTCCACCGGTGCAGTGTTTACCGGTTCATTTTCCGGTTGGAATACCGGAAAGATATCTTCTGGTGGAGTGTGATAAACTTCATCTTCTGGTGGAAAGATATCTTTTCGCACTTGTTGTGGACTGGGGAATTGTTGGGAGAAGTCTTTGCGAAACATTATTAAGAATCTGTATGTGAGTTGTGTGTATAAGTTGTGTGTGTGAATTTTGAATTTGAAATTAAATAATCCCGCTCGTATTTGAATTTTGAATTTGGTTATCCCGCTCGAACTGTAATGTTTAAGAACCAAAGGGGTGTTTTGATTTTTTGGTTTTTTTGATTTTATTTATTTATTTATTTATTTTTTGAATTCAAATAGGAATTGTTAGAGGGGCAAAAGTGTATTTTTTATTTATTTATTATTAAAAACACCCTTTAACGCAGCATTAAAGGTTTAACGTGGGTGGTTAACGCACCTTTAACGCAGCTTCACGGTGTGGTTAACGCACCTTTAACGTAAAAATGTGAAAGTTTAACATGGGAGTTGAGTTAAGACATCGAATGCTCTTTGTCCACCATGCGCATACGATCTTTGCTCCCTAGCATCCTTAATCTTATAGCAATATTGAACTTAACCATAAAAAGTATAACTAGCTCTAATTTGTTAAGGGTGGTCGGGTGGGAACTTATGCAACGACCTTCACATGTGCCCAACTCTTTTGGGGAGGCTTGTATCTCCTTGTGCATATAATGAGATTCTTGTCTAGCATACTTACTAACTATTGATGGTTCACTGTCTTACAACATAGTAACATGACTTGTTCCACTACGACCTAGGATCCTTATCTTGGCACCTTAGCTTGTAAATTCCCTAACAATTTTTGATCAATTCTACCTCTGTATTGCTTATATGTTTCTAAATATGAGTGTCATTTTTGTGGTAATAAAAACGAAACATATCAAATTTACCCCCCAATAATAAATAGTACAGGTAAATTCGAATTAGTAGGGTAGAGATGAGACAGGATGACGAAGGGATGGAAATGTACAATTATATGAAAGCATTGTGTGGGACACCGAACATTCTCCTTTACCAAATTCATCATTCACCATTTTCATCACTCAAATAGCTACCAAACAACACCTTAGCCCAATTTTAACCTCCATCCCAAAAGTTACCCATATACAGCTTTTAACGCATGATGTACAAGTTATTGTAACACTATGCTAACGCTAAGACAACCCGTAAACGTGCACTTTACTTGTAATGTACAAGTTAAGAATGCATATATGTGTCGTTACTCGAGAGATTGAATTCCAGTGAAGGAAACCCTCCCAAAACCTAAATGATCAACTTTACACAGTTCTAACCAAACTTTATCTGCTTCAAATCGTGCACCATGCTCATCTTTTTCCTCTTGTTCTTCTTCTAAGCCTTGTAAACTTGCCGATTTTGTTTCTAGTCCCTCGTCTCTTCTTGATATGCCATTTTGTTCCATTGTTTTGTCGTCGTTTTTTAGCTTCCTTTTCTTCTTATTACCCAAACCCAAACACCTTCTACCCATCATCCATGGAAGTTTAAGGAAGGTGAGGGTGAAGATGTTGACGACGGCACATGGGCAGCAACATACTGCTACACAATCCGCGATCACTCTCCCTGTGCATGATCTGCATGATTTGCCGGAGCAACCAACTTCTTGATCTCCTGATCCTTCGTCATCATCCACTGGGTACCTGTGTTTTCTTCTAGTGATTGTGTTATTGTTTGTACTACGTGATGGACGTTCACATGGGCAGTTGTTTTCTTCCCTGCCCATCAAGATTCTGACGTTTGAGCTGCTAATCAAACCTACAAAGTACAAAGAGAACTCACATTATTGTTACTTTATTGCCACGGTCAAAATTCCAATAAACTGCGAAAAACACAAACTGAAGTATGTTATGGGAACAATTTCTCTTTGAAATGAAAAATAATCAGTGAGAGTTTTATGCAGAAGGGGACTAGAGGAGGACTACTACCAAGTGGTTTTGTGTTTCTTTTATTAACTTTTCCATGTATAAATCTAAGGCATTTTCTCCATGCAATTTTGATTTTTGGATTTCCAAAGGGATTTGTGAATTTCATGAAATAAAATAATCTAGAAATTTATGTTATACACCAGATGAAAATTTATTACGCACCTCACACTTACGTGACTGTCACTCTCTCTTGTCTTTTTATTGGCATTTCCAAATCTCGAAATTAAAATTATGAGAAAATAAAAATTTATCACCTATGAGCACTCATGATAAGCGCGGCTTTACTAAGACAAACTCTAATTAATGCATCGAAACATAAATTTGATATTTTGGCGTAAAATTTATCTCCAACTGAAGCTCTAAATTTGAGGAAAATTTGGGTTTGACACAATTGACAACATCATTTTACACTAAATTTGGTGGTGCATCAAATACTTAATACCAATTTCAAATAAAAAAGATTATACAAGTTATTATGCATTTAACTTTAATCTATAATTTCTTATTCTAATTATATTTATAATTAATTTACTTCAAATCTATACTATTTATAATAAAAGAATGAATCTCTCTCCTCATGGTCTTAAAATTAATACTTACAAAATACAAAGCCTATTGTACAATACACAATACACTATTAATAATCTTTCTCATCAATTTTTATTTTAAGACTTACAAGTCTTAAAACTTAATGTACAAAATACAAAGCAATATTAATGTGGTCAAGATATTTAACATAGTCAATTAATTAACTGGTCAATAAATACAATTAATGTAGTTATTAAAACACCCCTTACACAAGAAATACAAATTATCAAGCATATTGTACAACCAACTTAAACACAATTCATGCATTAAATGTCACTAATACAAATAATAAAGCACATTATACAAATATTCAAGACCGAAGGGGTACGGTCCAAACGGGGTCGAGCCTGAACGGGCACGGCCAAACGGGCTCGAGCCCGACCGGGCATGGGCTAAACAAAATTCTTGAAATCCCTAAATTTATTGTAAAAAAAAACATAATAAACTAAAATACATGATTCACCGAAAAATTTTATTTCAGGGTACCTGCCGCTGCAACGCACGGGTGCCTTGCTAGTAATATATTAAAAGTACTTTGTATGTCATATAATAATATGCAACTTCTTAAATCAATAAGAAATAATGAAAAATACTGGTAAAGATTCCCTTTTGCAAATAAAAGGACGACACAATTTTATGGCACAACTCACGAGTGGTGAAATGTTGAGCAACTTTATTTACGGCTTCGTGTCGCAAATTTGCACGCATATGTTTCATATAGAAATATGTTTGGAGATCGGAAAGTTAATACAGATAAGAAAAATTCACATTTTCTCATGAATTTTATGTTGAATTATTATTTTAAATACGAGAAACCTAAGAGAACTTGTGTTGGTTAAAAGACTGTCACACTCGTTTTTGTAAAATAAAGTATGGTTTTCAATGCATGTATAATGAATTAGTTGAAAAGGAAAATTTATAAACATCATATTACCACTATTGGAATTTTAAAGTATATATTAAATAATAAGTAATCTAATACAATAGGTGTCAATGAGTCACCATTTTATGTAGAAAAATTAATCTCATGAAACCACTAGAAGGCCTTTATACATACTAGACAAGTGCCGGTATATCAATGATATTTATAGTGACAAACATTTATAATTGCAGATATTCATTTCATCAATTATTAACCAACACAATAATAATAAAAAGTTATAATTTGATGTCTTATATAATAAAGTTTGTGGATAAATTTTTAAAAATTATTTATGTTCAGATTAAATAAATAAAAAGTCTCTTTTTTAGAAACTCGTTAAAAACAATTTGCAAAAAGTTGTCATGCATTTTTTATTTATTTATTTAATTTTAGGTAATAAGGCTGCCCCCAGTAAGGGGATTCAATTCCCTTACTTTTCACTGTCACGTCAGCTTTCTCTCTCCAGCGACCTTCAGGCGATTAGGTGCCCCAGTAAGGCGACCAAGTTCTTTTTTTTTTTTTTTTTTTTTGTAAAAAAAAATATTTTTAACACAAAATAAAATTTCATTAATAATTAAAACGTTACATAATAATTCAAATAAAATTAAAACATTACGAAACTTATTAAAACATTACAACACTTATTAAAAATCTAGGTTGTGGCGTGACTTGATCGCCTCTTTGAGTTTCTGCATTGTTTGTTGTTGTATGCAAAGATTCGTCGATTGGCGTGCAATAGAACATGAGATATGCATCATATTTCTTTTGAGCCTCTAATTCAAGTTTTCGTTCTTCTAGTGCCAATTTTTTGTCTTCCCTTTCTTCTCTCTTTTGCTCAATCTCCAACTCGATTTGCCGTTGTTCTAGCTCTTTCTTCTTCAAACCATAGTGCAGTCTGCCATCCTTATTCTCGCCCGAATGCCACGGACTTGATCTTGCCCCACTTCTCGGCAACACCTTCCATAATCCTATCTTTCGAAGACTCCAAAGATTTCTTTTTATTCTTCTTTGCGGCATCACGACCAGTTGGTCTATTAGGCACATCCGAGTGCACATTCGAGTCGGTTGAAGTCCTTGCTTTTGCGACCTCATCTTGGCTTAAAAGCCGGCATCTCATTATCCTTCCAAGCAGAATGGTCCCTCAAAATCTGCCAACAATGATCCAAAACAAACGGATGACCACACACTACTTGGTATTCATCACACGCTCGTGTATAAACGGTGAGGTCATTCTCACCACTTCCGTAATTCCTGACAGCATTGTTGTAAATGGCACAAAATTGACCAACTCTAGGAAGAATCCTATTTTTCCACTTTGTAATGATAGAGTTGTACGTTCTTTCTCCAAAGAACCTCCTTCTCAAAGTATGTAATGACTTTCTGCCAAAATCCTTTAGCATTTTGGTTGTTTCTGATTACACTATTCTCGGATACATCACACCAACCGTTGCACAAGGCGATCTCTTCTTTTTTGGTCCAAGGCAACGAATCATTCTTGCCTTCTTTCTCGACAGCCTTCTTCTTTGCCTTTGTAGCTCGTTTCTTTGGTTTGACCGGTGACTTCTCTTCTCGACATTCTTCTTCTTCTACGTCATCAAGGTTGACCGAATCGTGATACGATCCATGAGCCGAACCGGTACCCGAACCATGATACTCTTGAGCCGGATAACCCGATCCGGTTCCAGCATAAAAATTAGGATTGTTGTACAATTGGTCTTCGAAATCAAAACCCTCAAGATTGATACGGTTAACCGGAGAATATTCTTGATAATTTGAATATGAAGACGTTGATGAATCCATTGTTGGACGGTACATAGATTCGTGTGACCCATACATAGATTGGTTGCTTCGACGGGAGTAGCTTTGTTGTTGTTGTTGGTAGTGGATGTTTTGTTGCGGTGGAACAAATGGACGATTCATACTAAATGGATTGTTAGGGTGTTGTTGTGGAGCTTGTTGGGATTGATATTCGAAGCGGGGGTTGGAAATTGATTATTGGTGAGACACCGGTTAACCGGAAATTCGGATCCGGTGTTAAAATATGCGGGACATTTTGTGACAAACGGGATTTTCGGCCTTTGGTTGGTGGTGTTTTCTTAGACATTTTTTATAAAGAGGATTGTGAGATTTTTGATAGAGATGATTGTGAGATTTGTGTTAATGTGTAAATATGTTGTGAGATTTGTGAGGATTGTGAGATTTTAGTTGTATTTATAGGGTAATGTTTTTTTTTTGTTTGGATTGCAACGTAAACATTTTTAAAACATTCACATGAGTCGATCGGCCAAGAGATTCAATTGGCTAAAATGGGAGGCGATCGATTTCCTCCGCAGAGGCACGATCGACATGCAATCGATCTCCATAACCGGTCGATCGATGGGGATTGGACCTCATTGGGGCTAGCCTAACATTGTTAAAGCAACTACTTCATTTCACTAAGTAAACATGGTTTGAATTCTTATACGAGAATTTAAATTTAAAAGGAGCAATTTGAGGATTAAAGATTACTCACTTTTAAGGTTTTAAAGTTTAAGGAAAAGTTATTTTGTTTTATATGTAGTAAAGATAAAAATAAAGATGGCCTCAATTTCAACCCAAACCATAAGATATTGATCTAAAACATAATAAGAAGAACTCAAAGGATCGAGGCAATTAGCAATGCTTAATTTTTCTGTGTCAATGTATAAAACCTTAAGCCGTATTTCGTTATGTAGTTCGTTGTCAATCCACCATACAACCATTTAGTTAAACACACTCTTAAATCTAAAGTCTTCAGGCAAAAGACCTAAATCTTCTTGATTGTTTATGTTAAATCTGTTCAAGCGTGAAGTTTTAACCAAGAAGCATGTATATTACCACATGTTTACCCAATCTAGTAATCTGTTAATGGACAGTTACCTTTGTCACCACAGTAAAATTTGAAACTCTCACTACTAGTTATTTACTTAAATTTGAATTTGATAATAAATGAACCTGTATATGGGTGAAATTGAGAGAAGAAGGGGGTAAGACAAATGACATATCAAACACAATCCAAATTAGTGAAACTATTTCCTGCAGTAGTATGTCTTGTTGCAAACTCATCACTTCATATGTTCCATCTTATTTAAGCTTTACTAGCCTATGACATGTGCTTACCCCTGTCCTTTCTATCTACTTCATCTCCAAATCTCCCTTTTTCTTGATTTGCCAAGGCATATACGACTAACGCTTTTGCTTTCATGGCTTTTGCGTATTCCACTAATGGTGGGTCATCTTGTTTGAAATTTGGTTGTAGCACTAATCTATGTTTGGTTGGAACATCTTAATATGTCGAGTTGTGAAGGCTGATTTCTTATGAGCTAAATTCGGTCTATAATGATATTTAGACGTATATCCTATGTGACTGTACACTCTATCATGGAAAACCAGTAAGATACTGACACGCTAGTATGGCCGTAGACTGGGTCGATTATACTGATTAGTTAAATCATGTAAATATTGTGTTTTTTTCTGCACATTTTACTTTTGTTTGTGAGTGTTATTGCACATAGTCATTAGTGTGACCACATATCCAAATTTTATTGCCTTTTGAATGCGATTTCTTCACACAATCTTTTTATCTTTTAGTTATACGGTGTTATAAATCTATCTACTTTCTTCTATGGTGATCCCTTTTTCTCGACTCGGTTTAAGAGCGAGAGAAGAAGAGCATTTTTTTATTTTTTTTTTAATTTATTTATTTTTTTTAACGACATGTTATTGTACTCGTATGTTAAGGTTTTTTTCAGGCTGGTTCAGTAAGGGGATTCAATCCCCTTCATTTTCACTGTCACGTCAGCTTTCTCTATCCAGCGACCTTCAGGCGATTAGGTGCCCCAGTAACGTGACCTACACTATAAAAAACATACCTCACAAAAATACCTTTTATATTTAATATATACACACACAAAACCAAAGCTTGACTCGATCGTGTATGCGACCCATGTCTATAAAAAGTGAGGGATTGATTATTGCCCACAGTAACGTGACCAAGATGTGATCGATCGACTATGTCGATCCCCACTAGTTACTGGAACCAGCCTCAGATAGAGATCTACATAGATAGTAATTACTTCACCTAATCATATGTTGACATGACACATAAAATGACAATAATCATATCAAACTATTATTCCACACGGAAAAGTTCAAAAGTTGGGCCTATGATCCATAAAAAACCAAGCTCTTGCCTAATACTCATGTTTTGGCATTGAGTTAACATGACAGGTACACCAATTAAGACAAATGCTAATGCTTATAGAAAACAAATCATACCTATATTAATAGACAGATTATATCATCTTATTGAACCTAAGGCTATCCACAGTGGGACGGATATAATCGGTCAAGAAGAAGTGGCGACCGATATTGAAATCGATCGACCCCAATGTGGGGATTTGGTCAAGTGTCGGTCGAGCAACAAAAAAGAAACTATCGGTCTAATTTTTGACCGATTGTATACACACTACAATTTCTAAAATTCTAGTCGTTTGATATTAAAGAAAAAAAAAATGGTCATCAACTGTGGCAACTTGCTCATGTCTGGTCACCGGAGAAAGAAAGCTGATGTGGGAGGGAATGACCCGGGTCACCACTGTGCCCGGCCTAAAAAAATTCCGTAAATGCATATAGTTTTTGAAAGGTACAGTTGGGATAATAGGACCAAATAAATTGACTTGTTTAAAGCTAAAAACCAGTCAAAAAGCAATTCATACAATTACTGTGTGTCACCAACAGTTACTATTTAAGTATCCTTTCTTTAGTTTTTCGAAATTACAAAAGGGTGTTTTGGACTTACTTATGTCGAAAACACAAAATTTAGATTAACAGTTTTAAGTTAATTATGATCATAAAAAACTAGTTTGGGGTCATTTTAAATAACACTTTAAACCAAACAGGTCCTAAGGTTATCTAGAGAGTGCGAATTCAGACAGGTGTACCTGACCGAACTAGGATATCTTGTGACCACTTCTGACCATTTTACAGCACTCAATGTGTACTTAGTGACGTTTGAACATAAAACATTCTGTTAACAAAGTGTTTATTATGCTAAGTGGAAATAGTTTTATCCAGACACTATAAAAATTTAAATTCAAATTTCTAGTCAAACCTCGGATAACTCTTTTAACTAATGATCCACTAAAAAGGCCGAATGTTTCTAAAAAAAAGAGTCAAAGTCATGGTCAAACTCAATGACAAGAAAATTAAACACAAAGTGACAAAAACGTCAAGTAATCACCATGGTCCATGAATTATATTAAACAGATATAATGCGCAAACATTAAACAAATTACCTCGTCAAAGAAACGAAATCCGCAACAAATGAACCCTTTTCTTCAATTTAAACGATCATCAAAATGAATCACCGGAATATGCAACAGATTTATGATCTGATACAAGATATTTATATAATGAAAAGCACACACACACAACCACTTGTATGAAATATGAATCTCTCGTTAACTGTGTGTGTGTGTGTGTGTCTGGGAGTTTGGGCGGTTTATGGAGGAGATGCAATGTATTTTTTTAATAAGAATATTATATTTAAAAATTAGTTATGAGTTTAAATCTAGTCAAGCCTTTTATATTTGGGCTCTTTTTTTATGTTTAAAAAAAAAAGATGAATAAGAAAGGTGTGGTTGAGTGGATTTTATGTAAAGTCTAGTTTGAGATTGTTAATGTTTTATATATATATATATATATATATATATATATATATATATATATATATATATATATATATATATATATATATATATATATATAATATATTAGATTAATTCTAAACTAACAATTTTCAGACTAAAATGTGGCCCCGATTATTTTATGGGCCCCGATTTTTTTCAGATCCCTAAATCATTACTAGTGTATTTTTTAGGAAGGATTGTAAAGCTACAAAATTGTTTATCCCATATATATATATATATATATATATATATATATATATATATATATATATATATGAGTAAATCACATGTTCTTTTTTTTTTTGCTTTTTTGATCCTGTGGTTTACATATTGCTTATGTTAGTCCTTATCGCTAACTGCCGTTATCTTTTTCGTTATCTCAATTTAGTCCTAACAGCGATCACTTGCGGCGTTAGTCCTTTATACTAACGACCGTTAATAACTCCAAAATTTTATTAAAAAAAATTCTTTTCTACGCGGTTTTAATCGCCTTTCTTACGTTTTCATTTTTGTCCGTTTATATCGCTCTACTTTTTCTACGGTTTTCTTACGTTTTGTCCGTTTTATCACGTTTTCCTTAGTTTTTACGCTTTTGTCCGTTTTTCTTACGTTTTTGTCCGTTTTATACGTTTTCCTTCGTTTTTTACGCTTTTGTCCGTTTTTCTTACGCTTTTGTCCGCTTTCCTTCGTTTTTTACGCTTTTGTCCGTTTTCTTACGTTTTGTCCGTTTATATACGGTGTAATTTAAAAAATGACGTATTTTTAAATCAAAAATGACGTATTTTTATAAAAACGTATTTTTAAATCGGAAAACGTATTTTTAAAAAAAAAATAAAGTATTTTTTTTTAAATCGGAAAAAAAATGACATATTTTTTTTTTTTTAAAATGACGTATTTTTTTTTAAAAAGAACGTATTTTTTTAAATCGGAAAAAACGTATTTTTAAAAAAAAAATGACGTATTTTTTAAAAAAAAAAATGACGTATTTATTTTTAAAAAATGACGTATTTTTTTTAAAAAAAACATATTTTTTAAAAATGACGTATTTTTTAAAAATGACGTATTTTTTTTAAAAACGATTTTTTAAATCGAAAAAAATCGATTAAAAACAACGCGTCATTTTTTAAAATTACACCGTATAAAAACGGACAAAAACGTAAGAAAAACGGATAAAAGCGTAAAAAAACGAAGGAAAACGTATAAAAAGAGACAAAAACGCGTTAAAAAGGACAAAAAAACAACGAAGGAAAACGTATAAAAACGTAAGAAAAACGGACAAAAGCGTAAAAAAATTAAGGAAAACGTATAAAAACGGACAAAAACGTAAGAAAAACGTAGAAAAATTAGGACAAAACGTATATAAACGGACAAAAACGCATGAAAACGTAAGAAAACGTAAAACGATAAAAAAAAGTAGAAAAGATTTTTTTAATAAAATTTTGGAGTTATTAACGGTCGTTAGTATAAAGGACTAACACTGCAAGTGATCGCTTGGTTAGGACTAAGGTGCCATTGAGATAACGAAAAAGATAACGGCAGTTAGCGATAAGGACTAACAGCGTGCAATATGTAAACCACAGGGAGTAAAAAAGCAAAAAAAAAAGAACAGGGACTACCGTGTGATTTGGAGCAAACCACAGTGGACTAACGGTGTAATTTACTCTATATATATATATATATATATATATATATATATATATATATATATATAATTGGGTTTGTTTCTCTTTTCTAAAATGATATGATTAGGTGATGGTTAGTTTTTAAAGGATAAGTTGTCCACACCCTCTCAAAAGAGGGTATCTAATGACTGAGTGCATCGCTGGCTTGTATGGTGTGCATCGCGGGTTATATGGTTTGACCAAAACTCTTTGATGTGACAACATAAGAAGGGTATCTATAACACATCCCGTTTTTAATTTGCGGTTGTCGTGTTAAAAATGGAAATGATGACAATCATTTGTTTATGTTTGGTTTTAAGTAAATAAATAAGTTTCTATTTTAGGTTGAAGTACTTTATGATAAGTTTCAAGTTTGGTGACTAAATAAAATTTAGAGAAAGTTGATTGTCATTATTTGGTATTTGACAATATTTATTGATTTTTCATTAATATTGGGCCGTACTGTATTTGTTACATTGTTTTCCATTTAGTTTTCAAACAACTTAAATATCATAAGCACATATTAGAAGGGTAATGATATGTACACGGACTAAAAAGATACGTATACAGAAAGAAAAAAAATGTGTAAACAATTGTACCTTTTTATTTTTTTAAACTATTAACCTCTCATTTATTTACCCTAAATGTGTTTTGCTCTCATCCTCATTCTCATTGGAGACACTTCTTTACTTCCCTCACCAATAATCTGAACTTTGGCTTTCTTAATCAATCAATATATAAGCTATTAATTAATGTTTTTATGAATTAACAATACATTTTTTTCTTCACAAGTATGGCCTAGTTATATTATATGTACACGTATAGTAGTGCATGAAATTTCCTTATGATCTGACCTTTTTGACATAGAACCTGAATTGTATAATAGTATTTTTTTTTTTTTTCTTAATGTTCGAGTGTTTCATACTGAGTAGGTAATTTGTTAGCGTAATACGTGTGGTTTTTAATTAGTAGAATACTACATTGCATATGAAAATTCTAAGTTACATACATGAAAAGATTTATGAATGATACGTGTTTTGTGCTACATGTGGTACAACTTTAGAACATGATAAATAGTATACATAATAAGTTTTGATGTTGTTCTTAGTTTATTCAACAGATGATCGATTTGTCAAGTCCCATAATTCAAAATGAAGAACTTTATCTCAGTAGCTCTATATTTGAATCGTGTGATGATTTACCAAAGAGTGAGAGCTTTTTATTACACTAAAGGATATGGACTATCTATTTGTGGTTCGTAAAAAGACAAGTATGTCACTTTGCAAGGTCAACGAAGTGGATCCTATCGAGATGTACGGAATATTGGAGATAAAAGAAAAAGAAACACCACATCTCGTCTGATTAAATGCCCCTTTCAAATTGAAGGTAAAAAGGGAAGTGATGGTTCTTTGGTATTTAAGGTGGTAAACCTAGAACATAACCATGAGCCTCTATTTAATAAGAATTGGGCTGATTTCGAGTTGTTTAACAAGAAAGCTCTGTTGTAAAAATCGGCCCAGGCGGCCGATTAATCCCCGCATAATCGCTGATCGCTCACTAAGCGCCTTGATTTATCATAATCGGCCTATTTAATCGGTTTGGTCAAAGATCGCTTAAAAATCGGTCAACAAACCGATTACTCGGACAAAATCGGTCTAATCGGATTAATTGGACAAAAGCACGTAAAAATTAGTCAACAAAATCGCTTAAAAATCGAACAAAATCAATTAAAAATCGGTCAACAAACCGATTAATCGGACAAACCGGTCAAAGGTCGCTAAAAAATGGTCAACAAATCAAGTAATATTTATGTTTGACTTTGAACTTTGAAGATTTATGTATTATATCTATATTTGAACACTTCAAATATTTAAACTTTGATGCAATACACTTATCCCATACATATAAAATAATATAATATCTAAAATTACATTTTTGTGCATAAATTCCAATCCGATTAATCCCCGATTAATCCTCGCCTAACCGATTAATCGCTAGGCCCTACCCAACTGCCTCACTAGCGCCTAGCGATTTGTACAACCAAGCAAGAAAGTATGTTTTGAAAGGGGCTGATTTCATGATTTCAGCCCAATTTTTTAAAGGGGCTGATTTCATGCTTTAGTAAGCTCTATTGAACGAAGTGGATCCTATGGAGATGTACTTTGAACATGCTTTAGTAAACTATTGGCATATTCAACAACGAAAGCTCTATTTAACAAGAATTGGGCTGATTTCGAGTTGTTTTATAAAGGGAAGAAATATGCACTTGAGTACATAAAGAAGAATTGGTTTCCTTGGAAAGAAAAATTTGTTAGTGCATGGACAAAAAAATACTTACATTTTGGTAATCATGCATCTTCAAGAGCCGAAGGAGCTCATGCCAAACTCAAAAAATATTTACGAGTTTCGACTGGTGATTTCCAGCAAGTGAAAAAGAAATTATGTCTTGCAATTGAGCATGAATTAAATGACATTAAAATGAGACTAGCAAGTGAGAGAATTAAAGTTCCTCACAATTGCAATACGCCTATTTTTAGAGAACTCTTGTCCAATCTATTACTACCTCTGTCCTTAAATAAGTGTCTAGCTTGACTTTTCAGAGTCAAACTGGATCAACTTTGACCTTATCTATTTTTGCGGGTGTTATATAATACTTGATGAAAAATATATAAATTGATTGGGTTTTAAGTGTATTTTTCATTGGTATAATTTTTCATCAAGTATTATATAACACAAAAAAAATATTTACGGTCAAAGTTGAACCAGTTTGACTTTGAAAAGTCAAACTGAACATTTATTTAGGGACGGAGGGAGTAATATTTTACATTGAAAGAGATTCATAAGCGGGATGTGAAAGCAAAATGTTAATACAAATAAGCCATAAAAATGTTTATTTATATTTTACGATCTTCTAATGTTTTGTTGATAACAAACGTAAAATTATTTTAACGAAAGAAATAAAATACGTAAATGGTTTTGAGCCAATAGTTTACTAACACACTTACATTTTCATATAAAACACTAAATAAGTAATATTGTTTACATCTTATAGAAATGCATATGTATAACAACTAGTGTTTACATAATATGGAAATGTACATATATACTTGGTAAATATTGTAATGGGTAAAAATCTAAGTCCTTGACCCATTGACTAGGTACAATGAATGTTATTAGGTAAAACCCAAAGTCCATGACCCATACCCACGGAGCTTGATCCATAACCCATGACCCATTGCATGACATCATGTATAAAGTCATGTTGGGTATTATCTATGATCCCTGACACAAGACCCATGACCCAATGTCTAGATACATTGCATCTTGTTGGGTATCCATAATTCATTACCCATAACCCATGGTTCATAACCCATAACCCATAACCCGGTTTGCAACCCAAAATTCGGACTTAAGCTGACCTAGATGTCGGATCCCTAGGATTGCACTAACCGGATCCCTCTGGGGAGGGATCCGTAGGAACCGTGGAACAGTAGACAATTTTGTCTATAAATAGTGAGCCATTTCTTCATTGTTAACCACCCCTTTTACACATACTCTCTTTTAGTATTGTAACATCTCTAACCTCATATCCAAAGGATCTTTCTATGTAGTTTTGTGTTTGTGTGATTCTACAGGTTCCTCTTAAAGGCGAGATCACCACCTCTTGAAGACGTGCAAGCTCAAGGTCATAAGTTGCTAAGCTTCGTCATCATCAAGACTACTGAAGTATCTCTTGTTGATATTTCTTTTCTCCCTCCATAGAAGTGTAGTGTTGAAGGCATTAGTGAAAGGTGTCGAAGGGTCGTGTCGAAGGCATTAGTAAAAGGTGTCGAAGGGTCGTGTCTAAGGCATTAGTGAAAGGTACCAAGGGTGTACATTCGATATGGTGCATTGATGTACAAGATAGATAGTTTGGGTTAAATTATAGTGATATCCTTATGATGTTGTAATAAGGAGTGTATCTCCTTTGGGGTTGTCGTGTATTGGTGTAGTGTTGGGTAGTAGTTCCTCCTTTGTAATGGAACTCGGTATCTAGCCTTGTACCAGATAAAGTGTAGGCAACGTTGTGATAGGTGTGGTTCTACCTCGTGGAAGAACTCGGTGTCTAGCCTAGTACCGGATAAAGAATAGGGGATGTTGTGAAGGCTTCTCCGCCACATTAAGGAGCTTGTGTTGTGTAGTGCTTACGAACTCTCAAGTGGGGAACTCGGGGAGTGGAGTAGGGCAAGGAAGGTGTCCTTGTAGCCGAACCACTATAAATACTCGTGTCGTGTTTTTGTGTTCCTTACTCTTTATCTTTGCATTACTTGTTTATATGCTTATCTATCATCATCCAACACACACATTAAATAGATTGACATAAGTCGATCTAAATATTTTAAAACGAAGTTTTAATCGGTAAAACTATTCAACCCCCCTCCCCTTCTAGTTTTCCACACAAAAGATGGTAACATGTGCAACTATTATACTTTTACATCTTTATATGGTTTTAAACATAACTTTAACTAACATGTTTTTATTGTAGGTAATATGACTTCCTGTACAGGACATTTCATGGCAACCATGGCTCTTCCATGTGCTCATAAGATAAAGCATATGAAAGGGAATGTACTTTCGATGACACTCACATTGAAGAATTGATACATTATCTCTTATTCCTGAAGATGATTCACACGACGATGACGCTAACAAATTTGTTACGCTGCTTGATGAATTGCGTTCAAAGTATCAAGTGTGGCCTCTACACAAGAAATAATATACTATCTCAATGATTACTAAGCTGGTGAATGAGCAGGATATAGTATTTGAGCCGGTGATTCAACGACCAAGGAGACAACCTCCAAAGGCCAAAAAGAAAAGAGGAATAACTTCTACAATAAGAGATCCTTCAAGATTTGAGTATGTTGAATCATCGAACACACACAATCCCTCGAGTTCTAATCATGAAGACAACCTAATTGATTTGAACGCGTATCCTAATTTTTGAAGTGGTATCATGGCGTTGGAGGAGTCTAGTCTAATAAATCAAGCCTACTTTGTCGGGTGATTTGTTTTTTTCTAGTTAAAGACCTAAATTGTTGCATTTGTTACGAATTTATTTTGAAACTTTTCAATTAAATGTTCCAATGTTTTCCATCAGATTCATTTATACAACTTTTTTTAGCTTACAACATATAATTTCTTATGAAAACTACTCCAGATTACTTAACTACTTATGAACACTTTTATAGTGACCCACTATAAAGTAATGGTGTATCTTGTTAGGCTGTTGCTTATGTTTTGATGACTCAATATAGTTACTTAAGTTACAAGTTGGTACACTTTGTAAGTATCAAATTACAATGTGATCAGGTGCTCCAAAACATTCTCACCTCAATTTCGATGTTGGTTTGGCCATGTTTATGTGTAATGTCATATTTGCTAAGTGTAAAGCTTAAGTTACAGGTTGGTACACTTTGTTATAGTTAGGCATGTCATACTCCTTATTAAAATGACCAACTTCAACCCAAGCACATTTTGACATGTCTCATTGGATATATTGTATCTATCATCATCCATTATACTGTATCAGTATTCATTGTTTAATGATGTAAATTCTTACCTTTTGTCACTTTACATTCATATGTAAAACATTGTTTAATGATGTTGTTCTATAAATATATCTTTGTTTTTTTTGCTAATATTTAGAACCAATTGCACAAGGAACAAGAGTCAAAGGTTACAACTTACAACAGAAGAAAGAAATAATAATTGACTGGGGTATAATAGTCTATGCACAAAATATTTATGTGTGCGGATCAAAATGATCCGTGTACATATCACTATCCATATTATAAACATCTAAAACAACTTTCCCTCTCTCAATTAAGAGGCTAAACTAGATATCTTTAAAAATCATTTAGTTTAGTAAACAACCACTAAGATATCTCTTAGGATGTGTTTGGTTTACTACCTAGAATCACTATCAATATGAATTTCATAACAGGGTGATATGAAATCAGATGTATCATTGTCATTCCTTATGTTTGGTATTACTTACGTATGGTATGTAAATCGATTTGGAGATGGGATGTGAATGGTTTTGTTGTTTGGTTTCCTATGTTAAACGTTAAGGACCCGATGAGATTGATATAGATCAACAAGCTCAGGTAACACTTATTGTTTAAGGCTTCATTGGCTCTTCCTTTGTGTTCTAACTCATTGTTTGAGGCTTTAAAATTGAACTTCAGGGTCTACGTGAAGTCGTGCCCAGATGGGCTTGTAAGCACTAACCCTGCCCCTGAACCTTGTTTACATGACACATCGTCAGTGTATAAAGTCCAGGTTTCATCATCGTGGCTCGTGGGTGTTGGCTGTGTTTTTTACTTCTTGACTAGTATTGTTGGAGGCGATGTATCGACCTCGACGAGAAAGTCTGCCATGATTTGTCACTTGATTGAGTGATTGAATCTAAACTTGATTTCGTGTTCGCTTAGCTCGATCGCCCATTTTGACATTTCGCATGTGTACTCGTGGTTTGATAGAACCTGTTTGAGGGGATTGTCTGTCAGGATGTGTATCGGATGTGCCTGGAAATACCTTTTGAACTGCCTGGATGATAGTAGTAGGGAAAATGCCAATTTTTCTAGGGGATGATAGTTAATTTGTGCGTCTTGTAAGATCTTGCTGAAGAAGTAGATTCGTTCCGCTAAGAGTACTGACCCGATTGCTTTTTGGGATGCTACTAGGTACACGGTGAGGGTTTAACCTGGTACTGGAGCCTTCAGGGTAGGTAGTTCTTTTAGGATCACCTTGAAGAATGACAACTATTTTTCTGATGCTCGTGAGAGAAATTAGCTGAGAACTGCGAGTTTCCCGTTTAAGCTTTGTAGTTCTCTTAAGTTCTTGGGAGGAGTCATGTTTAGTACTACCTGAATCTTTTTTGGTTGGTCCTGAGTCCCGTGGCATCGATTATATGACCCAAGAACTGGCCCTCTTCCACTCCGAATGTGCACTTAGCTGGGTTTAGCTTCATGTTGATGCGTCGGAGGTTTTGGAAGTTTTCTATGATCTCGCACAGTAGGGCATCCTTTGTCTTGCTTTTGATAATCATTTCTTCGACATATGCCTCAAGATTTACGCCTATCTGAGATTTGGATTCTCTGTCTACCAGTGCCTGGTAGGTAGCGCCTATGTTTTTAAGACCGAAAGGCATCTTGGTGTAGTAATAGAGACCCTGATTGGTGTAGAATGTTATTTTGTCATCGTCAGATTCTTTCATTAGAATATGGTGATATCTCGTGTATGCATCGAGGAAGCACTGGTATTTGGAATCGGCGAGAGACTCTTCCTTCTAGTTTATGGGAGGTAAAGGTAGTTCTCTTTTGGACATGCCTTATTTAAGCTGGTAAAGTCGACGTACATGCGCCATGTCCCATTAACTTTCTTTACCATAACTGGGTTTGAAACTTAGGTTTGATATTTTACCGGCCGTAAGATGCCTGCCTGGATTAGGTCCGTGACTTGGGAATCCATAGCGTGAGAGCGTTCTAGAGAAAGACTACGTATTTTCTGTTGTATAGGTGGTGCATATTGGTTTAGGCCCAGGCTATGCTCTGCTAATGTAACACCCCCCATTTTCGATATAGCAGCGGAAGACCTTATGGGGTGCTACTCATTAGTATCATAGACAAAATAATAGAAAACGAGCTCTAATCGAGACAATTTTTTTTTATTATTTTTTTTAATTTAAAGATCATCATTTGAATACATAAAATATCAGAGTTTGAAAGAGGTTCTCAAAAGTGGATCAGTACATAATACATCAAAATAAAATATTTAAGTCTTTTTCGAAAGATAGTAATGATAAAATATAGCCTTCAAAATATTCGCGCCACTCCGTGCCAGAAAAGTACCTTAATGACCTAAGATAAAACATGTTAAAAAGTCAACACAATAAGTATTTGATCAATGTAAATAAATGCATCATGAAGGAATAGAATAATAATGATCTCATAAGATAGCATAAGTGTTGGGATCGCTCCTAACACGTAAATGGAACAACTTTTACGGGATTACATCATCTATCTTATTTAGCCAAAACACATGGACTAGTTATGTCATAGTGTAATAGTTATGTATGTGTTAGTGATAAGGTTTTAAAATGTACCTTTTTGAGGGGTCGTTTAAGCCCTTATTTGATCACTTTTGTATCCGTTATTACTTAATATCGTTCCTTTTAACTTTTTAGGTCTCTTGAAGGCAAATTGCTATAATGGCACTTATTTAGACGAAAAGGCGCGGATATACGAAGAAAATGGCCAAAGTCAAGAATCGAAACACTCAAGCTGCTGAAATACAAGGGGACGGCGTCAGGTGTTACCTGCGACGCCGTCGGAGCACATGTTGTGACGATACATTAGCCAAATTGCTTATTTTCAAGTGATGGTGTCAGGCTTTAAAAGAGTAGGTCGTCGCAACTCAGACGGCCTAGATTTGATCCAGACGGCGTCAAAGATTGAAGGGGACGGCGTCACAAGCATAAGGTGACGCCGTCGCAAGACTAACATGGCCAAGACGAAACCCTAATGACGGCGACCCGACGGCGTCACAATTCATAAGGTGACGCCGTCGCGATTGTAATCTTATATATAGAATCCGAATTATTTAGTTTTCAGTGTGTAGTCTTTTGGAGTAAAACCTAAACCGAGCCAAGGCTGTCTTGTACAAGTATTTTAGGGTTCCAAACCCTATCTTACACCAAGATAAGTGTTTTACTTCATTAATTCAATTATGTCTTCAATTATTTGTGTGTATGCTTGCATGTTCTCCATGTCCGGCTAATTTACTTGTGTGTTTGCTTAGGAATATGAAACTTAATTATTGAATATTGATTGGTTGTCTCTTATCTTAATTGTTAATGATCTAGTAATGCGATAGGTCATTCGTTGTGTAGTTAATGCTTGATTAATCTTTGTGAACCTTAGACTATAACACCTAGAGTAGTTGTAGGCTAAACCATCCAAAGAGTACCTTAGAGTTAGAGTTTATAATTCCTAGAGATTTTGTAGACGAGACCCTTTGGTAGTTTCAAAGAGTTAGGGACAAACGCATACCCTACGACTTTAGACACACAACACGATTAAGAATAAGGACGTGACAATTCGACTAGAGGGACTCCTAGCAGCAAACTAGTATAAAGGGGCCCCAGACGCAGGAGCCGCCAGCCGGATCGACCAACAAATGATATGCCAGAGGGATGGGCTCATTCGACTAATCAGTGATCCCTGGGCCTACCTAACACAGATGTCCCTGAAATAGGGGATTGGTTGATCGGAAAGCTCGGGCAGGAGTAGGACATTCCATACAATTCCGATTCGCTAGCCTCTCAAATCCCATTTTTTCATCGGGGTGAATTCTAAGGTTCCTTATTCCGGTTGTAAAGCGGAAGAAGAGGGAGAAGGGGCACAGCCCCACCAGCAGCCCACGTTTCCGACCCGAAAGGAATGTATCTATGAAGAAAGATTTCTCCCTGGGTTAAGACCCTGAATGCCATACCTTGCTGAAGGCGATTCACGAGAGAATCGCGCACAGTTCCCTTTGACCGAGATGTGAATGCCCATGATTTGCTCGGTATAGTGATGGATTTCATGGCCGACGTCTAACCGGCGCGAATACGCTATCCTAGATGGAAACGACTTCCCCGCGGAGAATTTTTCTTCGTCCTCGGACGTTCGGACCTTTTGTTTGATTCCGGCACTTGCGTTCTCATGCCCGGAACCCTCGAGACTGATTGGGAGAAAGAGCGAAAGTGAGAAAGATGGATTTTTATCCATCGGGAATCAGTTGCAGGCTATAATGTAGAATATGCGCGGGATTCGATCCTTAATAGTTCACTGTTGGCGGAAGCCAATGTCCCGGGGTCCCGGGGACTCATTCTGACTGAAACAAGGGGCGGGTCTTTACCAACTTAAAAATCTGCTATTTTAGGGAAGCCAAAAAATGTGAGCGCCTAGTGCGAGCCTTATTGAAAAGGCCCTTTACTAAAAACATAGAAGGTAAGGCCGGCTTTCGAGCTGTAGCTTTACAACCATAGGGCTTAGATAGGCCCTTCTTATTATATTAGTAAGATAGGTTGCTTGAGCGCATTTTGACCCTTTCTATTAGTAAGGTTGTCGTATCGATCAAGGCGAAACTTTAGTTTGATTGCAGGGCGCGCGTTAGCGCTTTACTAATAAGATAGAAGGGGCTTTTCTTGTTTAGTAAAATCTCGCTTTTTGATAGGAGTAGGTGCGGTAGGGCACTCTTCATTCGACCATCAATAGGAGATAATTAAGGAGTAATAAAACCTAACTAAACACATCTTTAAACTATCATACGAGCACACAATAATTAGACATAGACTACCTACACCATTAGATTAGATAATTAGACAAGTAGAGTAATCGGTAGAAATACCAAACCCCGAGATTCGTACCTTTCTAATTCCTAAAATAATATAAAAAGATAAAAAATAATCTTCCTCAACCCCAACCTTAGCGTAGTAACTTCTCACTAGCATTCCTATTCCCCTAGAGAACGATATCAATACCCGTGGCTTACCCTAATACTACACTACAACGATTAGGTTCACTGCCTAGGGTGTTATAAAACTTGCTCGAAGAAAAGGAAGTTCCTTTGACCCCGAACGACGCGTGTAGCGTTATCAAGTTTTTGGCGCCGCTGCCGGGGAATAGAATAACTAGTTAGTAGTCCACCTCGTTTAGGTTTCTTTGCTTGATTCCTATCAAGTAAAAAAATTTCTTAATTTTTAGCTTCCTCGTAGTCTATCCCCCTTCTTCGTGACCTTTGTTCGTAACCCCATCACTTTTCATCATGGAAGGTGATAACCAACCACCATTCATCAACCTACCACCAAATGACCCGCCAAGAGGCTGTACTCTTGGTGAATACTAGAGACCAAGCCACCTAGGCTATAGGAACACCATTGAGCTTCCCGACCAAGCCCAAACTACGGCCCTGCGATCCGACACCATCCGGTTGGTGCAAAACGGATGTGCATTCCATGGACTTCGTTCCGAAGATCCTAATCAGCATCTTAAGGATTTCCTTAAAATTGTCGATTCCATCGACCTTGATGCTACTACTCGGGAGACCACGCGTCTGCGTCTCTTCCAATTCTCTCTACGGGACCAAGCTAGTAATTTGCTTGAGCGACTTCCCGCTGGCTCCATCTCAAGTTGGGATGATCTCACCTCACGCTTCCTTGCTCAATTTTTCCCACCGGGGAGAACCACTAAACTTAGACGAGACATCTTAACGTTTTAACAACTTCAAGGTGAGTCTCTCTACAAAGCATGGACTCGATTCAAGGACCTACTCCGTAAACTCCCTCGTCATGGCATTGATCTTTGGATTCAAATCCAAATCTTCTATGACCATATTGATTTCATCACTCGACGATCCATTGATCAATCCGCCGGTGGAAGGCTCAGCGACTTTAATGCAGAGAAATCATGGGATATTATAGAAGAGCTTGCTGATCAAAGCTACGAAGATTGGAATGAATCTCCTGAAACCCCTGTTAACGTGGTTAATGCCATATCAACTCCTCTTGAACCTTCCGACATCACCGAGGAGCAAATGAGTGATATTGAGAGAAGGATTGATTATCTTATGGAAAGGCATAAAAGAGCTCCCGTACAAATCCCTCGAGAAGCAGTCAATTCCGCCAATTCCGCCAACCACCCAACACCTTTTTCGGAATCCCCAAGTCGTGAGCAAAACCTCAATTCCGAAAGGCGCTTCCGTTCTACTTCCCCAATACCACTCTCACCAAGCTTTAAGGAACAAATGAGGGAGTACATGGCAGCTCATACGGAGAGATTAGCCAAATTTGAAGAGGAGGTTTATAGGCAGAGAGAGGAAATGCAAGCAAAAATGACGGAAATGATGAACCTGGTAAAAGAATATACCAAGACAAAAGTTCCCGAAAAGGTACTAGTAAAAAGCAACGATTGTCCTCCCACTTCGTTTGTTAATGCCATTTTCATTATGCCTGAGGATGAAAAGGTTGAGGTGAAGAAAACTGAGGAAAGCAAGAGGGAGGAGTCTGAACCCAATGATGAGCCCGAGAACATTGAGTACTACCTTAAGCACGAAATTAACAGAAAAACCATTGCAAACCAAGTAAACAACTTTAGGTACAATGAGGTTCTTAGGGAAGCCCTTGAAGGAAAAATACCAGAAGAAGAGTATGTCGCCCTGCCTATGGGACCTCTGTATGAGTTGGTTCTAAAAAAACCATTAACAAAAAAATGAGACACCACATGGAACTTCGTGATACCATGTAGCATAGGTGATATTGATAATATAAATGCCTTAGCTGATCAGGGGTCTGATGTGAACATAATGCCATTATCAATTTATAATAAGTTGACTAGGGAGAAGCCAGCCAAGACCGATCTTAGACTTTCCTTAGCTAATCACACCTATGTCTACCCCATAGGAATCGCGGTGGATATTTTAATAGAGGTGGCTAATATCGTTTATCCGGTGGATTTCGTGATCATAGATGTTGAGGAAGATAGAAACATGCCACTCATTCTTGGGACACCATTTCTGGCCACCGCCAAGGCAACCATCAAATGCGGGGAGGGCATCATGATACTTAAAAGCGGAAAAGGGTACGCTAGGTTACCCATCGTTCCAAGATATCCTCTTATGATCATGGAAAAGATCACGGGTGAAAGTCCACAAGTCCCTAGCAATATAGTTAAGAAGAAAATGAATGATTGGGAAAAAGGGCTTAGAGATTTTATGGTTCAAGGATTGCATGCAACATTGTGGAAGCCCGATAAGAAGTTAGGAAATAATCCCACTTCGATACCAAAGGCACAAAGGAACCCTAGGGAATTTCTAAAGGGAGAAAAAGTACTTCTGTACAAATCACGGATAAGGGCGTTACAAGGTAGAAACAAACCAAGATGGTTTGGGCCTTTTACAGTGAAGGAAACCAATCTAAAGGATAAAACCGTCACCATAACAGACGACGTTGGCAAGGAATCCATGGTAAGCGTACAATGTCTACGCCCTTTCGACGAAGGGAAAGGGAAGGAAGAAGGTGACGGTAATGAAGTCACGTAAGGTCACGACTACGAGTCTAGCTACAAGACTCATAAATAAAGAAAAGCGCTTCGTGGGAGGCAACCCATGCTTAATTGTTTGCTTGTTAGTATCATATATCTTTTATTGATTGCTTATTCTCATGTTTAAATTTGTAAAAATGCTTTATTTTGTTTTTAACCTCGTCTTAATTGCATATGAAGGTATTTTACATAAAGGATAAGTGTAGGGAGGATTACACACGTTTTTAAAAGAAACGTAAACATGAGAATTGCAATTAATTAAAAGATATATATGTGTGTTTGTTTGAGTCAAATGCTTGTATCGAGTCATAATGGATGTTTTGCAGAAATTTTTCCAGATTCTAAAGATGTAAATTTTCCATAATTTTTTCAAGAAAATCGCAGACCGTTTTTGTCAGATAACCTGACGGCGTCAGGATCGCAACCTGACGGCGTCAGGAAGGAGTAAAAACAACAGATTACTTTTTTCTCGTTTTCTGAGCTACTTATAAATTTTTGGAATTTTCCAGATCTTAAATTTCCAGAAACTCTGTAAACATCCATTCCACAAGCATTATATCCTAGTTTAGTAGAGTCATATATATTATTAAAGCCGATTTTACGCGAAGGTTTCGTTTGTTTTCTTCAAGTGTGCAGGTTTTATTTATCAAGGAGAAGATACATAAGATTGGAAGGAGCTTTTCACGCATACATTCTTCTTGGAAAGGATTTAACCACCACTTTACACGGATCCTACCGAGCTAATCAGGGGAGTATTAGTTTCTTTCATTTTTAATCACCTTCTATTATCATAACTTTGATACTTTCGGAGAACATTGGGGACAATGTTCAGTTTAAGTGTAGGGAGGGAAAATAAAACGGGAACTTTGAAACTATGCTTATCCTTGATTATTTACTTTGTCCAATTGTATTTGTGTAATAAACCATGAGAAAATGTCGGTTAGGGTAATTTTGGCACCAAATTTAAAATTTTTCATGACATATAGGAGTGGGCAATTAGTCTTAACAAAAGCGTCTCACGGATAGGAAGTTATATGACTAGCACAAAAACCCTTTACCACCTAAATTCCACCCAAAATGTGAGGATCACCCTTAGATTAGTAGGAATTAAAGCATTCATCTTTAATGCTTAGTGTGTGAACCGATAGTATAATAGATTCTAGAACTTGTTTTGTGATGCATCCCGAGATCGCTAGTAAGACTACACTTGTGTAGTTAGGAATAACTATATGATAAGAGGCATTAGGATAACCCTTGTTTGATACCCGTAATATAATTACTTTTTCCACATCGGTTGAGTAATTCCTCCAGACCTTTGCGTTGTACTCATCTTTAGTACACGATACCCCTAGTTATTCCTTCTGAGCCTATCCTTTTCGCGGTTCTCGTGATGTTTCGGTTTTTCGGAATATCAATGAAGAGCATTGTTTACACCCCACCCCCAAATGTACACCCAAATCTCCTTAGCCTACCTTTCTATGCACTCACTTTTAGTGCATTATTGTTATCACCCTAAACCCTTAGTTCAATTATCTAGTTGCTTGCATGAGTTGCAAAGTCGAGTCATATCCTTTGTACACAGTTTTAGGACGATTGGGACTCATGGGAAAAGTTAAAGTTTATAAAATGACCGTAAGGGAACGTTAAATTCAAATTCCCTTTGTTTGCTTAATAATGTACTCCAAGTGTTTTGATCTTTTCAATTCGGGTCAAATTAGTGTTAGAGTAATAAAAACTCAAGTGTAGGGATGTGCCTATAAATCCCTATTATTTTGATGTTACCGTAGAGGATGGTAGAGTAAAAGTGTATGAAAAAAAAAAAAAAAAAAAAAAAAAAACATACGGGCTACCATCCTACATCTATCTTTTAATTTATGTTTGTTTGTTTCAGTTATCTAGAGTTTAGAGTGTCGAGTCTTGGCTTAGCAACGCCATTTTTCGTATGCTTGTAACAAAAAGATTTTTGACTTGCCACCACTAAATAGCCTATCCCACCAAACCCTTTGTTTCCCTACCGTAAGCCTAACATTACAACCCTTTAAAGACCTCTTTGATAGTCTTTCCTAGGTGCTTACGCCAAAGCGATGGAGGTTTGATCTATTCTCAAGCCTATGGTAATCTATGTACTAGGACCGGTTAATGAGTGTTTATCTCCCATTTCCAACTTGTTTTATTTCATATACACCCGAGAGATGTGAGTATCCAAACACCCCATGTGAGGTGCTAGTATGTAATTTCCTTGCTTGTTATGACTTTTGCGGGGCTTATATCTGTTGTGGAATGTTTTAAACCAATGCTTCATGACCCCTAACTTATAAATTAATTGGCTAAAAGCACATTTGCTTGAGGACAAGCAAATACCAAGTGTAGGGATATTTGATAAGGTTTTAAAATGTACCTTTTGAGGGGTCGTTTAAGCCCTTATTTGATCACTTTTGTATCCGTTATTACTTAATATCGTTCATTTTCACTTTTTAGGTCTCTTGAAGGCAAATTGCTGTAATGGCACTGATTTAGACGAAAAGGCGCGGATATACGAAGAAAATGGCCAAAGTCAAGAATCGAGACACTCAAGCTGCTGAAATATAAGGGGACGGCGTCAGGTGTTACCTGCGACGCCATCGGAGCACATGTTGTGACGATACAGTAGCTAAATTGCTTATTTTCAAGTGACGGTGTCAGGCTTTAAAAGAGTAGGTCGTCGCAACTCAGACGGCCTAGATTTGATCCAGACGGCGTCAGAGATTGAAGGGGACGGCGTCACAAGCATAAGGTGACGTCGTCGCAAGACTAACGTGGCCAAGACGAAACCCTAATGAAGGCGACCCGACGGCGTCACAATTCATAAGGTAACGCCGTCGCGATTGTAATCTTATATATAGAATCTGAATTTTTTAGTTTTCAGTGTGTAGTCTTTTGGAGTAAAAACCTAAACCGAACCAAGGCTGTCTTGTACAGTATTTTAGGGTTCCAAACCCTATCTTACACCAAGATAAGTGTTTTTCTTCATTAATTCAATTATATCTTCAATTATTTGTGTGTATGCTTGCATGTTCTCCATGTCCGGCTAATTTACTTGTGTGTTTGCTTAGGGAATATGAAACTTAATAATTGAATATTGATTGGTTGTCTCTTATCTTAATTGTTAATGATCTAGTAATGCGATAGGTCATTCGTTGTGTAGTTAATGCTTGATTAATCTTTGTGAACCTTAGATTATAACACCTAGAGTAGTTGTAGGCTAAACCATCCAAATAGTACCTTAGAGTTTATAATTCCTAGAGATTTTGTAGACGAGACCCTTTGGTAGTTTCAACGAGTTAGGGACAAACGTATACCCTACGACTTTAGACACACAACGCGATTAAGAAAAAGGACGTGACAATTCAACCATCAATAGGAGATAATTAAGGAGTAATAAAACCTAAGTAAACATATCTTTAAACTATCATACGAGCACACATTAATTAGACATAGACTACCTACACCATTAGATTAGATAATTAGACAAGTAGAGTAATCGGTAGAAATACCAACCCCGAAATCCAAACCCCGAGATTCGTACCTTTCTAATTCCTAAAAAAATATAAAAAGATAAAAAATAATCTTCCTCAACCCCAACCTTAGCGTAGTAACTTCTCACTAGCATTCCTATTCCCCTAGAGAACGATATCAATACCCGTGGCTTACCCTAATACTACACTACAACGATTAGGTTCACTGCCTAGGGTGTTATAAAACTTGCTCGAAGAAAAGGAAGTTCCTTTGACCCCGAACGACGCGTGTAGCGTTATCAAGTTTTTGGCGCCGCTGCCGGGGAATAGAATAGCTAGTTAGTAGTCCACCTCGTTTAGGTTTCTTTGCTTGATTCCTATCAAGTAAAAATTTTTCTTAATTTTTAGCTTCCTCGTAGTCTATCCCCCTTCTTCGTGACCTTTGTTCGTAACCCCATCACTTTTCATCATGGAAGGTGATAACCAACCACCATTCATCAACCTACCACCAAATGACCCGCCAAGAGGCCGTACTCTTGGTGAATACTCGATACCAAGACACCTAGGCTATAGGAACACCATTGAGCTTCCCTACCAAGCCCAAACTACGGCCCTGCGATCCGACACCATCCGGTTGGTGCAAAACGGATGTGCATTCCATGGACTTCGTTCCGAAGATCCTAATCAGCATCTTAAGGATTTCCTTAAAATTGTCAATTCCATCGACCTTGATGCTACTACTCGGGAGACCACGCGTCTGCGTCTCTTCCAATTCTCTCTACGGGACCAAGCTAGTAATTGGCTTGAGCGACTTCCCACCGGCTCCATCTCAAGTTGGGATGATCTCACCTCTCGCTTCCTTGCTCAATTTTTCCCACCGGGGAGAACCACTAAACTTAGACGAGACATCTTAACGTTTCAACAACTTCAAGGTGAGTCTCTCTACAAAGCATGGACTCGATTCAAGGACCTACTCCGTAAACTCCCTCATCATGGCATTGATCTTTGGCTTCAAATCCAAATCTTCTATGACCATATCGATTTCATCACTCGATGATCCATTGATCAAGCCGCCGGTGGAAGGCTCAGTGACTTTAATTCAGAGAAATTGTGGGATATTATAGAAGAGCTTGCTGATCAAAGATACGAAGATTGGAATGAATCTCCTGAAACCCCTGTTAACGTGGTTAATGCCATATCAACTCCTCTTGAACCTTCCGACATCACCGAGGAGCAAATGAGTGCTATTGAGAGAAGAATTTATTATCTTATGGAAAGGCATAAAAGAGCTCCCGTACAAATCCCTCGAGAAGCAGTCAATTCTGCCAATTACGTCAACCACCCAACACCTTTTTCGGAATCCCCAAGTCGTGAGCAAAACCCCAATTCCGAAAGGCGCTTCCGTTCTACTTCCCCAATACCACTCTCACCAAGCTTTAAGGAACAAATGAGGGAGTACATGGCAGCTCATACGGAGAGATTAGCCAAATTTGAAGAGGAGGTTTATAGGCAGAGAGAGGAAATGCAAGCAAAAATGACGGAAATGATGAACCTGGTAAAAGAATATACCAAGACAAAAGTTCCCGAAAAGGTACTACTAAGAAGCAACGATTGTCCTCCCACTTCGTTTGTTAACGCCATTTCCATTATGCCTGAGGATTGAAAGGTTGAGGTGAAGAAAACTGAGGAAAGCAAGAGGGAGGAGTCTGAACCCAATGATGAGCCCGAGAACATTGAGTACTACCTTAAGCACGAAATTAACAGAAAAACCATTGCAAACCAAGTAAACAACTTTAGGTACAATGAGGTTCTTAGGGAAGCCCTTGAAGGAAAAATAACAGAAGAAGAGTATGACGCCCTGCCTATGCGACCTCTGTATGAGTTGGTTCTAAAAAAACCATTAACAAAAAAAACGAGACACCACATGGAACTTCGTGATACCATGTAGCATAGGTGATATTGATAATATAAATGCCTTAGCTGATCAGGGGTCTGATGTGAACATAATGCCATTATCAATTTATAATAAGTTGACTAGGGAGAAGCCAACCAAGACCGATCTTAGACTTTCCTTAGCTAATCACACCTATGTCTACCCCATAGGAATCACGGTGGATATTTTAATAGAGGTGGCTAATATCGTTTATCCGGTGGATTTCGTGATCATAGATGTTGAGGAAGATAGAAACATGCCACTCATTCTTGGGACACCATTTCTGGCCACCGCCAAGGCAACCATCAAATGCGGGGAGGGCATCATGATACTTAAAAGAGGAAAAGGGTACGCTAGGTTACCCATCGTTCCAAGATATCCTCTTAAGATCATGGAAAAGATCACGGGTGAAAGTCCACAAGTCCCTAGCAATATAGTTAAGAAGAAAATGAATGATTGGGAAAAAGGGCTTAGAGATTTTATGGTTCAAGGATTGCATGCAACATTGTGGAAGCCCGATAAGAAGTTAGGAAATAATCCCACTTCAATACCAAAGGCACAAAGGAACCCTAGGGAATTTCTAAAGGGAGAAAAAGTACTTTTGTACAAATCACGGATAAGAGCGTTACAAGGTAGAAACAAACCAAGATGGTTTGGGCCTTTTACAGTGAAGGAAACCAATCTAAAGGATAAAACCGTCACCATAATAGACTACGTTGGCAAGGAATCCACGGTAAGCATACAACGTCTACGCCCTTTCGACGAAGGGAAAGGGAAGGAAGAAGGTGACGGTAATGAAGTCACGTAAGGGCACGACTACGAGTCTAGCTACAAGACTCATAAATAAAGAAAAGCGCTTCGTGGGAGGCAACCCATGCTTAATTGTTTGCTTGTTAGTGTCATATATCTTTTATTGATTGCTTATTCTCATGTTTAAATTTGTAAAAATGCTTTATTTAGTTTTTAACCTCGTCTTAATTGCATATGAAGGTATTTTACATAAAGGATAAGTGTAGGGAGGATTACAAACGTTTTTAAAAGAAACGTAAACATGAGAATTGCAATTAATTAAAAGATATATATGTGTGTTTGTTCGAGTCAAATGCTTGTATTGAGTCATAATGGATGTTTTGCAGAAATTTTTCCAGATTCTAAAGATGTAAATTTTCAAGAATTTTTTCCAGAAAATCGCAGACCAGTTTTTGTCAGGATAACCTGACTGCATCAGGATCGCAACCTGACGGCGTCAGGAAGGAGTAAAAACAACAGATTATTTTTTCTCGTTTTCTGAGCTACTTATAAATTTTTGGAATTTTCCAGGTCTTAATTTTCCAGAAACTCTGTAAACATCCATTCCACAAGCATTATATCCAAGTTTAGTAGAGTCATATATATTATTACCGCCGATTTTACGTGAAGGTTTCGTTTGTTTTCTTCAAGTGTGCAGGTTTTATTTATCAAGAAGAAGATACATAAGATTGGAAGGAGCTTTTCACGCATACATTCTTCTTGGAAAGGATTTAACCACCACTTTACACTGATCCTACCGAGCTAATCAGGGGAGTATTAGTTTCTTTCGTTTTTAATCACCTTCTATTATCATAACTTTGATACTTTCAGAGAACATTGGGGACAATGTTCAGTTTAAGTGTAGGGAGGGAAAATAAAACGGGAACTTTGAAACTATGCTTATCCTTGATTATTTGCTTTGTCCAATTGTATTTGTGTAATAAACCATGAAAAAATGTCGGTTAGGGTAATTTTGGCACCAAATTTAAAAATTTTCATGACATATAGGAGTGGGCCATTAGTCTTAACAAAAGCGTCTCACGGATAGGAAGTTATATGACTAGCACAAAAACCCTTTACCACCTAAATTCCACCCAAAATGTGAGGATCACCCTTAGATTAGTAGGAATTAAAGCATTCATCTTTAATGCTTAGTGTGTGAACCGGTAGAATAATAGATTCTAGAACTTGTTTTGTGATACATCCCGAGATAGCTAGTAAGACTACACTTGTGTAATTAGGAATAACTATATGATAAGAGGCATTAGGATAACCCTTGTTTGATACCCGTAATATAATTACTTTTTCAACATCGGTTGAGTAATTCCCCCACACCTTTGCGTTGTACTCATCTTTAGTACACGATACCCCTAGTTAACCCCTCTGAGCCTATCCTTTTCGCGGTTCTCGTGATGTTTCGGTTTTCCGGAATATCAATGAAGAGCATTGTTTACACCCCACCCCCAAATGTACACCCAAATCGCCTTAGCCTACCTTGTATGCACTCACTTTTAGTGCATTATTGTTATCACCCTAAACCCTTAGATCAATTATCTAGTTGCTTGCATGAGTTGCTAAGTCGAGTCATATCCTATGTACACAGTTTTGGGACGATTGGGACTCATGGGAAAAGTTAAAGTTTATAAAATGACCGGAAGGGAACGTTAAATTCAAATTCCCTTTGTTTGCTTAATAATGTACTCCAAGTGTTTTGATCTTTTCAATTCGGGTCAAATTAGTGTTAGAGTAATAAAAACTCAAGTGTAGGGATGTGCCTATAAATCCCTATTATTTTGATGTTACCGTAGAGGATGGTAGAGTAAAAGTGTATGAAAAAAAAAACATACGGGCTACCATCCTACATCTATCTTTTAATTTATGTTTGTTGGTTTACGTTATCTAGAGTTTAGAGTGTCGAGTCTTGGCTTAGCAACGCCATTTTTCGTATGCTTGTAACATAAAGATTTTTGACTTGCCACCACTAAATAGCCTATCCTACCAAACCCTTTGTTTCCCTACCGTAAGCCTAACATTACAACCCTTTAAAGACCTCTTTGACAGTCTTTCCTAGGTGCTTACGCCAAAGCGATGGAGGTTTGATCTATTCTCAAGCCTATAGTAATCTATGTACTAGGACCGGTTAATGAGTGTTTATCTCCCATTTCCAACTTGTTTTATTTCATATACACCCGAGAGATGTGAGTATCCAAACACCCAATTTAAGGTGCTAGTATGTAATTTCCTTGCTTGTTATGACTTTTGCGGGGCTTATATGTGTTGTGGATTGTTTTAAACCAATGCTTCATGACCCATAACTTATAAATTAATTGGCTAAACGCACATTTGCTTGAGGACAAGCAAATACCAAGTGTAGGGATATTTGATAAGGTTTTAAAATGTACCTTTCTGAGGGGTCGTTTAAGCCCTTATTTGATCACTTTTTTATCCGTTATTACTTAATATCGTTCCTTTTCACTTTTTAGGTCTCTTGAAGGCAAATTGCTGTAATGGCACTTATTTAGACGAAAAGGCGCGGATATACGAAGAAAATGGCCAAAGTCAAGAATCGAGACACTCAAGCTGCTGAAATACAAGGGTACGGCGTCAGGCGTTACCTGCGACGCCGTCGGAGCACATGTTGTGACGATACAGTAGCCAAATTGCTTATTTTCAAGTGACGTGTCAGGCTTTAAAAGAGTAGGTCGTCGCAACTCAGACGGCCTAGATTTGATCCAGACGGCGTCAGAGATTGAAGGGGACAGCGTCACAAGCATATGGTAACGCCGTCGCAAGACTAACGTGGCCAAGACGAAACCCTAATGACGGCGACCCGACGGCATCACAATTCATAAGGTGACGCCGTCGCGATTGTAATCTTATATATAGAATCCGAATTTTTTAGTTTTCAGTGTGTAGTCTTTTGGAGTAAAAACCTAAACCGAACCAAGGCTGTCGTGTACAGTATTTTAGGGTTCCAAACCCTATCTTACACCAAGATAAGTGTTTTACTTCATTAATTCTATTATGTCTTCAATTATTTGTGTGTATGCTTGCATGTTCTCCATGTACGGCTAATTTACTTGTGTGTTTGCTTAGGGAATATGAAACTTAATTATTGAATATTGATTGGTTGTCTCTTATCTTAATTGTTAATGATCTAGTAATGCGATAGGTCATTCGTTGTGTAGTTAATGCTTGATTAATCTTTGTGAACCTTAGACTATAACACCTAGAGTAGTTGTAGGCTAAACCATCCAAAGAGTACCGTAGAGTTAGAGTTTATAATTCCTAGAGATTTTGTAGACGAGACCCTTTGGTAGTTTCAAAGAGTTAGGGACAAACGCATACCCTACGACTTTAGACACACAACGCGATTAAGAATAAGGACGTGACAATTTAACCATCAATAGGAGATAATTAAGAAGTAATAAAACCTAAGTAAACACATCTTTAAACTATCATACGAGCACACAATAATTAGACATAGACTTCCTACACCATTAGATTAGATAATTAGACAAGTAGAGTAATCGGTAGAAATACCAACCCCCAAATCCAAACCCCGAGATTCGTACCTTTCTAATTCCCAAAAAAATATAAAAAGATAAAAAATAATCTTCCTCAACCCCAACCTTAGCGTAGTAACTTCTCACTAGCATTCCTATTCCCCTAGAGAACGATATCAATACCCGTGGCATACCCTAATACTACACTACAACGATTAGGTTCACTGCCTAGGGTGTTATAAAACTTTCTCGAAGAAAAGGAAGTTCCTTTGACCCCGAACGACGCGTGTAGCGTTATCAGTTAGGCTATAAATACCCTCCTAGACCTCACTAGGAGGATGATCAATGTTACAAAAATCGGTCAACTCGGGCGATTAATCGTTAATCGGCCGAGTACCTTGTCGATTTTTGAAAATCGGTCAAAAAATCGGCCTAAAAAAAAATCGACACTAAGCAGTCAAAAAATCGGCCGAATCGGTAAAAAATCGGCCGAATCGGGCAAATCGGTCATTTTAAAAATAATAATAATTTGGACATTATACTTAATTTGGGGATCGTATATTTCACTTATAACGCACAATGGGCATTATAATCAGAATTGGAGCCTTTTATTGAGGTTTGGAAACATAGCAGGCTTGGAATCGGTTAAGATTTCTAGTTTGGTCTCCAGAAATACCAAAAAATTGCAAGAAATGTCAATCCGATTAATCAACGATTAATCCCGACTTGACCGATTACTCGCTGCAGGGTGGTTGACCGTCCGACTACCGATTCACGATTTTTGCAACATTGAGGGTGAGACTCTTTAGTGTAATTTACCTTTCCTTATTAATAAAACACATAGTATTTCCCTTCTCTCTACTTTCTCTCTCTAACATGAAGATGGTGTTCTTCCATCTTCCCCAACCTCCTGATTCATCATATCAACCTTTACTACGATCCTACAAGTGGCATCGGAGCCAAGGTTTTTAATATTGGTTGATTTTTTGGTGGTGTTATCTTGTCAAAAATCGTATCTTTTTTGTGAATTCGCTTCATGTTTGGAACTGTTTTACAAGTTTTATAATTGTTTCTATTATCTTGGGTTAACTGTTTCAAATAGGTGGTCTATGTGGTATAAAATTGTTATCAGTTTTTTTTTCCTGTGAACAGTTTCTCTTCTTTGTCCAAAGTTATTATTAGTCAACAGTTTCTGAATATGGTTATTAATTGTTATCAGTTTCTGCTTATTGTCTCGTGATAATAGTGGTAAAAAACGGTCTATAAACATATTAAAAAACTTGGTTGGAAACATGGTCGGAGAAAAGGTTGGAATCTGAAAAGTCAACAAAGAATGGGTCAAAACCCTTTTCTTACGAATTAGCAGCCATCTCCAGTTCTGTTTACGAATTACTTGGAAAGTAATTCGTAATAACCTGATTTTACGAATAAGTCTTATTCATAAGATGTTTACGAATAAGCTTATTCGTAAAAACCAAACCCTTATGTTACGAACAAGGCCAATCTTTACGAGTAAGGAACCTTGGTTTACGACTAACAAGTCTTTACGAGCAAGAAAATTTACGAACAACACACAAGGTTTACGACTAATAGACTCAAAGACCTCAAATCTGTTGTTATCATCCTTGGTCAAAAACTGTTAAAGCAAAATAGAAAAGGGAGATGAAGAGAAGAACAACACAGTGAACAACCACAACCAAATCCAAACCCACGACAAAAAACACCCTCACTAACCTATCTCATCCTCCTCGTCAATCCTACAACAACCACAACATCAAACTCATCTCCAATACACAAAACAAGATCTCAGTGTGTTCATTACGATTGTCAAATGATCTTTTAAGATCTACCACACTCATCATAGATCTTCACATACTCAATTACAAAATGTATAATCATTATAAGATCTCAGTTTTATCTTTTTTTGGTTATCAAAATCGTCCAAAGTCAAAAAAACCATAAAGATAAATATCATCATAGATCTTTGTGAAGATATACGAACACTTAAAGATAGAACAAAACTAATATGTCTTATTCTCTTTTTGGTTCGATTAAAAATTAAAACACAAAAACAACCCTTAAATAAACCTACCAGAGACATTTTAAACAAGATCTTGAAGCCATGTCACCTATGTGCTTGTGTCATCGATTCAATAGCAAGTTCTTTTTTTTGGTACGGTTACCAAAAGAAATAGAAAAATATCTCAGTGGGTTATGGTCGGTTTATCACAAAAAAGGGGAGGTCCATATTTTAATTGTTTGTGTGTGGTTGTTAACTGAAAGAAGAGGATTTATGTGTTTTGCTCGTGTGAATGCAAAAGATAATAAAGAATTAATTCACTTTTGGTGGTGTATGTGATATATTTTTGATGTGCTTATGAGGTGTTGCTAAACGAATGACTGTAAAACAAAAGAGAGGCGCAAGGTTAAGGTGTTAGGGTTAGAAGATTAGGGTAAAGCAATTGTGTGTTAGTATTTTATACCCAGGTGATTAGGGTAAATGGTTGGATTGGGTTTGGACAATGGGCCTTGGATATCCGGTTTAGGCTGCAATTTTTTTATCACATGAATTTTTAGATTAATAGTGCATTGGGCCTGAGTATTATTCCTTCATTCGAATGGGTTGTATGTATTGGACTGGATCCGAAATAACTTATGTTATGAGCTGAAATCTTCATTATACAAATGTATTTTTTTATACATTTTGTTAATTTCTTGGTATAATATTCGGTAAAATGAGTAGTATTTTGGTTATGACAAATTTTCACGAGGATACGTTTTTGACAAGATCGGGAAACCAATATCAAATTCATTTAAACCATTAACGAAGGCTAGTTTTGGGCATTTAACCGCAAGATGTGACTACGGCGTGAATTCATTATTGTTTGTTTGAGGTTGAAGTGGGATATCACGGGTGCGTGTACTTAGTATCTGAAGATATCGGGGTTGGTTGGATGCATGATTCTTCGAGATCCTTGTTCGAGCTTTAACCGTTACGAATGATAAAGACTTGAGTTGTCTAGTTATACCTGATGTAAGGAGTTACGTTGTTGTGCCACAGCGTATAGCTATCACTTTAAAGGAGTTACGTTGTTGTGCCCAAGTGTCACAAAAAGCTGTGGATAATTCGAGAAACTTTTGTTTACCCCTTTTCGATCCGGTTTATCAACCCGGTAATAAAAAGGGTTCTTCGTCTGACAATAGTGCAAGTTTAAGTCACAAGTTCGGTTTATTTTACTTTAGTCTCAAGTTCATCATATTGGGTTTTCTTCATCAGTAGTCACTACAAAGAGCCGTCAGAATGATAATGGGGTCGGTAAAGAGTTAGCTGAGAGGAGTATAAACGAGTAGAGAAGTTTTATCAGCAGTTGATTCTCACAATATATTTATGGCACTTCACACTTGTTCGAGTAATTGGACATACATGGTTGCGCTGTCTCCAATTTCATCATCAACATACGTGGTGTATGATTCCGATTCATTGAAAACATCAAGGGGGGGGGATTGTAGGTGGTCTCTGTTTCTTTGATTTTTTTTTCGAAAACCCTTTTCCCTTCATGAATTTCTTCAATCAAGGGAAGAAATGAGACGATATGTGGATCAAACGTCTTACTTTGGTGTTATCGTCTCAACTTTCACGGGTTATCTTGTGTGAAGTTACCTAAATATGATGTTATGATGCCTCACACACGGTCATTTTATCAAGTAGTTGCATATTCACAGGTGATTATTATTCCGATAGACTGCAACAATCATGGGGAAGTTGTTTCATTTCGTCTTTCGTAGTTTGTTTGGTGTGAAGCATCTACATACGTGAGAAGATCTTGTTGATTTCTTGCATGTTACCCCCGAACAGATTTTTCCGCATTGTGTACAACTGTGATTACGTAACAAGACAGATTTACCTGCTGTGGTTTACTGCTCATCTACAAATTCCGCTGCGTACTGAAAACTTCAAAATTTAGAAGAAAAGTCTACTACATCAAAGTTTCGAATCTGCTGAAGACGGTTGTCAGTTTGGGGGGAAGCTGCTAAAGACATGCAACATGAATTGGGGGGAAGTTAATCCAATTCATGCATATTACATCATTTTCCTACAAGTGAAGAAAAAGTTCTCAAGTCGAGGTACAAGATAAAGACAAATAGCGTCAACTGTCGTCATCCTCAGCATTTGAAGAGCTTATGAAGACCTTTCTTTATTTGTTTTTTGTACTTGTAGGAAATGTTGTAAGTAATCCCTTATGTCGTCCCATTGGGGGAAGATTGTTGGGATCTCTCCTAACACGTAAATGGAACGACATTTACGGGATTACATCATTTATCTTATTTAGCCAAAACACATGGACTAGTTATGTCATAATGTAATAGTTATGTATGTGTTAGGCTATAAATACTCTCCTAGACTTTAGTAGGAGGGTGAGACTCTTTAGTGTAATTTACCTTTCCTTATTAATAAAACACCTAGTATTTCCCTTCTCTCTACTTTCTCTCTATAACATGAAGATGGTGTTCTTCCATCTTCCCCGACCTCTTGATTCATCATATCAACCTTTACTACGATCCTAAAATAAGTTTAACATCATTACATAGTACAATCACCGTCATACAAAATAGATTTAATACTTGTTACATTGTCTTACAAGATTTGCAAAACTATTACAAGCTTCTTAGAAAATCTACTAACCAAGACTACTCAGTTTAGTAAGTACAAAAGTAAAGACTACAACGATACTAATCTACTACATATCAAATGGCTCCTATGGCTTTGGTTGACTGACAACTCCATAAGTAGCTAAAATATCAATATTGTCATTGGGGCGGGTCTTTCCAAACCACATATGGTACATGTTCTGCTGCATGGTAAACATCTGAGCTCTCACCTCTCCTAACTCACATGCAAGATTGCGTTGGTCAATCGCAGCCAGATCATCTCGAACCCCTGCCTCATACTGGGCTCTCTTTACACCAGTCAATCTCCTCGTGAGGTACTCAGAACCAGTCTATGGACCCGTGATTGTCATCTCAAATCTAAGGACAATAGATCAATATAACGACATGAACCCGTCGCCTGAGTCTGGATCGAAGCAAACTCGGATCGGCGTTCCCCCAAACGTCGACCCATGGAGAGTAGTGACTCTGAAGGGTGTTAGTAATATGTCGGAGATGACTCATCTCATACCTAATATCAGATGGTGTAACATGAGAGGCCGATGAAGACTCACCAACCTCGGGGAGTGGAATGTGGGCCTTCGATACCGAGGGTCCCACCAGAGGTGATGGCATGAGCAAAGTCAGTTGATGTGTCAGACTCATTCGAAATCTTTGATATCGCAGGTGATGGAGGCTGAGGGAAAGCTTCTTGCTCCTCCTCTTCATCCTCAGTGCCCATATCTGAGTCTTCTTCGAATTCGTCCTCGAGATCAATGTCCATCCCAAGGTCTTCCTCGTCTTCAGGATGAAGGGCATCAACAGGAGCAAAACCCTATTCGAGAACAAGTGGTGCAAGTGCAGGTGATGGTGGTGCAACAGGGACGGAATCAAACGGAGCGGGTTCAGGCATAGTTCTCTACAAAGGCATCCAAGGTCAAGGTCTTGTTAAAAGTTTATAAAAATATTTTTCATAAATCGAAGCAATCAAAATAAATTTTAAGTTTGTAAAAGCCATAGTAGTTATATAGGTGACATACAAATGCTAAGATATCACAAAAGCATTCGAAAGTGTAGCGGCACGGAAGGCGTAAGGCTATATAGAGTAAAAATGTTTTGATGTAAAAATCGGTTATAGTTTAGGTTTTTAAAACACAACGTAGCTCTCTATAACCTTGGCTCTGATACCAACTGTAACACCCCCCCTAATTTCAATATAGCAGCGAAAGACATTATGGGGTGCTACCCATTAGTATCACAGACAAAATAATAGAAAACGAGCTCTAAATGAGACATTTTTTTAGAAGATCATCATTCGAATATATAAAACATCAGAGTTTGAAAGAGGTTCCCAAAAGTGGATCAGTACATAATACATCAAATAAAATATTTAAGTCTTTTTTGAAAGGTAGTAATGATAAAATATAGCCTTCAAAATATCCGCGCCACTTCGTGCCTGAAAAGTACCTTAATGACCTGAGATAAAACATGCTAAAAATTCAACACAAAGGTTGAGTGAAATCTATAGGTTTAGAAGTAAAATAGTTGAACACAATATTTTCAAGTGGTGATAATTCGCAACAGATGCAAACATCAAGGTAACAATATTTATTGCACTAAGCTCATGACACTCAAAGCGTTGACGGATATCAATAAACATTGATATAATATAGTGGTACTAGTTGCCCTCAATTAGGTATTTTTCTAGATACCTAGGAATCTAAAATATAGTATGCCAGGTTTCCTTTCTTGCCAACCAAGCGGGACGCGTCAATCCTATAGGCCTATAGACTATACTCGCGCTCACTCGCAAGTGATTAATGGTTCATGATAAAGGACTTTAAGTTCTTTGGCAATATAGGTACTTAGTGCTAATAAAACATTCAGGAAAGCATACAGTTTATAAAGCGTTTGTGTTCATAAATGAAAGTAGCATGTATTTCCCCCAAGGGTTTACAAATGATTTAAAGAGTTAAGAGTGGGGCTATGAACTCACCTTAGCAGTTGAAGAAACAAGTATCACAATTTGAAATCAAATAGTAAAGCAAGACGATACGAACTTGGCAGAACCTATTAATTATTATTCGTACTCATTACGCATAGTGCTTAATGGTCCATGATATAGAAACTCTAAGTATGACAATAATGTTATTTTGCATAAATAAACATTTAGTTTAGATACAACGTATAGTTTGAAAATAATCGAAATTGGAATTAAAATAGTTGAGAATGTATCTCCCCCAAAGTATTTATAAAGTAATTAAACGAGTAAAAGCGGGGCTCTGACTCACCGTGTGTTAATGATGTTTAGTTCTTAACGAATTGGATGGATGAGCCGGGAAAACCTCTACGTGCAACCTAAAATATGATGTTGCGTTTTAGGTTTGGAATAACGTTGAAAAAATATAATCGGGCCTATATAAGTTGTAATATTGATCATGATTTTGTATATGGTAGTTTATAAGATTCGAGTATGTCATTTATAGAAACGGTTTAGTTTTTGAAAACGTGTTTAGTTTATATATATCGTACTCCCGTTCGAGCCATCACAATCCAGAGGTCATGTAGTAAACGTACGAGAAGCTAGGACACTTTAATTCGTAAATCCAACAACTCGTCAGTACGTTCACCCCGAAGAGGCTCCTCGCATAAAGTTCCCTAGTATTGTAGTACTTAATATATGAAACATATATTTTGCTTACTTGATTATATGACATATTAAGAGTTTATAACATACTAAGTAATTAAATAAAAGTTCATAAGTATTTAAACTTTATAAATATTTACCTTAATATAGAATGCTTGTGTATAAGAAAAAATAAATATAAGCAGAGCTTCAACGTGAAATTAATAACCTTCGAAAAGCTTGAAACTACTTGAAGATTAATGACGCCTTCTTTGAAAACTTAAAGCTATTCGAAGATTATAACGACTTTACTTCAAAGTTTTAAAGAAAAGAGTATCAAAACCTAATTTTATTTCTAGAACACAAGATTTTTATATAAAAATCTATAAGAAGTGTCTTTAGTATTTAGGAATTTAGATGTTAAGAAGGTTTGGTGCATTTTTTTCCAAGTGATTTGCTTGGTATTTATAGGCTAGAGAATTTGTTTATCTATAAATTAGGTTAATAATTAACCATGGTTAACTTGTATATGTGTAAGCATCCTAGAAATCAATAGTTGAAACCAAGCCACCATGCTTGATAACTCATAAAAAATGCAACCTAGGGCAAGAATAAGGAGGTTAAGAGTTTTAGATTATTATCTTGCCTTTACGGAGTGAGTTTTGGTCCCGGTAATCGCTAACGGTAAGTATTTAAATCACTAAACGTAAAAACGAGTATCATAAAAATATGAAACTTGTAGAAATGATTAAACTTATCAATATACTTTATTTAAGTATATTAAATGTGTGATAAGTTTAACGGATCGTGTAAATGCTGTTAAAACTGAAAACGTATGCTTAAAACGCGTAAAATGTAAAATCAGAAAACGTAAAAATCCAAAACTTGTGGAAATGTCATAAGAAATGAAAAACACGTTTTTTTCTTGTTAGAATATTATAACTACGACTTCTTTGAAAAATTGAAGCTATTCGAAGATTATAACGACTTTACTTGAAGACTTTGAAGAAAAGAGGATCAAAACCTAGTTTTCTTTCAAGAACAATAGATTTTTATTTCAAACTCTATAAGAAGTGCTTTTAGAGTTTAGGAATTTAAATTTTAAGAAGGTTGGGTGCATTTTTTTCCAAGTGATTTGCTTGGTATTTATAAATTAGAGAATTTGTTTATTTATATATTAGGTTAATAATTAACAATGGTTAAGTTATGTATGTGTAAGCATCCTAGAAATCAATGGCTGAAACCAAGCCATCATGCTTTATGACTCATAAAAAAGCCACCTAGGGCAAGAATGAGGAGGTTAAGAGTTTTAGATAATTATCTTGCCTTTACGGAGTGAGTTTTTGTCCCGGTAATCGCTAACGGTAAGTATTTAAATCACGAAACGTAAAACCGGGTATCGTTAAAATATGAAACTTTTAGAAACAACTAAACTTATCAATATGATTTATTTAAGTATATTAAATGTGTGATAAGTTTTACGGATCTTGTAAATGCTGTTAAAACTAAAAACGTAAGCTTAAAACGCGTAAAACGTAAAATCAGAAAACGTAAAAATCCAAAACTTGTGGAAATGTCGTAAGATATGAAAAAGACATTTTATTTTCTTGTTTAGAATATTATAACGACGCCTTCTTTGAAAACTTGAAGTTATTCGAAGATTATAACGACTTTACTTGAAAACTTTGAAGAAAAGATGATCAAAACCTAGTTTTCTTTCAAGAACACAAGATTTTTATTTCAAAATATATAAGAAGTGCCTTTAGGGTTTATGAATTTAGATGTTAAGAAGGTTGGGTGCATCTTTTTCCAAGTGATTTGTTTGGTATTTATAGACTAGAAAATTTGTTTAACTATATATTTGGTTAATAATTAACCGTGGTTAAGTTGTATATGTGTAAGCATCCTAGAAATCAATGGTTGAAACCAAGCCATCTAGCTTGATTACTCATTAAAAAACCACCTAGGGCAAGAATGAGGAGGTTAAGGGTTTTAGATAATTATCTTGCCTTCACGGAGTGAGTTTTTGTCCCTTTAATAGCTAACGGTAAGTATTTAAATCATGAAACGTAAAATCGGGTATCGTAAAAATATGAAACTAGTAGAAATGATTAAACTTATCAATATTCTTTATTTAAGTATATTAAATGTGTGATAAGTTTAACGGATCGCGTAAATGTTGTTAAAACTGAAAACGTAGGCTTAAAAAGCGTAAAACGTAGAATCAGAAAACGTAAAAATCCAAAACTTGTGAAAATGTCGTAAGATATGAAGAAAAAAAATTTATTGTTTAGAATATTATAACGTCGCCTTCTTTGAAAACTTGAAGCTATTCGAAGATTATAACGACTTTACTTGAAAACTTTGAAGAAAAGAGGATCAAAAACTAGTTTTCTTTCAAGAACACAAGATTTTTATTTCTAAATATATAAGAAGTGTCTTCAGGGTTTAGGAATTTAGATGTTAAGAAGCTTGGGTGCATTTTTTTCCAAGTGATTTGCTTGGTATTTATAGGCTAGAGAATTTGTTTAACTATATATTAGATTAATAATTAACCATGGTTAAGTTGTATATGTGTAAGCATCCTAAAATTCAATGGTTGAAACCAAGCCACCATACTTGATGACTCATAAAACACGTCACCTAGGGCAAGAATGATAAGGTTAAGAGTTTTAGATAGTTATCTTAACTTTACGGAGTGAGTTTTTGTCCCGGTAATCGCTAACGGTGAGTATTTAAATCACGAAACGTAAAACCAGGTATCGAATATGAAACTTGTAGAAATGATTAAAATTATCAATATATTTCATTTAAGTATATTAAATGTGTGATAAGTTTAACGGATCGCGTAAATGTTTTTAAAACTGAAAACGTAGGCTTAAAACGCGTAAAACGTAAAAATCCAAAACTTGAGGAAATATCGTAAGATATGAAAAACACATTTTTTTTATTGTTTAGAATATTAGATGGTAAGATCAGGATTTTTAAATGCCGTTTAGACCAAAACAAAATATTAAGACACAGTTTTGTGAAAACAGTAACTTAGATACATGTTGCCAAAATGACCCGATAAGTGTCAAACTTTAATGTCATCATGGAAATAGTTTATGTTTCGAGAATGTAAAATAAAAAATATGAAAGTAAATAGTAAAAATACGAGGATGAATAGTAACCTGAAAATACGAATTGTTACAGCGCGTCACTGGGTCCATGACGACTTGTCTTCAGTACCGATATCATCTTTGTTATAACCGATAGTAGATGTATTAACCAGGTTTCTATCCTAAGTGTATAAAAGGCTCATTTCTTTTCACCCTTACATAACTGTTGTTGTTCATTCTTCAACCCCTTATTTTCCCCATTTCTCATACTTCTTCATTTTAGCTAAAGACTTCTAATCTATCTATTTAGAATGTCCCTGGGTCGGTCCTTCGGCTCTGGCTGGACCATAGGACTATACCTGCTTCCTAATTGCCTTATATCTTCTTTTGGATATTTAGTTTGGTTGGTTGGGTATAATGATCGTATCCTTAAAACCATTTTGAAAAATCAATCAAAGTGTATATATGAAAACATTTTGATCACACTTTGAAAGTTTTCATTTTTCAGACATACTCACTCTCCACATGTGCTCATATATTTTGAAATATTTCCACACATTGAGAGAAGAGTTCGCACTCGTGAAATGATAGACCTTTAATAGATAAGTCCTTTGCGAGACACGTTTACATCGCTAGTTAAAGGGATGCATTATCAGCTTTTAGGTGACAACTAGCCCTAGTAACCAGCTTGAAATTATGTCCCGTCTAGGAACAAATCTATAGAGAGTTTATCGAGATTTTACTTTTCAGCACATAAACTTATGCAATGATAGACCCTAAATCAACAAGTCCTTTGTGAAACACGTTTACATCGCTAGTTAAAGTAATGCATTATCAGCTTTTAGGTGACAACTAGCGCTAATAGCTAACTTGAAATTATTACCCGTTTAGGATCAAGTCTTTTAGAGTTTTCTCATTATTTACCCGTCAATTATTTGTTCATTTCTGAGTCGAGCCTTTTGGGTGAAAATGATCACATTTTAATCACATTTTCTCTCCCTCAAAAATAGCATATCCATGGTATTTTTTATACTACTTTGATTAAAATCTTTGTTGTTGGAAAGCTAATAGGGAGAAATGGATCTTTTTGCATGAACTTCTTTGGAACATTTTTGTTTTTGAAATACGCCCTTCAAAACTCGCATATGTTTTGAGAATTTCAAACTTTTTCAAAAAGTTAGATGGAAGGAGTATTCTTGAAGCAAAGATTTTAAAAGAATTTGAAAGTTAATTTTGAAAATTTCTTGAACAAATTATGCTTCAAGGATTATGATACAAATTGTTTATATGAAAATTTAGTTTGATGGTATCTTCTCAAATAGAAGAAAGTTTATTCTAATGATTTGAAATATCCGTGTGAGAAAAAAACTTCTTTATTTGCGATACTCCCCCTCAATACTAGAAAACAGTTTTGTATGTTTGAGGGATGGAATCTTCTTAAGCGAAATTGTGAAAAAAATTTAAAATCCAGTTTTGAAAATATCTTGAACCAATTTTGCTTAAGGTTTATAGATACCATTTGTTAGATATGAAGTTGCAGCTCAATATAACAAAGAGTTTGTAAAAATGATTTGGAAATTCAGTTTTGAGAAATCTTTGTTATTATAAAAATGTAAGAAAACTTCGTTTCTTATCCTTTAGGATTGTCGTACTCAAGCGTAAAACATGATCATTTCTTTCAAAAACAAGTTCTGCACGTTGATGTGTACACAAGTCATTAAGAAATTTTTTGAGACGAAATGTTTTTAAAACATTTTAATGAGCTCCTTTATATTTCAAGAAATATAAAGAATATCGATTATACGAGAGACATGTCGTAGAAGAATATTTTTATAATTTTTTTTGTTTTAATATTTTTTATACTTTTTTATTTTATTTTTATGGTTTTTCAAATTTTATATTTGGTTTTTGAAAAATATTTACATGCGAAGCTTTGTTTTCAGAAATTTTCAAAAAAGTTTGACAAGACGGTCTAACTCCTCGAAGGTAGGCTTCACATTCCAATGTGGTGAACTAAGTACTTAAACCTCTCTTTTGAAAGGGCTTTCGTAGATAGATCAGCCAACTGGTAATCCGTCTTGATGAAATATATCTCAACTATACCCTTTTCCACGTGCTCTTTAATGAAGTGGTAGCGAACTGCTGTAAGATATAGGATTTCACAAACATATTAAACCACAAACATAATGGGGCGTATACAAGTTTTTAGAGAGAGAAAGGGAAGAGAGTTGGGAACTATGTGAAACAAAGAAAAATGGTATTGAAGCTCCAACCCTCTACCTTGGGAGGTAGAGGGTATTTATAGTTATCTTACAAGACTCGCCTCCTACGGGCTGTGGATCAGGCATACAATGGGTAAAGACCCGTCCGTCCTCCACGGTGTTACTTAACTAAATACTAACTAACGTAAAATGACTACGACTACGAGCTTTCTAACGAATACATATACTTGAGGTGACCGACTCTTTAACGACTGGATTTTCTAAATCCTAACAATCTCCCCCTAAGGGAGGTCACCTCAAATTACACAGAATACAAACAGATATTACATTAAGATTGTTCTTGGATTCTTGTTTAAGTTCATTGCTCTGTAGCTCGTAGCCTTTGATTCTTCATGTTTTGCATGTTTGGATAATTTGAGTGGAGGTCTTTAACTGATCCACGTGATGATGAGTTTTGAGCCAGCTTTGAGATCATCAGCTTGCATAAATCTCTGACTCTTCCATTGTAGTGTTGACATTATGTGATGTTGTGACATTGGACCGACATGCTCACATTCTGGATCATGATTTCTTCTCATCAGAGTAGCAGAAGCTTTAGTTGATTCATGATATTTGCAGCAGCGTAGCAGAAGCATGGAGTGAGAATATCAGAGTCATTGATGCACTAATCATGATTTCTTTTGAAATGAATGTGTTGTGTGAGCATGCGGCTATGGATTGACCTCTCCATTCTAATCAGCTGCAAGCGTCGGGTGTACCTGCATACCATAGTTAGCAATAAAACGCACGAAAGTGTCTTTGATCACTTTCGTTGAATTGAGGTACACGGCCCACGGTTCCCCGTTGATCAGTACAAGTACTGCCTGTGATCAGGTATAATTTCGAAGAATCTCCTTGACAGGGTTTCGCAGCTGCTCTAGCTGTTCTCAAACCGGAACGTCTCAAAGAAGACAACTCGAAGTGAGTGAACCAGCGAATTTGAGATTCACTGATTGATGAAAAATGATTTGAAAAACAATCGTGTATTTTTAATCAATGATAGTATTTGAATCAAAATTGAATGGATAGTTAAGATGTGTATTTTTAACTTTAAAATATGAGTGTTTTTTGTGAATCTAACCTCATTTGTTTTAATATTGTAGTTGCGCATCTACTAACTCCATCCTTAAGCGTGTGTTTGGTACACGAATATCGAAATCAATTAATCAAAGTGATTATCATTGCAAATGTTTGGTTGCTATGTTAGAGAATGAAACTATCAATTGATACCCATCCACTCTTAGGAAAAGGAGTAGACATATTTTTTAATTGATTCATGTGAGTCACATTGAATTGTTTTTTCAATACAAAAGTCATTCCTTTTATTTGTTCATTTTTATTAAGCAATAGTTACATGTCAACTTTTTATTTTTTTAGGATCCACCACTAACATGTGAAACCTATACCTTAAAGTTCACACCAGGCAATTAAAATAGAATCGATATTCTTAATCTTATACTACCTTCTAATAATTGTCATAATCAATTGTGATTCCGGATACTATACCAAACGTCCCCTAAGCAACACATTAGTCCGTTTGGTTCATAGGTGGGATTGGAATCGGATATGAATTTGGATTTGGTTTGAAAGAAATGATGACAGAGAAAATGATTTGTTATATTTTAAAAATACGTTTATGTTATTAAAAAATTATAATAATACATATTATTTAAATATAAAAAAATTACTAAAAGGAAACATATTGATACTTTGTGTGATATAAAAAAAGGGTTTTGTTATCCACAACCTATTAGGTTGTGTTTAAACATACATTAATTAAAAAATTTGCACTAAATGAACTAGTATATTTTATAATTATATATATTTTTTCATTTTAAACATGAAATGTGATGTTAAATATGAAATGTTTATGGTTCATTTAATGCAAAAAAATTAATTAATATATGTTTAAACACAACTTTATGGATTGTGGTTAACAAAACTCATTAAAAAAAATAGTACAATTCTCTGATTTATTTTTTGGAAACTCACCAAGTGGGTAAAGAGTATTTGGCATCAAAAAATTACTCAAATCCAAAATAAATATACCAAACATTATATTTAGTAAATGAATGACTTCATCGCACTTGAAACCCGCATAACAAACGGACCCTTAACTATCACATTTTCGTTTGGAACATAACTATCCCCTTAATTTATTAACTTTATTTGGTTTTGCATGAGGCGTAGACCATGGCCACGTGAAAATTGATGGCCAGTCATTTGCTCAATCTCTTTATTTTTATTTTAGAATTGCTCCCGTGGTTCGAGAGATTCCCGAAAGTAATGAACACAAGAATATATAATTCGGCAATTCGATTATTTCAATATTTTTATTTGCTTCACAAATTAGTGTTGCAATTTTTAAAAGAGATCAAAATAATAGAATTCTACAAAATAACATGTTTTCATCTAGCTACAAAATCTGTAATCCTTTCAGCGTGGAACTGTGGAAGGAAAAGAATATGTTAGTAACGCTCTCAACCAACTTAATGTTATACGTATTTGGCATCTTATACATGTCCTATTAAGGGTTAGGTTTATGGTAACACAATTTTTAAAGTTAGTTTCTTTCGTAATTCGTGCAAATGGTTGCCAAAAGTAGAAATCGACAACTTGGTTTTAGTTAATCGGCTGAAGTACTAGTAAGAAATAAGAAATGCAATAAGTATTAGGCTCAAAAATTATAAACGGTCATATTAATTTTTTTTACAATATATACATGCACATAATCATGATCCATGCCATATTGCCATGGTCGTATTTTATCTCGAGTCATGACATACATATTTAAACAGATATCAAGTTATCCAATCAACTAATAATAGAGTTGTTATTAGCCACACTACCACATCGTGACGAAACTAAGAGGATTAGGTGTGTTGAAGAGACATCCCCTATTCATCACCGCGACGTCACTGCCACATTATCATAACAAATCTTCACAACTAACACACACACCCCCCTCCCCTTACAATAAACCTCAACATTTTCATTTGGAGCCTACCACTACAACTTTATTTTTGAAAATCAAATATATCCGTTTGGTTTTGTGGGTGTGTCAGATTTTGCAGCTCGTTGTTGTAACGAAGAAGGGATCGACGACGAGCGACGGCGAAGTCAGCCGGTGTGGCGGCGAGCCTCGACAAAGCTCCACGTCGAACGGCGAAATTAGATGGCGAGCTAACACCTAATCCTCTAAGAAGATAATAAAAATATGATACCCTATGCCTACTCTTCAAATTTTATAACTAACTAATCCAAACCTTCTAATAGTTTGTTATGGAATATAATAATTTAAAATTCTAGTTAAACACCTATATTTCATGTGTGAGTTTAGTCCATATTCGGATATTCGTGTTTTTTTTTATTTTGTTTCCTTGCCAAATGAGTTCATCATGTTTTGGACCAGTTATATAAAATAATGATACGTAGTATAATAATATAATATATTAATATATATAAGTGATTATGATTTATGACGCCATTAAACCATTCTTTTTAGCAGAGACTATTTTTTCTGGAACAAATATAGCAAGTTACCCATGACCCTCAAGGCATTAATGCAATCTTGAGTCAATGCAAATAACAAAGTAATTCTTTTAACATGGTTATGAAATTAAAAAAAAAAAAAAAAAACCTTAAACTACAAGGTACTAATTTTATTTTGTGATTGTTTCACACGATGTAAAAGTAAGTTTTGTTTATTGAAATCGAAGAAATAGTTGTAATTCAATGTTTGATTATTTTCATGTTGATGAAGGAATATATGGGGCAGGTGGGACGAAAGAGACAGTTCGTCAAACTTACTGAATTGCTCTCGTTTGACTTCTTTTCTTTTATATTTCATCTATCTTTGTCACGTGCACCACAGTATATTTTAAGCTTCTACTTGGGCTCAATATGGGCCAATTTACTAAATTGGCAATTTGGCATGGCATAAAAGAGTCGTGAATAAAAAATCTTGTAAGTTCATGATTTTAATTTTTAATTTTTACGAATTTAGATGTACTGACATGAATAGTTCGTATCAATAGAAAAACTAGACCCTAAGGCTGCCCCCACTAAGCATTTGTGATCATAGAAAATCGATTACCAATCGATCTCCTTTGTGTGAGGAATCGATCGTTGGTCTTTTACATCTCAAGTTAGTTGTGTAGGCGATCGAATAAAAATGTAGTTTTGTGTGTGTATTTAATAAATATAAAAGGTATATTTGCGGGGTATATATTTTTTGTAGTGTAGGTCGCCTTACTGGGGCACCAAATCGTGTAAAGGTCGCCGAAAAGAAAAACTGACGTGACAGAGAAAATAGAAGAGATTAACCCTCCTTACTGGGGGCAACCATCACTACCCATTTTTGATACATCACATTTGGATGGAGCAAAAGTTTTCAATTAGAGTTTTTCTACCGAAAAAAAAAACAATAATAATCTTTTATATTTATTTATATCTTTTATATAATAATGGAATTACATCATTTCGAAGTGATTTTGTCCAATAGGAGAGGTCGATTTCGCCAAGTAAGCAAAATCATGTGATGTGATTATTAATAAAAGTCAAAATTAAATTGATTTTGGTCAAACTTTAATAAATTTGGTGGAGAAATTTGGTTGATAAAAAAAACACATAAAAATATAGGTGTCAAATTTGTGAAAACAAAAAACTTAAAAAAGATAAATTAATAAAACTTTAGTGGTTGAATTTTTATAGAGTTAAATGTAATATTATAAGTCTCTATGTTTTTTAATAACTTTAGATTAAAAACAAATACCCCCTTATACTTTATACCATTTATATTTTATATCTTACAAAGTACAATATATATGTTGTTTTAAAATAACAACATATAAATTTGCATAAGATTATAAGTATCAATTTTTTTTACTATATACGTTTAATAAGGACTCATTTATTTCATTTTTAAAAGTTTAACCTATGTGGACACGAGTTTACATTTTAAATACGGCTAAATTACTGAAAACGAGAATATAATTATCAAATTATAAGCACGGGTTACTTTAATATAAAAATAAATATACGTGATTGTACTTATAACAATGACTCATGTAATTATTATTTATTTATATAAGGATATCTAGAAAAACATTTTTAAAAAACTTTAAGGAGTATACTTTAACTTTATTAACGCTCGTTATGTGCTACTAGCAGGGTACCCGCACGTTGCAGCGGCGGGCGCCATACAATTAAAATATTCAGCGAAATTTTTTTTGGATCTATCTTTTACAATACAATAGATATACGGACGACGATAATTTTAGTTTTGAATACTGTTATTCAATAGAGAAATGATTTGGAGACCTAATTATGTGTCTAAAGACATGCCTAAACATACGTGTCATGATCCTGATGGTTTGTGAAAAAGTGGGTCCCTTGACTGCAGCCATCAGGATGATGCCACGCAGGTTTAGGCATGAGTTTTTAGGCCTCCCAATCACTACTCTATGCAATAACAAAAAGCTTCATATAAAAATTGTAGATTATCCACGTGATGTGGTGACAATAATGAGTTGGTAGTAGGTATATTGTAAAGGTATGAGATAAAAGTAGTTGACAATAGCCCGTAGTCATAAGTATCATTACATAATAACACAATAACGACTTTTAAAAATCACTTACATTATACTAAGAAAATTTAGTTCTAAAAAATAATGTTTGTTAAATTTGTCCCACATAGATAGATGATACAAGTAAAAGATTACTTATAAAGATAAAGTAAAAATAAATATTCAATAAATCATGTGAGTTACTTTAAAGAGTATAATTATTAATATTCAAATATATATATATATATATATATATATATATATATATATATATATAGCACTTGAAAAAATCGTCCGATTTTTATAAAACAAAGTTTTTAGTTTTTACGGTAAGTTTTATTAAAAAAATTCCAAAAGGCGCATATGTTGATTCTCGAGGCACTCTTGCGATTTAATAATATTTTTTGAACATTGTATTTTAGTATGCATTTTTAAACTCTATTGATTTAACAATATCGTTTTCGAACGACTTTTATGGGCTAGCCGAACCGGTTGTGACTCCGGTTCCCGGTTAAACCCGTTGGCCCGGTCCGTTTTTTAAAACCATATGTACCATGAACTTGTTTACATATAAATTGCATGAAGATTTGTGTGTTTTATTAGTTTGTACAATATATATAATAACAAGTATTTTTCATATTAGGGGTGTTTTAAAAATAACATTTATTAGGTATTTATTGTTATGGACGTTTTTTTTCTTATATTAAATTACTTTGTATTTATTTATTTATTTATTTTTTTAAAAACATGTCTAAAAGAGTGCTTTAAAGTGTTGCAACAAATGCTATTATAGATGTACTTATTAAAATTTGACATTATTAGCAAGTGTTGAATCTTAATTTTTTAAGCATTCCTTTTTAGGAATGTCCCAAATGCTTTATAATGTAGTATAAATTAAACGTGCATCATGTGTACAACATAATATCAGTAGTGAAATTTAAATAACAACATCAATATCTTTGTCAGCTAAATAAAATTAAATCTTGAGTTACCTAACAGAAATTTTTACAAATATTTTACCAAATTCTAATGGATATTAATGCATAATAAAAAACTCGTGCATAAGTATTAGTTATACTTATTTCACAATCTTCACGGGCAAATTCTTATATGTGTATATACTGAACTAAAATGTTAAAATAAATTTGATTTATGTGTAAACTTTGTGTGTGCACGAAACTTATAACTATAATTATCTCTGTTGTAAAAATCGGTCCAGGAGGCCGATTAATCCCCACATAATCGCTGATCGCTCACTAAACGCCTTGATTTATCATAATCAGCCTATTTAATCGGTTTGGTCAAAGATCGCTTAAAAATCGGTCAACAAACCGATTAATCGGAAAAAATCTGTCTAATCGGACAAAATCGCTTGAAAATTGGTCAACAAAATCGCTTAAAAATCGGACAAAATCACTTAAAAAAATGTCAACAAACCGATTAATCGGAAAAAATCGGTCAAAGGTCGCTTAAAAATGGTCAACAAACCGAGTAATATTTATGTTTGACTTTGAACTTGTAAGAATTATGTATTATGTCTATATTTGAACGCTTGAAATATTTGAACTTTGATGCAATACGCTTATCCCATACTTATAAAATAATATAATATCTGAAATTACATTTTTGTGCATAAAAATTCCAATCCGATTAATCCCCGATTAATCCCCGCGTAACCGATTAATCGCTAGGCCCTACCCAACCGCCTCACTAGCGCCTAGCGATTTTTACAATCATGATAATTATATGCAATTACTTTTGAAGACACAATATTCACTATTCAGTATTAGTACAAAATTTTTTTTTGTCAAAACTCCTTGCGTGCACGGGTATTATAACTAGTAAAGATAAATGGTAATTGTAATATTATAACAATAATATAACTAACGTTAAATTAACAATGATAATAATAATAATAATAATAATGAAGCGGATTCGAAAGTTCTCGGTTACTCAAGATATTGGGGGCGCGTGCTGCTACTCATAGTTTTAGTAAGATTACCTTTGTTATAGCAAGAGGAGTGAGGGCACAGTTAGTATCTCGACTTCCCACTAATTTATTATAAATCCTATAAGTTAACGATAAAGTGAAATTTATAATAATGAAGTCATAGTTTGATAATAATAATAATAATAATAATAATAATAATAATAATAATAATAATAATAATAATAATAATAATATCTAAAATTAATAAGAAAATGCAAAAAAGAGGAAGTATGATTGATAATGTTTTTACTTTCAATTTGATGTGATAATTTATATTTATTTGTTATTTGATACATGCAACTTGTTAATCATATTATGTTGTGCGATAATCCTGATGTAAAAGCTTAGAGTATCATGTACGGTGATTTGGGTCTCATTTGATGTAATATTATATTAACACTTTCATAACAAAATTCTCTTCTATCATAACACACAACAAACTTTTTCATTTGGGTCTCATCTACTTTTCTTTTGTAACAGTGATTTCCGACTTTTTGAGGCCCCACCTACTTCCGATTTTATTTTCTTTAAACATAAACCTAACAAATACAAATGGTTATATTCTGAAAAGTGTTTTTGTCGTATTTAGTTCACTGCAACGAAGAGGAGGGCACAAAGATGAAACGGCGAGGGGGGGGGGGTGGTGAAGAGAAACGGTGAGCGTCGTTTTCCCCTCCATGTAGGAACGACGAGCAACACGTATTCACCATACCCATGCTCTTAGAGCTAACCATCCTATGAAGTAATAGTTTTATTGATATTATAAGCTTAGTGAAGCAAGTACACATGACAAAAAGAAAATAATGAAAGATTAGACACATTTTCAATCAATAAATTAATACAATTTAGTCAAGTTTTTGTAATCTTATATAAGCTGGCACAAACCATATCTTCGTTAGTAAAATCAGTAAATGAGGACTAACGATGAAAATTATTTTTCCGTTATCTCCTAACGGAAGAGAGAATATTTGCATCGTCAGTCCTAAAGACTAACGGTACATTTTTTTTGGGATATAAATTGCATCGTTAGTCCTAAGGACTAACGGTGCAAAATGTTTTTGGAAATAAATTAAAAGGGGGCGATGATGAAGGTGGTGGTTGTTGTGGGTGATGGAGGTGGTGGTTGTGGTGGGTGGCGGTGGTGGTGGTGGTGGTTGGGTGGCGACGGTAGAGGTGGGTGGTTGTGGCGTTGGGTGGTGGTGGGTGACGGTGATGGTGGTGCGTGGAGGTGGTGATGGTGGTTGTGTTGGGTGGCCACGATGGAGGTGGGTGGTGATGTCGATGGGTGGTGGTGATGGCAGTGGTGGCGGTGGAGGTGGTGGGTGGCCGCGGTGGAGGTGGCGTGGGTGTCGGTGATGGTGGTGGTGGGTGGAGGTGGCGGTGGTGGTTGTGGTGGGTGGCGTCGGTGGTGTGGGTAGTAGTGGTGGTGGTGGTGGGTGGAGGTGGTGGTGGTTGTGGTTGTGGTGGGGGGTTAAATATAATTTGTTTTGGTATGATAACACCACTGGAAACTTAGTCCAGTGGTTGGGGTGTTCATTTTGGGGCCTCCAGACCCGAGTTCGAGCCTTATTGACCCCCTTTTAATTTCTTTTTCAAATTTTTTTTGCACTGTTAGTCCTTAGGACTAACGATGCAATTTAATCCCGAAAATAAATTGTACCGTTTGTCCTTAGGACTGACAATGCAAATATTCTCTCTTCCGTTAGGAGATAACGGAGAAATAATTTGCACCGTTAGTCCTCATTGACTGACTTTATTAACGGAGGAATGGTTTTGTGCCAACTTTACTAATGGAGGGATGATTTTGTGCCAAAAAAAAAAGAAACCACGAGGATGTAAAGCGAGACACGAGACAAACCACAAGGATGCATTTTGGACTTTACTACAAATAATAATACCCAATCTTAAGTACATGAGACAAATATAAGGCTAAGCACAATAGTGACCATGAGCGACCTTCATTTTGTCTGATGCATCAGTTTTTTCTCTCCGACGTCCTACATGCGACTTTTTTCCACGATAAGACAACATACACTACAAAAAATATACCCCAAAAATATTATTTTTTAATTAATTCAGACACACAAAAAACATATGCAAATCGATCGTGCAAACGACTTAAACCTAAAGAAAACTGCCCCTCGACCTTGGACGACCTGTGTTGCACAACAAGGGCGACCCACACGATCATGGGCGATGTAGTGATTGACATTCATTAATATGCCCGGCCTAAATATTTACACGTATACTGAAAAGTATAATTCTAACTTAAACAAAAAATAATAATATTGGCTTCTATCGGTCTATGTACAGTAAACACGCCTTAGTCTACCATCTTGCTCCAATATGTATCAATATTAGGATTATTAATAGATGCTATAGATTGTCTTTGGTTTAGTCGTTTCATAAGTTGACACACACCTTATCAAGAAGACAAGAAGTCAAGAACCCTTAATATTGGGCCACTTTAGATATTAAAACGGGCCGTCCCAGTTTTATTTACATTAGCCTTTAATTTAAGTATTAGTAAAGCCCATAAATATTTAATCCGTTAGCAAAAAAGCCCCAAAAAGTGACTAAAACAAAACCCTAGCCGTCGTGTTCTTCTATATAACAACTCACAAACTAACCATCTAATCAACTCATTCTCTATGTAACAATTCATTATAATATTTTGTGTTTATAGTATTTTTTTTGTTCTTTTTTTTAATGATCAGTGGCTATGATGATCAATGCTTTACTTTCTGACACCTCTTGTATGAGAATTGTTTTTTTATTAAAACGTTCGCTGAGCAGATTAAGCAACTTTCTGAGCCATTATAAAGTTTTTATAAATGTATATTGATCGGAAATTCAGGCAACCTCCTTTTAAATGAATACAATTAAATGGAAGGTGTTTATCCGGTCAGAAATTAATTTATTTTGCTCTTCAGATTTGCTGAGACTTTTGTCTTTGAAGCTGGTCTAGTAAGCTAAATTATATTTTTTTTTTATGAATTTTGTTTATCAAATGTTTTATTGTTTTTTGAATGTAAAGTGTGTTTTGATTGCAAAATTCGTTATTCTGATTTAAATGGTGTTTGTATAATTGGATTTCAACATTTGTTTCTAGTAAGCGGGTGTTTCAATTACCTTTGGCCTAATGGCTTATGGCATTTTTTACCCTTTCTACGATTGATTGTGGTAACACTTGTTATCGAAGCATAATTTTGATTCACAGATATTCTTTGCTCGTTTAAGTACTTTCTCTGGATTTTTTTTGGTTAACAAGTTTATTAAAAGTTAAAAATGGTACAAAATCAATTACAATCAATATAAGATAATTTAACTTTTTAGGTAACTTATTTTGAACAAAATACACGGATCTATTTTTACCCAACTTAAATATTTTCTCATATTTATTCATTAAAGAATTATAGTAAGATGCATGAGTTAAAACATAAAGAACCGGTCGTTCCATGTAGAGATTTTTGAATTCTTCATCGTAAGTTAATTTGGATTTTTGACTGGTTGGTGTTTCAAGAGTTTGATTGACTGACTCTTTGTTTGGTGTATTTTTCGTTTGTTTTTGGTCTTTTGAAATACTTCGAGTTTGCTTGAAACATCTATTGATTGTATTGACCGAGTGAAATTGACGTGAAGGGCACGAATATGCACTTCTTTTTGAGGGCAAGAACAGAGAGACAAAATCGTTGAAATAGAATTAATAGTTTAATACTTTGTTTGGATTTATGACGGTGTCACTTGGGAGTGCTCCCAATACTCGATCCTTAAGAACCTTTAAAAGAGTATCAGTTTTATTTGTCATCTCGCTTTATTGTTGTTTGAAATCGGCTTCAAACCTAGACAACCGAGCTTTTTGACTTCAAGAGTGTTAGAATTATTGGAAACAGAAGGATTATTAAACGGACGATTTGAGGACGAACCGCTTGGTTGAAAACGATTAGGTGTGTTTTGAGATGAATTTTGGTTTTGTTTCCAATTAAAGTTTGGGTGATTTTTTCAAGAGGGGTTGTATGAATCACCTAGATTGTTTAGCTCAGGCTTGAAAGTAAACCACTTTTCTCCCGCTTAGTCAGTTCGCGAGGATGCATAGTCCGCAAAAGCATGTTCGGAGAGTTCCATGCAATCAAGAGTGTCATGAGGACCACTACATAATTCATACGAAGAAGTGATTTGTTCACTTGACGTGAAGGTTTAGGAGCTTTGTAGGAGCTCATCAAGAATTTAACTTGGACTTCAAGTTTAATGATCCTACGATCGGGAATGCTTGAGACATTAGAAGGCAATGATATTGCCTTAAATGTTTTGCTCATTACGCGAGGGTAATTCCAACTTTCGTTGTCATAGAGGGCAAGATCCTATATAATACCCCACAATTCTTTTGCATTTTTCCACGAAGCTTACCACCGGCCGCATGGTCAATGGTTTGCCTTGTGGAGAGATTGACATGATCATAAAAAATTTGGACTTGGAGCCAAAGATCAATGACACGATGAGGAACTTTTTGGAGTAAGTTCTTGAAATGAGTCCACGCTTTGTAAAGAGTTTCATCTTAACGTTGTTGGAACATCAAAATGTTATTCCTTAACTTAGTAGTTCTCCTCGATGGGAAAAATTGAGCGAGGAAACTCAAGCCAATTGCTGGCTTGGTCACATAGGCATAATTGGAAGAGATGCAATCGCGTTGTCTCCCGAGTGCCAACATCAAGATTAATTGAGTCAATAGTTTTAAGAAAATCCTTGAGATGTTGGTTAGGATCTTCGGAACGAAGTCCATGGAATGCACATCCGTTTTGCACCAACCGGATGGTGTCGGATCGCAAGGGGGTTACATTGGATTTTTGTGGGAGCTCAATGGTGGTTCGATGGCCTTGATGGCTTGGTCTAGAGTACTCCCTAGAGTACGGGCTCGAGGTGGTATTGGTGGGTCTTGTGGTGGTAGGTTAAGATGTGGTGGGTCTTGGTTTGGTGGGTTTTTGTGTGGTGGGTCTTGGTGAAAAGGTTCAAAGATTATCATCCACCATGATGACATGATTTCCACCAAAAATCCATCTCAGTAACAATTTTATTTGACAGTATTTTGCGACTTCGTCGTTTTCTTCACTTTTTAGCAAGGTTGTGAAAATCGCTAGGCGCTAGTGAGGCGGTTGGGTAGGGCCTAGCGATTAATCGGTTAGGCGGGGATTAATCGGGGATTAATCGTATTGGATTTTTATGCACAAAAATGTAATTTTAGATATTATATTATTTTATATATATATGGGATAAGCGTATTGCATTAAAGTTCAAACATTTCAAGTGTTCAAATATAGACATAATACATAATTCTTCAAAATTCAAAGTCAAACATAAATATTACTCGGATTGTTGACCATTTTTAAGCGACCTTTGACCGATTTTGTCCAATTAATTAGTTTGTTGACCGATTTTTAAGTGATTTTGTCATATTTTTAAGCGATTTTGTTGACCAATTTTTAAGCGCTTTTGTCCGTTTAATCCGATTAGACCAATTTTGTCAGATTAATCGGGTTGCTGACTGATTTTTAAGCGATCTTTGACCAAACCGATTAAATAGGCCGATTATGATAAATCAAGGCGTTTAGTGAGCGATCAGCGATTATGCGGGGATTAATTGGCCGCCTGAGCCGATTTTTACAATAGAGATTTTTAGTCGAAATAAGCCATAAATGTGCCGATTTCCAGATTTCTTGTTCCAAGCACCTAAAATGCAAAAAGAAACGATTTGAGGCAATATTTGATCATATAAATACGATTTTGGGCTTAAATGACCCCTTAAAAAGGTATCAAATAAATCCTTATCAGATAGTGTTAAACAATATGGAATCTTCTCCGGAATCTCAGTTAGGCATAAGGAAACAAATTCTTTATAACTGGATTTTGTGGTTCGATAATCATCAAAACACCCTCACCGTTAGTGTGTAGAACAAAAGCGTGAATAAAACCCTAACAATGGTTAAATAAAATCACAAATATTTTAAAGACCTAAAGTCAAAGTTTATTGATTGTGAAAAAATAGAAGGGGGGGGGGGGTTGAATAGTTTTACCAATTAAAACTTCGTGTTAAAATATTTAGATCGACTTATGTCAATCTATTTAGATGTGTATGTTGGACGTTGATAGATAGATATATATAAAAGTGTAATGAAAAATAAAGAGTAAGAAGCACATAACCACGACACGAGTATTTATAGTGGTTCGGCTACAAGGACATCTTCCTTACCCTACTCCACTCCCCGAGTCACCTACTCGAGAGTTCGTAATCACTACACGACACCATCTCCTTATGGCGGAGAAGCCTTCACAACGTCGCCTACTTTTTTTCCAGTACTAGGCTAACCACCGGGTTCTTTCACCAAGGTGAACCACACCTATCACGACGTCGCCTACCCTTTATTCGGTACTAGGCTAAATACCGAGTTCCATTACAATGGAGGAACTACTACCCAACACTACACAACACCTAATTCCAAAGGAGACCCACTCCTTATTATAACACCATCAAGGATATCAACATTCTTGGAAACAAACTATCACTATTTGTATACCGATGCACCTCATCGATTATACAACCTTGGCATTCTTCACTAATGCCACTTGATTTGATTCCTAGGCATCTTTCACCAATGCCCTTGACACAAACGCTTGGCACCTTTCACTAATGCCTTCGTCTTGACACCTTTAGCATTCTTCACTAATGCTTTTGACATGGACGTTTAAGCACCTTTCACTAATGCTTTCGTCTTGACTCTTTCGGCATCCTTCACTAATGCCTTCGACACAACACTTCTATGGAGGAAGAAAGAACTATCAATAACACTTCTATGGATATGCTCCATGGGTTATAGTTTTTACCCATTATAATACATACTAGTTATGTATATATTTGCCCAATATGTAAACTCTAATTGTTGTACATATGTATTACTAAATCATAAAATCACTTATACTTGTTTTAGTGTTTTATGTGAAAACGTAAGTGTGTTAGAAAACTATTGGCTCAAACCATTTACGTATTTTATTTGTTTCGTTAAAATGATTTTACGTTTGTTATCGACAAAACATTAGAAGATCGTAAAATATAAATAAACGTTTTTACGGCTTATTTGTATTAAAAATCTCCCCCTTTTTGTTGATGACAAAACATAGAATTATTTTAAGGAAAAACTAAAATTCGTAAAAGTTTGAATTCGTAGTTTTTACTTTCTTCTCCCCCTTTTTGTCGAAACAAAAAGAGCTTCGAAGATAAACTAACACATTGTTTTAAGAAAAACATGTAAAAGAGAAAGAATGTAAAGAGAGCAAGTGACGGGAATAGTTCTCGTCTTAACTCCCCCTTGACGAGTCAATCCCTTTGTGAGGGCGTCAAGTAAATAAAAACTAATAAGCTAATGCATTGGAATTTTGTTTGCAAATGGTTTCGTCCTTGTGACGAGAATGCTCCCCCCTGAATATTGCAACTTTGCAATGGGATGCCATGAAGTGTAATCCAAATAAGGATTATATTGCAAATAGTTTTGCATTGTATGGTTTGACACAAAGCTCCCCCTAGCTTGAGGTGTCAAAGTCTTCATGTGTATTTTGAAAATCTACAAAATAAAGGTTAGAAAAACAAGTATATAGTGCATAATTTCCTGCAAATAAGACTCAAGTTAGTAGAATTTTGTTCTTATGTTGCACGGATCCCACGGTTCCCTCCTTGGAGGGATCCGTCTAGGCAATTTCCAGGGATCCGTCTGTCTGGTGACAGATTTTCAGCAATGATGATATACCAAACAATGTTAATATGAAAATGAGATATGTATACAAACAACAAACATATACTCAAAGCAATATGGCAAATAAGTTATCATTCAATAAAACAAAGAGATAATCAACAAATCTCTAAAACTAAGAGAATGATTTAGCCATATAATACATATTCTACTAATACTAGTAAGTTACTAAAACTTAAAGAGAAACAATGTGTTTGAGTCTAAGGATGAGTATACTTGTTGATTTGGTCCAATCTTTCAAGAAGATGATTAAACATGAAATGCAATTCATTTCGTACTTCTTGAACAAGTCCTTGGGTGATTAGACAATTTGAGCAATTATTGTCTTGATTGGGAACCGGAGAAAAATAGATGTTTTGAGGAGGTTCTATGAATGATGGTGGGGTTTCATTTAGAGATGTAGGATGAGGTTCTACTAAAAATGAGGGTGGTGGTAATGGAAATTCCTCCACATGATCAAGTCCTTGGTGATTCCTTGTCTCCAATGATGAACTTGATGGTGTTGTAGGTGGTTCCCTATTTAACGAGAAAGTTGGTGATTGGGAGGTTCTTTGTGGTGAATGCTCTAATGAATAAAGATTTGGGTGAGAGATAGTCTCGGTGAAAGAGTGTAGTCCATGCTCTATGAATGAAGGCTTAGACGGTTTGCTAGAGCTAGCTATGTTTGGTTTTGAGCTAGATGAACCCTTTTCTATCCCAAAAGGTTTTATGCTAATTCTTGCGGTTTTCTTAGCAATTGTTGAATGGGTTTGTTGAGGTGGGATTATAGCATTGTTATCTCTTACGGGAGATGATTCGGTGGATGAAATCTCATGAATCATATAACCATTCCTTTTTGATGAACCTTTGGTTGAAGAGTTGTTGCTAAGTGCTTTAGTCATGGTGATGGTGAGAATGCAATATGAGCTTCTAATTGCTGATTTTTGAGTACTAGGTAAGAGTGATGACTTAGCCTCAAGAGTGTTTGGTTTATAGAGGATGATTTAGAATTAAGACATTAAATTCATGACCACTAAGGGGATTAAGCATGCACTAAGGTCCGTGGAGATATTGTTCAGCTCTAGGATAACATTAAATGTTGGCTAAAGGTGTTTAGATTACCAAAGGTAGCTAAAATTTGAAGAGAAAAGCTGATTGAGGTCTTTCTGTAGACACGGATCCCACAGATCCCTCTCACCAGGGATCCGTCTGGTTATAAACCAGGGATCCGTCTGTCAGACATATATGTGATTAAATGATTATGCTTTTTGTAAGTTCTAGTGCCTATGTATTTTGAGGTTTTGACTTTCCTTTGATGTCTTGAGTGGTGGATGTCTTAAATGCTCAACCATAAGGAGTGAGAATGCTTAATGATGGTTTTGGGTAGGAAAGTGGACTTTAGATAATCTAACAAAGTGTTTGAGAAGGATACCATTTGTTTTGAGATTGAAAAATTGTGGTAATTAGTCCTAGAAGTTGGATGATAGCTCAAGAGCAATTTGATAAATTCTTGAAAAATAAAGAAAAAAAACTACTTTCAAGCCTATTTTAGAGTTAAAAGTGACTAAAATCAATTTGCTAAAATTGATAGAAATATCAAACTAAGTGTATTGAGGTGTGAGGAATAATGTGTGAGCATTGGAGTGGAAATATGATGAGTTTTGATGAGTTGATAAATAAAAAACACTTTGAAATAGATCCTAGGTAAGCTATGGGTGAGTGTGAAGCTTTCAAATGCTTGAGGAAGACTTAGTTGGTTCTAAGGTCTTATGTTTGACTAGTGTGAGGTGATCTAGTGAGATGTTTTTGATGTAAGGAAGTCTGTATTGTTCATCTGTAGTCACGGATCCCACGGTTCCCTCTTGGAAGGGTTCCGACTAGTTATAAGCCTGGGATCCGCCTACTGCAGATCAGAAGGCTTTCAGCAAATGTGCAATTTTTGCACTCTTAGCAAATGCTTCTCCTAGTTGTTTCTACAAGGACTAAATGCAAGAACACATCAAGTATAATGCATAGCAAGTGTGGGGAAACTAAAGGTACCTAAAAATGAGTGACGACGACTACTTGAATGATTTCAAGAAGTCGTAAAATCTCATCCTACACGTTCCTAAGTTAAGATTGTTCAATGCCAAGTTATGGCAATACCTACATACTACATCCTACTCTACATAAGTATTGTTTAGATGTTACAAACCATTGTTTCAAATTGTTTCCACAAATTAAGGTCCTATGACCTTACCTTACTTCCCCACCACTCCCCGTCTTCATCCCTCCTCCACTCTTTATCACACCATCTCTACTTCTTTTTCTTCAAGAAGTTGGTGAAGCACTTGAAGATCCCATTGGTTTATTGCCATTCTTGTGATGGTATAGGAATGTCCGGAAATTGATTGATGTAGTCCAAAGGGTCGAGATCGGTGTTTCCGAGCGGGTTGCTACTACCTTCACCTTCTCTTTGCCTCTCCCGTTCATCCGAGGAATCCGTAGGTGGGTGAGGCCTTTTGCCTTCCACCATAAACCTTGTAGTTCTACCCTCGGTCAATGACACCATAACTTTGTTGCAAAAGCTATAATCATAGGAGTACGGAGAAGGATCTAAGGCAAAGATGAAGTTTGCAAGACGGGATAAGAGCATTGCATATGGGAGCACCATTTTGTCCATGCTTTTGACGCTCGCCATTCTCTTAATCATGTAGTATGCAAGGTTGAAGCGAGTATCGGTCACTAGGCAATAGATCATGAAAATTAGGCATGCATTGGGGTGATCCTTGTTCCCTCCTAAGCACAACACATTCTCCCTCACCACAACTTCCCATTTCCTATACAAGGCATACATCTCGGAGAGCTCCATTTGGAAAGGATCCCTATAGATCACTTTCGAATTTCTAGTGACCCTCGATGGGGATGCTCTTGGCATGAACACGGTGTCCCTCACCGCGGTTGCTTCCGGGATTCTCATGTGGTAGATTTCATGGTGATCAACCATATCGTGTATCTCCGCCAAAGACCACTCATTGGAAAACATGCAAACTCCTTGATATGGAACCCGTAGTATTCTTCCAAACTCCACAAGCGAAAGGGTGTACTCATGCTCATTTATGATGAAGACAATTGAGATGGACCCATCATCATTTCTAACTATCCTCATTGTCTTGTAGAACTCGAGTACGAAAACCGGGCAAATTTGTTCGTTTATGTCCAATAAACAATCAAAGCCAATGGTTCCAAAAACTTGTCGGATGTCGGTGTCAGCAAGAAACGATGGTTCTACTACACGACCTTCATGAAAAAGTCTCTTTTCGAGCATTTTGAAAGCTTTCCTATCTTCCGGGCTAAGTCCATCTTTTCTATGGTACATTGGGATGTAATGGGCGGTATCTTGATAGTCTTGTTGTCGGTTACTTGGCATGATTGTTCCTAAACAACACAACCACAATGTGGTGTTAATTATGAATAGTAGCCTAAAGGGTTTGATCACAATTTTGCTCAAATCATCTTTATTGAATTCAAGAAATGAGTTTAATTTGTATTAACAATGTTAATTCTTTGATTTAGATTATCTTAGAAAACAATGTGGTAACAAATTATGATAAACCCATTTGAACCCAACTTCTAAAGATGAAGAAATTGTAATCCTAGAAATCAAGGAATTAAATTAACAATGTAGTGAAGATTAAACTTACACAAGAGATTGTTATGCTTGAAGGAAATGATCAAATTGCTCCTGTAAACAGTAATTGGGTTTTTGTTCGTGAGTATTTGAAGGGAAAGTGGTTGTGGAACTTCCACAATGATCATTTCTAACTTATGCTGTCTTCTGTTGCACGGATCCCATGGATCCCTCTCATTAGGGATCCCGCTAGTTCAAGCTCAGGGATCCGGCATGACAGCAAAAATCGGTTTAAGCATTCCTTGATAACTTTGGTTTGGGAGTTCTAAAATGCCTAGAGTTTGATGTTTAAGCTCTATAACTTGTGTTAGGTCACTAGTTTTACAACACAAGTTATAAGAAAGGAGATGAAGGCGGATGAACAAGTAAATCACACACCCAATCACGTATAAATGTAACCGGTTATGCAAAGAGAGTGAATGAGAGAAAAACTTGAACAACCAACCTTCAAAAGAAGGTTTACAAGAGGTATTTATAGGAGGGAAGCTAGGGCAACACTCCTAGTTCCCTTCCTATCCTTATTGGGCTTGGGTCAAGCTTATGGGCCTTCTACATAAGCTTGACCTTAAACAAACATAAAGGCCATAATAAAGCTACCTATTACATATGAAATATAAATACTTGAAATACTGTTTAGGAGTGATTCCAACAATCTCCCCCTCAAGTATATATGAATGAAAACGGTGAAGGCGTTGATGTAATAGTAGCAGTGACGTCTTCTGACATTCTTCTTTCTTGTGAGAAGAATTGCCTTGATTCGAACAATCTCCCCAGTGTAGAGAGATAGTTATCTTTGAACAGTTATGCTTTGACGTCATCTTTAACTTTGTTCTTTGATCATTGTTCTTTGTGGTGAGAGTGATAGTATGTTGTTGTCTGCATCGGTCTGCCTCAGGTCTGCTTCGTTGCTCCAGTGTCTCCACGTCATTCTTCAACATGCTCACACGCTCTTTGACGTTGGAATTCAATACTGATGAAGTTCTTTAAGTCTTTAACTTTGTAGATTCTTTGGTTTGACGAAGAATCATTCTGACGGTTGTGTTGCTTTTGAGTAGAACTTCCATTAGTGATGATGTTGGCGTGAGCATGAGAAGAATCAGCACGATCATCCCGCTCCGGAGCTTCCATAAGAAGAAAACATTTCAAACGGTTAGTAATAAGCGGTTTCCGGCACTTACAAGTTTGAACTTCGAGAGTGTCAACAGCATAGTGTGAGGACACAACTCTAATTCTTACAAAGGCCGTTTCTGAACTGGAGTCCCACAAGTGAGATAACGCGATGTACCGAAGTACACCTACAGTTCAGATGAGTCGCTGAGGTACACCGAAGCATCACCTCACGACTGTAGACCGTTTGAGACACACTCCGCGTAATCCACGGGGAGTTACCGAAGTGACCTGCTGACAGGGCTGTTTGATGTTGACCCTGGCAGGAGTTTCCATTCAATCACTGAGGATCACAGATGTGAACCTCTCATAAATGTTCTCGACAGATTGCTAAGATCTGTGAAGGACTCGATATGAACCACTGATGATCTTATTAGTTGATCATCAAGTGATTAAATGTCAAGTGTTCCTAAGAGATCTTTTGATGAATCTCGTGGCTCTAGACTCAATAGTGCGTTTTGGTTTTCCTGAGCGGAGACTAGGGAGAGGGTCTCCTTCTTCAATACCAGCAATCTCTAGGAGAAAGCCGATAGTTTACGTAGGGTTCCCTGTGAGAATGAAACAAGCTTCTGTTGAGAGAAACTTGAGTGGATAAGAAGGTTTAGTGCATGCGTCACTGGGTCCATGACGACTTTTAATCTTCAATACCGGCGTCACTAAGTGACAACCAGTAGCATATGAATTGAACCCGGTGTCTGCCCTAAGTTGAATAATCTGGAGGGCTATTTCTTTTCACCCTTTTCTTTGCATTTCTTTTTAATTCTTCAACTCCTTCTTTCTCCGATTCTCATTTTCTCCTTTTTACAATCATACCTAAGGACTTCTAACACTAACTAATGGTAGTGTCCTTGGGTAGATCCCTCCGGCTCTGGCGGATCATAGGACGGTTATTCCTAACCTTAGTCACCTTATAACTCCATGACTAACCTATGTTTGCCATTAAAACCACTGTATGAAAAATGTCTCTCAAAGGGTTTGTTAATGAAAAAACATGTTTGAACCATTGTGAGAGATGATGTTTTGCATAAATACTCCCCCTCCACATGTGCTTAATAGTTTTAATGGTTAAATGCACAGTGAGGAAAGAGCGCGCACTTTTGAATTGATCCACTGAAGATAGACAATCCCCCGCGAGACACGGTTACGTTGCATAGTTAAAGAGTTACATTGTCAGCTTTTAGGTGACAACTAGCTCTAATAACTACCTTGAAGGTGTAGACAAACCTTGGAAGGTTGTCAAACCCGTCAGAGTTCATGTCTATCAAAAGTTTCTCGAATGGTACATTCTACTCAGACAAGTCCTTTGCGAGACACGTTTACATCACTAGCGAACTAGCTTGAAATTATTACCCGTCCAGGACAAGTCTTTTCGAGTTACTAACAGTTAAGTATCGTCAATTCGTTGGTTAAGTCTGAGGTACACAGATTCATTTGCATTTTGTACAACATATTTCTTATCACACAATTTTCTCCCCCTCAAAAATGGCATATTAAAGTGTTATTTTTGAAACGTTTGAGAATAAATATGACCATTTCGAGTGTTGCGGGAAGAATGACCACTGTGAACAATTTGTGAACAAAGTTTCAAATACTCCCCCTCAACAAGTGATATAAACGGTTGAGGTTTTGAAAGTCTTAAGGGAAAGTACTTGTTCTTTTGAGCAAAACCTTGAAAAATGAAAGGTTTGATAGGTTTTACTCAAAAGTAAGAAGCTTTCGCTCCTTTTATAAGGATTGTGGCACTGAAGCGTACCACAGGGTCCTTTCTTGACAATTACGGGTTGTACACTGTTATGTGTGCACAAGCCATTGACATATTATATCATACATCCAAAATTATGAAGGAAACAATTCAAGGGGTACCGGGAAGTGCAGTGATGTTCCCAGGAGTGCGCACAGGGCGTTGAAAGCCGGTGATGTTTCTCCTGGGTCGACCACCAACATAGCTCTCCAATCGTCTGAACTGATCCCGTCTGAACAACCGTTCATCAATCATGGTGATGATCCTTCTCACATCCCTCCTTTCCTGAGAATTCCAGCGTTTACGAGATCCCACTTTCAGGCGTATATCCTTCAACCTGTATGCTAATCCGTCCCTAACCAGCTTCAAAGTATGATCCCCGAATTTCTGAAGATCACTACACGCCATTAAGCAGTTTCTTTGAAGTTCACTGCGGTAAACAACTCCGAAAGGTTTGCTGATGAGCGTATATTGAGGTAGCTGATTGAGATCGGGAAGAGTAAGCATTGGAGGAGTGAGGTTGACACGCGTCTGATAAGATTCAACAGCCATCTGGATATCTTCAACACGTTCTTTGATCACAATGCGTCTAATGAAGATGAGAACTGACTTGATAAATTCACGTTGAACTTCAGTCGAGAATTGTCTCATACGACCCTGTACCTTGGCAAGGTACATGTCTTCGATGTCATTGAGAGACAAGTTCTCAAAGTCAGCCTCGGAGAATCCATAGTCCTGTTCATCTTGTCGTTTGACTATGATATTCTTTAAGAATGAATAGTCCCACTTAGACTTGAGATCAATGTGTTTGATGGCCACGATGTCCTTAGAACTATACACTGCATGTTGAGACTACTGAACCAGGCAGCTTCTGTAGTAGATTCTTCGGCGTTCAGGCCAATGATGAATCCCATACAATGCATCTTGGTCGTATGCTTGCACGTTGTCAGAAAACAAGTGATTTGCACGTTCCTCGATAGCTATGCAGTTTGAGTAAATAGCCGCTGGGAATGGAAGAGTCAATGATGTAGCGTATTTTCGTGAACCATCGCTACCGTGTAAGAGAAAATCCAGGTCTCTGTTAAAGAAGTATCGGAAGGGAATCCGTGGTTCGTCTGTTTGGCCAATGGTCGGTAGAGGTTTGGTCCAATCGGTGTAGTATGGAGGGTTGTCCCTTTGTGTGAAGTCAATGTTTGCTTCCGGATTGAGCCAATCCATGTCGTTAGACATAGCTCGAGCGATGTTCTCAAGATGATATTCGACCTCGACAGCGCTTTCAGAGCTGTCTTTAAGAAGTTGGAATGCATCATTCTTGATTCGCTTCAATTCAGATTTCGTCATTTTCTTCACATGGAACTTTTCTTGCAAGAGTTTTGCGTGCTCCAATGTAGAACCGTCTACCAATTCTTGACCTTCATCAGGGTAGGGAGTTTGATTGACAAGTGTGGAGAACCATTCAAACTCTTCGGTTTTATCGTCATCTAGCCATGAGACAACTCCAGGCTGAGGCGTCTTCTTCTTCTTCTTTTGGAAGGCCTTGATGATGATACTGGTTTCTGCACTTGTTTGGGTGAGGTGGGTTGTTGTCGGGGCTCAAGGACCTCTTCATCGTCACCACCCGTATACTCAAAGTAATCACCTGTTTTATGAGTCAGGGGTGGTAACTCGGAATCGTCCCGAGGTTTATCAGTAGAAGACCGAGGTGGAGGAGACTTTTGTTGAGAAGAAGTTCATGATGGAGGAGGTGGCATAGAGGTAGATTTACCAGACTGCTTCTGACGTTTAGGTGCAGATTCCTTATCCTTATCATCGTCATCTCTTGGTCGTTTGGGTTGATCGGCTGACTCCTTGCATGATGATCTGAGTTGAAAATCAAGTAGATTTTCGAAAAATTTAGCTTCATCCGAAGTAAACGTTCCAGATCGCTTTGACATTTGTATCACAAGTTTAGCGATTAACTCAGATTCAGAGAGATCAGCTTCTTTGGCCATTGTATTTTTAACCAATGCTACGATGTTAGGGGTGAGTTGTCTGGAAAATATTTCTCTAGTCACACCGGGGACAGTGTCAAGAAGAAACTTGTGAGTATGATCTCTTGCTGTCTTTTCCAGTTCCTTTTGGATTTTAGGAACGATATCCTGAAGGTACTTGTTAGTGTAACCTTCGATCATTTCGTTCAGTTCCTCTTTACGATGACTCTTCATGAACTTCTGAACAAATTCCCTTTCTTTCTCCATCTTGTCATGCTCGTCATACATATGCTGTATGTGATCAGCAAAGAAATTTAGCTTTTTGTAGAGCACGTTTTTCTTTCTGACTTGTTTGACAGCTTTGTGAATCCGTTTATGAGCTTGAGAAATCCAAGATCGAGGTGGTTTCTTCACAGATTTGGATGATGATTTTGTTGATCTTTTGATGGTGGTGGTGATGAGTGAGATGAAGAATCTGATGAGGAGGGGACATGAGGAGATTCGGGGTCCTTTGGAGGTGCAGAAGTATCCTCCTTGGAACGAGTTGGACTGCTGAGAAGAAAGTCATCATAATCTTCTTCGTCATCATGTCCAGTTTTAGCCTTTTCTTCCGTCTGTTCCTTAGCTTCTTCATCAGTTATCTCTTTCTCAGTCATATTCTTTTCTGGTTCCTCAATGTTAAGATCAGTAGACTCCTTCACAAGCGTTTGTTGTTGCACAAGAGTGGTGGCACCAGATCCCTTATCGGGTTGATTAACCGCATCAGGACCTGGTGAAGAGTGGACAGCACCACTTGATCCTCCGGGGCCACCCATTTGATCTTTTGCAAATTCTTCAGCTTTTTGAATTTGTCTAACTAATTTAAACTTCTTCCTGTAGGATTGATCCAGTTGCTCTTCTTCTTCTTCAGAGCTTTCATCATGAGACTCAAGTACAGGAGTCTTTCCTTTTCCATGTTCGGCTATTGGACTTGTAGATTTAGCTGCTGGAGGAGGGGATACGGTTGCAGATTCAGAGAAGGTAATCTCTTCATCTGTGTCAGTACCTTCAGAGCTTTCGTCCACAAGCTTTCTTTGCGGTTCGGGTTTGGGAATTGGGATGGGAGCAGCTTCCTTAGATGGAACAATCCTCTTTGAAGGAGGGTTCCTCTTGGGGAACTTCCTTTGACTCACAGTACTTGCCGTACTTCCTGCACTTCCTCTTTTGGTTCTCCTTATAGGTGTTCCAGAAGATTTTTCGTCGAGATGACCAACTTTGCCTTGTCTGACTGCTTCCAGATACCTTTTGTACGTTTCGAGCTTTCTGACATCTTCAGTTAGAAGGAAATCTGGTAGCACAGCACCTTGTTTCTTTGTAGACGTTTCCTTGATTCTAACAGATAGAATGGGTTCCGTCAACATGTCGTGATTGTTGGGGTCATTGAGCCTCTTGGGAATGTCAGGATGAAGTCCAAGTGCTCTCTGGATCAACAATTTTGTATATCTGATGTAGGGAATCTTTGAGCCAAGTTTGTTGAGAAATGACATCATGTCATCCCAAATCAGAGCTTCGATAGCGATGTGTTTCTTGTTGACCAATGCCCAGAATATTTGCAGTTCTATGAGCTTAGGGTGCTCATAGCCGCTGTCACGACCAGAAACAGACTTGGTGATGATCATGTAGAGTGTTCTCCAAGGTTGAGGAATACTCTTAAGCTCTACGTGAGAGTGCTTGGTGATTACTCCTGTAGCCTCGTCATAACCGATATTGATTAAGAATTGGAGAGTGAGCTCTTCAGCAGGTGTGGCATATAGTTTGGTTGGATCGACATCAGGAATTAGGAGAACAGCCCTTAAGTCTGCAGGTGTAATGGTGACTTGTTTGTGATTCAGAGTCACCGTCACAGCAGTTTGTCCTTTGACCCTTTCCATAGTGTTCCAGAACTGTTGGATGTAGATCTCAGGAACAGTTGCAGAGTGTGAAAGCATGTTCTGATACGGATGAGTCCTCAGAATGTCAATAGCAATTAAACACGAAGATTCAGAGCAAGTGAGGTTGTCAAAGTCAACACGGAGATTATTCTTTCCTATCTTCATTGGATAGCCATGAGGATAGATATCAGCAATGGAGAGAACTTCAGGTGCATCCATATTCATTTGTTCAGCCATGTCGTGATCTGAAATAACATTAGCCAAAAGAACCAACATATCGAAAGACATAATGTTAGTCAAGAGAAGGTTTTATTGTCTAGTTATTGAATGTACAGTGTCAATGATTGTTACGAGTCCTAAGTCACTTGTATATTCAATAGTCCAATGACGTCGTGAAATGTTTCGTGAGTTAGTTAACTTTAAGTTTTAAAGTTTATTTTATCACTTATTGTTCACAACATATCAAACGATTTCAGTTTATTAGTGACATTTTAGGATTCGTGATGATATGATCAGTTTATTTATAAGTTTGTACACGTAACAATTCATAACGAAGGTATGATCACGGCTTATGCGTAGGATTGGTAAAGTTATGCGTAGACAGGAATGATATATGCGTAGGCGTAAACTTACGCGTAGGGTCTTAACTTACGCGTAGGAAAAAAATGACCTTATGCGTAAAGCTTATGCGTAGGCATATATTAACCTTACGCGTAAGGCTACTCGTAAGAGTTGACCTTATGCGTAGAGGTCACTGTTTACGCATATCCTTCACAGGATACGCGTAGTCCCATATGTAGAACCTTATGCGTAGACGCTACGCGTAAGACAAATCTTACGCATAACAAGCTACGCGTAAGGTGATCCTTATGCGTAGATTAACAACAACCTTGATTCTGAATATTAAGTGTTGCAAGCCTGAAATAAAGCATCATATCATCAATGTTAAACACATAACATTCATTTTATAACAGATCAAAACACATTTGGACAGTTTAACAGTTACGCGTAGAACTGCATACACGTAGACTAAACCCTAAATCTACGCGTATGAGATCTAGCCATGGATTATGCACCAAAGGTTTTCTGGTATATCTTAGATGTTGTGAGATCATATTGACCAAGTTTTAACACTTATTTTGCAGTGAATCAAAAATACCCAATTTTAGAACATTAAACCCTAATTCCAATTTGAATCAATTGAGGTTTCTGGGTGGTTATAAGGCATGGATATCATCAATTCATCATCACATAAGCATAACACAACAATCTTTTTGACCAAAACACTTCACATTTGAAAATACCCAATTCGACTCATAAACCCTAATTTCAAAATCATCAATTCGTGTTTCTGGGTGGTTTTGATGATTAAAATGGTATCATTGATGTATTAGAAACGTTTTGACACAATCTTTTAACCACAAACACCAATCTTGATCATGTGTTCATATACTTATGCGTAGAACACAAAACAGATTATACAAAGTTTTAACCGTTGGATTTGAAAATTCAAAACCTTTGTTTAAAAACATGTTGTAACACATTAAAATCACTTACAAAATGATGATCAAAACACGGATTTCTTGAGTGAATTACTATGCGTAGGATGGTTTTAGGTTTTTGTAATAAATGAGAAGTGAAAGTTAGGTGGAGGTGTTTTATTAAAATATTTTAAGGTTTTGACAGTTTTGGTCCCTCCACCTTTTCCATTTTCATCCAAAGCCTTTTAACTTCCATTTTTTGTTACCAAATGAAGATTTTAAGAAAGAAACTTGACGACACTCCCCCTCGACTTGAGAAAATAATGAAAGGTTATTAATTAAAGTTCGAGGAGTGTCTTTGAACCAGAAAATGTACCACCATTTGTAAAAGAATCAACTGAGATGTGATAACATGCAAGTACACAGATGTTTTGAAACAGTGTAAGTTTATTTTCTCCCCCTCAACACTTGATCGGAAAAATACTGAATTTTGAAAGATTAAAGTGTTGACGGAAGAAATGTACTTGCAATGTTGAAAGAAAAGTAGATTAGAAGAATATTTTTGTTGTTTTTATCAGGTTTTATAATTTTGTATTTTGTTTTTGAAAAAGTATTTACAAAAGATGTTTTGGTGTTTGACAGGTTTTTAAGACTGTTTTAGGAGGTCATCCAATTCCTCTTGAGTCAAACACCTCATACCAATCCGGTGGACCAACTCATTAAACCTAGCGGGAGGCAAGGCTTTGGTGAGAAGATCTGCCAATTGGTATTCAGTACCCACAAAATATAATTCAACAGTACCCTGTTCCACGTGATCCTTGATGAAATGATATCGAAGATCGATGTGCTTTGATTTCGAGTGCTGAACTGAGTTGCACGAGATTGCAATTGCACTCCGATTGTCGCAATACATCGGGATTCTGTCAAATACGTAACCATAGTCTTTGAGTTGTGTTCTCATCCATATGACTTGAGCACAACATGCGGACATGGCTACATATTCTGCTTCGGTTGATGACAGCGATGTACAATCCTGCTTCTTCGATTGCCAAGACACCAGTTTATCACCAAGAAATTGTAAAGCTCCTGAAGTGCTTTTCCGTGAGTCTAAACATCCTGCGTGGTCAGCGTCTGAAAAAGCGATTAGTTCAAAACCAGAATCCTTCGGATACCAGATCCCCAAGTTAATGGTTCCCTTTATGTATCGGAGGATTCTTTTAGCCTCAGAGAGGTGGGTTTCAGTTGGTCGCGACTGATAACGGGAGCATAGATAAACGGCAAAGACAATATCAGGTCTGCTAGCTGTTAGATACATGAGAGACCCAATAATACTACGGTATTTTGTAGGGTCCACCAATTTCCCATGTAAATCAGCGTCTAGCTTCTTGGTATGAGCCATTGGTGTGGCATAGGTGTCACAGGTTTTCATTCCAAATTTGTTTAACAATTCAAGGGCATATTTGGACTGACTCAAGAAAATACCACGGGGTGATTGATGAACTTGCAGTCCGAGAAAGAATGTAAGTTCACCCATCATGGACATTTCAAAATTTTTCTTCATTAGTTTTGCAAAAGCGATTGAAAACTTTTTATGTGTAGACCCAAAAATGATGTCATCCACGTAAATTTGAACAATTAAGATATGTTCCCCGTGATATTGTATAAAAAGAGTTGGGTCAACCGAACCTTTGGTGAAATTATTAGCAATGAGGAAAGATGATAGCTTATCGTACCATGCCCGAGGAGCTTGTTTGAGACCATACAGAGCTTTGTTCAGTTTGTAGACATGATTCGGAAACTCAGGATCAACGAATCCATCTGGTTGGCTGACATAAACCGTTTCTTTAAGTTGTCCATTGAGAAACGCAGTTTTGACATCCATCTGATAGACCGTTATATTCATATGAGCTGCGAATGCTAGAAATATCCGAACAGCCTCAAGACGAGCAACCGGAGCAAAAGATTCTTCAAAGTCTAATCCCTCTTCCTGACGATAACCCTTAGCGACCAGACGTGACTTTTTTCGGATGACGTTCCTTCAGCATCCAATTTGTTTTTCCAAATCCATTTTAGACCAATGACGTAGACTCCTGTTGGTCTTTCAACCAGTTCCCATACTTCAAGACGTTTGAATTGGTTGAGTTCTTCTTGCATGGATTCAATCCAGTTGTCTTTTGTCATTGCGTCTTTGATGTTTTTAGGTTCAGATTGGCAGACAGTGAGTGCATAAATGCAATGTTCACCGTCTGAGTGAAGACGTTGTCTCGTAACGACTGGTTGATTCGGGTTGCCAATAATGTTTTCCAGAGGATGGTCTTTCGTCCATCTATGTGTGGAGGGTTGATGTTGGTATACATTGTGCAGATTCTGAGGATTCAAATGGTTTGTGGAAGATTCTGCGACATCTGGTGCAGCAGTCTCATTAGCAAACGGGTTGAAGAACGCATTTGGATCAAAATCTGCAGGTGGGGGTACTTCATTCAGAATATCATCAGCTGGTTCATCATTGTTGGAAGCGGTGTGTTCAACTGTTGTGTTGGAGTCAACTGGTGTAGGTGCTTCTTCAACAGTAGTTGTTGTAGCAGGTGTATCAGGTATAGGAATATTATCAGGTTGTGCAGCGGAAACAGCGGATACACCTGGAGCACGTTCATCAATATCGTCACTGAACAGCGGAGCAAATAACCTTTCCATTTGGTGACGAGTAAGCTGAGGGCTTTCTTCAGCTGATGATGGGGTTGAGGGAAGTTTAAGCGGTTGTGACCGGGTTCTAAGCTGTTATACTCAGAAGCCATATTGGTAAGTTCATCGAAATGAGCATGAATCGTTTCCATCACCTGTTTTGTACGACGATTCCAGATTCGGAAACCTTTGGAATTATCACAGTATCCGATAAAGACTCCAATGTCAGCTTTGGCTTTGAGCTTTCCAAAATCATCACGATCATTATTCGGATAGCAAAGAGATCCAAATACATGAAAGTGTTTTAGATTCGGTTTTCTGTTATGGACAAGCTCGAAAGGTGTTTTGTTGTGGCGTTTGGTGATCATAGAACGGTTTTGAGTATAGCATGCAGTAGATACAGCTTCTGCCCATAAGTAATCTGGAAGTTTAGCATTTATTAACATTGTTCTTGCAGCTTCCACTAACGTTCGGTTTCGTCTTTCAACAACTCCGTTTTGTTCAGGTGTACGTGCCATAGATGTTTGATGCTGAATTCCCACTTTCTCATAGAATTCACGAAGGGTTTTGTTAACAAATTCAGTTCCTTTGTCTGTTCTGATGATTCTGACGGTGTTGCGGAGCTGAACCTGTATTTTTGTGAGAAAGGTGATGATCATTTGTGGAGCTTGGTCTTTGCTACGAAGAAAGTAGACCCAAGTCCATCGAGAGTAGTCATCAACAATTACTAAGATGTAGCGTTTGCCATTGATCGTTTGCACGCGCATCGGGCCACACAAATCCATGTGAAGAAGATGAAGCACATGCTGAGAGCTGTGTTCCACCTTTGAAGGAAAATGAGCACGAGTGCTTTTCCCTTGTTCACAAGCTGAGCAAAGGTGATCTTTTGAATACCGGAATCGTGGGAGTCCTTCAACTAGTTTGTGTCGAGCAAGGTTGGTGATGGTTTGAAAGTTTAGATGTGAGAGACGACGGTGCCATAGCCAGGATTTTGTTGATGTTGCCTTAGAAAGTAAGCAAATGGGAGAGGAAGCAACCATGTCTTGCATAGAGATAGTGTAGAGACTAGAATTACGCGAGCCATACATAAGGTCATTTCCTTGTAGATCACGAATGAAACAAGTTTTCTCCCTGAAAGCAACCTCCAAATCTCCATCACAAAATTGACCTACTGAAAACAGATTGTGACCGAGGCCTTCCACATAGTAAACCCTGCTAATTTCGATGTTCCCATTGACATAATCTCCGTAGCCCATGATAGCTGCGAAGTGATCATTCCCGAACCTGACAGTGCCAATGAACTTTGTAATAAAGTTTGATAACAGTTTAAGATTTCCTGTCATGTGTCGGGAACATCCGCTATCAACAATCCAGAGAATGATCTGTATCACCTGCATTACACACAGACGACACAGATGGAATAGAAGTAGATGTGGAACCCGAAATGTTAGAGGGTTCCATAGCAGTTTTAGTAGATATACACACATCAATAGCTTTAGGTATCCACTTAAATCCGAGTGTGTTATATATCCATTTCTGCCATCTATAACTACTCTTTGCTTTAGTCTTAGTGAATTCACTAGGTGGTACTACATTCCTAGGAGGTGAAACTGGAGCTACAGGGACAGCAATGCGTTTCTTAGAATCTAAAGATGGCGGTCTACCAAGCACAGACTTAGAAAGATTAGTGGCCTAGAGGTATTCCGGTTCTTAGGATTCCTTAAACGAGAGATTATAGCTTTAGCAACACATTTATCATGGCAATCAGAATTCATACTTTTACCACAAATAGCACAAGGTGCATCAGACTGAATATCAAAAGTACTTAACGGTTTAGCATTCGTTACATCACTATTTCTATTACATTTGCCAGACGCAATATCTATAGTGGAGGCAACGTGTGTCTTATTCAGAGTCCTAGGGTGTTCTTCTACTTTAGCATTCTTGATTGATCTTTTCTTAGGTCGCAACTTCCTATTCTTTGATTGAGTGCTCTTAGGCTGTGAAGTGCGGACGTTTGGAAAAGGCTCAACTATTCCTGTTTCAGTAGAAGGAAGCACGTTAGCTACTTGTGATTTGGCAGTAGAGATTCTAGGTGCATGAGTACTAAGTGTTACGGGGGCTAATCTCTTAATGATTGTTGGCGGAAGTTGTTCATACTTTCCTAACATTCCTCTTAACTTGATGATAGTGTGAATCAGATCTTGATTTTCAGACCGAACATTTCCAGCAAAATGCATAACTTCTTTAGTGTGTGCAAGATAATGATCAAGTTCATTTGATGCTTCATCACGAGTCTTTTAAGTAAATCAAATATGACACCATATTCCTTTTTAACTTTTACAAGTTCTTGTTCATATTTTGAGATTTGACACTTGAAAGACACGTTTTGATCATCCAGTTGCTCAATTTTAGAATCAGAAGGTTTTGCACGCAACTGGTTGATTTTGTTTTGAAAACAATTTGTTGATCGTGAATATCTTTTTGACACCAATTAAGACGACGTATTGCATTTGAAAGTTCGTTTGACAATCGTTTGTTTTCAACAGTTAAGGACTCGATCTGAAGCACATTATCAGTGTTCTCAACATTTACCACAGAAGCAACAGTATCAGCAGAGATATTATCAAATGCATATGACAACGAATTCAATAACACAACATTTTGAACATCCGCACAGATAACATCTTCCAAGAGTCGATCAACATCTTTTCTTAACATTTTCTTTTTACGTTTAGTGTTTGAAATAGATGTTTCTGTTTTCTCGAAAACGTTTTTCATGACCCCAAGTTCCTTATGAAAATCCTTTTCCCAGGCAATTGCACAACTTTTCAAGTTTTTAACATTAGGTAAAAGATTTTTCTGAAAAATGTCTCTTTGTTCTCGCGCCAGAGGCGATTGAAAATGTTCAACTTTGATTTCAGATCGATATTCTATCTCATGTTGTAAAATTTTGAGGTCAGCCATGAAAATGTCAAAATATCGAAGAATTTTTCGATTTTCAGGTTGTGAGTTTACTTCACTAATGGAAGGTAAAGGACCATAAGTTTGTGCAAAGTCTGTTTGGGATTAACAATAGAAGACTCAGGTGTTCTGATGATAACTCTTGGTGTGTTGGAAGAATCCGTTGGTGTGACGAAAGTGACCGGTTTAGAATAATTAAAAGGTTTGTTGTAAACAACAGTTTTAATTTTGATCGACTCTCGTCTTCTGCATCTAATTCCTCTTGACGATGATATTCAACAACATTCATAACAGAATTATCAATTTTATATTCTGCACTGGAAACTTCAGGATTTGGTTTGAATGTTTTGGTTGAAAGCTTAGGTTTGTAATCAGCAAGATTCGGTCCATATCCATTTGGATTTGGTTTTAAAGTAAACTTTTCAATGGCTGTGACCGACTCGCCATGTTTGTAAACAACAGTTTTAAACTCTTTAAGTTTGTTTTGCAAGCCGATGATTTCTTCAAGATGATCATCTATTCGTTTCGTTGAATGCTTTTTGTATGCAGAGAACTGTTTTGACAAGTTAACAACTCAGCCTTAGCTTTTTGATTTTCCAAGGTGAGAGCGTTAATTTGCTTTTTATGTTCATGTTTCAGTTGTTCTATTTCAGACAACAAAGCATTCTTCGAAGCGGCTAGATCACGCATCTGTCGTTCTAAATATTTTTCGTTTTGATAAGATTTGGCAAAGGCTGCTTCAAAACCGTTTTCACGTTTTTCTTGAGTTTTGAAAAAGTTGAGTTGCTTTTGTAAACATTCAAAATCCTTTGTTAACAGTGCATTTTTACTTTTCAAGTCCTGATTTAATGCAACACATGCAGCAATTTGGGATTGTTGGTCTTGAAGTAACAGAACAAGATCTGGATGGGGCAAAAGTTCATCTTGTTCAACGTGAGTCACAACATGATCATTATTTAGATCCTCAAGTATGACCACGGAGTCAATTTGATTATCAAGAGAAACCGGTTTGGTCATCTTGATCGTCAAATATAACTACGGGGTCTAGTTGAAAATCGTCGTAATGAGATGTGGATGACTCATTTTGAACATTCTGAGCCTTGCCGATGCAGATGTTGGCGGAGATATGAGATCAGAGATAAATATGGTTTGTTCGGTACCTGAGACAAGCCATCAGTGTCATACACTGGGCCTGTGTCACTCATGTGTAACGCCTGCATATTAGCCATCAACATAACAGCTGCATTGGCCTGCAAGTCCTCCATATCATCATCTGAGTCAGCATTTGCCATAAAGCTCTGTTCTTTGTCTGTGAGAGTTCCACCAGCTTCATCCTTAAGAGCCAAAAGAAGAGCCTCTTTGAAATAAGCACTGCCCTTAGTCCTTGGCTTTGGGCATGCATTAGCCAGGTGTCCCTTCTCATTGCAGTTGTAGCATCGAAGACCATTCAACCCATGCTGAGCATTTCCCTGTTCCACCACTTGAGCTCTGTTGTTATTCCTACCCACAGCATTAAACCCTTGACCACCGCCCATCTGACGACCATAATCACGATTCTGAACTTCAACACGTCCATTGTTCACAACAGCTTGAGTCCGTGTGTTAGATGAGGAACGAATACGATTGTTGGATTTGTTGGTATAACGGCTAAAGGAATTAGCAATCATGGCAAATCCTTGTTGCAATGCTTCGAACGGATCGGATTCCTCATTCGCTTCACTGACATATGCTTGAGCATTGTTGTTGTATGGAACCAATTGATTTTGTTGAGGTTGAGGTTGTTGTTGTGAAGGTGTGTTTGAAGCATTTGGTTGAGTTGCTGGTTGAGGAGATAACTTTTTGAGCATATAAGGCAAGTTGTTTGATTTTCCGATGTGTTGGTGGAGCAATTTGAGCACGGAGAATCCTTTCCCGATCAACTTCCTTTTCATGAGGTTTCAAGTAATCGTACAACAATCCATAGGTAGAATGATGCATGTTCTTCGCTTGACGGAGAAAAATGACATACTTCTCCCATTCAGGACCAAGACTACTCAGGAACTTAGTATTCACTGCAATTCTTGGCATGATGATGTTGTGTTTATCCAAATCATTGATGATGTCTGAAAATCTATGATGATAGGACTCTAGTGTCTCTCCAGGTTCAATCATGAAGTGTTCATAAGCCAAGTAAATTTTGGATTCCAAATCCTCCTGATTGAGTACAGATCCTTCCATAAGAAGACGAATATGATCCCACATTTTTTGTGCAGTCTTTTGAGCATCAACACTACGAAGAATTGGGTTTGGTAATCCTAAGAGGATGTATTCCATTGCAAGTTCATCAGCTTCATAGTGTAGAAGTTCGGTGGGATTTAAATCTGAAACCGTTAGCAATGTTGATTTGTTCATCTCTGTGGGAATGGCATTTGGATCTCGGGTACACGATAGTAGGCATCTCAAATGGACCTTCTAAGATAACCTTCTTTAAGAACTTACCATGTGGCTTCTTCAGATCACAAAACTAAAGAACTTACACCCATTGATCATAGTTTCTGGAGTGAGCAGTGGAGGTATATTCTAGTGATCAGCCTCATGAAGTGATTGTTTGGCTGCGTAAAGCTTTAAACCCATCTTGAAACCAGTGGGTCTTCATAGTGTTCCTTGAAGGGATGTTGATTGAATTCATTGTGTACGGTTGAACTTGAAGACTTGGTGGTGGTTGAACCATTTGAGGTTGTGGATTTGCAGCAAGTTGTGGAGTATGTTGTTGATTAAATTGTTGTTGATAAATTGCTTGTTGTT